>CAKXYN010000092.1:3600000-4200000 GCA_935064755.1 Tragelaphus eurycerus | reverse complement strand
AGTTTTCTGATCAGCAAAATACTGGGATGACAGAGAGAGAGGGCAGGAGGAAGGGAAAGAGAGAGAGGGTTCTGTTACTTTAGCTGTCTCTGTCTTTTGTTTTTTTCCACAGAATCAATTGTTTTCTTCATTTTTTCCCTGATACTGTTAGGGGAAGCATGCTGATTGAAACCACCCACCCTGGCCAGGCACCATAGTAACCATTTGCATGAGTTGTTTTACAACAGAAGGTCCTGGTAAGGAATGGAACTAATAAGCCACCAACCAGAAGAGTTCGGGAAAAGTCAAAAGGAGACACCACTTGTCCGGCCACCTCCCAGAATCCTTCTCTCTGGCATCCATCTTGGCTGAACAAGGTGTGCACCACCAAGAAGGACTCTGAGTCAGAATAATTGGCTAAAGACAACCCGGAAACTAATCCCATCACCATAAAACCCAAGACTGCAAGCCATGTGACAGAGCAGTTCTCCTGGGTTCCCTTACCCTTCTGCTCTCCACCCGGGTGCCCTTATCCAATGAAATCTCTTGCTTTGTCAGCACATGTGTCTCCTCGGACAATTCATTTCTGAGTGTTAGACAAGAGCCCAGTTTTGGGCCCTGGAGGGGGTCCCCCTTCCTGCAACAATACAAGCATCTGTCTTCCCAACAGTTTGTAGCCAACACCAGAACCTTCTGCGGGATTTTGCTCTGCTCTTGAACGAGAGCTAGTACCTGTGCCCAGGCCCATCTGGCTTTGGGAATTAGTAGTTGACTGTACAGGGTGATGGGGCTGGGGCTGCATGGGTCCTCTGTCAGAAACATTACTCTCTAATCCCACAAGGGGAAAGACGTTCATTGCACATCTGCACACAGATCGTTCAGAGCCTATTTATTGACCTTCTGCCACCAGGACATGCTAGGGCATAAAGCTCATGAAGCTTCAGGTCTGGTGATGGACTGATGACTAACAAACCAGGCACATTCCATGTTCCCAGGACACACTACAGAAGCTGTATCCATAGTAGGGCTAACTAACTCAGACCTATCTCTTGGGGGAAGGTTCTAGCAAACTTACCCAAAGTAAATGATGCCTAAGAAGTTATTTAGGCGGAGGTAAGGAGGGAGGAATTGTCTGAGGGTGTAAACGTATGTAAATGCAGAGGCGAGGGTGGGAGTGGAGTGTGTGTGTGGCTGTGATGGTGAGGTTGTTTTTATTTTTATTTTTGGGCCATACTATATGGCATGCAGGATCTTGGTTCCTGGACCAGGGATTGAACCCATTCTCCTGCAGTAGAAAGGAAGAATCTTAACCACCAGACTGCTAGGGATGGCCCTGTGGGGTTGTTTTTTAAATAAGGCAGGAGGCCCAGGGGCTGGAATGTTGAGTGAGGGGAGGGGCAGGAGATGAGGTCTGAGAGGAAAGGGGGTGGATCTTGCCTCAAGTTTCACTAGCCTCCGGAAAGAGTTTGGATTTTGTGCCCAGGGCAGTGGCAGGTTCCTGGACTTGGGGAGCATCAAGTTGAGATTTCCGTTTTGGAAAGCTCACTTCCACTGCAGTGAGGAACCCCCTCCAGAGGACCAGACACTGGGTAAGAGGAATAGCACATGTAAGAATCTGTTGCCTACAAGAGCAGGTCCAGGCTTCGGAGTTCCTAGAAAGAGCGTTGGTTCCTGTCTTTTCTCAGACCCCTGTGGTTCCTTTTCTCCAGGCGCCACAGCATTCTGCAATTGGATTTTAATGAATTCTGGGGCTTCTGTCACATTAGAACAATGGGATCCAACTCTTTTGAGAGAGAGGACCCTTTGTTAACATGAAAGGCTTCACCCTCATGGCATAGTTGTTATGCTTTTAGTATCTGTTAATTGAGAAAATACCTAAAGAACAAAGCCTTTGTAAATGCAGGCGCACTTGAAAATTCTGCCTACGTATATGTGGGAGCCAGTATTTTGCCAGTCTATTGACATGGCTGCTGTAACATGAATCTCTAGAACCATGTGAAAGAAGTCTGCGTCCCCCCAAGGGGCTGGGAACTGCTGTCCTGGAACGTGGGTGTTAAGAAGCCACATAGCCATCTGTCCCCAGAACACGGTGCACGGCCGCCTTCTCAGTAAACCGTGGGGAGCATAAACTCAGCTGGTTCTCATTGCACAGGGCATGCCATATTGTTGCCCGATGTAATGTCAATTTTTATTTATTTGTGTTTGTGAAAAGCAGGGCTGATTAGACCACTTAAAACTACACAGGCTAGTTAGAGCCAGGCTGGCGTTGGTGATTTCAGCTGCCCTCCCGAAAGTCCTCGGCGCTCCCAGCCCGTGGCCTCCCTCTGAGAATGTAAACTTGGGGCCTTGTGCTATCATGATTTCTATTTCATCCTGACTCTTATAAACTACCATATAAAAAGCAGCCGCTGAAGTTTTTTTTTTCTTTTCAATTTCATTTTGAGGCTTGGAAAATCACAAAATAAAAATAGCCCTGAGAGTGGAAAGTTTGGGGGAGTTTGTTTAGCTTTCTTTGAAATGCACTTTGTGAAGGAATAAGTAAGTCATAAGATCCCTCTTTGTAGAGTGCCTTACGGTTTACGTAATTTTTTCACATCGCTTTTTCCCTATTTGATCGTTGCAGAGACCCGGTGAGATGTGGGTTATTACTATCCCTACTTTGCAAATAAGACAGAAGCTCCAGGATAGTAAAAGATGGGGCAGGCCCAAGATTACATGACCAGATAATGGCAGAGGCAGACCAGGTAGGTCCTTACCCCAAATCCTGGCCTTCCCTTTCCCTTCTTGGTCCCTCTTTATGTCTCCTCACCCAGGCCCAGCTCCTGTCTTCCTCTTCCTTCATGGCCATTCTCATGAAGAAAAGGTGTCTAGGCCCTGTCTGGACAAGCACAGGCTCCTGGCTGATCACCAAGGGTCTCCCCCAACACCCTTGTATATGTATACTGAATATACATATATTCAGTATAACATCTACTTAAGACCTGAGTCCCCTCACAGGCTGCCAGCTCCTTAAGAGCTGGGGCTTTATCTTGGTCATCTCTGTGTCCTTAGGGCCCAGAACAGCATCTAGTGGACAGTGTTTGTGTGGTGTGTGCACTTAGTTGCTCAGACGTGTCCAGCTCTTTGCGACGCCATGGACTGTATACAGCCCTCCAGGCTCCCCTGTCCGTAAGATTTTCCAGGCAAGAATACTGCAGTGGGTAGCCATTCCCAGGGGATCTTCCTGACTCAGGGATCAATCCTGGGTCTCCTGCACTGCAGGCAGATTCTTTACCTTCTGAGCTCCCAGGGAAGCCTACTGGACAGTAGATGCTCTGTAAATGTTTTCCAAATGGAAATATTATTGAATAAGAAAGTTCAACCATTCTTCATTTTGATTTCATTTCTCTTGGAATGAAATTTCTCTCATTCATTCCCTAATGATGAATCGGCCATTAGAAGACTGGTTAAAATCTTCAAGTTATTGCTTGGTTCAGCATTTCCTAGCTGTGTTTTGAGGAGTGTTCTGAGACACATCAGAAACTCCCATGGTCATATAAATTTGGGAAATACTGATTCAATAAGGTCAACAGATTTTTTTAATTGAAATTTTTCTCCAAGCCCAGATTCTCTTCCAGGTCTGGTTCCCTTCAAGCTCTCCCCATCTGTGTGAGTTTCAGGCATACCTCTCCATTCTCACGATTGTTTAATGAGTAGCTTTTAAACACACACATCTGCCCTCGTACATGGAACTATTTTTCCGAATGGTCTATAGCTTGCAGGGCGGCTTCTTTCACAGTGTCTTCAGTTCTCAGCAAAGGGAGGAGACTTCCTTCTCCTCTCCTTTATAATCTTCCCTGCATCCCGCCCACTACCAGGTCACAGATCTCCCCCCTGATGGCAGAAAAAATTCCCTTTCCTATAGTTCCTTTCTTTTAGCCTAAGAGTGCTAACATCTTTTTTCATTTAAGGAGCTCTTTCCTTTCAGGGACCTTCCCTGGTGGCTCAGACGGTAAAGCATCTGCCTGCAATGTGGGAGACCCGGGTTTGATTCCTGGATCAGGAAGATCCCCTGGAGGAGGAAATGGCAATCCATTCCAGCACTCTTGCCTGGAAAATCCCATGGACGGAGAAGCCTGATATGCTACAGTCCATGGGGTCGCAAAGAGTCAGACACCACTGAGCGACTTCACTTTCACTTCTTTGACCATACCATGTCTTCAAGCAGTGGCTTCATTTCTGTCCTTCTCCTTGACTTGAAACTTTTGTGAACAATTGCTCTCATCCAAGGTCACCCCCACCCACCTTCTTGAGGGCGGTCAGCCTCCAGTGAGGGGTGAATGCATAGGAATCAAGTCAGCCTCCTCACCTAGATTCAGGATTATTCTTCAACTCTGTCCAAGTTGCAGTGGTCCACCTTGGATTAGCTGAGAACTGCTGTGAGGGCTTCCATACCCTACCTTCTCCTTCTGTTCAAACTGTCCCTTCATGTCCTTCAAGGTGTTTATTCTGAGACTATTCTCTCCAGAGTTTCCCATATGTAAATGTCCATCCCAGGATCCACTTCCCAGGAAATCTGACTGCAGTAGTTGGTTCCTGAAGTGTCTAAGGATGCAGATGTTAATATAAAACTTTTGTGCTGGTTGCTGGCAGTGAGAATGTTATCACTGGTCGTGGAAGATGATTCCAGGCACAAGGTAGCAGTGAAATGGCTAAAATTTTCCCTGTGGTGAACTGGGAAGGTATGCAAGTGTATTTCCATACAGCAGCGGGTTAGGTGTTTGGGTAACACAGAGGTAATATGCTACAGGAGAATGGAATTGGATGAGTGTGGCAGGGAGCAATTGATATTTTGGAGTCAGATAATGAGATAGTGAGGGTAAATATTCAGCAGCATATGTGGAGACTCCCATCTCCTGGAGTCTGGAACAGAGAGATCTGCGCTGACCCAGGATTTAATCATAAGAGTAGGGTTCTAAACTCAGGCAGGGTTACTTCACCAATGTGGAGCCCTAATTGAAAAGAAACAAGACCCTGGGATGTGGCAGGAGGATGTATGGTTTTATGTAATTTGAATATTTTATGTCTCTAGATTGCGTGGAATCTTCTGAGTCTCCGGCAATAGTCTACCACTCCCCGCTAAAGGCTAGAGCCTCCCCTTCTCTTGAAGACAATGCAGAGCCTTTGCCTCACAAGCTAACACATAACACACCTATTTGCCTCCCTTTGGTCACTAGAAAAAAACAGGATTCATGATAACATTCCAGCTAGGGAAGTGCTAGGCCCGGTAAAGGAAGAGAGGACTATAACCCAGAGGAACTGCAGGACAGAACCAGCATGTACCAAGACCATAAAACTGGATAAGGAAAAGTTTAAACATATGGCAATTCTCTCCCTGACTAGGATCCTGGGAGACAGTGCTGAACACACTTTCAGGATGAGTCTTAAATGTTTGGAGATGCTTATAGCCCACAGTTAATGAAGCTGAAATACCATAGTTGCTGTGGAAGATGTTGGAAGCAGAGATAAAATGGCTAAGAGAGGTGTGCAGATTAGAATGGATTAACTATATAAGGCTGGAAATCTACCAAAAGAATCTACCACACAGGTGGGCCCAGAAGACACTTCACTTGCTAAAGCAATAAGGAACACACTGACCAGAGGAAGATCAGCATCAGCGAGAAGCTCGGTGATGGCTGTTCCCTGTAGACCAGAGCTCACGATAGGAGAATTGGGCTCCTGATAACAACAGAGATGACATGACCCCCCAAATAGAGGTGGGATTCAGCATTGACTGACAGAATCAAGATAGTTGCCACTGTCATAATGATCATCAAGACAGAAGAGCAAGCCTGATCTGTAGAGAGCTGTGGAGGTGATGTGGTAGATTGAATACATGGATCTGGAAACCACAGGGTTTCTATAGGAGTAGCCTCCTTGCCATCATTCCTAGTTATGCACTTGGGGAATTTGTGCTTCATCCCCATGACTCTGGGCTCTCCAGAAGTTTACTTACAGAAAAGGAAGTGCTTCCAGAAAGAATTCCATGAACTTTTCAGCTACCTCTTGCTCTCTCGAAATATCAGTAACCTCAGATATGCAGATGACACCACCCTTATGGCAGAAAGAGAACTAATGAGCCTCTTGATGAAAGTGAAAGAGGAGAGTGAAAAAGTTGGCTTAAAGCTCAACATTCAGAAAACTAAGATCATGGCATCTGGTCCCATCACTTCATGGCAGGTAGATGGGGAAACAGTGGAAACAGTGGCTGACTTTATTTTGGAGGGGCTCCAAAATCACTGCAGATGGTGACAGCAGCCATGAAATTAAAAGACACTTACTCCTTGGAAGGAAAGTTATGACTAACCTAGATGGCATATTCAAAAGCAGAGACATTACTTTGCCAACAAAGGTCTGACTACTCAAGGCTATGGTTTTTCTTGTGGTCATGTATGGATGTGAGAGTTGGACTATAAAGAAAGCTGAGCACTGAAGAATTGATGCTTTTGAACTATGGTGTTGGAGAAGACTCTTGAGAGTCCCTTGGACTGCAAGGAAATCCAACCAGTCCATCGTAAAGGAGATCAGTCCAGGGAGTTCATTGGAAGGACTGATGTTGAGGCTGAAACTCCAATACTTTGGCCACCTGATATGAAGAGCCGACTCACTGGAAAAGATCCTGATGCTGGGAGGGATTGGGGGCAGGAGGAGAAGGGGACAACAGAGGATGAGATGGTTGGATGGTATCATCGACTGGATGGACATGAGTTTGGGTGGACTCCGGGAGTTGGTGATGGACAGGGAGGCCTGGCGTGCTGTGGTTCATGGGGTCGCAAAGAGTCGGATACGACTGAGCAACTGATCTGATCTGATCTGATCAGGAAGAGATCAGACCATTAAAAAAAAGCTGAGTACAGAAGAATTGATGCTTTCAAACTGAGGGACTGGAGAAGACTCTTGCAAGTTTCTTGGACTGCAAGATCAAACCAGTCAATCCTAAAGGAAATCAACCCTGAATATTCATTGGAAGGACTGATGCTAAAACTGAAGCTCCCAGTACTTTGGCCACCTGATGAGAAGAGCCAACTCATTGAAAAAGACCCTGATGCTGGGAAAGTTTGAGGGCAGAAGGAGAAGAGGATGACAGAGGATGAGATGGTTGGATGGCATCACTGACTCAATGGACATGAATTTGAGTAAACTCTGGGAGATAGTGAAGGACAGGGAAGCCTGGTGTGCTGCAGTCTATGGGGTCACAAAGAATTAGACATAACTCAGCAACTGAACAACAACAATCAGGAAGAGGTAGAGATGCTGGTACATGGTGAGGGCAAGGAAGACTATGTTTGGTACCCAAGAGATTCATTTGAATGTTTCTGGATACTTGTTTACCTAATTTTGATGGTAAATAGATTAAGTGCAATAGTTATTGCCTGAGAAGGCCAGAGTGACCTCAGAAATGAGCGGCTGGCTCACCCCTCCAGGTAAGATATTTAAACCTTCAGAGGCACTTCTTGAGGATGAGGGGTCAGGATAGTAGAGGACAAAGATGATGAGTATCTATTCTGTCCTGTGGCGGTCAGTGCAGTAGTTCATACCATTAACCTTAATTTTAAGTTTTTTCAGAAGAGTCCACTGGAGTCCTAAAAAATCTCCTTCCAGGACATATGCCAACAAATAGATCTGAATATCATGAGGGGTGGACTGTAGTGAATGCTCTGGTATACCTGCCCAATTCTCTTCCTTACCTCCCTCAGGACCAGCTACTAGGAGTGTTGGCAATGGACAGGGAGTACAGCTGAAGAGAGTCACCTTGCCCAATGTCGCACACCTGTCTTGAGGGTGGCATCAGTCCAATGAGTCATTGCTGTGAATTACAAAGGCTCAGCCACATTGCCCCAAGTTGGGACCATCCAAGTGCCAGATTTCCCCCAAAGGATGGGCTGATGGTGCTATTTTTGTGACTGCATGGCAACCCAGCTTCATCCTGTTCCAACCCTACTCCTTTATTTCACAGACCTTGATCCTGGAAGCCATCTCCAAAATGCTTTGTGAATGCTAATTTTTAACTCAGTCTGTTTTCCAGAGAATAGGCAGATAACAGAAACCAATTCTCTGACCCAAAAGAACAACAGATCACACACACACACACACACACACACACACACACACACACACACACACACCAGTAAACTCCAGAAAATTAGAAAAAAAAAAAAAAAAGATTTGGAGGTAGGAAGAAAGAGAAGAAAAGTCAGAAAGAAAGATAAGACTTATCTCAAAAGATCAGCAATGTGTCTGATGACTGACTTCTCTAGAGAAAAATGTACATATATTTTACTGTATTATCTCATTTTTTATATGGCATCTCCTCAGGCTACCATAACAAAATAACACAGACTGGGTGACTTAAACAGCAGAACATTTTTTCTCCGTTCTGGAGTAGGGAAGTCTAAGCTCAGGGTGTCAACATGGTTGAGTTCTGGTGAGAGCTCTCGCCATGGCTGTGGACAACCACCTTCTGACTATATCTTCACACGATGCAGAGAAAGGACAAGCAGTCTGGTGTCTCTTCTTTTTAAAAAATTGAAGTAGGTTTGATTTGCGGGGCTTCCCAGGTGGCTCAGTCCTAAAGAATCTGCCTGCCAGAGACATGGGTTCAATCCCCAAGTCAGGAAGAGCCCTTGGAGAAGGAAATGGCAACCCACTCGAGTATTCTTGCCTGGGAAATCCCATGGGCAGAGGAGCTGTGAGGGCTACAATCCATGGGGTCTCAAAGAGTCAGACATAGTGACTAAACAGCAATGACAGCGTAGTTGACTTGCGATGTTGTTTAATTTCTGCGGTACAGCGAAGTGATTCAGCTTTTCGTACGTGTAGATTACTTTTCTTTCTTTTTATTTTAATTTGTTGAAGTATATCTGATTTACATGGTATGCTAGTTTCCAGGTGTACAGCAAAGTGAATCAATTATATATATATATATATACACCAAAACTTTTTAAGATTCTTTTCCGATATATGCCTTTGCAGAGTATTAAGTACACATTCTTTTTTATATTCTTTTCCATGATGGTTTATCACAGGATATTGAATATAGTTCCATGTGCTATGCAGTAGGACTTTGTTGTTTATTCATTCTCTGTATAGTAGTTTGCATGTGCGAATCTCAAACTCCCAATCCATCCCTCCCTGACCCCCTCCTCCTTGACAACCACAGGCCTGTTCTCTATGTCTGCAAGCTTGTCTCTGTTTTGTAGACAGGCTCATCTGTGTCATTTTTTAGATTCCACATACGAGTTATACAGTATTTATCTTTCTGACTTGCTTCACTTAGTATGATCATCACTAGGTCCCTCCATGTTGCTGAAAATTGCATTATTTCACTCTTTTTTATGACAAAGAATTATTTCATTGTATATCTGTACTATAGCTTCTTTATCCATTCATCTGTCAATGGACATCTAGGTTGCTTTGGTTATTGTAAATAGTTTTGCAGTGAACACAGGGGTGCATGCATCTTTTCAAATTATAGTTCTCTCTGGATATATACCCAGGAGTGGGATTGCAGGGTCATATGGCAACTCTATTTTCAATTTCTTGAGGAACCTCCATACTGTTTTCCATAGTGGCTGCACCAACTTACATTCTCACCAGTGATGTAGGAGGGCTCTCTTTTCTCCATCCCTCTCCAACATTTGTCATTTGTAGACTTTTAAATGATGAGGATTCTGACTGAGAGAGTACCTCAGTGTAGTTCTGATTTGCATTTCTCTAGAGAAAATATGGCAATTCACTCCAGTGTTCTGGCCTAGAGAATCCCAGGGACAGAGGAGCCTGGTGGGCTGCCGTCTATGGGGTTGCACAGAGTCGGACATGACTGAAGCGACTTAGCAGCAGCAGCAGCAGCAGCAGAGAAAATATGGAAGCCAGAAATGGAGAATTGATATCTTCAATGTGCCAAAATAAAATGACCCATAATTCCATACTCAGGAAAGTTATCAATCAAAAATAAGAGTAAAATACAGAAATTTTCAGAAAAACTAAGACTGAGAAAGTTTACTAACAGCAGATACTTATTGATAAAAATGGCTGAAATGTGCAAGGATATATGATTAGTGGAGATTTTGGTAAATTTGTAGATAAAACTGAGAAAACTGAAATAATGATAATATCTAGTCCTGGGGCAAAAAACCAAGAACATAAACATGGAAAAAAATAGTGTGTTGTAAATGATCAGATTTAAGGCATTCTAAGGAGGGGTCATCAGAGTTAAGGCATTCTAAGGTTGTGGTATTTTCTGAGAAAAAAATAAAGATACTGTTTGTACTTTGTTGAAAAGTATAGACTTGGAGCATTTAATTTCCAAACAAGTACAGGGAAAAGTAGGATGAAGAAGAGGAAGAATGCAGTCAGTCCAAAGAATATAATGAGTGGGTATAAAACAGTAAAGACAGAAAGAATAGAAAAGACAGATACAAGAGAGTGGAAATAATTCAATCAGTGATCACAATATATGTAAGTGGATTAAACTCTCCTGTTAAAACACAAAGACTCAGCCTATATAAAAAGGAACTTACATAATTTCAAATATAATATATGAATACAGAAAAATTTAAAGTTGAAGGCTAGGAAAAATACGGAGGAAAATGTTAGCCAAAAAAAGCAGCTGTAATCAAATCAATGCAAAAGAATATTGACTTCGAGGAAAAAAGCTTTAAGAAAGATAAGGAGAATCACAGCACAATGCTTGAGAGGTTCAGCTTATCAGGAAGGTCACTGTAGAAAACATATTCACTAGGTTGGGAAGATCCTCTGGAGAAGGAAAAAGCAACCCACTTCAGTATTTTGGGGGCTTCCCTGGTGGCTCAGAGGGTAAAGTGTCTGCCTGCAATGCGGGAAACCTGGGTTCGATCCCTGGTTCAGGAAGAGCCCCTGGAGAAGGAAATGGCAACCCACTCCGGTACCCTTGCTTGGAAAATCCCATGGATGGAGAAGCCTGGTAGGCTTCATGGGGTTGCAAAGAGTCGGACACAACTGAGCAACTTCAACTTCACTTCAGTATTCTTGCTTGGAAAATTCCTTGGACAGAGGAGGAGCCTGGAGGGCTACAAAGAGTCAGGCATGACGGAGCAACTGAGCATGCGTGTATGCAATAGCAGAGCTTCAAAACTGTACATTATATACATATACATATTTAGATCTATAAAGAGTTATTCACAAATTCTTCACTATTTTAATACAGTGTTCTTGGTTATTGATAGATGAAGCAGAAAACAACATTGGCAAAGATATTTAAGATTTGAACAACACAGTTCAAAAAACTTTTAGGAAATTGTCTTGGTTCATATTACCCTCCCTCCCTGCACAGAGTTCTCCTTCACACCACGTGTACCCCCATTACTCTCGTTCTGGACCATTTCATTTGCTTATCTCAGGGAAGTTCTTGATTCCTTCTTCTATGCCTCAGTATGTTGTTTGCCTCTGGTTTGAGGTTCTACCCTCATTTGGCTTTCCCAGATTCTTAAGCAGGTTCTTTCTTCTAGTGTCTTAGCTGGGAGAAGTCCCTGATGGGCAGGACCAGACTTTGACCCCCTTGCCTTTCTTACATTACAAAATGAATAGGTGGGCAGGTTCAGATACCACATAAATGTTGGCACATGTTGGGGAAGGGCTCATAAATGTACAACAAATATTAACTTACTTCAAGAGTTTTCTTCCAGCATCCTTTCTCTCTAGACCACAGTGCTTAGCCAAGTCAGATCCTAAT
Organism: Tragelaphus eurycerus; assembly: GCA_935064755.1. Classification (NCBI taxonomy): domain Eukaryota; kingdom Metazoa; phylum Chordata; class Mammalia; order Artiodactyla; family Bovidae; genus Tragelaphus; species Tragelaphus eurycerus. Next base: position 4,188,272 of record CAKXYN010000092.1, on the reverse strand, counting down.
CCTTAAATGCAGAGAGCTTTATCATCCTTCAATTTTCCAGCCCTGCATCCCTCCACATTTCAGGTCTTTATCTTCCTTCTCAGTTTAGTCCTCATTTTCTACCAGTTTGTAGCAGTTGCAGGATGAGAGTCTGAAAATGGCTTCTCTAAGTAGGGCTTTTGACAGGAGTAGCAGAGGCAGACAGAAACCACCCATAGTATCTACCGCACATGCTGGGCTCTCCCAGCTGAAAGCTTTCTTAGACAATGAGAATCCATCTGGCAATAAATATCAAGGGCTACAAAGCAGATTCTACTCTTCAATCCAGTAATTTTACCTCTGGGAATTTCCTCCAAGGAAATAACTTCAGCAGAGGAAAAAGTCATCTGTGTAAAGATGTTCATAGCAGTCCAATTCATAAGAAAAGAATCAGTCCAATTCATAAACTGCTCAGTCATGTCCAACTCTTTGTGACCCCATGGACTGTGGCCCGCCAGGATCCTCTATCCATGGGGATTCTCCAGGCAAGAATACTGGAGTGGGTTGCTAGTTCCTTCTCCAGGGAATCTTCTCAGCCCAGGAATTGAACCCAGGTCTCCTGTATTGCAAGCAGATTCCTTACCATCTGAGCCACCAGGGAAGCCCGTAAGAAAAGAAGACTGGAGACAATTCACATTACCACCACTGGAGAAATGACAGAGCAAATTGTAACACATTATCACAATAGATACTCTATAGCTGTTTCAATGACAAATATACACACTAGGCCAATTCTTAGAAATGAACTTGTAAACTTAACATTCAGTGACAGGCAGCAGACTGGAAAATATTATCTGTTGCATGCAAGACCTTCCAAATCCTGAAGTGAGATAGGATCATCTGGTTCTGAGGACAAGGAAACTGAGGCTCAAGGGGTGGGTGAAACTGAGTCAAGGGGTTTAGTGCCCTTCCTGAAGAAGAACTAGTGTTGGAGACTGGGTCTCTCTAATTCAAGTCCATATCCTCCTGAGAAGGCAGCTCCCAGCTGTGTCTAATTTTCTGGCAACTATGTAAAGGAAACATAGAGTGATCCAAGGAGATTAGAGTTTATTTTTAACTGTCCTATTAATGAAAAATTGTTTAAATTCAAGTTAGAAATAAACAAAGGACTAAAATGAGATCTGTCCCATGAAGACTAGCCTGAACATAGCTTACTAGGCACCCCCTATTAGGATCCCTGTAGTGCAGAAGCCAGCACTGGTTATCTCCGCATGAAGTATCTATGTCATCTGAGGGCTCGTCCAGCCCACACATGCTCTCTTGTCTCTGCCTCTGACCCTGCATTGAAACCCTATACCATAGTGAGCTACTGCTCCCGGTGGAAGCATGAATATTTATTTTCGGTTTGTTTGGAGCCAAAAAAGACGAGTAAAAATCACTGGTGAAAGCACGGTCTTCAAAAGGTTCCTGTGAAACCCCAGGAGCTTGTATCTCATGTGGGAGGAATAAGCAGCCTCTTATTTTAAACACGAGCAGGTGACATTGTATAAAATAAAGCATACCTTGGTATTTGTGTGGATTTTGGAATAAGGATAATTTTGGTTCAAGTCTTGACCCAGCTATAATTGTAAGATCTATTTTACACACGTGTAAACACACGCACACACTGTTTTACCTTGTCCTTAGAAATTCTTAGACCTGCTTGTTTATCTTGCTCTTTAATAAAGCTGAATTTTGTAACCAAGGAAATATCCTACTTCTTGGGCCTAAAGATGTCTCAGCAAAAGATAAGGATTAGAGATAATTTGTTTCTTAAAGGTTTTCTGTTCCTTGGTAGCTGCGGCTACTGCTGCTAAGTCCCTTCAGTCGTGTCCGACTCTGTGTGACCCCAAAGATGGCAGCCCACCAGGCTCCCCCGTCCCTGGGATTCTCCAGGCAAGAAAACTGGAATCAGTTGCCATTTCCTTCTCCAGTGCATGAAATTGAAAACTGAAAGTGAAGTTGCTCACTCGGGTCTGACTCTTAGCGACCCCATGGACTGAAGCACACCAGGCTCCTCCGTCTATGGGATTTTCCAGGCAAGAGTACTGGAGTGGGATGCCATAGCTATAGATTAAGTATTACTGTCCCGTCCAAATTCATCGGTTGAAACCTAATCCCCAAAGTGATAGTATTTGGAGGTGGGGCCTTTGGGAAGTAGTTAGGTCATGAGAACTAAAATGGACTGGAATGGGTGAATTTAACTCGGATGACCATTATATCTACTACTGTGGGCAGGAATCCCTCAGAAGAAATGGAGTAGCCATCATGGTCAACAAAAGAGTCCGAAATGCGGTACTTAGATGCAATCTCAAAAATGACAGAATGATCTCTGTTCATTTCCAAGGCAAACCATTCAATGTCACAGTAATCCAAGTCTATGCCCCAACCAGTAACGCCGAAGAAGCTGAAGTTGAAAGGTTCTATGAAGACCTACAAGACCTTTTAGAACTAACACCCAAAAAAGATGTCCTTTTCATTATAGGGGACTGGAATGCAAAAGTAGGAAGTCAAGAAACACCTGGAGTAACAGGCAAATTTGGCCTTGGAATACGGAATGAAGCAGGGCAAAGACTAATAGAGTTTTGCCAAGAAAATGCACTGGTCATAGCAAATACCCTCTTCCAACAACACAAGAGAAGACTCTATACATGGACATCACCAGATGGTCAACACCGAAATCAGATCGACTATATTCTTTGCAGCCAAAGATGGAGAAGCTCTATACAATCAGCAAAAACAAGACCAGGAGCTGACTGTGGCTCGGACCATGAACTCCTTATTGCCAAATTTAGACTGAAATTGAAGAAAGTAGGGAAAACTACTAGACCATTCAGGTATGACCTAAATCAAATCCCTTATGATTATACAGTGGAAGTGAGAAATAGATTTAAGGGCCTAGATCTGATAGATAGAGTGCCTGATGAACTATGGAATGAGGTTCGTGACATTGTACAGGAGACAGGGATCAAGACCATCCCCATGGAAAAGAAATGCAAAAAAGCAAAATGGCTGTCTGGGGAGGCCTTACAAATAGCTGTGAAAAGAAGAGAAGCGAAAAGCAAAGGAGAAAAGGAAAGATATAAACATCTAAATGCAGAGTTCCAAAGAATAGCAAGAAGAGATAAGAAAGCCTTCTTCAGTGATCAATGCAAAGAAATAGAGGAAAACAACAGAATGGGAAAGACTAGGGATCTCTTCAAGACAATCAGAGATACCAAAGGAACATTTCATGCAAAGATGGGCACGATAAAGGACAGAGATGGTGTGGACCTAACAGAAGCAGAAGATATTAAGAAGAGGTGGCAAGAATACACAGAAGAACTGTACAAAAAAGAGCTTCAAGACCTAGACAATCATGATGATGTGATCACTGACCTAGAGCCAGACATCTTGGAATGTGAAGTCAAATGGGCCTTAGAAAGCATCACTACGAACAAAGCTAGTGGAGGTGATGGAATTCCAGTGGAACTATTCCAAGTCCTGAAAGATGATGCTGTGAAAGTGCTGCACTCAATATGTCAGCAAATTTGGAAAACTCAGCAGTGGCCACAGGACTGGAAAAGGTCAGTTTTCATCCCAATCCCAAAGAAAGGCAATGCCAAGGAGTGCTCAAACTACCGAACAATTGCACTCATCTCACACGCTAGTAAAGTAATGCTCAAAATTCTCCAAGCCAGGCTTCAGCAATATGTGAACCGTGAACTTCCTGATGTTCAAGCTGGTTTTCGAAAAGGCAGAGGAACCAGAGATCAAATTGCCAACATCCGCTGGATCATGGAAAAGGCAAGAGAGTTCCAGAAAAACATCTATTTCTGCTTTATTGACTATGCCAAAGCCTTTGACTGTGTGGATCACAATAAACTATGGAAAATTCTGAAAGAGATGGGAATACCAGACCACCTGATCTGCCTCTTAAGAAATCTGTATGCAGGTCAGGAAGCAACAGTTAGAACTGGTCATGGAACAACAGACTGGTTCCAAACAGGAAAAGGAGTACGTCAAGGCTGCATATTGTCACCATGTTTATTTAACTTATATGCAGAGTACATCATGAGAAATGCTGGACTGGAAGAAACACAAGTTGGAATCAAGACTGCCGGGAGAAATATCAATAACCTCAGATATGCAGATGACACCACTCTTATGGCAGAAAGTGAAGAGGGGCTAAAAAGCCTCTTGATGAAAGTGAAAGTGGAGAGTGAAAGGGTTGGCTTAAAGCTCAACATTCAGAAAACGAAGATCATGGCATCTGGTCCCATCACTACATGGGAAATAGATGGGGAAACAGTGGAAACAGTGTCAGACTTTGTTTTTCTGGGCTCCAAAATCACTGCAGATGGTGACTGCAGCCATGAAATTAAAAGACGCTTACTCCTGGAAGGAGGAGCAACCTAGATAGCAACAGAACAACACAACAAAGTCCCGTCACTTGGCTCCTGTGTTGTTGGTGTGGGCTGGACTGTGGGGGCTGACGCCGTGTGCTGCTGTGGTGTTGGAGAGACTCTTGGGTCCCTGGACTCGTCCAACCAGTCCATTCTGGGAGATCATCCTGTCTGGGTGCGCTGCTCAGTTGCCACCTCATCGAAGAGTTGACTCATTGGAGAGACTCTGTGCTGGGGGGTTGGGGCGGGGGAGGGGACGACAGAGGATGAGATGGCTGGATGGCATCACTGACTCGTGGATGCGGTCTGGTGACCTCCGGAGCTGGTGATGGACAGGGGGCCTGGCGTGCTGCGGTTCATGGGGTCGCGGTCGGACACGACTGGCGCTGTCTGTCTGTCTGGTCATGGGGCGGCTCTCCTGGATGTGCCCTTAATGGTTCGGGCTCTTCTCTCCTCAGCCTTGGGACTTGTGGGATGGCCCTGGCTGTGACTCTCACCAGACACGATTCAGCATGATCTTGGACATTCCATCCTCTCTCTGGCTTGTTTCGTTCTCCCTGGTCGGGTTCTCCTGGAGGGGAAATGGCAGTCCTCCGTTTCTTGCGTCCATGGACGGGAACCTGGTGGGCTACAGTCCTGGGGTCACAGAGAATGGACATGACTGAGCACATTGAACTGGAGATCATTGCCAACATCCGCTGGATCATCGCAAGAGAGTTCAGAAACGTCTTTCTGCTTATTGACTATGCCAAAGCCTTTGACTGTGTGGATCACAACAAATTGGAAAATCTGAAGAGATGGGAATACTAGACCACCTGACCTGCCTCTTGAGAAACCTGTATGCAGGTCAGGAAGCAACAGTTAGAACTGGACATGGAACAACAGACTGGTTCCAAATAGGAAAGGAGTATGTCAAGGCTGTATATTGTCACCCTGCTTATTTAACTTCTATGCAGAGTAAATCTTGAGAAAGCTGGGCTAGAAGAAGCACAAGCTGGAATCAAGATTGCTGGGAGAAATATCAATAACCTCAGATATGCAGATGACACCACCCTTATGGCAGAAAGTGAAGAGGAACTAAAAGCCTCTTGATGAAGGTGAAAGAGGAGAGTGAAAAGTTGGCTTAAAGCTCAACATTCAGAAAAGAAGATCATGGCACCTGGTCCCATTACTTCATGGGAAATAGATGGGGAAACAGTGGAAACAGTGTCAGACTTTGGGCTCCAAAATCACTGCAGATGGTGACTGCAGCCATGAAAGTAAAAGACACTTACTCCTTGGAAGGAATGTTATGACCAACCTAGATAGCATATTGAAAAGCCGAGACATTACTTTGCCAACAAAGGTCCGTCTAGTCAAGGCTATGGTTTTTCCAATGGTCACGTATGGATGTGAGAGTTGGACTGTGAAGAAGGCTGAGTGCCGAAGAATTGATGCTTTTGAACTGTGGTGTTGGAGAAGACTCTTGAGAGTCCCTTGGACTTCAAGGAGATCCAACCAGTGCATTCTAAAGGTGATGCTAAAGCTGAAACTCTAGTACTTTGGCCACCTCATGCAAAGAGTTGACTCACTGGAAAAGATTCTGATGATGGGAGGGATTAGGGGCAGGGGGAAAAGGGGACAGCAGAGGATGAGATGGCTGGATGGCATCACCGACTCGATGGATATGAGTTTGAGTGAGCTCTGGGAGATGGTGATGGACAGGGAGGCCTGGCGTGCTGCTATTCATGAGGTCACAAAGAGTTCTGAGCGACTGAACTGAACTGAGCACATGATGGGTGGATGATGATAAGCCACCCAGTCTATGGTACTTACTGCAGCCACCCGAACAAGCTAAGACATTGGTTGATGTTTTTGGTTTTACTCCTTGTTCTCCCCTAGGGCACCTGTCAGCGAGAGCTGCAACAACAGCAGTCCTTTGGACTCTTCCTGAGACTCGATACCTACAGTCCAACTGACCGACTTCACCACTTCCTGCTTAAATGCTCCTGATTGGAGAAGCAGTTGGATCACATGCATGAGCTGACCAATGAATAAAGGGCAAGGGACCATTTTGAAGTAGCAGCCTCCTTGACCTAAAGAAACCTTGAAGTCAACCCAGGCAGAGAAATGGCAGATGTCTCCAAGCTCAAGGGCAATAGACCCATAGGACACCTTGCCGTCAGAGCTCCAGTTTCTGAATTGTCTTTCTTGGTACTCTTCAGAGCCAGAGGCAAATTCTTTAATGACTTTGCAGAAGTAGCAAGATACTGTTGCTATCATTAAGTCGCAAAGTCATGTCTGACTCTTTTTGACCCTGTGGACTGTAGCCCCAGGCTCCTCTGTCCATGGGATTTCCCAGGCAAGAAAACTGGAGTGGGTTGCCTTTTGTAGCAAGATGAGGTGGTAGGAAAAGATAAGGGACATGGGATTGTAAGAGCCTTACAATGAACTGATTTCCTGACCTGTTTCTTTCCTGCTGTCATGACCATATCCTTTGAGTTAAAAGTAATATTTTGAGGACTTTCCTGGTGGTCTAGTGGTTAAGAATCCACCTGCCAATGTGGGAGACATGGGTTCGATTCCCTGGTCCAGGAATATCCCACTTGCCAAGAAACAACCAAGCCGATGCACCACAACTACTGAACCCAGGCTCCTGAAGTCTGTGCTCCACAAAAAGAAAAGCCACTCAATGAGAAGTCTGCTCACAGCAATGAAGAGCTGCCCCTGCTCGCTGCAACTGGAGAAAGCCTGCCAGCAGCAACAAAGACCCAGTGCAGCCCCAAATAAAGTTTTAAAAATTAATATTTTTATTAAGTGACAGGCAGTTGGGACTTTTTTATTTTTCTTGGCTATGACAAAAACATAGGAAAGAAACAATAGCTGGAAGGCCCAGGAGCAGAAAGAATAGCTCAGGTACAAAAGTCAGGAGCTTGGGTTACAGGGAAGGAATTAGAAGGGGAGGCTGTGCTGTACAGACCCCTCTGAGAGCCACCAGCAGATACAATGACTTCCTCTCAAGGAATTTCATCTCTCTCATCTTGAGATTCCTCATCTGTAGATGGGGCTGATTCTCCCATGTTGCAGAGTTCTGGCTCTAGAGAGAATGTCTGGCTAGCACTAGCCATTTAATGAATGAGAAATATGTCCATCATCAATATGCTTTTGTCTGTTGGATTCCCTTCCTGCCTTTCTTGCTTCCAAAGCTGAACTGGCTGTGAATCAATAGGAAATCGGGCAGGACAAGTGTTACCATGTGTGATGGTTCATGTTATGTGTCAAGATGACTGGGCCACAGGGTGCCCAGACATTTGGTCGGATGTTGTTCTAGGTGTATCTGTGAGGCTGTTTCTGGATGAGGATTAACATTTGAACCAGTAATCTGTGCAAAACAGATGCCTTCCCTGATGTGGGTGGCCTCATCCAATCAAATAAAAATCTATGTAGAACAAAAAGGCTGAGTAAGAGGGGACTACTGTTGTTTTATTGGTTTGAACTGGGACATCAGTCTTTTCCTTTCTTTAGACTCAAACTGGAACATCTCTCTTCTTGGGTCTCCAGTTTGCAAGCTTTCAGACTGGAATTTGCTCCATTGTCTCTCCTGATTCTCAGGCCTTTGAACTTGGACTAGGACCACATCATGGGCAATCCTGCATCTCCAACCTCTTGATTGATGATCTTGGAACTTCTCAGCCACCATCACTGTGTGAGCCAAGCCCTTATAATTAATAAATAAAACATATCTAGTTCTCTTTCTCTGAAGAATCCTGTCTAGTATAATACTTAGGGCTCAGATTTTAGAGGACAGGCCCAGAGAAGGATCTGCAGAGCCCGGGGAGGCCTTTCACACCAGGAAGGAGGAGCCCACCTACAGAAGCCAAGAGCAGGCACCACAGGAAGAATGGGAAACTTTGCTCCTTGCCTTGTTTGCCCTCTTTAACTGCCAGAGACAGTCTGAGCTGGTCTGGCTCCTGTGTGTGTTCTAAAAGTGGCACCTGTTTGGCTGAGCCAGGAGGGACCTTAACATGGGAACTGGCAAGATGAAGCATACCACTCTGTGCATGCTCTGAACACCTTGCACGTAATAGAACTATAATCTTGCAGCATTCCATTATATTTTGAGAACATGCCTGTCTCTCTCACTGGTCTGTGAGCTCTGTGTGGAGAGGGATTGATTCAGATTCATCCCAGTTCCCTCATGGCCCAGCTTAGGACCTGACACCACACTTGGCTCATGGTGGACCCTTTTGTAACTCTTACTGTAGATAAGCATTTGGGTGATGGAAACACTTCATTCTTTCCTTCTTTCCCATACATTTGTCTCATCTATTTCTCAGATGTAATGGATTTAGAACCAAGTAGTCTTTGGGGGGACCAGGATGGGCTAGCCTGTGTTGCAGTAACAGCCTACTTTAAAATCTCAGTAACTTAACACAAGTTAATTTCTGACTCATGCAAAGTTCCCCGTGGTTCTGGGCAGCTCTCCAGAACAGCTGTTCTGCATACAGCAGCTCAGCAAGCCCAGACTCCTGTGATTTGGAGTCTCCATCATCTCAGCCGGGGAAGGGCAGGCGCTCGTGGACAGCACACACTCCACACACTTTCTCGGCTGTGTCTCAGCCCAGTTATGCAAGTGCTACATCCCCTCAGAGCCAAAGGGCCAGATCTATTTCTGCAGCCACACCTAACCACACACTTGTTGGGATGAGTGGTTTTCTGTGTGCCCAGGAAGAGGGAGACCTGGATACTGTTGTGTACTAATCGTACCTTGACTTGTTGTTGTTTAGCTAAGTCATGTCTGGCTCTTTGTGATCCTTTGGATTACAGCCTGCCAGGCTCCTCTGTCCATGGGATTTTCCAGGCAAGAATACTGGGGTAGATTGCCATTTCTTCCCTCAGGGGATCTTCCTGACCCAGGGATTGAACCTGTGTCTCCTGCATCTCCTGCACTGGCAGGAAGATTCTTTACCACTGAGCCACCAGGAAAGCCCACTAATCATACCCACCAGGCTAACATGTAGGGCAGCCTGAATTAAAAGTCAGAAAACTACCAAAATTTATCGTTCTTGTTTTTATTCATCCAGTCATTTATTTATTCATTCAACAATTACTAATTGAGCACCTCCTAGATATTAAGCATTATTCTATGAACTGGAGCATAGCAGTGAGTAAGACAAAGTCTCCGACATTATGAGCTTACAGTCTAATAGAGAGAGACATCTAAATAGGCATATAAACTCTCAGAGGGTTATATGTGCTATAAAAGAAAATAAAAAAGAATAAAAGGCTATAGAGAGATGGAGGAAGTTGCTGTTTGGGATGCAGTGTTAGAGGGAGTCTTTGTTGATAAGAGATTTGGTGAAGTGAGGGAGACAAACCAGTACCTGGAGGGAGGGGGGCAGTATTATGGGCAGAAGTAAGATTCAGTGCCATTGTCAGTTCCTTCATTTAGTTCATTCATTTAGCAAACATTTATTGAGCTCTCCTCACTATGCCGGGCCCTTTCTTAGAGAGCTGGTGATTTAAATATGAATGAAACCCAGACAGTGACCTCCAGCAGTCCAGTCCAGTAGGGCAGATGGATTTGCAAACAAGTACAATGAAAAGTAAGGTGGGGGCTTCCCTGATGGCCCAGCAGTTAACAATCTGCCTGCCAATTCAAGGACATAGGTTCGATCCCTGGTCCAGGAAGATTCATCATTCCACAGGACAACTAACCCTGAGTGCTACAAGTACTGAACCCTCATTTCTAGAGCCCCTGATCCACAAAAAGAGAAGCTACCACAATGAGAAGCCTGTGCACCACAACTAGAGCATAGCTCCAACTCACTGCAACTGGAGAAAGCCTCCACGTAGCAATGAAGACCTAGTGTAGCCAAAAATAAAATACACAAATAATTCTAAAAAAAGAAGTAGGGCTTCAGAGGAGACACAAAATTGAGAAATGCAGTTTCCATTTGCATAGGGAAAGTCAAGGAAAATGTTATGCGAGAGGGGACTTGATGGTCTAAAGTGGGAATTAGGAAAATCAGCTATTAGGATGAAACCGTTGTATGCATTATCTACTGCTGTGTAACAAAATGCCCCCCAATTGTGGCTTAAACTGCCATATTTCATTCTTTTTCATGATTCTGTGCATTGGCTGGACTCTATGGGACAGTTTTTCTGGCACATGTGGTCCTGACCAGGTCACCTATGTGGATGCATTCAGCTGGGAGCCTTGGCATGGGGTGATGTCCAGGGTGGCTTCATTTTCATGTCTGGTGCCTTACTGAGGGACTAGAACATCTGTGGCTGACTGAGCCTCCCTTCCTCTTTCTCTCTCTCTGTGGGATCTTTCATCTGAACTTCTTTACATGGCGGCTGGATCTGAAGAGGGTGAACAGAGGCTGCAAGGCCTCTTAGGGGCTGAAAGTCACAGTGTCTTTCCCACTGCATTCTGTTAATCAAAACTGATCAAAAAGCCAGCTCAGATTCAAGAGGAGGGGAAACAAACTTGACCTACTTCCTGTCCAGGGCTGGAAAGAATTGGTGGAGGCTCTATTTTCAGACAGTCTACCACAAGCATTAACAATACAGTAAAGCAGACATGTCTCTGTGCTCCCACGCTGTCCTCCCAACTTGAGCCAAAATCACTAATTGCTCCCAGCACACTTACCTGCTGAGCCTAGGAGCTTCTCAAGCTTGTACTCTGGGCAGATTGATCAGATTCAGGGCAAGAAAGGAGACTCATTTGTCATCCCCAGTCATAAAGGAATATAATAACTGCCAAAAATGCATCTGGGATATGATTATATAAACTCTTTAGCTATTGTGTCTGGAGATAAACTAGGGATGGGAAAAAGTGGTAGGATTCTGGGTGATGCATCTCATCATACTTTTGTGATGAATGCGTGCATGCCTGCTCAGTCTCTTAGGCATGTCCAACTCTTGTGACCCCATGGACTGTAGCCCATCCGGCTCCTCTGTCCATGGGATTCTCCAGGCAAGAATACTGGAGTGGGTTGCCATTTCCTCCTCCAGGGGATCTTCCCAACCCAAGGTCTGAATCTTGCACTGCAGGCGGATTCTTTACCACTGAGCCATCAGGGAAGTCCTTTGTGATGAATAGGCAGTTTTAAATGCCCAAGGGATGTGAAACTTTAAAAAGAATTGTAGTACAGAACAAAGATGGAAAAAGAAGAAAAACCTCTTGAGGAGGGTTTGGGTGAAGAGCAAGCATGTCTGGCCTGGAGAGAAGGAAATTCAGAGAAAGCGTAGGAAAGGAGGCAGCTGACACAGGCATGTCAGAGGGTTCTGGAGAGAACAATTTGGGCTGAACTCGAGAGACTGTTCTTGGTTTCTGGCCAGAATGGGCTTGACACTCCCCAGCCCTGGAGCTTGGGGAAATCGACTAGCTGGGCTTAGGGGTACAACAGGTTGGAATGCAGAGGCAGCTTTATGTGTCCAGTTCAGCTAGGTGAATCCTACAGCAAAGCTCAGCACCTGTATTTGACCTGCTTCCATGGAGTTTCAATCCCTAGGTGTACCATAATGTGTTAAAATAAGTTTTGGGCTCTAAACTGCTGAGAGTGTTCTATTTCAGACACCTCATCATAAAAGAAAGTTACAGAACAACAGTTAGGGCTGAGCTCATAAGAACTGAGGCAAGAGAGGAGAAATCTATGCTATTGCCTTCGGTGGTGTTGGCAGCTGAATTAATTAGGCACCAAAGCGAGGGGCCAGGGGGCTTCCTAAGAGATCTTGAACTTGTGGTGTCTCCTGACCATTCAAGTTTTAGGTATCCTGGCCTTTTATCTTCAGCAAAGCAAAATTTCAATGTAGAGGCACTGTGAGGAATTTAAGGCAAGGATATCTCTCCCTTTCCTCTAGATAGCAGTGATGTGTTGGGAAGCACAATGGATCTGGAGTCAGGAGGGGTCTAACCCAAGGGGCATCTGTAGCATGCAGTGGGTTTTAGCAGCAGCAGCAGACCTGGACTTGGAGCCAGACCTTGCCATTTCCTGGCTTGCTGGCATGCCTCAGTCAGTAAGTTTGTAAGGTGGTAGTAATGATGCCTGCTTTTTGAAGTTGTCATGAAGTTAGTACCTGTGGTAAAGGAGTAATAGCAGCAGAGCACTTGTCATCTAATACAGGCTTTTATCCTCAGTGTTCATCAGCCTGTGGACCTCCAAATTAATACATTTTTTTCTTAGCTAACGAATGTGAATTCTGCTGCAACTTAGTTAAAGGGAGCTAGTCCAGTTGCTGAGTGGTCCCAGGTGCCGTGGTTGCCTACTCCCTCCCTAATGAGTAGGAAAAGATCCTTTTGTGTTGAGGTTTCAGATCGACCATTTATGAGGCCAGATTCCTATAGGTTCTGGAATTTGGGGAAAATCTTGTCCCCAGATAAAATAGAAAATTGCATTTCCTGACATCACAGCTACTATCTGGGTTTCCTTCTACATCAGCTATCACATTATGGCTACTGTAGCCTGTTAAAACATTTACCATAAACTCTCCCCTAGGGTATTTCAAGGCTCTCCTCATAAAACTTCCTAAGCAGGAAAATCCTCTGGGAATATAAAGATGGGTATGCATTAGGAGAAGGATGGGAACATTTCAGTTTATGACTTAAGAAACCTTCCCTGGGGTAACTGAGGTGGGGGATGGGACAAGTGTCTTCACAAGGGTTTTTTATTGAGAGATTTCTTCTTTAGTGTTGGTATATGTGTAACGTTGTTCAAGTCCAAAATATTTCCTTATTGCATCTGCTGTGCTTTTGTCTGGCTGAGAGAGGCTCAAAGCTTCGATCAGATTCTTTTCTAGACATTTTAGAAATGCTCTTTTTTTTAGGGTTTCAAGATATTTGCTTTCAAGTTTCAGTTTCGTGACTGCTCACTCTGTTCTGATCGTGAGGACCTGAGAGGTGATCTATTCGTAGAGCGAACACTGGACGTGTCCTGTGAGCCAGGAGCTGTGCTAGACTTGGGAAGCAGAGAGCAGCGAGACGGGCCTCAGCCCGGAGGAACTCAGTCCAGTGACAGTTGCACCTCCTGCCAAAGGCCGTTCTTGTCCTCAGAAAGGCTGGCTAAACTATATATACTTTATTGATTTATTGCCTGCATGAGATGTAGAGTAAATTGTGTTCTACAACAGCTCAAACCCTAGCACTCAGCTGCCATATTTAGTTAGGGTGATGCTAGATGTTGTAACAAGTAAACCCCCAAGTATGTTGGACCAGTAGAACAGAAAATCATTTCTTGCTCACTCTCAGCCCAAATGTGAGCTTCTTTTTAGCAAGCTGCTCTTCTCCCAGCAGGGAGGTCTGGGAGGGCCTGTGATGGGACCCTCTGCTTTCTACCAGTGGATGGGAGGAGTAGGAATAGAGAAGAAACAACCACTTCTTAAACACACTGACCCAAGGTGACATAGAGGACTTCTGTTCTCCTCCCATCAGTGAGAACAAGTCCCACAGTCATGTCGAGATACAAGGGTGAAGTGGGGCTTGGCTTGGCAGTCACTTCCAGCAGTGTGGCTCCACGGTGGAGTGCATACACCATGCTCTCTGGACAACTAGCTGCCTTGGCCATTTCTGCTTTCCATGAGTAGGTAAAAAAATCTGTAATGACCATCCCACTGATTTGCCCATCTCACTCCAGTTTCTTGGCTTACTTTGCTTCTGTATTTTACTCCAGGATCGTGTAACTCCCTTTATAGTGTGATGAGATTAAAAGAACTGTGAACCGGATTCAGATGATCTGGGTTCTAGAATTATGAACACTATCTCACAGGCCGATCTTGAGTAAATCATCTTTCTTCCATGTGTTTCCCCGTATCTGTAAAATAAAGATACTAGTACCTAGCATTCACATTCAAAGTGCCTCGCATAGGACCTGACAAATAGGGGGAAACTCAATGCATATTTACTTATTAATTGAGTGAATGGTGAAAGAATTTTTTATCAGCTGTTTTTCTACTAGCTTCCACTGGTTCCTGTGCTCATGTTTCTTGGTGTTATTTAGGTATGTGGTGGGAGGGGATGGGAAGGGAATTGGAGTTTGCTCAGTGACTCAATAAAGTCACTGAAGGCAGGGACCATGTGTGAGCTCCCTTATGTACACCCCACTCCTTAGTGTGTATATTAAGGGGATGCCTAGTAAGCCCATACTGGGTAAGTGAATTTTGTCGAATTATGGGGAATGATTATGCTATTATGCCTCCAAGGGACTGAACATTGAAGTTATGATCATAACTTCATACATCACAGTTATGGCCATAGGCTCAGGCTGGGGTCTCCCAACCTTAAAACTCAGATTATTTTTGTTCTTCTGTTTCCAAGGCACAAGGCAACATTTCCAAGGTGGGAAAGTCAATATTGGTCCTTTCCTGACTAAAAATGTGAGAGGACCCTTCTGTTCACCAAGTAGATGGCTTTTGGCCTCCAGACTGACTTTGGAAGCCAAATTGCACACTTGAGTATTCAAAGCAGTAAGTCTTTCTAGCAAATTGTAAGCAACTGATGCTGGGTTTGAGTTAGACATTGAGAGACTTGGTTTCAAATCCTGAATGTGCCACTAATTAAATAGAACTGAGTGTCTGAGTGGAAAGAACATGAGCTTTGCAGCTCAACAGCTCTGGCTTCAAATTTGGGTTTGTCAGGGAGGTTTTAGGTACCTCATTCAATCCTCCAAGCGTCAGTTTCCTCATGTGCAAAATGAAACTATAATCCTGCCACCCTCCTTTCCTGTCTCAGTCACTCACAGGTTTGTTGAGAGGCAATTTAGTATAATATAAATGTTGAATGATTAGGCTCTGGTGGCAGACATCCGGGCTCCCTGACGAGTTATAACTTTTCCATGCCTCAGTTTCCCAATCTATACAATGGGGACAATAGCACTTCCTACCCTATATGCTGTTATGAAGATTAACTGGGTTAACTCATGTAAAATGCTTAGAAGAGTGCCTGGCACAAAAATAAGCAGCTAACTGTAATACATAATCATAGCTATTATATTACTATTGTTATTTCTATTATTAAGAGAAGTAAATTAATGTTAAGTTCTTCGATAATTTTAAGGCCATAAATCTTAGGTTTCATTTCTAAAGCAATAGACCTTCCCCTGTCTTTACCCAGATCTATTTTCTGGCCTCTTTAGAATCATAGGAAATTTCTCAGCATCCAGGAGGCACTTGCTGGAATTTTATGCTTCTGGTCCCTGTGGCTGAGGGATGGTGGACTTCCTCCCCATCCAAGCTTGTACTCTGGTGCTTTTGCCCCATTGGGCTTGGAATATGTGTTTCCTTCAGTGCAACTCCTAGTTGTACTAAACAAGGCATTTCCCACCCTGTGTTTATACTGTCCCTGGGGTGGGAGGGAACTGGCCTCAGGACAGCACCACAGAGAAAGCAGGGTGCCAGGACCTCTCTTAGTGTGAGCCATCTTCTGACACTTCACCCTGGGAAACAGGGTGGGACATGGGGCTAGTGGGGCAAAGACCACACGCTAAGAGGCTGAGACCTTGGAGCTTAAGGTCTGACTAACTTGCGTTTGAATCTCAGCTTTCCCTTTCCAGGGTTATATTACTCTGGGTCATTGACTTCACCAACTTGAGCCTTGGTGTGTTCATCTAGAAACTGAGGATAATAATGCCTCCTCTCTAGAGTCGGGGTGAGCACTGGGTACCATGCTTCAGTGTCTAGCATGCAGCAAGTTCCAAAACGTGAACTAAAGCCCATGGGCTGAGGGTCAGCAAAGCTGGCTTCAGATAAAACCTCTGCTACAAAAGTTCTGCAAGGCTTTGGGCAAGTCAGTTCATTTCTCTGGGTCTTAATTTTCTTCATCTGTAAGGTGGGTGTGGTGGCTTTATACCATGTCAACTAAGTTGAAATCATTTTCCCCAGAATTTCCTTCCCTGTATGGATCTCATTTCAAATTGGCTACAAGAGAAATCTGTGCTTTTTGGAAGGTGGCAGTGAAGTGGGAACCGTTTTTAGTGTAGCAGGCACTGTGACAGCGTGTGCTCATATGCGCACACGTGCACACACACACGCATTGTTGCAGATCTGTTAGCTCAGCTCATTTGTATGGCACTGCACCTGGATCCACAGCTCCTTCAGCTCCTATTACATCATCCTGCAGCCTTTTCAAGTCTTGGGCCAGAGTGTGTGCAGTTGTACATGAAGGGCACAGCTTCTCCTTCACTGTGGTGAAGTGTCATTAAGGTTGAAGGCGGTAGGAGATGGACACAGGCTCTGGTTCATGTTCAAGAGTCCCTGTTTTCCATTCAGATTCCAGTGTGTCCTTACTTTCCATGGCTTCCTGTTCAGCTTTCCTTCCTGACTTCTGGTATCAGCTGTAGACACAACACTTCACACAGACTTTTCTCCAGAAGCTTACCCACTATAGAAGGTCTAATTTCTATGATAAACCCCTTGCTGCTGCTGCTAAGTCGCTTCAGTCGTGTCTGACTCTGTGCGACCCCAAAGACAGCAGCCCACCAGGCTCCCCCCATCCCTGGGATTCTGCAGGGAAGAACACTGGAGTGGGTTGCCATTCCTTCTCCAATGCATAAAAGTGAAAAGTGAAAGTGAAATCGCTCAGCCGTGTCCGATTCTTAGCGACCTCATGGACTGCAGCCCACCAGGCTCCTCCATCCATGGGATTTTCCAGGCAAGAGTACTGGAGTGGGGTACCATTTTCTATATCAAACCAGAGTGATTTCACTTCTCTGCTCAAATCCTAACTGACTCAGTGGGGAAAGTAGCAGTAACCTCACAAGACTACTTTAGGGATCAAATGAGATGAGGGACAAGAAATTGCTTTGAAAAGTACAATATGTGTTATGGATATGTATGCCTTTTCAAAAACTCACATATAGACAAATGACTTAATAAAATTCCCATTTGTAATTGATTAAAATATTTCTTGGAGCTCCTTGGTGGCCCAGTGATTAAGAATCCACTTGCCAATGCAGGGGACATGAGTTCCATTCCTGGTCTGGGAAGATTCCAAATGCTTCAGGGAAACTAAGTCCATGTGCCACAATTACTGAAGCCTGCATGCCCTCGACCCTGTGCTCTGCAACAGAAGCCACCGCAATGAGAAGCCTTTGCCCTGCAACTAGAGAGAGCCCTCACTCACGGCAACTAGAGAAAGTCTGGGTGTAGCAATGAAGACCCAGAGCAGCCAATAACTAAGTAAATAGTATTTCTTACCGCAGAACTCCTGGTCTCCCCAGTATCTGCTGTACTATCTTCTTTTCAGGTGCTCAAGCCCAAATCTTGGATCCTCCTGGACATCACACTCTCCTACATGTCCTTTCTCATGTCCAGCAGCCAGTCAACACTCACCAGATCTACCACTAACTCCCTGGTCCAAGCCACCAGGCTCCTCATCAGAGTTAAAGTTTCCTTACCGGCCTCCCTGGCCCCAAATGATCCAGTTAGAACCTGAGTTAGATCACACCCTTCTCTGCTCACAGCTTTCCAGGGTTTTCCCCTCTCAGTGATCTCCCAGGTCCTATCTCTCACTGCTTCTCTGAGCCCGTTGCTCACCACCTTTGCCCCTGCACACTCTGCTGCAGCCACTGGCTTCCTCGCCATTCTTCAAATGTGCTGAGTGCCAGCCTGTTCTGCAAACAGGACAAAGTGTTTCAGAGAGAAGGGGCAAGTCTGGAATGATGGTTGTGTGGTATTACTGTTGGCTTAGACACATCTGGGGACGTCACTTGCCACCCGTGCACAAATATTTACTAGTAAACTCTACGACCACAGACCAAAGCTGGATGTCATTCTAGGAAGTGCTTTTCACCAGAAAATAAACACAAATTGAGGGCACTGTTAATCTTTCTGTTAACAGAGACAATTCCAATTTTAATTATTACAATCCACAATAACATCTCATGTCTCTGTGGATATCCAGGGATTTCAAATTGCTTTCCTGTCCTTTATTTTATTTATCCTCCCAACAGCTCTAGAAGTTTGGTGTTACTTCTCCCCGTTTTACAGATAGGAAAACTGAGGCTTAGAATTGCCCAGCATCAAAGAGCCAGGAGTTGACAAAGCTCAATCTCAAAGGCAGGTCTGTTGATGCCAGGCTTGATATCCTCTTCTCTGTGCTATATTTAGAGCTACTTCTCATGCCAAACTGATTCCTATGTAGGGCCAGATGTGAGTGAAAAAACGTTTTTTCCATTGCTACCACCCACAGTTCAAAATGTTCCCACTATGTCCAAATTTGCGAAATTTTACACTTACTTTTAATGCAAATATCCCTTAGATTTGCATAAAGAGTACCTCTATAGATAAAATGGCTTTTTCTGTTGTTGTTCTGTGGGAATTAGGAAGGGAAAGAAGGGAGGAGTATTGGGAAGCATGTTGTTCAGGTAATTGAACACATACATTATTGTCCTCATTTTATGAATGGTCAAGATGACTCAAAGTGCTTTAAGTAGCAAGTTGGCAGGCATCAAGACCATCATATCATGTCTGCCTTGTAAATGAGGGGCATTGGATGAAATATTGCTAAATTTCCTTCTAACACACCATGTGCCCAACTTGCTAAACCTTCACAGTGAAGTTGTGATGTGTGCTGTGTGCTCAGTCTTGTCCGCATCTGCAATCTAATGGACTATAGCCCACCAGGCTCCTCCGTCCATGGGATTCTCCAGGCAAGAATACTGGAATGGGTTGCCACTTCCTTCTCCAGGGGATCTTCCCAACCCAGAGGTCGAACCTGTGTATCCTGCATTGGCAGGCAGATTCTTTACCACTGAGCCACCTGGGAAGCCCCTGGCACACAGTCGGTATGAATAAATGGCATGGGAGGTAGTTTGGGATGGTGATTAGGAACCCTGTGTGCATGCATGCCAAGTCGCTTCAGTCGTGTCCAAGTTTTTGTGACTCTATGGACTGTAGCCCTCAAGGCTCCTCTGTCCATGGGGATTCTCCAGGCAAGAATACTGGAGTGGGTTGTCATGCCCTCTTCCAGGGGTTGTTCCTGACCCAGGGATTGAACCCATGTCTCCTGTGGCTCCTGCATTGCAGACAGATTCTTAACTGCTGAGTCACTGGGGAAGACTGATTAGGAACGCTGCTCTGGTCCAAATCCTCTCTCTGCCACCTAATAGCTGTGTGACTTTGGGTAAGTCCCATAACCTCTCTGAGCCTACCTTTCCTCATATATAAAATGGGGATAATAACTAACTTGATACAAGGATTAAATGAGATGATCCTCATACAGGACCTAGCACAGCATAAAGGATCTGGGTCACTGTCATCATCAAGAAATTTAGACTGCTGTTATTGTTTTGTTTTTTAGTCTGCATGTATGCTGCTTTCGCTCTGAGAACAAGGACGATGATGGGAACTGTGGTAAGTAACAAATGCGAAGGAGGTGAATACCCCATTTCCTTAGGGACCTTCACATTCAGTAAGCCCATCTGTATAATGAGGAGGCCTCTCAGAAGTCAGCTGGACCCAATACCACCTCATTTTCTATCGGCTCAAGTAAGCTTGTGTGGTTTGGGTGAAGAAGTTGAAGAATAGTGAGGGAGAGGATGGGAGGGGAGGGAAAGGAAGGGGAAGGGAGGGAAGGGAGGGGCAGGAGAGTGCTGGGCAGGTGGATGAGACACATTGCTCATTGGATCCCAAGAAGTTTGGTGGCTTTTGTACTTCTATTGCGGGAGGCAGAGGGGGCTTGGAGGGAGTGAAGTTCCAGGCTGACCATCATGGTGGGCAAGAGTGACCAGCTGGGGGATGCCATCTTTTTTCTTCTGGGTGCCTGGGGGGCAGAGCAGACTGTCTAGAGGTTTTGTGCTCTTTCCTGGGGACAAAGCATCCAAGGCCTTCAGGTTGTCCAAGCCTCTGATCAGGAGAGGTGAGAAGGTGCAGGAGGTGTGGAGTAGAAGGTCTCCTTCTCTCAGGGAGGACCTTCCTGTCAAGGGCCCACGTGTGATCAGCCTGATGGGCCTGCCTAGAGATAAGTGACCACCAGTGCTCTCAGAAAAGCTAAAGCAGCCCCTTCCCCTGGGCACAAATGAGTGAGAAACAACCAGACTTTGGACCCCGAGTTGCTTCCCACATTGAAGCTATCCCGAGACCCTCCCAGGACATCGCCTCAGGCTTCAAAGAGGGAGCTTAACTTTGAGGAGTTTTTGTTGCATTTTTCTTTTCTGATGCTAGAGATACAAGCTGCTGGTAAGTGGAAAAAAGGCAAAAGACTGTGTTTACCTGGACGACAACAACAATGGATAAGAGAGCATTTGACACCTATAAGTAGCTGCTCAATCAATATTTGTTACTGGCTGAATAAGGCTCATACAGAGAGGAAATGACTTGCAAGAGGAAAAGAACTTTGAAACTGTTACTGGTTGGTGATAGGATTACTGGTGATTTTTATATTTGCTGTGTCCTCTAGAGTTTTGTGTCCTGGGTGTTCACTGGAAGGACTGATACTGAAGCTGAAACTCCAATACTTTGGCCACCTCATGCAAAGAGTTGACTCACTGGAAAAGACCCTGATGCTGAGAGGGATTGGGGACAGGAGGAGAAGGGGATGACAGAGGATGAGATGGCTGGATGGCATCACCAACTTGATGGACGTGAGTTTGGGCAAACTCCGGGGAATGGTGATGGACAGGGAGGCCTGGCATGCTGCAATTCATGGGGTCGCAAAGAGTCGGATATGACTGATCGACTGAACTGAACTGAACTGAATGAAAATATTATAATAGCAGGTAATTATGACCAAGAGGAAATCAGAGCAAAACTGAGGGGGTCATTTTCATATGAAGCAGAAGCCTGTCTGTAGATGATCAACCGTTCAGCTGTGGGAACCAAGGCCTGCTGAGGAGAGATGCATTTCTACACCGATTTCACCTCAGCTCTTTTTCTTTGTGAGCTCTCTCTCCTCACAAAGTACTAAATCTCTCCTTACTGTTGCTGCTGCTAAGTCGCTTCAGTCGTTTCCGACTCTGTGTGACCCCATAAACGGCAGCCCACCAGGCTCCCTCGTCCCCCCCCCTGGGATTCTCCAGGCAAGAACACTGGAGTGGGTTGCCATTTCCCTCCTAATGAGTGAAAGTGAAGTCACTCAGTCATGTCCGATCTTAGCGACCCCATGGATTGCAGCCCACCAGGCTCCTCCATCCATGGGATTTTCCAGGCAAGAACACTGGAGTGGGTTGCCATTTCCTTCTCCAATGTGTGAAAGTGAGTGAAAGTGAAGTCGCTCAGTCATGTCCGACTCTTAGCGACCCCATGGACTGCAGCCCACCAGGCTCCTCCATCCATGGGATTTTCCAGGCAAGAGTACTGGAGTGGGGTGCAATCTCCTCCTTACTGCAGAGGAATGCAAACCAATCCCCTTCTCCCCCAGTTAATTATTGCCTAGTCTAAAATCCTGCCAGTGTTGCAGAGGCAAGATTTTGTAGTTGTTGATTAAGACATGAGAATTGGGACTTCCCTGGTGACCCAGTGGTAAGAATCTGCCTTGCAATGTAGCGAACATCGGTTCAATCCCTGGTTGGGGAGCTAAGATCCCACATGCCACAGGGCAGCTCAGCCCATGTGCCACAAATACTGAAGCCCAAGTGCCCTAGAGCTGTGCTCACAATGAAGACCTAGTGCAGCTAAAAAAAAACAAGACATAATGCTTTAGAGTAGACAAATGATTTGCGTGCCTTAAATTCTACTGTTAAAAAAACAAAACAACAATTCAAGGTATATATTTTTTCAAAAAGCATTTTCTCCTGATTTTAGCTTGGGGTTAGAACTAGATAAAATTTTCAGTAAACCGTCTTTTTACTGTGAACTGGCTCAGTCCACAGGACATAGATAGACTATTGTCCAACTAGGGACAAGCTAGATTTGGGGAAATCCTCTCCTAGGCCTCTCCCTGTTCTTTTATGAGGAGCTGGTTCTGAAATATTTACACATTATTTTCTAACCCATAGCCCTGTGAGCTAAAATAAAGCCTGTGAGGGAGCTGTGGCTGTTTTAGGATTAGACCAGAAGAGCCTGGCTCCTGTGCTATCGGATGACCAGATTCAGAGAGCAGATGGGATTGTCCTCTCCCTTTCCTAAGGCCTGGTCACCAAGGAGACACGATTGCTCTGGCTGACATAGGCACAGCATGAGCAAAGTGGCATTTAAAAAAGAACTCTATCACTTTTCCTTAAACTACTCAGAAACCCTCTTAGTCACAGGGCCAGGTTGAAGTACGTGAGCTTTTGACTAAGGAATAGGTCTGAGAATTCCTCATCTAGGGAGATTCCTAGAATGCATTCTCTGCATCAGGGAATTCTCATTCTATCCTATTGGGCAATTGCCCAAGGGATCTGTGTTTTATTCCTGGCTCTGCCCTTATCTTACTGGATGATGCTTCTCAAGTCACTTTGCTGCTTTGGGCCTCAGTTTTCCCATCTGTAAAATGGGTACAATAATCTTCCTTTCATAGCTTTGTGATACAGATGAAATAAAGTAGGTTAGAGGGCCTGACCAGTGGGGAATGCTCAATTATTTTAACTCTCTTCCTTTTTTCATTCTCTGCAAAGAATCAGGACAGCATCGAATGCACTTAGTACTGTCAGCTATTGCAGCAACCTATGCTGAGTCCTCCACATAGAAACCTGAATCAGAACTTTAATATTAGGTGAACTCGGGTTCCGCTCTAACAGTCCAGGAGCTCTGAGTCATGCTTCATCAAAGATTTATTGCAAGAGCTCTTTGGGAAGGACTTGTGCTGCTTTGGGTGATGGAGGCCACACCCTGAAGCTTGGGAGTTAGTGACAGTGGTTGCATTTTGTTGTTGGTTTGTTTGTTTTAAAATATCCACATCCTGTCCCACAGCTGGGGCATAAAATCAAGCTTTAGTTGTGGGATTTTTGTTTACTTTATTCACTAGCTGGGCTGGTCAGAAGTTTAACTGAGGTCAATGCCTTTATGTTGCTTGGATTCTACAAAGAGACTACAGCAGTTTTCTGGCTACTAAATCTACTGGTATCAAAAAAGGAACTAAAAAGATAAGTTGACCTACACAGTCTAGTTGCTTTTGGGAAAAACTCAGTGTTTTGCTTTAAAAATTACAACAGACTTCTAAATGTTTATATATTTTTAATTTGCCCAGGCAGCATTGGCAATGGGGAGATTTGCAGAAAAAAATTGTTAAAGAAACAAATGTGGCAGCTCTTGCAGCTGCAAATCATTGATCAGCTCTACTTAGTGAGAGAGAAGGAAAAAGGAAAGAGAAAGAGAAAAAAGAAAAAGGACGATTAGCCTCCTTGCCAAGGACGAACTCCCTGTCAGTTCCCATAAAGTCTTTCTCACGTCCTTTCAGAACATTTCAGAGGTCTGGAAAGTATTTGATTTGTAAAGGCTGAGAGGAGACAAAATAGAGCTTCCCAAACATATGTTTCCAAACTTAATGACATTCTATGTTATTTCCGTGATAAACAATGCACGTTCATTAAAGAAAAATAAGAAAATATTGAAAAGAAGAAAGGGTAAGAATTCCTGGCTGTCCAAACACAGCTATTATTGACACTTTCATGTCCTCTCTAGCATATGTGTCTTCATTTGTTTCTCACATATATAATGATGGGTGTGTACGTTTTTGTTCTCCATCTTTCACTTAACAGATAATAGCATTTATGGAAGCCTTGCTCTGCACCAGGCACTGTCTGCTGCTACTCAGTATCTCTAAGCCAGTCTGACATTCTCACATGTCCACCACCACCATCAGCTCCATACACGTGGTTAAGTTCCTGTCTGTTTCTTTGGCATCACATTGTGTTAAAACAGCTGGATGGAGTTTCACCCAGTTTGACAAGTATTTGAGGATGGTCTTACTGCAAATATGAACTGCATAACACAAAACTCACTGCAGGGAGCCTCGAGTGGAGGGGGGCCTCAGCCTTTTGGTTTCTTCCCAGAGGGAGTTACTGGGCCACTTCATTCTGAAGATTTCACTGAGTTCAGTTCAGACATTTATATTTTCAAAAGTTTGTCATCATTTTATGGGTGTGTTCAATATATTTCAAAATAATATTTTTCCCAGTGGGTATATGTAACAAATTATACCTGACCTAATGCTCTCCAAAGTCAATATTAATTCAATATCGAGAAGAATTTTTTAAAAAGAGAACTTTAAAAGAATCTAACATGTCAGTCGAATGGGATAGATGTTTGAAATCCAGTGGAGACATGCAATGAGCAGTCTCATGGCAGTGGTCCAAGGGCATCTGGAGCAGACATCCAACTTGGGAATGTTGAAATACCCACGTTGACAGGTGCTCATCCTTCAGAGCAGTGAAACTGAGGTATAAAGAGAATCATCTTTGATGCCAATTGGGAGAGACAGGCCACTGGGTTAAGCAGCTAGGAATATAAATCCACAGTGGTTTCAAATATGAAGCTCAACCCTAAATTCCTCTAGGCAGATACTCCAAGATAGAACAATGAAGCTGCCTCTCCCATGACAACTCTACATTAAGGATGATTTGGGGTGAGACATGAAGATGTGTTTCTGTACACTCCAATCCATAGGAAAATGCACGAAAACATTTTTTTACAAAGTGGAAAATTATTAAAGATCTTTTCCAATTATTATGACTCTACACATTAATTTTTGAATAAGTTCTATTAAACAATGATGCTCCTGGGCAATTTCATATAATACAGCTTGAAATGATAATAAGGACTACACTTGTTAAGGTAAAACCCTCCTAATATTGGATTGGCAAAAAAGTTCATTCAGATTCTTCCATACAGTGTTATGGGAAAAACTCGAACAAACTTTTCAGCCAACCCAATACTAAGAAATATGCTAGATGACATGCTTAGTATTGCATGCTTCATTTCAAAAACTCTCTACTGCAATCTTTATTATCATGTGATAGATACCATTATGATCCCTGTTTTCTAGATCTAGGTCAGGACTAGGGTGAGGCAAGTCCATTTCCCAGGGTATACCTTTAAGGAGGCAGTCTCAGGATCCTTAAACTTTTCCATGAGTACAAACTTTGCCATACAAACATTCCTCACTTACCTCACCCTAATCCTGATGCTTTTTTATAGATGAAGGAGCTGAGGCTCTAAGAGGTTAATTGTCTGAAGTCCTCAGCTAATAAGTGGCAGAGTGAGAACTTGAGCCTGGTCTCGATCAGTCCCAGGTGATTTCAGTTCTTCCTTTATTGAATAGTGACTGGATAGCTTCTATAATGGGTACCGTGGAACTACAGCCTCAACTCTTAAGGAAACAATAGGCAAATGGGGGAAGGGAAACAGATGTATGTGTAATAAGATGACATGTATATTATCTTAGCAGTAGATCTCAGTTGACATTCTTTTAGGGAATGAACATTCTTTGTTTACAAAGATGTCTTAATAAATTATTAATGAAACTTTGTGTGTTGGCAGAAAAATAACAAATAAAATGGTCATACTGTTCATGGAAAATGAGTTCATGGAAAAGGGAGGGAGGGCGAGGGAAAGTGAGAGGAGAAGAAGTTGGAGAAGGAAAAAGAAGAAAGGAAATAGGAGGAGGAGGAAGGGAGATGGAGGGATGAAAGAATTCCGTGAGCTGATGTGAGGTTGGGGATTATGTAAGAAGAAATGGCACTAAAATTTCCCAGTTAAAAAGAGGATACTAAACCACAGTTTAAGAATAGAAATGCCTTGAGTCAGTTCTAATGAGATGGATGAAACTGGAGCCTATTATACAGAGTGAAGTCAGAAAGAAAAACATCAATACAGTATATTAACACATATATAAGGGATTTAGAAAGACGGTAACAAGAACCCTATATGCAAGACAGCAAAAGAGATACAGATATAAAGAAGAGACTTTTGGACTATGTGGGAGAAGGCAAGGGTGGGATGATTTCCGAGAATAGCATTGAAACATGTATATTACCATATGTGAAATAGATGACCAGTGCAAGTTCTATGCATGAAGCAGGGCACTTAAAGCCGGTGCTCTGGGACAATCCAGAAAGATGGGGTGGGGAAGGAGGTTCAGGATGAGGGGACACATGTATACCCATGGTTGATTCATGTTGATATATGGCAAAAACCACAATATGGTAAAGTAATTAACCTCCAATTAAACTAAATAAATTAATTTTAAAAAAAGAATAGAAATGCCATGACCTCCCCTATCCACCCCCACCCCCACTCCCCCCAACCCCGAATTCAAGTGCTCATCTGAATCACAAACCCTTGTTATAAGGAGGAATTTGGAAATTTAGGAAAAGCCCAGGACCACCAATATTCCATGCTGTACATTTTCACAAATTAGTAAACCAAACCTCTTCTAGGTGGATGCTGAAGTAAGCAGGCTCACCTTCAGGTCAGGTGGGGTTTCCAGATCTCCCTGTCCACCAATATTCCATGCTGTACATTTTCACAAATTAGTAAACCAAACCTCTTCTAGGTGGATGCTGAAGTAAGCAGGCTCACCTTCAGGTCAGGCGGGGTTTCCAGATCTCCCTGTCCCCTTAGTTTGACGCCCTTGAGCAGAGCGTGATCTGTATAGGCCTATATGATGAGCTTGGTCAGGCCTGGGTCAACATTACGCTGACTAGAGGCAGCAGGGGTAGAAGCAGGAGCTGCAGGAGGGGGATAAGGAAATATAGACCCCCTGGGAATTACAAAGGCCATATGAAAGGCTTTGGACTTCCACAGGTCATAGAATTGTTGGAATTTAATGGAACTTTTCCAGCTCTAGGGGATTAAGATCTGGATCGCTTGTATAGACACACAGCTACAATGTGATACAGTGAGTGTGCTGCTGGAAGTAGGTGCAAACTGCTGTGGAGTTCAACAACTAATCTCCTTGGGAGAGCTGGGGAAGCTTCCTGGAGAAGGTGACATTTAAGATGCTATTCAAAGACTGAGCTTGGTTAGAAGAGAGGAGGAAGAGGCATTTCACAGAAGAGGGCAAAGTGTATTAGCAGCAAAGGGAGGGCTTCAGTTTGGTTGCTGCAAGTCTTGTGTGTGGGAAAGTGACATGGCACAGGGATTGGAGGAAAGCCATAGCTGAAGTTTTAAGGGTCTTAAGCGCAAGGTTTTGATTATCCTGTAGGGGCCAGGGAACCACTGAAAAATGGCTAAGTCATTAGCAAGCTTTCTCTGGCATTGAGGAAGAGGATGGAGGAGAGAGGGAACATTTGCCGTATTCCAAGTGACTCACGATGAGACCAGAACTAAGCAAAGAGCAGTGGCAGTGAGGCAGACTGTGCTGCTATGAGTAATGTTCATTAATTAGGGCTGCCAGGACCCGGTAGGGGGCTTATAAGGGATGAGTCACAGCTGAATCAAAATTTCTAGTTTGAGCAATTAGGCTCATTATTGCTTCCCAGTCCTCAAACCAGAATGTGTATTGCTGTATTTTGAGGGCCTCACCCGCAGGCTTTGTCCTGAGACAAGAGAAGAAGTTTCTTAGTCTCCCCAGGCCCAGGTTCAAAGAAATGAGGGCAGAACAGCTGTGTACAACTTGGCTTTTTCTTACATGCTCAGGAGCAGAGTGGCCACAGGTCAATTGGGGCAAATGTTCTGTCTTTTCAGGTGGCGCCTGATAGAGCAGGAAGTGGTCCTTCCATGCACTTCCACCAGCTTCCCTGGAGCAAAGCAAACGAGCTGCGTTAGCACCTAACGGGTACTGCTGACACTGAATTAGTGAGATGGGTGAGGAAATAAGACTGGTAGAAGAATGACTAAATTCCGCTCTCACTCTTACAGGTGCCCTGTCTTTGTGGATCAGCCTGAGACAAGCCATGGTTCCCAGGGGCTCCCAGGAAAGCCCATCTGAAGTCTGAAGTTGACATATCCAATAAGGTAAGTCCTTTAGGTTTGACAGGAAATGTTGCTCCAATTTTATAGATGATGATATTCAGGCCAGAGAGGTTATGGTTCTTTAGGCAGCAAGGGTCAGAGTCAATAATCATAGCTAACATAGTGGTGGTGGGAACTCAGTGCAGACACTGTTCTCAATATCTTTTTTTTCCTTTCTAGTTTTATTGACATATAATTGGCATATAACATTATATTACTCCAAGGTATAAAGCATAATGATCTGATATCTCTATATAGTTTTAAGTTGCTTTTCTCATGATGAGAACTGTTAAGATTTATTCTCTTAGCAACTTTCAGATATACAATATTGTTAACTATAGTCATTGTGCTGTACATTACATCTCTAGGAATTGGTCTCTTTTAACTAGGTGGGGAAACAGTGGAAATAGTGGCAGATTTTATTTTTGGGGGCTTCAAAATCACTGCAGATGGTGAATGCAGCCATGAAATTAAAAGACACTTACTCCTTGGAAGGAAAGTTATGACCACCCTAGACAGCATATTCAAAAGCAGAGACATTACTTTGTCAACAAAGGTCCGTCTAGTCAAGGCTATGGTTTTTCTAGTGGTCATGTATGGATGTCAGAGTTGGACTATAAAGAAAGTTGAGTGCCGAAGAATTGATGCTATTGAACTGTGGTGTTGGAGAAGACTCTTGAGAGTCCCTTGGACTGCAAGGAGGTCCAACCAGTCCATGCTAAAGGAGATCAGTCCTGGGTCTTCATTGGAAGGACTGATGTTGAAGCTGAAACTCCAATACTTTGGCCACCTGATGCGAAGAGCTGACTCATTGGAAAAGGCCCTGATGCTGGCAAAGATTGAGGGCAGGAGGAGAAGGGGATGACAGAGGATGAGATGGTTGGGTGGCATCACCGACTCAATGGACATGGGTTTGAGTGGACTCCGGGAGTCGGTGATGGACAGGGAGGCCTGGCGTGCTGTAGGTCATGGGGTCTCAAGAAGTCAGACAAGACTGAGTGACTGAACTGAACTGAACTAGAAGTTTATTCCTTTTGCCCGCCTTCACTTATTTCCCCTCCCCCAGCCCCCTGCCTCTGGCAGCCAGCAGTCTGTTCTCTATATCTATGATTTGTTGTTATTTTTTTTTTAGATTCCATATATAAGTGAGATCATGCAGTATTTGTCATTCTGTGACTTGTTTCATGTAGCATAACAATCTGAAGGTCTATCTCTATTATCACAAATGGCAGGATTTCCTTCTTTTTATGGCTGAATAATATTCCACTGCATACAAATGCCACAGCTTCTTTATCCATTCATTTGTTGATGAATCCTTAAGTTGTCTCCATGTCTTGGCTGTTGTAAATAGTGCTGCTATAAAAGTGGGGGTGTGGATAGCTTTTTGAGATAGTGATTTCATTTCCTTGTTCTCAACGTCTTATTTGATTATATCATCCTTGGGATGTTGGCACTTGTATTATCTCCATTCTATAGATAGGGAAATGGAGATACTGAGAGTTTAAGTAATATGTTTAAGGTTACAAAGTATATACGCCACCAGGGAAGCCCCATACATGACAGCGCTGGAATTCAGTTCCAGGCAGTCTCACATCAGAGCAGGTGCCTAAGCACGATGCACCTTTGAGTTCATCACCAGCCAAGTCTTCTGCTTCCAAGCCCATTGCTCTTTCCAATACATTGTAACAGCCAGTTCTTGGCATACAGATGTCAACTCCCAGGCCAATTTTTTCATATGTAAAGATTTCAAACATGTACTTCTGGGGAACCTATGATCTCAGCCACATTGTAGGAAATAGGTTGCTGGAGTTTATTGTCTTAAATTCAGATCACAAACATAGGATTAGCAGTGTGGTAGAAGTACTAGTAAAAATTCATCTTATTAAATGAACATCTGTTTCCTAGAATTTGACGGCATTCCCACACGTATGGTTAGGTTGGGATGGCTCACTGAGAAAGTTTATTTTGTAATGCAGCCTTCTTAGTTATAAAAGTTATAGAGATGAAGTCAGTGGACAAGCAGTCTGAATTTTAGTATCCCCCCCACCCCAAAAGAAGGCATTCTTCTATCTGCTCAATTCTAGAGCCATTTTATCTTCTCAGTCAATAAGACACAGAAGGCTTGGGCACAGAAATGGCATTTAGTGAGAAATGGCAAGGAAGTGGGCATGGTTCAGGATATTAGAAAATGTTACTGCCTTTCATCTGCTTTGGGGTGTGGGGTTGAATCCTGGGAGATTCAACCAGGATTCAGTCAGTGGGAGACTGACTGCAAAAAATGTTTGCAGTTTCTCTAAACACTTTGCAGTGTGGCTCTGTCAGCCACCAGGAGATGGAATCTGTTTCCCCAACCCTTGAATCTGGGGTATGCCTTTTGACTGTCTTGCCAGTAGGATGTGGCAGAAGAGATGGCATGTCTGAGGTCTTGCACGTGTCTACTCTGTCTTGTTCCTCTTGTTCACCAAAGAATGATCCTGAACTAGCCTGCTAGGTGATGAGATCCTGCATGGGGTAGAGCCAACTTATCCTAGATCAGCCATCCCCAGAAGACCTTCCACCCTGTGGGCTGGTGGAAGCCCAGGCTGACATCATCTGAGCCCATTCCCATATAAGCAGAGTTACTTTGCCAGTCCCTAAATGCATGAGAGGTAATAAATGGTTGTGGGTTTTTTTTTTTTTTTGCTATTGGGTTTCTTTGTTGGCCATACCTCACGGGCAGGTGGGATCTTGGTTGCTCTGACCAAGGATCGGACCCATGCCTCCTGCAGTGGAAGTGCAGAATCTTAACCACTGGACTACCAGGGAGGTCCATTTGTGGTTTTAAGTCACTTAAGGTTGGGCTTGTTTGTTATGCAGCATTGTTATGGCAACAGATAACTGATCAAAGCACCAAGGGCAAATCTCATCAGTGACAGGACATCTGTTCCCCTTCATCACGCCCTCTTTCCTATGTCCCTGCTGGCTTGTTTGGCATTTGCTTCCAATAGTGGTTATAGTCCCATCCTCACCGAGGCCCGTGGAAAATAAGAAGTCAGGTCATGAATTACCTACTTGGGAAAAGTGACCAACTCTTAGATTACAAATGTATATGTTCATGCTCTGCCAGCTTAGAAAACCAAGTCACCAACGTATAAAACATCTAGACCTTGCTCCCTTGTTTCCATCAAGCTTGTACTTTAATCCATCTCCATTTAATTTCCAACCATGGCTCCACTTCCCATTTAGAGAGAAGTATAACAGAGTTCCGGGGAAGGCAATGGCACCCCACTCCAGTACTCTTGCCTGGAAAATCCCATGGATGGAGGAGCCTGGTGGGCTGCAGTCCATGGGGTCGCTAAGAGTCGGACATGACTGAGTGACTTCCCTTTCACTTTTCACTTTCATGCATTGGAGGAGGAAATGGCAACCCCTTCCAGTATTCTTGCCCGGAGAATCTGAAGGACAGGGGAGCCTGGTTGGCTGCCGTCTCTGGGGTCACGACTTAGCAGCAGCAGCAGCAGCATAACAGAGTTCAGAATCAAGAAACATGGAGTTGCACAAATCTGGATTCAAATTCTGGCTTAGGTATTAACTGACTATGCACTCTTGGCAAAGTCCGTTAACTCATTGAACCTCAGTTTCTTTTTGCATAAAAATGGGAATAATAAATGTACCTATAGAGTTATTGTGAGTATTGAGTAACATGAGTTTGAGCAAACTCTGGGAGATAGTGAAGGACAGGGAAGCCTGAGGTGCTGCAGTCCATGGGGTCGCAAAGAGTCGAACATGACTGAGCAACTGAACAACAACAAGTGACATATTAGGGACGTATAAATGCTCAGTAAACAGTAGTTTTGACTCTATGGTTGATTTTCCACCCCATTCTCTCCAATTCCTAACTCTAGTCTGGGTTCATACTGCCTGTTCCACCCCCAACAATTCTCCCAAGAAACCAGTACTTCCGTGGACTCCCCGGGACCCGAGTCCAGTCTCTAGTCACTGTGAACACCCAGACAGATGGCCTAGTGTGACCACTGCACCTTCACTCTGAAATGGGACAGAGCAGAGTCCGGGCCCTCCTGCAAATGGGTCAGTGAGCTCTGCTGACCGCTTTCAGTGCTTTTCACAGGAGGCAATGCTCCTTCTCCCCTCCGAAGCAGGATTAGGTTTCCTCCCATTCCCATACACTTCAGAGACTGCTGCCCCTCTCACATTTCAGACGCTGACCCGCTCCTCTGCACTTTTCCCCTCTGCTTGTCTGGAGACTCGCATAATGAAATTCAGACAGCGGTGAATGCCGAGCTCTGTCTGCCTGCCCCTCCAAACGGGCGGACGAGCCCGAGGCTGCCAGCCTTGCATGGGAGCGTGCTTCTCTCATGGCCTGGCCGAAAAACTGGGAGAGAGAAGCAAGCCTGGTGACTTTCTTTCTGTCAGCTCAGAGATTCCTGTTTTTCCATCTGCCTGTGGGGGAAGGGGGTGGGGTGGAGGATACATGTGATGTATAAAATGAAACAAGCTTTCCAAAAACAACAAGGCTGAATCATACTAACTTACATTTGTGGGACACTTAGCTTCCAAAGCTCTTTCACACGCATTGTCTCAATGGATTGC
The DNA here is from genome assembly GCA_935064755.1 of Tragelaphus eurycerus. Lineage (NCBI taxonomy): Eukaryota > Metazoa > Chordata > Mammalia > Artiodactyla > Bovidae > Tragelaphus > Tragelaphus eurycerus. The sequence continues at coordinate 4,155,507 of CAKXYN010000092.1, read as the reverse complement.
CATAGCAGCCCTGGGAGGCAGACAGGACAAGGTTGCACAACCCTGTCTGACCATGAGGTCGCCCAGTGAGGAGGTGACAGAGTCTTGGCCTGCACACTGGTCTCAGGACTGCACACGCAGCGCTCCATCCTCTGTGTCTGAGGCTGTCTTCTCTCTTGCATTTCACACCACGACTGAGGCCTGACACGGGTAAAACTTTCCCAGAGAGACATCCTTTATGGCAGAGAGGAATGAACAAAATTACTACCAGGTCCTGTTTTTGGTCCAAAAACATTCTCTCAAACTTATGAGTTCTGATTAATTATGTTGTTTATATTAAACAGATCTTATATTCTTAATATAAAAGTAAGGTTTTAATTTTAGCTTTCATCAGAGCAAATAGACGTCTCAGGAAGATGGCTTTGCTTAACCCCTGCTGGTAGTGGTGGTTTAGTCACTACCCCATGGATTGTAGGCTCCTCTATCCATGGGATTTCCCAGGTAAGAATACTGGAGTGGGTTGCCATTTCCTTCTCCATAGCACCTGGTAACTTTAGGGATATGTGGTACCAGTTCTAGATGCTGCCAACCAGAGTACCAGTTGAATATGTAACACGCATGCCGATAACCACAGTGGGCACCTGAAGGAATGCTTCAATTCAGCCCCTATCTCAGTAAGAATTTTTTCTTTTTTTAAAATTGGCATTGTTGACTGGGGCTTCCTTTCAAGCATCTGGCCAAAACATTCCACCCTGCATTCTTTGACAGTGAAAAGACACATGTTTGTAAGGTATGTTCAGCATCTGAACGGCTGAAGGAGTGAAGTTTTCGGCATTATCAGATGCACTGAGTGAGTGCGTGTGCAGAGCAGAAAACATGTGCCCTAGGTGGGAACTCAGAGCAGGGAGCACACAGAACCAAGGGACCAGCTGTGGAGGGCTCGGCTGAAGAATATAAACCCAAGATTCAGGGCCTCAGAATTGTCCCTCTCTGCACTACCTTACAGCCTGCTCTTGACGGAGCCTTGAAGAGGGCTCTACTGTCAGCCAGGTGTACCCTCCTCCACTCCCATGCGGGAGGTCAGGGGTCCCTAAACTGTACCTCCAATTCTAAGGGAATCGGCAGCTCCAGCTAGCTTTGCCAACCTGTGCAGCCTGTTCCAGGGCCCTTGCTAGCGGATTGTTTTCTCCAAAGTGGACTCCAGGGGCTGGCAGTTCATACAGATGGGGATTTCAGCACTCTCATCAGGGCAGATGGAATGCAACCCCAAGTCAGAAGTGGGGGGACCATCCTGAGAGCTGGTTCCTTTGGTGTGTGTTTGAAACAAAGAGGAATATATTTCAAAGTGCTCTTGTAATTGGTTACAACCATGGAGTTGAGATTTACTGAAGAAAAGAGATGGAATGTGATCTCAATAGTTAGTATGGACCAGCACTTCCTATGTGCTACATGTGGATCCAAGTATCGTCAGTGAATTAGCTCAGTGTCTTCTCAACAAGTGGAGAAGGCAATGGCACCCCACTCCAGTACTCTTGCCTGGAAAATCCCATGGATGGAGGAGCCTGGTGGGCGCAGTCCATGGGGTTGCTAAGAGTCAGACACAACTGAGCGACTTCCCTTTCACTTTCATGCATTGGAGGAGGAAATGGCAACCCACTCCAGTATTCTTGCCTGGAGAATCCCAGGGACGGGGGCGCCTGGTGGGCTGCCGTCTCTGGGGTCACACAGAGTTGGACACGACTGAAGTGACTTAGCAGCAGCAGCAACAGCAGCAGCTTCTCAACAAGTCATGCAAGGGAGGTACTACTGCACTCACCCCCTTTCACAAGTAGAGGGTAAGCAACTTGCCCAGGATTAACAGCTAGAATATGGCAGAGCTGGGATTTGAAGCCACACTTTTAAAACCACGTGATGGTACCTCTGACGGCCTATACTACATACCCAATGTAAGAGTGACAGAACCTTCTTTAGTTTTCTTTATGGCAAGCAACTGCTGAATGCATGACTTGCACTGTCCTCCGCAGTCCTTACAACATTCCTGGAGAGAAAATGCTATCATCAGTTCCATTTTCTAAATGAGGAATCTGAGACTCAGAGAAGTGAACTTGCTTGAGGTTATGCAGCTAATAAATGACTTGAAAGCCCATTCTATTTTGCTGCCTTCCTGTAAACTGCATAAACTGTAGACAGCACAAAACAAATGCAATGATTTTGCAGAGACACTCCTCTGTATTCTGGACTCTAGATAGGTACGCATGCACTTTCAAGAAATTTTTAGAGGATTGGAGGTCTGGGAGTGAGGCAATATGGTGAAAAGCTAAGAACCCCAAGCTTGTGGTCAGCAGATCCAGGTTCAAATCCCACCTCTGGTGACCACGTCACAGTGCTGCTCAGTTCCCTCGTTTGCAAAATGGAGGTAATGGCAGAACCTGCACGTGGACCTTGAGTGATAAGACACGTGGTACTGTTATTATTTAACACACAGGAAGTGGGCTTATTTTTGTTTTCACATTAGAGTTCACTCTTGGTGTTATATATTCTAAGGATTTTGACCAGTATATAATGACCCATATCTACCATTATAGCATCATAAAGAATTGTTTCCCTAAAGCCCCTCTGTGTTCTGCCTATTTATCCGTCCCTCACCCAACTCTGCAGCGACTGATCTTTTTACTCTGCATAGTTTCACCTTTTCCAGAATATCCTGTAGTTGGGATAATACAGTATGTAGCCTTTTCAGGTTGGCTTATTTCCCTTCAGTTATGTGTTTAAGTTCCCTCCATGTTTTGTTCATGGCTTGATAGCTCTTTTTCAGTGCTGAATAATATTCCATTGTCTGGACTGCCACAGTTCATTTATTAAGGGGTTATATTTTAGCCCAAATTAGATGAGAAAACTGAATCCAAGAGAGGTTAAAAAGGGCTCAGATCCTTCAGCTGGTTTGTGGCAGAGTCAGGAGTTGAAAGCAACTCTTCAACCTCCAGGCCAGCACTTTGGCTACTTTCACAGGCTGATTTTCTGACATTTCCTCAAGCTTGAATTTTAGGATTCTCCTCTAATTTCATCCATTCACTAAACTACCACTTCTGTACTTGTGGAATTAAAGATCGAAGAGGACAAGGCAAATACACATTCTCCTCGACCATCTCGTTGGGTAACAGCTTCTGTTTCCTTCCTCATGTAGGAGTTTTAAACTAGCAGCTGAAAAGTAGTAAAATCAGTAGAGGGGTTTCCATCTTTCCTGTCTTCTGCTTCTGTTTGGAGAATGTGCCATCTAATGATGATTGGGAGACATGGGAGACATGGAAGGCATGGGAGATTTCTTTAGGGTAGTCTTATCTGCTGCAGAGGCAGGTGTGGAGCTGTGGGAAGAGGGAATCAGACACTAGGGATTTACCTACATGGTTTCAGTTAAATTTCACATCATCCTTGAAATGTAGATTTATTAATGTTATATTTCTTGGAAGAAGAATCTTGCCCATGCTCACTCCTCTTGAAAGCGGCAGAGATTTCTTCTAACCCATGTCGTTCTCACTGTAAGAAAGTTTTAAAGACTTTGTCATAAGAGACAGCTGTAGAATCTGGCAGACACAACTATGCAAAATATTTAGAGGACTTTTGAGTGGAACAGGGAATTAGATTTATCCCCAGGGAAGTGTTACATAGGAAGCTGATGTTAGGGAGAACTTCCTATTAGAGGATGACTCGACAAAGGACCCACCTGCCTTAACTCATCCAGAGAACCTCATCACTGGAGGAGCATTTAAGGAGAAGTAGACAGGCCAATGGTCAGGGATGTTTTTCATTCATTCAATCAATGTTTAATGAATAGCCATGGTGTCATCACTGATTTAAGACTGGGGGTTCGACAACGAACAAAACAGACCAATAGAGAACTTGTCCTCATGGATTTACATTGCAATGGAATATAGTGGTAGAGGGAATTGTACCAATCTCTGGTACATCAGACTAGGGGGCTGCCAAGATGCCAGTCACAGATGCATGCTAGGAATGAGCAGGAAACTGACACTCCCCTGCAGCTGTCACCCAGTGACTTATGGGACACAACCCCAGTCCTCTTATCTCTCAGATAGCTGCAAGATCTATGCTGATTCCCTGAGTTCCCCCAGCAGGATGACACTCCAGTTGTCTGTGACGGAAACCTGCTTGACTGGTTCCTTCCTGTCCCTATCTCATTTCCCATTGCCCAGCCAGTGGTCCCTAGGATGACTTCCCAAGTAAACCACTTGCACTAGAATCCTTGTCCCAAAGCCTGCTTCTTGGGGATCCTAAAGTAAAACCTTCCATTTGGCTAAGTGTCAAGGACTTGGGTTTTCATCTTGACTCTTGGCTCTGTGCTCTTGGACAAGTCACTAACTCTCTGTAACTCCTCATATTCTCAGTTGTAAAATAAGAGTGTTGGATTAGATGAAACATATTTGTGCCATCTATATTCATATCCATAAGCATACCTAGCACTTAAATGTGCAGACTCCTTTACCTGCTTCTGAAAGAGCATTCACAACTCATTCTGTTTATTTCACTGAACCAGGTCCTAGTTGTGGCATGCAGATCTTGAGTTGTGGCATGTGAACTCTTATTTGTGGCATGAGGGATCTAGTTCCCTGACCAGATACTGAACCTGAGTCCCTGTATTAGGATCATAGCGTCTTAACCACTGGACCACCAGGGAAGCCCCCCATATCTCATTTGATTCTTAAAATGCCTGTATGATTTAAATAATGAACTTTGGGTACAGATGACTTAGGGTTTCCCTGGTGGCACTAGTGGTGAAGAATTTGTGTGCCAATGCAGGAGGCATGGGTTTGATCCCTGGGTTGGGAAGATCCCATGGAGGAGGAAATGACAACCCACTCCAATATTCTTGCCTGAAGAATCCCGTGGACAGGGGAACCTGGTGGGCTGCAGTCCATAGGGTTGCAAAGAGTTGAATACAATGGAAATGACTTAGCACACACACATTTTTGTTATTCACCAAGACTAGAAACGGGTTATCCTGGCTTTTTACCCACCTCTCACTGCCTCCAGCAGGATTTGTGGATCACCATGAGGGGACTTTTCTGCACATGAAATAAAGTCTCCATATATACCCAGAAATTTTTATAAACTTAGTTGCACAGGAGGCATTGTTCTTTTTAGTGAACCAAATGCTTTTGCTTCCTATACCAAAAGTTACATCTTCTAAGAGGAATTTTGGTATGTAGTTCAACTGTACCCAAATGATTTCTTTTTAAAATTGTGAGGATAAGCTATTATCAAACACGCAATAAAATGGAAGGATTTAGATGTATCTGGCATCAAGGGTTTAACTGATGTTTGAGCAGGAAAGAATGACTATATTTCTTAAGTCATATCCAATTTTGTGGATAAGACTATATTGGATATAGCTGCCATTTGATCACATTTTTTTTCTGTTGCTGCTATCCCCACCCACACAAACATGCTCTAGTACGCTATATAGAGAGAATAACAAAATCCAGCATTTCATGCTAGATTTGGAAGGCTGTCTTGTTTCCCTGTTGTAGTGTTCTGAGTAGGCGTTTGAACTCTGAAACCTTGAAGACTGAGCCCCTCAAACAGGCTCTTTCTGTGTCTCAGTGGGAAACTCTATGCTTCTCTTCTTCAGTTTCTTCAGCTGTAAAACAGGAATCCAAATTATTCCCTCTAGCCCAGGGATTCTCTGAGCTAGTCTCTAAAATTACACAGAGATGAAAAACCCCGTAGTGATGATACACACCTAACATTGTTATAAGTCTAGAGCTCAGAGTTCAGCGAGATTTAAAAAAAAAAAAAAAGACCCAGCATCCAAGAGGAAAACCCCAAAGTGCTCTCTGCTCAAATGGGGGTATTTTGTGCATCACTTTTAGGGATCAATTTCTGTGCAACTTCCTGGGGTGACCTTGCAAATGTTTTTCTCCTCTTTTCCCTAAAGACAGCCCTGTCCATCATAGTTTTATAGGCTGTCACATCCCCCTACCCCTTATTTCTCTTTTAACTGTAGTGAAGGGAAAAAATTGAGTGCAGCTTCTTTGCTGATTGTGAAGAACAAATCTGTATCTCTTTGGAAACTTGCTGATCAAAAGATTTGTGTCATCTGTGTGTAGTACATTTCTCTGAGGGGGAAAAGGCAAGTAATCAGGCATGCTTCTCTTCTGAGAGGAAAACAGATGCCCCGTGTGTGTGATGGGACTGTGTTTAAAAACAAAGTCAAGAGCCTGGGAGAATTAAAATGGTGCTGTCTCTGCAAATGCGTGGAGATAATGGGGCCCCAAAAGAGACAGCACATTCCAGAGGTCTTGGTGTCTATGGCAAAAAGCAGATGAAATGTGTCAATAAAATCTGGCATTTATTAGAGAGATAAGGAAGTCTGGAGAAAAGGGTATTTTCTAAGTAAGACAAGAAAACAGAAATCTTTCTGTGCTGTGATACCAACTTCTGTCTTGGGTCTGGGGGCACCCAGTTTATTATTCAGAATATTTAACATATTGCCTTATAATGATTGTTAGTTTTTGGAGTGCTCTTCTCTTGGTTGATGGTGTTTACAAATCACACCAGGCAATAGATCTTTAATTCTATTATTGAAAAACAATCATAGAAAATGGGCTGTGTGTCATGTATTTTCTCTAGGGAATGAAAACACAAAAGTATTGACCAGCGATGTTTTCACTGTTTGAAATAGCAAAACAAAACAAACCATAGACACGCAGAGGGTCAGTGGCTTCTCCTCCCATGGGGGGCTCTTCCAGAGCTCTATCTGACTGTCTAAGGCAATTATCCTCGTGGTGACCTGTGTTTCATAGTGGCGACATGCACTGTAATCAGAATACTGAAAACTTCAAGGTATTCTTTGTGTCGATATTTTGTAATTAGGAAAGACAAATGAGAAGATGTGTATATTTCTAGACTTTGGTTTTCAAAAATGTTTTTAGATGGACTAGTACTATTTAGTTTATTGCAGGCTTCCTGATTCAGTGTTTAGGTTGAAAGAGGAAAAATATTTTGTATTGATAGAAGATCAAGAGCAGATGTACATCAAGGTCTCAAGCATACGTTTTAACTTACATTTGTGTGCCGTGAAGAACTATCTCAGAGCCAAGAAGTGATTTCCATTCACCAACTGTAGGCAGTTTTGGAGTTTTTACTAGAAAAATAACGTTTTTTCTGTGTGTTATCTGTTGGTGTTCACCTTTTTTATTCCGAATATATTTTGTGTGTTTACTTCATGGGCTCATTTCAGGTTTAATGTGGGGCTGTCTCTATATCCCGGGCAGCACTGGCTTTTACACCCATCGGTTTCCTTGGGAAGCCTAATGTGGCCATGTGGAAGCGGCTCAGTCGTGTCCGACTCTTTGCGACCCCGTGGACTATACAGTCCATGCAATTCTCCAGGCCAGAATACTGGAGTGGATAGCCTTTACCCTTCTCCAGGGGATCTTCCTGACCCAGGGATCGAACCAGGGTCTCCTGCATTGCAGGCGGATTCTTTACCAACTGAACTATCAGGGAAGTCTAGGGCCTCATAAGGCCCAATGTGGCCATAAAATTGCTTAAGGCTGTGGTTCTTGGAGCCCAGGTCTATGGAGACAGGACACTTGCAGACACATCTGACCAAGGTAGGATATCAAGTTGGATCATTTGAGATTCAGAACCTTCAAAGTCGATCCACTTTGGTGTCCAAAAGAAGTCCAGATTGAATATCTACATTGCTCAAATATGCTGGAAGATTACCAGATCTCTGCTTCAACTGGGGTGTGTGTGTGTGTGTGAAAACTGCTTACACATGCAGCCTCCAGGGAGTCAGTTCTGTTGAATGACTATCTGAATGTCAACACATCTCATCATCACTTCTAGATGACAAATCATAAACATGGTTGGCCCTCTGGACATGGCAGGTAACTGTGTGAGATGGAATAGTGGAAAACGGGTTGTACATACAAACATGTATGGGTCCAGCTTTATATTATAATAAATGAGGCAGGCCTGGTGTCAGGGTCTGAGAGATGGTGGAGACCAAGAAGACCTGAAGGCTCCCCACTGCCCTCCCTCAGTGAATGCTCAGTGTTGCCATATCTGCTAACATTTTTCAAGCCAAGCAGTAAATTCAGATTTTTTAGGTAAAAATCTCTCAAACTTTAAATGTTGATTTAAGTTTCTTAAAACACTATACATTTAGACTCTAAACATTTCAGAAGACCAAATATGGCCACCAGGTTACCATTTTGAGATCTCTGAATTAAGTGACTCTTTGAGCAGAACTTCTCTGACTTGATGAACATGAGTTTGGGTAAACTCTGGGAGTTGGTGGTGGACAGGGAGGCCTGGCGTGCTGCGATTTGCAGAGTCGCAAAGAGCCGGACACGACTGAGCGACTGAACTGAACTGAACTCTCTGCTCTCCATCTAGCAACTGTTTTTCCAGTAACCTCAGAGGTACCCCTTTTTACAAAAGAACACTGGACTGTGAATTGGGAGACTGGGTAAGCTAACTCTATTTTTCCCAACTGCAAGATCAAGGGCAAACACTTAGCTTTGCTCATCTTCAGCTTTATAATGTATCAATTCATATTACATACACTTATCTGACTCACAGGTTAAATTCACCCAACAAATATTTATTGAAAATTTACTTGAGCATATCCTATTTTATTTATTTCTCAAGAAGGCCTTATGAGGTAGATATACTTAATATGAATGCAGAGGTAAGGAAACTGAAATTCTGCAAATTTTAAGGAAACTGCTCAAGGTCATGAAGCTAATTCGTGATGGAGTGGAGATTCAGACTAAATCTCATATTAAACTCTACTTTCCATGAGGAGAGCAATTCTTAAAATAGATAAGGAACCATAATCCATTTAAATCATCATCTTAATCGGCAACATTATTATGATGTTTTCTTATCTAGCCCCTAGACACAGAGTTTACAAGTAGAATCTTATCTGGGCAAGTTAGTGTATCTCTTGGTCTCAATTTTCTTAACTCTTAAGTGGGGGGAGTAAAACTTAGGAGGTGCAAATTCACTTAGAAGGTGTATTTCAAGGGCTATATTTAGCCCAGAGATATCTTCAGGTGGGCCTAAATAACTTTATGTTTTTTTAAAAACCTATATTGAGGTAATACAAATGACATAAAATAAAGAGCACCTATAAAGTATATGATTTGATAAATTTTGACATATGAACACAACCATGAAAACTGTCACAAAATCAAGATAATGAGCATATTCATCACCCCAAAACTTTCCTCATTTCCCTTGTTTAATCTGTCCACTCCCTGTCCTGAAACAACGACCTGCTTCCTTTCACATTTGTTTGTATTTCCTAGAATTTTATATAAAAAGAATATACTCTTTTGGGGGTCTGTCTTCTTTCATTCATTTGGGTCTTTGTTTCCTTCCTTTGTATGGGAATACCATGGTTTGTTTTATTATTCAGCTGTTGATAGATATTTGGGCTGTTCCAAATCGGGGCTACTCTAAATATACCTGCCCTGTCCAACCATGCATAATTTGTATGAACATATGCTTTCATTTTTCTGGGTTAAAAGCCTAGGAGTTGTATGGCAGGTCCTGGCCACCTCATGCAAAGAGTTGACTCATTGGAAAAGACTGATGCTGGGAGGGATTGGGGGCAGGAGGAGAAGGGGATGACAGAGGATGAGATGGCTAGATGGCATCACTGACTCGATGGATGTGAGTCTGGGTGACCTACGGGAGTTGGTGATGGACAGGAAGGCCTGGCGTGGTGCGATTCATGGGGTCGCAAAGAGTCGGACACGACTGAGCGACTGATCTGATCTGATCCGATGTAGTATATTTTAAATTTTTAAGAAATTTCCAAATTGCTTTGTAAAGTTGTATCATTTGACACACCTACTAGCAGTGTATGAGAGTTCCAGTTTCTCCTCATCCTTGTCAACACTTAGATGAGCAGTCTTTCAAGTTTTCATTCTAATATGTATATGCGGGCTTGCATGCTCAGTTGCTCGGTAATGTTTATGGATTGTGCTTTTGGTCATTAATTTTAAAATACTTGCCTACTCCAAGATCACAAAGATTTTCTTCTATATCTTCTACATGATTTTTCTACTTACTTAATTTTATATAATTTGAAAATTATTTGCCAGCATTTCAAAGTTGAAAGATTTTATTTAAGATACTTGAATTTCCAGTTTCTTTTAGAAGGGAAGAGTTGGGTATACTGGCCTGCATTCCCAAGGATGGTGCTCCACTGGATGGAAATGATGCAGTCTACTGAGGTCCCACTGCGCTGGCTTCACACCTTTGCATTCCCAATCTTGCTACTGTGAGTGCACAGAAGTATCACCATGGCTTGGTGCCCTCTACCACCATTTGCAGCTTTAAACTTTGAAGATTTATGTAAATCTTCCTTTTATTATTGCATATGAGCCTGCTTCTAGAGGTTAAGAGAGAGAATTACTCTGCAATGGATCTGGAATCAACTTGGAGATTCTGGAAGAATCACTGTACTATCTTTGACAATCTGGGGAAATTTTAAACATAGGTTAAGTGTGAAAGCTGTAATTGGACTCAGCTTTGGACATTTGCCTATGCCTACATCTGACCTTCTCATTTGCTTTCTGCTGTATATTAAAATAGTTTATATATGGTAAGTATATTCCATAAAGTGCATACATTTTAATATGTGCAGTTTGATGAATTTTCAAAACTATAACTACCACTCCAATTATGACATGCAGCATTCTCATCTCTGAGAATTTCCCTTCTGCCCCTCTCCAGTCTGTCTGTGGGAGAGAGAGAGGAATGCAAGCTCCCCCTCTAGAGTCAGCCACTAATATAATATCTACTATAGCTGAATCATCTCTGTTCTTGAAATTCATAAAAATTGAACCATATAGTAAGTACTCTTTTGTGCCTGTATTCTTTCTTTGAACATAGTATTTTTTGAGATCCGTCCATGTCATTATGGGAGAAGGCAATGGCACCCCACTCCAGTACTCTTGCCTGGAAAATCCCATGGACGGAGGAGCCTGGTAGGCTGCAGTCCATGGGGTCGCTAAGAGTCAGACACGACTGAGTGACTTCACTTTCACTTTCATGTCATTATATCCACCAGTAGTTTGTTCCTTTGAATTAGTGATCATATTCCATCGAACAAATATGCCTCATTTTTAATGTATTTATTTTTATGTTGGTGGACATTTGATTGTTTCCAGTGTCTTGCTTTTATGAATAAAGCTGCAATGAGCATTGCTGTACAACTTGTGTATATAGATTTTTATTTCCTTTTGGGTAAATATCTCAGAGTGAAATTGTTGGATCATTAGGTTGGGGTATTTTTATCTTTACAAGATACTCTTAAAAGTTTGCTACAGTGCTTATAACATTTTTCACTCTCACCAGGAATTGATGAGAAACTCAGTGGCTCTCCATTCTCTAAAAATTTGGCGTTTTCGTCTCTTTAATTTTTGCCATTCTCATGAATGTGAAATGGTAGCTCATTGTGATTTTAATTTGCATTTCCCTGTTAAATAATGATGTTGATCACTTTTTCTATCAGTTTATCGACCATTTAGTTAATGGTGTTTTTTTCATGAGCAGATGCTTTGAATTTAGCTAAATCCCAACTTAACAGTTTTCTCTTTCACAATTACTGCTATGTCCTAAGAAATCTCTGCCTAGCCTATTTTTACAAAGATACGCATGTATATTTTATTCTAGGAGATTTACAGTTTTAATTTACATGAAAGCCTTGATTCAATTCAAATTATTTTTTTCTTTATGGTGTAAAGTGCAGATCAAGGTTCACTTTTTCTCCAGTTGGTATAGCACGTGTTTTAGACTCCTTTTTCAATTGAATTATGTTGATGCCTTTGTAAAAAGAAAAGAAAAATCAATTGTTATTAAATATTTGTGAGAGCCTATTATTGGATTTTCTGTTCTGTTTCATTGGTATATTTTTCTGCCTTTATGACATATTTATATTATTGAGCTTTTCAGTTCATGAGCATGATATAGCTCTCCCTCTGTTTAGGGTTTCTATATTTTCTCCCTATGATATTTTGTAGTTTTTTTAGTGTTGCAGCTGCTATTTGGTTGGTAAGTCATGTCTGATTCTTTGAGACCCCATGGACTGTAGCCCACAAGGCTCCTCTGTCCATGAGATTTCCCAGGCAAGAATACTGGAATGGGTTGCCATTTCCTTCTTAGGAGATCTTCCCAGCCTGGGGATCAAACCTGCATCTCCTGCCTGGCAGGTGGATTCTTTACCACTGAATCACTTGGGAAGCCAGTTTTTTAATATAGAAATCTCTTTATTTCCTTCATGAAATTTATTTGTAGGTATGTATTTTGGTGCTCTTACCAATGGAATTCACCTTAAAATCTTACTTCCAGTTGTTTCTTACTAATATAATAGATATTCAATGGACATTTTATATGATACTTTCTAAATTAACTTATCCAATTTATTAGTAGGATTTTTAAATTGTAGTTGCTAACTTTTTTATGTTTCTATGTCCAAAATCTCGCCTAGTCAAGGTTATGGTCTTTCCTGTGGTCATGTATGGATGTGAGAGCTGGACTGTGAAGAAGGCTGAGCGCCGAAGAATTGATGCTTTTGAATTGTGGTGTTGGAGAAGACTCTTGAGAGTCCCTTGGACTGCAAGGAGATCCAACCAGTCCATTCTGAAGGACATCAGCCCTGGAATTTCTTTGGAAGGAATGATGCTGAAGCTGAAACTCCAGTATTTTGGCCACCTCATGCGAAGAGTTGGCTCATTGGAGAAGACTCTGATGCTGGGAGGGATTGAGGGCAGGAGGAGAAGGGGACGACAGAGGATGAGATGGCTGGATGGCATCACTGACTCGATGGATGTGAGTCTGAGTGACCTCCGGGAGCTGGTGATGGACAGGGAGGCCTGGCGTGTGGCAGTTCATGGGGTTGCGAAGAGTCGGACACGACTGAGCGACTGATCTGATCTGATCTGATCTGATGTCCAACATCACGTTACCTCCAAATAAAGACAGTTTTATTTTCTTTTCCCCCAATATTAATACCTTTTATTCCCTTTCTTATCTTGTCATTGGCAAGTACTTTAATGTGATATTAAATAGAAATGGTGAGAGTGCACATCCTTGGCTTGTCCCTCACGTTAAAGGGAACATGTTCAATATTTCTTCATTAGCCATAATGTTTTCCTTAGATACCTCTTATCAGATTGAGGGGACTTCCCTGGTGGCTCAGACAGTAAAGAATCTGCCTACAATGTGGGAAACTGGGTTTGGTTCCTGGGTTGGGAAAATCTCCTGGAGAAGGCAAGGGCAACCCACTCCAGTATTCTGGCCTGGAAAATTCCATGGACAGGGGAGCCTGGCAGGCTATAGTCCATGGGGGTCATAAAGAGCTGGACATGACTGCGTGACTTTCACTCCACTTCACTTCATCAGATTGAGAAGGTTCTCTTTTATATCTAGTTTTATGAGATTTTTTTTTTTTTTTTAAATAACATATGGGTGCCGGATTTTTTTCAAGGGCTTTTTTTTTTTTTAAACTATTGAACTATTTAGATGATTTTATCATCAATGTTAATTGTATTGATTAGATTTGTGAATTACATTGTTTTAGAATGTCAAAACAACCTTGTAATACTGGGATATATACAACTTGGTCATAATATATTATCCTTTTTATATTATTTTGCCAATATTTTTTTGAAGAGTTTTATATATAGTTCATGTTTTGAATATTTCTTTTCCTTGAACTATCCTTTATCAGGTTTTGGTGTTAAGATCATGGTAGCTTATAAAATGACTTAGGAAGTATTTTCTTCTCCTCTATTGAGTCTGAATGACCTCTGAGAGCTGGTGATGGATAGGGAGGCCTGGCGTGCTGCAGTTCATGGGGTCGCAAAGAGTCAGACACGACTAAGCGACTGATCTGATCTGATCTGATTTTTAAAAAGAGTCTGTGTAATATTGGTGTTATTTCTTCTTTAAGCATTTAATAGAATTCACTTGTAAAGTCATCTAGACTAGGGGGTTTCTTTGTGGAGAGGTTTTAAATTAAGAATTCAGTTTTGTTTCATAGTTACACAGCTATTTAAGCCTTTTATCAGTTGTAAGTTGTGTTTTTCAATGAATTTGTCTATTTCATCTACATTGTTTAATATGTTGATGAACTTGTTTGTAATAACCCTTTACTGTCTATCTTGTTTGCATTTTTTTTTTTTTTTTTTTTTTTGGCCATGCCGCAGCTTGTAGGACCTTAGTTCCCCTACTGTGGATGGAATGAACCAAACCCAGGTTTCTGGCAATTAGAGTACTGAGTCCTAACTGCTGGACTGCCAGGGAATTCCTCTCTTTCATTCTTGATGTTGGTAATTTGTGGGGTCTTTCATCTTATTTTTATTGATCAATTTTACTTATTTTTAGTGATCAATATAGCTTAGCATATAGTCCTTCTTGGGACTTCCCTGGTGGCTCAGAGGTTAAAGCGTCTGCCTGGAATGTGGGAGACCCGGGTTTGATCTCTGGGTTAAGAGGATCCCCTGGAGAAGGAAATGGCAACCCACTCCAGTACTCTTGCCTGGAGAATCCCATGGACAGAGGAGAGTTACAGTCTGTAGTGTTGCAAAGAGTTGGACACGACTGAGCGACTTCACTTCACTTCACTTCATAGTTCTTCTTGATGAATGTTTTATAAATGCTTGAAAAGAATATGCATGCATTAGTTTTTGGATATAGCATCCATAAACATCTACTAAATCAAGTTGATTAATAGTGTTCAAGTTTTTTATATCCTTACTAGTAATTACTAAGAAGTATTCAAGTCTCCAATTATGATTGTTCATTTTCTGTTATATATTTGGTTTTATCAATTTTTGTTTCCCATACATATACTTTTAAGCTCCATTAATAGGAACATACACATTTAGGGACATATACACACAAACATAAAATTTAGAATTTTTATGTATTATTGATTCTTAGCATTTGAAATCCCTGTTTGTTTCTAACAATACTCTTTGTTTTGAAGACTGTTTTGTCAAACAATAGTAAAGCCACCCTAATTTTCTTATTGGTGTGGTGTACTTTTTTTGTTTTTGCTTTCAGCCTGTATTTTTATATGTCAACTGTGTTTATCTTTCGAATATAGCAAATATGAAATTTGCATTTCCCTTCCTCATAACCCTGGAGTTTGTCTCCACAGAAGGAACTCTTCCACAAAACTTACAATAAGAGTTCCATTAAATTTTAAGCTACTGTCTGGTTACTTTGGATTCCTCATGCCAAAGGGCCAGTATGTCAGTAAAGGAGTTATCATCCTGGTGGGAGTAACTGGCCCTGATTCTCAGGAAAAGAATGCTATTTTTTTAGTTTAATTTTTATTTTATATTGAAGTATAGTTGATTTATAATATTATATTAGTTTCAGGTACACAGCAAAGTGATTCAGTTATACATACATATATATATAGATATATATATCTATTTTTTTAGGTTCTTTTCCTAAATGTTATTACAGAATATGGAGTAAAGTTCCTTGTACTATACAGTAAGTCCTTGTTGATTATCAATTTTACATGTAGTAGTAGGAGGTATATGTTAATCTCAAACTCCTAATTTATCCCTGCATCCCACTTTTCTCCTTTGGTAACCATAAATTTGTTTTTGAAATCTGTGAGTCTCTTTCTGCTCTGTAAATAGTTCATTTGTATCATTTTAAAACATTTCACATATAAGTGATATCATATGATATTTGTCTGTCTCAATGTTACTAAGTATGATAGTCTAATAGTAAAAACATGCAAACAACCTAAATGTCCATCAACAGAGGGTTGGTTAAAGACGATGTGGCACATATACACAATGGAATATTATTTGGATATAAAAAAGAATGAAATAACATCATTTGCAGCAACATGGATGGACTTAGAGATTATCATAAGGATGCTGTATTTTGAATAATGTGTCACAATTTATTATACATGGCATGGCCACACAAAACCCTAGAGGTCTATCCTGTGATTCTTCTACTAAAGGTTGCAGTTAATTCCATGATTTTTCCCATTACAGATACCCTCTAATAATATAGGATTGGCTTCCCTGGTAGCTCAAAGAACCCACCTGCATTACAGGAGACCCTGGTTCAATTGCTGGGTCAGGAAGTTCCCCTGGAGAAGGGATAGGCTACCCCCTCCAGTATTCTTGGGCTTCTCTGATAGATCAGATGGTAAAGAATCTGTCTGCAATGTGGGAGATCTGGATTCGATCCCTGGGTTGGGAAGCTCCCCTGGAGAAGGGCATGGCAACCCACTCCAGTATTCTTGCCTGGAAAATCCCCCCGGACAAAGGAGCCTGGTGGGCTGCAACCCATGGGGTCCCAAAGAGTTGGACATGACTGAGCAACTAAGCACAGCACTGGTCACATGGACCCAAGCAGCAGGACCACTTGCACTTCACTTGGGGAAGAGCTTTTTATTTTATATATTTGTGATAGGGACCTTCTTAAGGATTTGCCTCTCCTTCAGCCAACTGAGTTCTGGTCAAGAAACTGGTCCTGTCCTGAAACCTGATAAAGTACCATGATTTTTTTTTTTTTTTTTAAACTGGTGAAACTGCTTTCCACCTACTGATCATCCATCCTTGATTAATTTTGGCTGAATGGTTTGAACAATGCCCTTGTTACCTGCCCACGTATTTTCCTCCTTGGGATGCTATATTCTATTAAACATCTCCATAACTCTGTGAGCCAGGCTTCCCTGGCTGCCCCTCCAACCTCACTACTCATCGCAATAATTGTGTCCATGTTGTGTCTTTGGTTAAGCATTTCCACCTGGCCTTTATTTTGGGATATTATCATCCCCATTACTATCAACAATCCATATTCTAACAGCATCTCTTAACATCTGTTCTGGCCTATAGAGGAGGGCCAATACCGAACATCTCAGTCATTCTGGTGTCCTCCTGTCATCTGCCCCTCTTTCCCACACCTACTTCTTGATTTAGAATTATTTTAATCCTTTCTTTCAATATTTCTCTTCATGATCTCAAATAAATAACATACAGCCACATCCTGATCAGTTTTAGTCATGATCTATTTATTTTCTATTTAATTGAAGTATAGTTGATTTACATTGTCATGTTAATTTCTGCTGTACAACAAAGTGATTAAGTTACACACACACACACACACACACATATATATATAGACATTCTTTTTAAAAATATTTTTTTCTATTACAGTTTATCATAGGATATTGAATATAGAACTATGTGCTATACAAATAGGACCTTGTTTTTAGTCATCTGTTCAACTTTCCATAAGAATTATGACTTCTTTTTCACAATCACCTCCCCCCCCCCCACACACACACACACAACACTGTATACTTCCCATTCTCTCACTCTCTCATATTGATTGTAATTTTGGTTGGATTCAGTGTTTGCAGTATGATGTTTCTATGTAATTTCTAGCTACAGCTAAACCATGTAACATACTATATTTTTCCTTTTTTGTACAACAATTTTTTTGTACTCCATGGAGTTAATCATTGTTTATATTTGTTTAGTTTTCTACATGCTTATCACCAACTTCTAGCAGAACTTTTCCTAAAAAGCAAAAGTTTCTCTTAGGCCTAAATTCATCTAAGAAGCTATCAGATGGTAATTTTTCTCCTAAAGTCTTCAGATCTGTTCCAATCTTGGATAATTCTCCCTGATCAATTATTCAGTTTCCTTCCTGCAATACACATTCTTTATCATCCTGGAAATTCCTCTCCTCTTTTATCTAGATTCTAAGTATCCATTTTTGTTTGTTTGTTTGTTCACTTTCTGAATAGTTGCCATATATCTTCTGATAGTATCCTTGGAGAGGGTATATGATAGACTGAAGACTTCCTAAAGATCCTCATGTCCTAATCTCCAGAACCTATTCTTTACATAGCAAATTCACTTCTTTACATAGCAAAACAGACTTTGCAGATGTGACTAAGGATTTTGTGATGAGATTATCCTGGGTTATCCAAGTACATCCTATGTAATCACAAAGGTCTTTATAAGAGTGAAGATGTAAAGATGAAGTGGAGAGTGATTTGAAGACCCCTCACTGCTGGCTTAGAAGATTGTCATGACCCAAGGAGCACAGCTCTCAAAGCTGGGATAACCATATTCTCTTCTAGAGCCTCCAGAAGGAGCCAGTCCAGTTGACACCTTGGTTTTCTTCTAATAAAACTGACTTTGCATTTCTGGTCTACCAAACTAAGATAATAAATTGGTATTGTTTTAAACCACCAAGTTTGTGGTAATTTGTTACTGAGCCCATAGGAAACTAACACAGTGTATATATATGGAAAATGCTTCTGAGGATCTGCATGTCACCAGATGTTCTTCTCTCATTCCAAATGATAGTTTAGTTGAGTGTAGAATTCTAAGTAAAAAATAATTTACCTTCAGAATTTTGAAAGCATTTGTCCAAGCCTTTTATTTTTGTTTCAGACATAATAATTATTTTTAATTTCCAGGACTATTGTTGTTCTCACATCTTCCTCCCTCTTCTCATCCCCTGCATCCTGTTCTTATTCCATAAAAGCAGCTTCTTCACTTATTTCCCTGAATGTGTTAACAACAGAATGTGTGTGTGAATTTTCTTCTTCTTATTCCATTTCTTCCAAGTTACTTTTTTCTTATTTATTTTTCTCTTATGTTTAAAACCTTTCTCTAGATGGTAGCATCAACATATATTACTTTGAAAGTTTATTGAGGCATCACTGACATATGTACTTTAAACTGAATATATTCAAAGTATACAATTTAAAACGTTTTAGTTTATTAAGCTATAGTTGATTTACCATGTAGTGTTAGCTTCAGGTGTACTTCATCAAATTCTTTTCCATTATCAATATCATTATCAATTTTTCCATTTCCAATATCAGGTTATTACAGGATATTAAATATGGTTTCATGTGCTGTACAATAAATCCCTGTTGTTTATCCATTTTATGTATGCATATTAATCCTATACTCTTAATTTACCCATCTCCATCTTCCTCTTTGGTAACAGAAGTTTGTTTTTTATGGCTATAAGTCTGTCTCTGTTTTTTTTTTTTTTTTTTGTCTCTGTTTTTAAAGAAGCAGATTTACATTATTTTTTAGATTCCACATATGAATGATACCATATAATATTTATCTTTCTCTGACTTACTTCACTTAGTATAATAATCTCCAGGTCCATCCATGTTGCTGCAAATGGCAATATTTTACTCTATTTTTATAGCAGTATAATATTCTATTGTATATATATACCACATCTTTATTCATCTGTGGATGGACACTTAGGTTGCTGCTATGTCTTGGCTATTATACACAATTTTGCTATGCACATTGGGGTGCATGTATCTTTTTGAATTAGAGTTTTTGTCTTCTCTGGATATATTCCCAGGAGATTGCTGGATCGTATGGTAATTCTATCTGTAGTTTTTTTAAGGAACCTCCAGACTGTTTTCCATAGTAACTGCATCAATTTACATTTCCACCAACGGTATAGAAGGGTTTTCTTTTCTCCACACCCTCTTCAGCATTTATTATCTATAGACTTTTTTTTAAGGCCATTCTGATCAGTGTGAGGTGATACCTTATTTTCGTTTTGATTTGCATTTCTCTGTTGGCCATCTGTATGTCTTCTTCGGAGAAATGTCTATTTAGGTCTTCTGCTCATTTTTAATTGTGTTGTTTGGCTTTTTGATATTGAGTTGCATGGGCTGTTAGAGTGTATAATTTGTGATCATGTCAGTTATCAATTTATTGCTCTCAGGTCTGAGGGTACACTTCAATATATGCTATATACTCAGTAATGGAATTTAAGCATTTCTCCTTTAAAGTGATCATTTTTAATAGCCAGGTCTGGAGTGACATTGCCAGAGGAAAAGGCTTCTTGCAGAGATCAGTCGCTCAGTCGTGTCCGACTCTTTGCGACCCCATGAACTGCAGCACGCCAGGCCTCCCTGTCCATTATCAACTCCCGGAGGTCACTCAGACTCATATTCATCGAGTCAGTGATGCCATCCAGCCATCTCATCCTCTGTCGTCCCCTTCTCCTCCTGCCCCCAATCACTCCCAGCATCAGAGTCTTCTCCAATGAGTCAACTCTTCGCATGAGGTGGCCAAAATACTGGAGTTTCAGCTTTAGCATCATTCCTTCCAAAGAAATCCCAGGGCTGATCTCCTTCAGAATGGACTGGTTGGATCTCCTTGCAGTCCAAGAGACTCTCAAGAGTCTTCTCCAACACCACAGTTCAAAAGCATCAATTCTTTGGCGCTCAGCCTTCTTCACAGTCCAGCTCTCACATCCATACATGACCACAGGAAAGACCATAGCCTTGACTAGACGAACCTTTGTTGGCAAAGTGATGTCTCTGCTTTTGAATATGCTATCTAGGTTGGTTATAACTTTCCTTCCAAGGAGTAAGCGTCTTTTAATTTCATGGCTGCAGTCACCATCTGCAGTGATTTTGGAGCCCAGAAAAAGAAAGTCTGACACTGTTTCCACTGTTTCTCCATCTATTTCCCATGTAGTGATGGGACCAGATGCCATGATCTTCGTTTTCTGAATGTTGAGCTTTAAGCCAACCTTTTCACTCTCCACTTTCACTTTCATCAAGAGACTTTTGAGTTCCTCTTCACTTTCTGCCATAAGGGTGATGTCATCCGCATATCTGAGGTTATTGATATTTCTCCCAGCAATCTTGATTCCAACTTGTGTTTCTTCCAGTCCAGCATTTCTCATGATGTACTCTGCATATAAGTTAAACAAACATGGTGACAATATACAGCCTTGACGGACTCCTTTTCCTATTTGGAACCAGTCTGTTGTTCCATGACCAGTTCTAACTGTTTCTTCCTGACCTGCATACAGATTTCTCAAGAGGCAGATCAGGTGGTCTGGTATTCCCATCTCTCTCAGAATTTTCCACAGTTTATTGTGATCTACACAGTCAAAGGCTTTGGCATAGTCAATAAAGCAGAAATAGATGTTTTTCTGGAACTCTCTTGCTTTTTCCATGATCCAGCGGATGTTGGCAATTTGATCTCTGGTTCCTCTGCCTTTTCTAAAACCAGCTTGAACATCAGGAAGTTCACGGTTCACATATTGCTGAAGCCTGGCTTGGAGAATTTTGAGCATTACTTTACTAGTGTGTGAGATGAGTGCAATTGTGCGGTAGTTTGAGGACTCTTTGGCATTGCCTTTCTTTGGGATTGGGATGAAAACTGACCTTTTCCAATCTTGTGACCACTGCTGAGTTTTCCAGATTTGCTGGCATATTGAGTGCAGCACTTTCACAGCATCATCTTTCAGGATTTGGAATAGCTCCACTGGAATTCCATCACCTCCACTAGCTTTGTTCGTAGTGATGCTTTCTAAGGCCCACTTGACTTCACATTCCAGGATGTCTGGCTCTAGGTCAGTGATCACACCATCATGATTATCTGGGTCGTGAAGCTCTTTTTTGTACAGTTCTTCTGTGTATTCTTGCCACCTCTTCTTAATATCTTCTGCTTCTGTTAGGTCCATACCATTTCTGTCCTTTATCGAGCCCATTTTTGTATGAAATGTTCCTTTGGTATCTCTGATTTTCTTGAATAGATCCCTAGTCTTTCCCATTCTGTTGTTTTCCTCTATTTCTTTGCATTGTTCGTTGAAGAAGGCTTTCTTATCTCTTCTTGCTATTCTTTGGAAGGCTTCTTGCAGCATTATCAATATCATTATCAATTTTTCCATTTCCAATATCAGGTTATTATAAGATATTGAATATGCTTTCATGTGCTATACAGTAAATCCTTGTTTATCTATTTTATGTATAGTGAGGAAGAGGCTTCTTGCAGTTTCCAGCATGGGCTAAGTGGGGTGGGTATGACAACACAGGTGGAGGTGCCAAGAATCTACCTCTAGCCTTGGCCTGGTGATAATCTTTTCGCAGCCTTCTCAATATAGAAACCAAAGCTAGAGTGTGGCTTGCATGCAGTCACCTGTGGTCACACACCGAGATGTTCCTACTGTAAGTCCTCACATCCCACCTGTGGCTCCAAGATGTAAAGGGCTACACACAGCACTGCAGCTCCCTCTGCAAACCCCACACTGCCCACATGTCTTAAAAGCCTCTTGTCCACACCTATACCCAGACTCCCACTGCATGCTTATGTCATTAGTTGCTTTTAAGAGGGGCCCTATTGCTTGCTTTAGTCTGGCCAATACAATACCTTTGCTGCTGCCTAGTGGGCTAAACCATACTTTCTTCAGTGAGGTCTGAAGCTCTTCTAAGTTTATCTTCCTTTGAGTACTTGCCTTCAGTTCAGTTCAGTTCAGTCGCTCAGTCGTGTCTGACTCTGAGACCCCATGAACCACAGTATGCCAGGCCTCCCTCTCCATCACCAACTCCTGGAGTCCACCCAAACTCATGTCCATTGAGTTGGTGATGCCATCTAACCATCTCATCCTCTGTCATCCCCTTCTCCTCCTGCCTTCAATCTTTCCCAACATCAGGGTCTTTTCAAATGAGTCGGCTCTTCGCATCAGGTGGCCAAAGTACTGGAGTTTCAGCAGCCCTAGTGACTTAGCAGCAGCAGCAGGATAACGTATATAGTTTCCTTAAGTCTTATGGTTACTCTTTTATCATAGTTAACAATTAATAAATCTTAGAATTAGAATTTGGAGAAGGAAATGGCAACCCACTCCAGTGTTCTTGCCTGGAGAATCCCAGGGGTGGGAGAACCTGTGTCTCTGCTTAGTCTATGGTGTGGTTTCTATCACCTGATTGGATCCAGACTGCTGCAGTGAGTTTTGACATACGTATATACTGTAAAACCATAACCACAATCAAGGTAGTAAACATATCAATCACTCCCCAAAGTGTCCTTATGCCTGTTTGTCATCCATCCTTCCATTTCTCTGTCCCCAGGAAAACAATGACTTGTTTTTTGTTGTCACAGATTAGTTTGCTTTTTCTAGAGTTTTATATAAATTGAATGATGTTGTATATATTATTTTAAAAAAATCTAGCTTCTTTCACTCAGCATAATTATTTTTATATTCATCGATGTTATTTTATGTGTTAATAATTTATTGCTTTTTACTGATGAATAGTATTAATATTTCATTGTTTGGACACTGGAGCTAGTCTATCCTTTCACCTGTTGATGAACATTTGGGTTGTTTCCAATTATTGGCAATGAAAAAATAAAGCTGCTCTGAAGTTTTGTGTGAAAGTCTTTGGGCATATGTTTTCATTTGTCTTGGAAAAATACCTAGAAGTAGAATGGTGGGATCAAGTGGTAGATTAAATTAGCTCTTAACTGGAAAACTGTTTTCTGAAGTGATGGTACCATTTTACATTCTCATCGACAACATATGAAAGCTTTAATTGCGCCTCATCCTTGCCAGCACTTGATATTATGGTTCATCTTTTTATCTTTAGCCACTCTAGTGGGTAGGTAGTAGTATTTAAACATGGTTTTGCTTTGAATTTCCTTGATTAGTAATGATGCCGAATATCTTTTCATATGTTTCTTTGTCATCTATATATCTTCTTTGGTGGTTTTTGTCATATATTTTACCCATTTTTAGAATTAGGTTGTTTCTCTTCTCATCATTGAGTTGTAAGTTCAGTTCAGTTCAGTTCAGTCTCTCAGTCATGTCCGACTCTTTGCCACGCTGTGAACGGCAGCACATCAGGCCTCTCTGTCCATCACCAACTCCCGGAGTTTATCCAAATTCATGTCCATTGACTTGGTGATGCCATCCAACCATCTTATCCTCTGTTGTCCCCTTCTCTTCCTGCCTTCAATCTTTCCCAGCGTCAGGGTCTTTTCAAATGAGTCAGCTGTTTGCAACAGGTGGCCAAAGTATTGGAGTTCAGCTTCAATACCAGTCCTTCCAATGAACACTCAGGATCTAATCTCCTTTAGGATAGACTGTTTGAATCTCCTTGCACTCCAAGGGACTCACAAGAGTCTTCTCCAACACCACAGTTTAAAAGCATCAATTCTTCTGCGCTCAGCTTTCTTTATAGTCCAACTCTGACATCCACACATGACCACTGGAAAAACCATAGCCTTGACTAGATGGGCCTTTGTTGGCAAAGTAATATCTCTGCTTTTTAATATGCTGTCTAAGTTGGTCATAACTTTTCTTCCAAGGAGTAAGCATCTTTTAAGTTCATGGGTGCAGTCACCATCTCCAGTGATTTTGGAGCCCCCCAAAATAAAGTCTGCCACTGTTTTCACTGCTTCCCCATCTACTTGCCATGAAGTGATGGGACTGGATGTCATGATCTTCGTTTTCTGAATGTTGAGCTTTAAGCCAACTTTTTCACTCTCCTCTTTCACTTTTATCAAGAGGCTCTTTAGTTCTTCTTCACTTTCTGCCATAAGGGTGGTATCATCTGCATACCTGAGGTTATTGATATTTCTCCTGGGCAATCTTGATTCCAGCTTGTGCTTCTTCCAGCCCAGCGTTTCTCATGATGTACTCTATACATAAGTTAAATAAGCAGGGTGACAGTATAGAGCCTTGACATACTCCTTTTCCTATTTGGAACCAGTCTGTTGTTCCATGACCAGTTCTAACTGTTGCTTCCTGACCTGCATACAGATTTATCAAGAGGCAGGTCAGGTGGTCTGGTATTCCCACCTCTTTTAGAATTTTCCAGTTTATTGTGATCCACACAGTCAAAGGCTTTGGCATAGTCAATAAAGGAGAAATAGATGTTTTTCTGGAACTCTCTTGCTTTTTCCATGATCCAGCGGATGTTGGCAATTTGATCTCTGGTTCCTCTACCTTTTCTAAAACCAGCTTTAACATCTGGAAGTTCACGGTTCCCATATTGTTGAAGCCTGGCTTGGAGAATTTTGAGCATTACTTTACTAGTGTGTGAGATGAGTGAAATTGTGTGGTAGTTTGAACATTCTTTGGCATTGCCTTTCTTTGGGATTGGAATGAAAACTGACCTTTTCCAGTCCTGTGGCCACTGCTGAGTTTCCCACATTTGCTGGCATATTGAGTGCAGCACTTTCACAGCATCATCTTTCAGGATTTGAAATAGCTTAACTGGAATTCCATCACCTCCACTAGCTTTGTTCGTAGTGATGCTTTCTAAGGCCCACTTGTCTGTCACATTCCAGGATGTCTGGCTCTAGGTTAGTGATCACACCATCGTGATTATCTGGGTCGTGAAAATAAGGTCAGCACAGTAGTGCAAGGCAGCTGCGCAGCTCTGGACCAGCTATGAGGAGATACCCCATGTCCAAGGGCAAAGGAGAAACCCCAGCAAGACCGTATGAGGGGCGAATTTCGAATTTAGAATCAAACCCCATTCCTGCCAGAGGCTCTGAGAGGACTTAAACAAACCTTGTGTGCACCAGGATCCAGGAACCCCACAGAGACTGAGACAGAATTGTGTTTGAGCGACTCCTGTGGAGGTACGGGTCAGCAGTGGACTGCCGCAGAGACAGGGGCTCTGGGTGCTGCCGACTTCAGTATGGAATAAGCCTTCTTGGAGGAGTTGCCATTAACCCCACCATACAGCTGCCAGAACTTACACAGGAGTGGGAAATAGACTTTTGGAGGGCACAACAGAACCTTGTGCACCAGGACCCAGGAGAAAGGAGCAGTGACCCCACAAGAGACTGACCCAGACTTGTCTGTGAGTGTCCAGGAGTCTCCAGCAGAGGCATGGGTCAGCAGTGGCCCACTGCAGGGCTGGGGGCACTGAGAGTAGCAGTGCATGCACCGGACCTTTCAAAGGAAGTCGCCATTATCTTCATTACCTCCACCATAGTTTGGTCTCAGGTAAATAGCAGGGAGGGAACACAGCTCCATCCATCAACAGAAAATTGGATTAAAGATTTACTGAGTTGTAAGAGTGCTTTGTATAGTCTATATGCAAGTTCCTAGTCAGATATATGCTTTGCTAATATTTTATTCTAGATGGTGGTTTACCTTTTTATTTTCACAGCAATGTCTTTCAGAAAGCAATAGCTTTTAATTTTGAAGAAATATAACTTATCATTATTTTCTTTCACAGTTCATGGCTTTTGTGTCTTCTTTAATAGATCTTCACCAAACCCAAGACTGCTAAGATTTTCTCCTATATTTTCTTTCAGAAGTTTTATAGGGTATAACATCCTGGTACTAGTTACAATCCCTTACTGTTCTTGAATTTCTTGTTAATGAACTGATAGAGATACTAAAATTAGGAGATGTTAAACACACACAAGATCTCAGAGGTATAGCATGGACAAGAAGAGCATAACATTGGGGTGCAACAAGGAGCACATGTGTCTTTTTATCAGTTTTTTATCCCTATACAAATGGACCTGTGAAGCTACTGGAACAAAAGATACGAAATCAAGATTATGCTAGAAATCCAACCTGTGTGATCACCATATTTATGCTCTTCTCTCACCACATAATATAGAAGTTTGGAGAAAAAAATAATAAGCAATTTATTGAATAGGTACCATGCTATACACTGTGTTGAGATTTTATAGTCAAGGTATGTAATATATACTTTTATATTTAAAATAACTTTGTAGGATTGGGTCTATTATTATCTCTATTTTTTCTGATGAAATATTATACAATAAAGAAGTAAAATGATTTGTTCAGGTTATCTAGCCAGGTTTGTCTAGTGCTAGGGCTTCTATTCTTAATCACTAATTATAATATCTCATAAATATTGGTTGCTTACTGTGTGATAAGCACTTGGCTAAACCCTTTACAAGTGTTAACTAATTTAATCTTTAAAACAAAGTTAGATGGTGAATATTATAGAGATTCAAGCTCTCGCAGCTATTAGGCACAAACCTAGAATTTGAATCCATGTTATCTGGCTCCTGAGTTCTTACGTGTAACCATCATTCTACTTGGTTTCTCCAAGATGAAAAATTAATGGCCGTATTTGTTGGTAAGTCAAGCAAATGCCCCATATGAATCTCTCTCTGTGACAACTTTCCAAAATATAAAGTAGTTTCTTCTCTGTTCTCCTTTGCACTTGACCCCATTGATTTGTCACTATCCTGCACCTTTTCCACCTTCCCACTGTGACTTACCACAGTTGTGCCTTCCAAGTGTCCACAGTAATATACACAGAGCCGTGAGTGTGCTCCTGGGAGAGGTAATGGTGGGTAGTGGTCTCCCTAGCAGCAGAACCTCAGCAGGTACCTCATAGCTGCAGCCACCACTCTGAAGACAGTGGCTTCTCCTGGATTATCTGATCCATTTGCATCAGTGACTGGAGTGGGTAAAGGAGAGGGCAGGGCCATAGGAGGTCTGCAAGATGAGCATTTGTATTGCTTGTATCTTTTTAAACACATTCCACTACTTGGGTATAATGTAGAGAGAGATTTGACTTAGGCTTGAGTTCTGCCTTTTTGCCTTGATTTTTTGATTTGGGGCAACTTTCTTTTTTTTTTTGTTAAGAGTGATAAAAAACATTTGTTAAGCAAATGCTCAGTATCAGGCCCTGTGCTAAACACTTCACATTTTTTATTTAGCTGAAATTTCCCATTCTGTGAAGTACATATTTGTATTTTCTTTTAACTAATGAAAGAAATTAAGCAACTTTGGGGCAAATCTCTTCACCTTGTTTTACTTTAGTTTCTTTGTGAAAAATAAAGATCATACTGACCTCATAAGAATTTTGATGGTCTAAGTAAGCTCAGGGGTTTCCTAGGTGGCACAGTGGTCAAGAGTCTGCCTAAAAATGCAGGAGATGCAGGTAGACCCAGATTCAGTCCCTGGGTTGGGAAGATCCCCTGGAGTAGGAAATGGCAACTTAATCTAGTACTCTTGCCTGGAAAATTTCATGGACAGAGGCACCTGGTGGGCTAAAAGAGCCATATTTTGGAAAGTTGTTGCCAAGAGAGATTCATAAAAGAGCCAGACACAATTTAGCAACTAAACAACAACAACAAAATATTATAGCTAAATTTCCAGGGATCTGGGATGACTGAGGGAGTGCTTACTCTGGACTTGTTAATGCAGGTTCCAGTTTTGGCTGTGGCCAGCTGTGGGACCTTGGGCAAGGGAGTTTCACCTTCCTGACTCTCAGGTTTCTCCTATATAAAATGTTAAGGGGGGTAATTTCCAGGGCCCTTTCCAGCTGTCACATTCCTCACATCTATGATTCTGTGATTAAGTTTCTGAAAAGCTCAAGTACTGATAAAAGTGCCATTAAGTTCTGTATACTCAGCACTGGCAGCCTTCTGTTACCTGAGATACCTAGGCCGAGCTGTTATGGGGTGCGGTTTGGGGGCAGGGTGTGTGGACAGGAAAGGCTCCTTGTCTGACAACTGAGTGTGTTCTGTAGACGATGGAAGACTGTATAGCAAGCCAGGATTCTCAGTGTCCTGAGATTCCTCTGATTTCTGGGCCATGGTGTATTGAGGCTGATCATCAAAGACAGTTTTCTAACAAGAGAACCTTGTGCAGTAAGTTCCTCAGGCAAGTGACAGGAGATAATTGAGATAGGGTTGAATGGGTCTCAGGCAGAGAAACTTAGGGACAGACCTATCTGGGTGATAAACTGGTTGACCCAAGAGGTCTCTCTGTCCATCATTCCTTGACCTCAGGTCAGAGTGATAGAAAGGGTGAAGGCTACCAGGGCAGCGGGAGACACTCTTGCTCTGAAGTCCTGAGAAGAATAAGTGACTGTTTGTCCCACATGGATTAGTCATTCACCTGCCTGAAGGCAGAGGGCCTCGAGCCTACAGTCTAGGATCTGCTGGGACATAATTTGGGCTACAAAGTCCTTGCCTTCAAGGAGGTGACTGCTCATTATAAAATCCTAAAACTAGGTTCTTAGAGGCTAATGCTGCAGCAATTATGACTACTGACCATCATCAAGTGCTTATTATATGCCAGGCTCTGGCCAAGAGCTTTTAGGCCCATCATGGTAAAGATACTGAGTCTTTTTTTTTTTTTTTTTTTAATACTCTTATTTATTTGGCTGTACCTAAGCCTTAGTTGTAACATGGGATCTTCGATGTTCCTTATGTCATGCAGGATCTTCATTGTCAATTGTGCTATGCTATGCTAAGTCACTTCAGTCGTGTCCGACTCTGTGTGACCCCATAGACGGCAGCCCACCAGGCTTCCCCGTCCCTGGGATTCTTCAGGCAAGAACACTGGAGTGGGTTGCCATTTCCTTCTCCAATACATGAAAGTGAAAAGAGAAACTGAAGTCGCTCAGTCATGTCAGACTCTTAGCGACCCCATGGACTGCAGCCTACCAGGCTCCTCTGTCTGTGGGATTTTCAAGGCAATAGTACTGGAGTGGGGTGCCATTGCCTTCTCCGCATTGTCGATTGTAGGATCTATTAATAATTCTCTGACCAGGGATCAAAGCCAGGCCCCCTGCACTGGGAATGCGGAATCTTCGCCACTGGACCACCAGGGAAGTCCCAAGAGACTGAGCCTGGGCTTGGCCATCCATTATCTGTGTGATTCTGGGGAAGTCACTTACTCTTCTTTTTTTTGCATTTCGATCTCTAAAACTGCATTATGATGATAATCTATGTAAAAGTGCAAAGAGACATAAAAACTTGTGATGACTGTTAAGTGCCAATGGAAGATGCAGGAACAAATACACACAAAGCACTAGGCAAAGATGTATTCAGTATGTGATTATTTATACTGTGGGTTTCTCCGTGTTCCTCTAGGCCAACACTGGCGGATGTCCCTTTTTTGCTCTTGCATACTCATAGCCTAAAGCAGGGCCTGGAACACAGCAGGTGCTCAACACTCTACATGATCAAAGGCCCTCTCCACAAGGTCATGAGCATTTATGCATCACAAAATTCATAGTGCTTAATTAGGAGAAATGGACAAAAACATACTGTTAGTAGGAGACTTTAACGATCCCTGTGGCTAAGCAGCTGAAAAAAAAAAAAAAAAAAGGCACAGAAGGCCTGCTGCTACTGCTAAGTCACTTCAGTCATATACGACTCTGTGCGACCCCATAAACAGTAGCCCACCAGGCTCCCCTGTCCCTGGGATTCTCCAGGCAAGAACACTGGAGTGGGTTGCCATTTCCTTCTCCAATGCATGAAAGTGAAAAGGGAAAGTGAAGTCCCTCAGTCCGGTCTGACTCTTAGTGACCCCATGGACTGCAGCCTACCAGGCTCCTCCATCCATAGGATTTTCCACGCAAGAGTACTGGAGTGGGGTGCCATTGCCTTCTCCACAGAAGGCCTAAGTAACACAATAAATACCAGGTCAAACTGAGATCATCACCCATCTCCAATTCTTAAGACAGAAAAACACCTTCTTTGAAGAGACCAAGGGGACACTGACAGAAACTGACTACAGAGAAATCTTTAATAAGTCTCCAAAAGGAAACGGTACTGATGACTTTGATTTCAATGCAGTGAAACTAGAAATTGAAGACAAAAATGAGAAACCATAAATCACTTTATGGGTCAAAGAGAAACTCAAAAGGGAAATTGCATGGTATCACTAAATGTTCTTTTACCCAGGGTTACACAGCTAAGAGAGGAAAAGCTGAGATCGCTACTATCTGGGACTCCTAACTAAGTCATTTAGCTACAGGTTTGCAGAACCAGATAAACCTCCCTGAGCCTTTGTTTCCCTTTCTGTCAAGTGGCCCCGAGGTCCCCCCCGCTGCTCAATTTGGGCTTCAGGTTTGAGGTGTCGTGGGGGAGGGGAGGGGAGCTTGCTGGAGGCGCGGGAACAACTCTCCGGACGTCCTCAGGATGCAGGTGTTGAAAGGCGGCAGCAGAGGGCGCTGGGTCGCCGGCCTGGGTCCGTCTCTGCCATTGGTCGGGGCCCAGGCGCTGGGCTGGAGAGTTGGTGGAAAGTGACAAGTTAAGGGAGGCTGAGTGCAAGAGAGCCAGCGCGCAGAGCGGGAGGAGCCGCCGCGGCCGCCACGGAGGGATCCCCGGGACGGCAGCCCCCGGGCGCAGGGCGCGCTGTTCTCAGAGTCCGCGCGGGCGAGACTCGCCCTCCGCGAGTGCGACCCCGACAACCCGCGACAGAACTGACTGTCTGGCCGCGGCGAGGCTGCAGCCAGAGGGCTGGGGAGGGACCGCGCTTACGGGGTCCTGGGCGGCCGGGCGAAGGCGAAGGAGCAGGTTAGACGGACAAAGAACTTAGCAGACGCCCCTGGCATCCTTCGGGGAGAGCGACTGGGACGAGGTGGCTGGGACCCCGGGCAGAACCCGTGGATGTTCTGCGCGCGGCCTGGGAGCCGCCGCCGCCGCCGCCGCCGCGAGAGGAGGAATGCACCGGCCGCGCCGCCTCGGGGCGCGCCCGCCGCTCCTGGCGCTGTTGGCCGCGCTGCTGCTGGCGGCGCGCGGGGCCACTGCCCAAGGTAAGAGGCTCATCGGCCGGTTTGCGGGCCCGTCCGGCCCCGCCCAACCTCCAGCCGGTTCGTCCGGCACTGGGTAGACGGGAAGCTCCGCGCGCGCCTCGGGGGGCGGCCGGCGTCCCGTCGGGTGACTCTCCAGCGCGACCTCAGGCGCCGGGGAGACAGGCGAGGATTCACCCGCGAACCTCGATGCGGGCCGGAGGTGTGCCTGGGACTTTTTTCCGGCGCCCAGCCTCAGTTGTCAGCGCTGACAGGAAGCGCGGATTGGTTGGGGTTCGTGGGGCAATGGGGTGCTTTTCGTCTCCCCATCTCTCGTTGGACCCCTAAATGAACTTCAGCTTTGTTCAAGTCCATCCTGCTCCCAAATCGCAGCAGTCCTGGAGAGCGTGGTCCAGAAGGGAGTTTGTATTTTCAGAGGTGCCTGCGAGAGTCTGTGTCGTCCGCTGGCCGACCCAAACAAAAGCTCTGTCCTTCTGGGGCTTGGGCGGCCTCGCATCTCCACTGTGCCCGACTCGCCTGGCTTCTGGAGGGTCACGATGGAGGCCACAACGTGTGCGCTGCCGGCGCCGCCACTTTGTGCAAAATGTGCTGTCAGGGGCGGCCTGCCGCTCCTAAGTGCACGTGTGTGTGTGTGTGTTACGAACAAGAGGGGAAAAGCCAGCTAATGCATACTTGATTTTGGTAATCTCCAAAGACAATCGCAACAGTTAGAGAAAGACTTCACCGAAAGCTCCGGCGTCTTAGTTCGCTGCGGGAAGCTGGGATCCTTGCTGAGTCTGAGCCCTTACACAATGAGAGGGAAGAGCCGGGCTGCGCCTGTGGAGACAACCGATTCATTCTTTGGAGGTTGGAGGGGGAAAGTTGATTAAAGTCTCCAGGGTCTTGGGCCTCACTTTTAACATGCATCCCTTGAGGGAGTACTGGAGCCCCTGAATTCTTCCCTCCCTCCCTCCCAGCCCCAACCTATGCTCTTTTATCATGCATCTTTCATTTTTAAGTTAACGCTGTGCTTTTAGGGAGAAAAAAGGCTCTGGGCTATTTAGCAGTTGAGGGGAAGAGATCTGTTCCCTACATGGACTATGACTGCAGACTTAGTTTGGACTAAAATCTAGCTAATATTTTTCCGTAGTAGAAAAACACTGTGGAAGGAAGTTTTGTGTGAATTTTGATTTCTTAGAGAGATGACTTTGGGGAAGTGGGAACCACATTTTCTGAGGATGATTCTGAAACTGATCCTATAGTGTGGTTGTGCTAATCTGGAGACTCCTCCGGGGTAAATACAGCTCCTAATTGTAATTAAGATGTACATCAGCAGGGAGTGCACCTTCCTGATGAAAAATCCTAATGAAATGTAAACAGCTTGGTCACATGGATGTTTGCTTCCTTGATGCCAAACATCTGGTTCCATGCCACACACCTGGGTGAAAAGTAAAAAATGGGCCATACTGCCTACAACATTGTAAACAGTCGTGATGTCAGGTTGCAGGGCGAATTGAGGTGGAGATAACCAGGGTGATTCTAGCGAAGGCAAGGCTTCTAGTTTGGGGCTTTGACAATTTCAGTTATATCCTCTGTCTACTCTTTTCTTTCTGTATAACTTTTCAGCAATTGATGCTTTTAGATCATGGGGAAGGGGAAGAACCAAGGAGGACATGGGGGTCCAGTGTACCTTTCCTTCTTATTCTGCCTTTAAGTAAATGTCCAATAATTTTGTAATCATTGTAGACAGTTGTAATGTAGACAATGTAATCATTGTAACAAAATTGTAGACAATTTTGTTAGCAGTCACCCAAATTCTATCTTCTTTAACTGTCTAAAAGCTTAAAAAACTTAAAATTTCTGACAAATTTATTGTTTCTTTGTCTAAAAAGTATAAAAGTTGCCACTTCTTTGGTCCCATTTCTGTGGAACCTCCATGTGTATGAATTAAAATTGTTTCTTTGTCTCCCATTAAAATTTATCTTTTTTTTTAAATAAAGAGTATTTCCTATCCTGAACTCTTCAATAATGAGCTAAAATCCGTTATTACTGTCTTATTTATTGTCTAATAAATCCCTTTCCATTTCTGTGAATGCTTGATCTTTTCTCTGGGGACAGATCTACTGGAACTCAGATTTATTCTTGTCTGATCCAAGATTCTCAAGGTAACTCACCCAGAAGCTCAGGAAATCAGCCTAAAGGGAGATATGTTTCATTTATTTATTTTTAAAAATGCTCAGCATTTCTCCCATCACTTCTCTCTTTTGTTAGCCAGAAGTAGCAAACCTTTGCATTTATTTTTTTCTGTCTGTTCATTGTTTTCTCCCCATCGACCTCTTACCAATCCAGAGCTAAAACTCTCTAAGAAACTGAAGCCTTGATAATTGTACCCAGAGTTCAGGGCATTTAGAACCCACTCTAGCCTCTCAGAGTCTTATAGATTCTGTGGTTTGGCTGCTTGGAGTCAGAGGGTGGTGGCCTGCTACTGTTTGCTGTCATTTGGTAAACTTTCCAAAGCTGTTTTAATAGGTGCCTGTTCTGTCTGCTTCTAGAATCAGAGTCTTTTGAGGGCAATAAGACTGTTAGCTTGCTAGTGAAAACACAGGGGACCAAGCTATTCAGCCCCATCATTATTGGAGACTGAAGATCTCCCTGGGGGAGCCACGTTGAGGCCCAGTTGACGAATGGTGTGGTCCCACTGCCTCTGGCAGTGTGTTGGGAATATTTAATTTCTAATATTGATTCAGTTTCCTTATGGCTGTATTGCTATTCTGATACCTGGGGTTATCTTCCTGATATTTGGTTAGGAGTCCTTTTACAGACTAAACTTTGGTCTGTATTTTCCTCTCCGTCTCCTACATGTTGAGCATAGGCCTCAAATTAGACTTGAAAGTTTCTAAATGGTGTGTCACTTGCATCCATTAGTGTCCAAATTGGCTGTGGTTTGGTGGTGACCACATACCCTATTTAAAATATTTCTGAAAATTTTACCCAGCATCCTATGGAGAATGGAGGGCTTTGTGGACTATATGTATATATATCTGTGTGTGCTCAATCACTCAGTCGTGTCCAACTCATTGCAACCCCATGGACTGTAGCCTGCCAGGCTCCACTGTCCAGGAGTTTTTCTAGGTGTGAATACTAGAGTGGGTAGCCATTTCCTTCTCCATGGCATCTTTCTGACCCAGGGATTGAACCCATGTCACCTGCATCTCCTGCATTGGCAGGTGAATTCTTTACCACTGAGCTACCTGGAATAGCCACCTGTGTATATATATACACACAAACATACATACATACATATATATCTATATAAATGACATATATACATATATAGTCGGAGAAGGCAATGGCACCCCACTCCAGTACTCTTGCCTGGAAAATCCCATGGACAGAGGAGCCTGGTAGGCTGCAGTCCATGAGGTCGCTAAGAGTCCCACACGACAGAGCGACTTCACTTTCACTTTTCACTTGCATGCATTGGAGAAGGAAATGGCAACCCACTCCAGTGTTCTTGCCTGGAGAATCCCAGGGATGGCGGAGCCTGATGGGCTGCCGTCTCTGGGGTCGCACAGAGTTGGACACGACTGAAGTGACTTAGCATACATATATAGTAAGGGTGGGCCATAGATTTTTGTTGAATGAATGGAGAGTAATCTCCTTGGGCGTATGTAAAGTTGTATAATTTTAAAGTGGTATAATTTGCTTTTCCTAGTAAAAACGCAACATGGCATATTTTCAAGGATTTTTCCTTTTCTTTTCTCATCTTCTAATATGAAGACAGTGTGGTAGAACTTAACAGTGGGGCTTAATGGTTATGAGCACAGGTGTTGGAGTTAACAGAACCAGGATGGGTTTGAATCTCTTCTCTTATACTTACCGGGTATGGGGATTAGTTTTTCTGAGCCCTACCTGAGTGTATGAAATCTAAGTGAAACCATGTATGGCAAGTACTGGAGAAGGGTACCCAGACCAGAGGGTCTTAAATTGGGGTACCTGAAATTAAGGCTGTGCAAACCCCCAGAAATAATACACAAAATTTAATGTGAATTTTTATGGTTGTATGTTTCTAGCTATAATCTGACTTCTAAAGAAAACTATAATCCCCCAAAGATAGGAGCGTTGATTTGGAGTGTTTGATGCCTGGGGCAATGAGTTGCCTTCCTGGGTAGGTTGCCAGGGATTGCTGGGGCTCCTGGGCCTTAGCCCACATCTGCACAATCCATGGGGCCTCTATCTTGTCTCACTTTCTGCTTTCTCTCCCACCAGGCCGGCTGTTATTGGGCCAGAGAGAAGCTGATGAATGGTGCCAAATCCTTTGACCTCAACTAGGAATGTATTTCCCTGAACCCAAGCATTCCAAGATGCCTCTGTTTATACAATTTCTTTAACAAACACTTGCATAATCCTTACAATAGGCCAGTCACCATTCTAAACATTTTGCAAGTATTAACTCACTGAATCCTCACAACAGCCCCATGAGGAAGGTGGTGTAATCAGCTCATTTTGATTTAGGCATAGAGAGGTTAAATTGCTTTGTTAAGGTCACATGGCTAGGAAATGGCCTTGCTGGCCTTACAGACCTTAAGAGTTCATGCTCTTATCTAACTACTGCTCTGGACAGTCTTTCCTGCTTTAAGTCTTAAAATTTACACTTCTTTTATGTTATGTAGTTGCCAAAGGGGCCATTCCCCAAGGTATTCTGAGAGTAGCAAAGGAACATTTTTTTTAGCCGTATCTAGGAGTTATAAGAAATGATTGTACTTGTGCCCGACTCTTTACAACCCCATGTGCTGTAGCCCGCCAGGCTCCTCTGCCCCTGGTATTTTCCAGGCAAGAATACTGGAGGGGGTTGACATTTGTTCCTCCAGGGGATCTTCCTCACCCAGGAATAAACCCATGTCTCCTGTGTCTCCTGCATTGCAGGCAGATTCTTTATCCGCTGATCCATCAGAGAAGCCCATAAGAAATGATTGGAGACAGCCAATTTCAGTTTTCCTTCCTGTGCTGGAGTTCCCCAAGCCAGACCTGCTGTAATTCAGAGATAGACTGGAAGGGCCTCGGATGGTCTGCACCTCTGATCAAGAGGAATTATATCGTTGTAATGAACTGCAACTTGGATGCGGTTTGAGGAGTGTGTCTGGCAATTCCTTCCAACCAGCGATGAGATGTATTTTGATGAAGTGCCTGTATTTGCATCGTGGTGTACAACTTGGGGTGTAGGCTGAACAGGGGTGATTTATTAGAATGTTCTCTGGTGGGAGAGCTGGCTTGCCTGCTCCAAGTTCCCGATGTGAATTAGACCCTTGCAAATCCAGCCCCAGCTGGGAAACACTCAAGTCTCCGAGGTCTCTTTCTTGACACAAGAGCCTCAGCCTGGCCTTACCTAATCCCCGAGGTGAGTCGGGAGAGACTGTTCTGTAGACAGACGAAGAGAAAGGAATAGCCTTCTTTGAGTCTGAGAAATTTCTCTGGAGTTTAAGTGGGCGATGGGGGGAGGATAATGGGGTGGGGGGGAACTCTTCGAAATCCTTAACTAAATGCAGCTGCTTGTTACACGGAGCCTGACTTGCATGCCAGGAATATCTAAAAAGCTAACGAATACAAAATAAAAATAAACAGCAGTAAAAAGGCTCTCTCTTTGTTGCAGTAAGCTTGGTTGGGGTTTTCAGTTTGTTTAGGAATGGTATAATTGTGGCATCCACTTTATTTTGGTAAAGCAGTGAAACGTGGATTGATGTTATGTCATGGGGTGCAGCTACCACCTGAGCCTTTTCCTTCACACCTCCCCCTCAGAACGCCCAGGCACGGACAGCCACAGGGCCTGAGGCTCAAACTGGTGCCCCTGAGTGAATTACATTGAAAGAGGGCAGATAATTTAATGGGATAATGTTGGCAGGGCCAGCAAATTTCACACCCCATCTCTCACTAATAGAAAGGCAGTAGAAGGCTACAATATCCTCAGATGAAAAGGTTGTATAAAAAGGTTCTGCTTAACAGTAACTGTCTGACCATAAATAAGGTTCTGTAGAGTTTTGATCCAAAAGCTGTTATTAAATACTGATAAGCCAAGCCTCATAATGTTTGGTCTCCTTACATTTCCTTTTTTTTTTTCCTTCTCTCCATAGAACCATAGATTTCTTTTTTAAGAGGGGAAAGGGACCTAAAGATCAACCAGTCCAAACTGTTTATTTTTTCAAGTATTTCTATACAGAAAGGACCTTCTTTTATAGCCATTTAAAGAGGTGGTGTGGAGTAGCAGAAACGGAATGGGGTTGGAACCTGAGAGACTAGGGTTTGAATTGGGGCTTTGCTGCTTGTGGGCTCTGTGACCTTGGGCAAAGTTCTTTGACCTTCTGAGTCTCTGTTTCTTTCTCTCCAAAATGGGGATAACAGTAATATCCACCTTGTAGGGGTTTTGTGAGCATTTGAGGAGCTAATTGATACAAAGCCTAGTAAACCTGTGTTAGCTGCTATCATTAGCAGGGGCTTGCTGGAGAAATCAGAACAAGTGGTTCCAAAACAATGATCATTATGCTGTGAGATAAACCAGGACTCAGCAGTAGTTTTTACAAGATGGTAGAACTCTTGAATGTTCAGTTTTACAGGGAGCATGTAGATACTCTAGATGTGAGCGGTCCCACACTAGAGCTGGGGATCCCGGAGGAGATGCCACAGGGCAGCTTCGCAAAGCCTTAAAACAAAGACTTTTTTCAGAACAGTGAGCTCTTTGGGGAAGAGCAAGCCCTCCCTGGTGCTTGGTGTAATTCCAGAATCCTGCAATGGGGAATGTTACATTTCAGGGCCCTCTACTTGTAATCTGACCGTTTTTAGCTCCAATATCCAAATAATCTTGCTGAGCACAACTTGGAAGAGAAGGATAATGGCCAGAGGAAAGAATCTTGAGGTGCTCTGTTAGCCATTTAAAATTTCTAAGTACAAGAAAAAGAAGTTCACGTTTCCCAAAGAGAAGAGAGTAATGAAATGTGTGGAAAGGGGGAGGGGAGATAAAAGGATTTCTCAAGATTCACACCGGGTTTGGGTGTTTTATTTGTATTTTTCAACAGTAAAGGGCTGGTCATTCAGTGCATTTAAACTAACATTTGTTATATATTTATTATGTGCAAGATACAGTGTTAGTGCTCAGGAATAAAACTTTATCCTTGCTGTCAAGGAGAGAAGGAGGAGGGACAGTCTTCCTTTTTAAAGAACCTACTATGTGCTAGGCATAGTTCTTTATTGGTATTGGGTTTATATGTTCCAGCATCCCTTTGATACTGGACTTCTTACCCCATTTCTCAGATAAGGAAGTCAAGGCTCAAATATTGTGGTAAGTGTCTTAGCTAGCCTCAAACAACTCTTAAGTTGGGTTTGGCATTTGATCCTAGGTATTTTGACCCCTCTTTGAAGTGTAATTGGAGAGGCAGGGTGAATAGATATGTGCTTCCGCATGTCAACTAGCTCCCCCATTCATGAAATATAGTAACTCCCCTACATATGAACCTTCAAGTTGAAGACTTTCAAAGCATGTGCCCCTATATGCCAGCTGTTGTACTGTACTACTGTTTTTTCAAGGTACTGTCCTGCAAGATTATAAATGTTTTATTTTTTGTGTTTGTTTTTTATGTGATATTTGTGTGAAAAGTACCATAAGACAGTTACAGTACAGTACTCTATAGCCGATTGTGTTAGTTGGGTACCTAGGCTAGCTTTATTTGATTTAGGAACAAATTGGACTTAAGAATGTGCTCTCAGAATGAAATTCATTTGTTGTGAGGGACTTACTGTAGGAAAGAATTGTGGAAAAAGTGCTCTGGGGACATAGGGGTAGAGGATGTTAATTCTTACTCAGGGAACTGGAGGGTCAGAGGGAGAAATCCATGTTCTTCAGGGGCTTATTGTGAGGATGCAATGAGATGATGCTTAGAAGATGTTCAGCATCCTGAATGCTCAGCTGTAGTTCTGTAACCAGAGACAGGCCTGGTCAGGATTTATCTGCCTCAAAAGCCTGTGTGCTCATAGTTGTTCTGCTGTGCTCCTTTTCAGCAGGCATGTGGTTGTAGGAAGAGTAAGTGGCTGTGTAGCCCCCAAATAGATGGGAAAACACCAAGACAGTTTCTCTGGTATCTTCCCCACCTGCCTTAATCCAAATTTTCAGATTCAGGTCTGCTTTGGGCAGGGGAGGGGATTTGCACAGGTGTGAGTGAGTTTGGAGACAATCGTGAAGCCTAATTATGAACCATAACACTTCTGGAGCTCTGGCCAGGAACTACCGTGTTCTCCATTCATTCTCTGACCATACATTTTCCGTGCACTTACTCTGAGCCGAATATTTTGCTAGTCACTAGAGATATAAATGAGAGTAAGGCTAGGTCCTTCCCTTGGAGAATTTTTCAGACGGCAGGTCTTTGGCAGAGATTTCTAGCTAGTCATCAGATCTATTTCATCTCTTCCTGGGCACATGGCTAGACTACTTTCTCAGGTCCCTTGCAATTGTAAGGCCGTGTGACTAAATATTAGCCAATGGAAAGAGATTGAAGGCAATGAGTGTCACTTGTACACCTGACACATAAAAAGCTTCCCAGGCAGGATTGCTATGATCTTGAACATGGGAACTCCAGAAGTCATGTGTTGAAGATACCACAAGATGCAAATGGCTTGGAATCCACCCTTAATGACTGCCCAGTGCAAGCTACCCACCAGTCCGCACCTGTTTAGGTGAGCAAGAAATGAACTTCTGTTGAACGAAGGCTAAGATGTTAGGGATTATTAGTTACAGTTGTGCTTACCTGGTAGCTCAATTGGTAATGAATCCACCGGCAATGCAGGAGACCTGGGTTCAATACCTGGGCTGGGAAGATCCCCTGGAGGAGAGCATGGCAACCCACTCTAGAATTCTTGGCTGGAAAATCCCCATGGACAGAAGTACCTGGCGGGCTACAGTTCATGGGGTCACAAAGAGTCAGACACAACTGAGCAATTAAGCACAGCACAGCACAATGTTATCTTAAGGAACATTATTTATAGAACTAATATTTTATATCTATCTATCAGATCGGGCTTCCCTGGTGGCTCAGATGGTAAAGAATCTGCTTGCAATGTGGTAGACCTGGGTTCGATCCCTCGGTTGAGAAAATCCACTGGAGGAGGAAATGGCTACCCACTGCAGTATTCTTGCCTGGAGAATCCCTGTGAACAGAGGATCCTGGCAGGCTACAATCCACAGGCTCACAAAGAGTCAGACACTACTGAGTGGCTAAGCACAGTGTATCTATCATATGAGTATAGTTGTAAACCATAGTGCACCGTGAGATGAATTTTGTGAGTCTGAATCAGTATTTTAGATAGGAATATAATAGGGCTATATCAGAGTGCATTACATTAATCAGATGAATATTGTTTGGGGGAACTTTAGCTTCAGTTTGGTACATGCTAGTTTGGATTATTATTGAGCTCTCATGATTAAAAGTTTGAAAGCCTGGTCTACCGGAGGCAGACAGGTCAATAGCTCTGTACCATAGAGTATGGTGGTTATGGTAATAGTGGTGAGGTCCCAGTGCTTTAGAGTCTCAGTTAATGAAATGCCTAGGAAGCAGAGAAGGCAAAAAGGGTTAATTTTTCCAGTCAATTTGTATTGGTGGCCTGTGGTGCAGTGTTGAAAAGGATGTTGTGGTTTCTTCCAGGGTCTATAGGAGGGAATGCTGTGATCTGATGGCAGCGTCTCCTGTAAGCTTGGAAAGAGGAGTAAAGGCGCAGACCTGGTTTGCATCTGACCCCTTAGCAGGGAGTCTGGGCTCCTTCCAGTGAATTCAACCCCTTCCCCAATTATTTATGGCATACATACGATGTCTGTCTGGAGCACCATACTCAGCACTGTGGGGATTCTAGAAGAACTATGACTAGCCCTTGGGGAGGTTATCTATTAGGAGCAATAAAATAGGCACTTGTGTAATAATTATGCAGCCAGCAAATACAGAATTGGCAATTACAGATGCAGAGTGCCAAGAAGTCTTTGGAAGGAAGTGGGGTGTGATATGAGCCAGGAAGGATGGAAGAATTGAGATGGAGAGTGGAAGAGAAAAGCTGGACATTCTGCCACTGCCCTGGTCTCCAGGGACTTGCCCAGGCTGTCCAGCCTTCTTCAACTGGGCCTTCACCCTGGGATGAAGGTGATCTTCAGGCATGGAAGAGTAAGGAAGAGGCAAGAGGGCTTTGAGTGGTGCCTTTATGTTTGTTTGTGTAGGAAGCCAGGAGGGGAAGGAACGAAGAAGCAGGGTTTTACTGGGAGCCTGATGACTTATTTTTCTCTATAAAAGGGCGTCCCAGAGAGTTAAAAATCCAGTACATTGCTGGGTTGCTGGTCAAAAGTATCTTGTATCTTATTGCTTCTGCTGTAGCCCAGAGAGTTAAAAATCCAGTACATTGCTGGGTTGCTGGTCAAAAGTATCTTGTATCTTATTGCCTCTGCTGTAGCAGTTTTGTTTTGTAATGAAGGCTTTTAAACCCTGGTCTACCTCTTGTCTGTGTGATAAACATCATACTAGTAGAGTAATACACATCAAACATCCTGTGTGCCAAGAGCTATTTTAAGTTTTTTAAGTATTTTAACTTGTATTGTCTTCAGGGAAACTCTGTGAGATAGGCAGTAATTATTAGCTCCATTTTCCAGATGAGAAAACTGAGGTACAGAGAAGGTAAGCAATTTGATCAAGATCAAATAGCAAGTTAAGTGGGAGAGCCAGGATTTGAAAATAGTTATCCTGAGTCTGGGGCTTGGTCCTTGATCATTATGCCATTTTGCACCTCATTTTAAAAAAAAAAACTCTGATGATTCAGATTCTCTGTAAGATCCAGCCAAATAGCTACGTCAAACTAATCATAACTGAATCTTTTTTTTTTTTTTTGGATCAAGAATCTCTTTTATTGATTATCAGAAACATTACAAACATCTAGTATGAACAAATTGTAACATGATAGTGTTTAGTTTGAACAATTAATACATTTCAGATATAATATTATACATATTTCAATGCTATTCTCCCCAATCATCTCACTGAACTGAATCTTCCATGTGTATAGGGTTTTTCAGCTTACAAAACTATTTCCTATATATTACCATTAAATTTTCAAATAGTCTAATAAAACAAGATTTCTTTCTTTAGCTTTCTATCTTTCTCTCTCCCTTTTAAAATTAGGCCTATGAGGTTGGCAACTCACCTAAGGTCACTACAGCTGGTGGAGCCTGTCTGAAACCCAGGCTCTTTAACTTTGGGCTTTTAGTGGTTTATGCCCTAAGTAACTTGGGGAATTTCTTGGCAGTCCTAGTGGTTAGGATTCTGAGCTTTTATTGCCAAGGGCTCGAGTTTGATCCCTGGTGGGTGAACTAGAGGGCTGCATGGTGTGACCAAAAATTAAGAGACTGGAATTTGTGGCCCTATGAGACTGATGTTGGTCTATTGTCACTACAGTTTCATCAGTAAATGCATTTACTTGATTCTCCGCAAATCAGCTATTCATTTTGGAAACAATTGTGAGTCATTTGTAGGTGGAGCCTTGAGCTAAGATCCCTGTAATTTAGGAAAGTTCACTTGCAAATAGACTGGGAGAAGTTACTTAAAAAGGAGTTTCCTAAGTGGTTGGCGATTGCAGCGTGCAGTGGAGCCAGTAACAGAAGGGATTTGGCATCAGAAAGTCTTGTGAAACTAGGCTCAACACTTTTCTGCCAGGTCAGCAAATGACTTGACTTCCCCGAGACTCAACTTCCTCACCTATAATATGGGAAGCATAAGGGTGCCCACCTGCACAGGGTGGGGAGGACCACTGGAAGTGCATGTACAGTGCCTGGGTGGTGTTTAGTATGTGTTTATAGTTACTCCCATGAATTAAATGGAGAGAATGAGAGTGCACTGCTTCCATTGAGATTTCCCCAGGATGTGATAGAGCAAAATTTCGAACCTTTCTTTTATAATATAACCATCTCTGGGGCAGACCTTCCTAGCACCTAAAACTTTTAGGTTATAGCTATATTAATATTACTCAAGGACAGGGACTTTCTTAAGCCTTGTGAAGGGTGAACATCCTAAGGTAAGAACAGATCCTGTTGCCTGAAATCCTAAAGTTCCTGGAAAAGCCCCTATCTGTTCTTCCAGGGAAACTGACATCGTTTCCTGATGGGATTAGGCATCCATCAAGACAACTATTTTACTTTTTCTCCACAAGAGAGATTATTATATCCTCACCTCTTGAATTTCACACCAATGTCGTCATAGTTTGTACAGAATTTTCATACTCTCTGCAGAGGATTGGTTGTTTTTATTTTCCCACCTGAATGTTCAGTGTGATGGAAGTTAGCTCTTCTCATATGGACTCCTTTGAGACCCGTACCTTAAGAAAGTGGCGCTTAGTTCCATGGTGGCTCTTTACCGCCTCCCTTCAGAGAATTGTTGGGTGTTATATAGGAACTTTTAGTCGCAAAATATTGCCTGTTTGAGATTAGCAATAAGCTGACTGACAATAAGCAGCAACAATTTTTGATGATGTTCTCAATCTACCGGTGAGTTACCCTCTCTTTCTCTATGCTGCTCACAGCATGCTCTGCCTACTCACATCTGGTGTCCCTGAGCCAAGGAATGGAGTGCTTTGTCTGCGGCCAGATAGTCTTCAGAGTGTCAGAACCCGCAATGGGGGCTTCCCAAGGGCCGCTGATAAACGGCATCTCTTCCCACTATTGAGCAAGGGAGGAGCTGAGTTGAGCTGAGCACACCCAGTTCGTTCTCCTCCCCAGCTGGCAGCAAAGCACCATATCCGACTGCCCGGCAAGTAGTCAGTCAAGGGGCGGTGGGAGTCCAGCACTTCCAACACTGCTTGGTTTCCCTTCCCAAGATGAAAGTAAGGCATTGCTCCCTTACACTGGCTGCAACTTGATTTTTTCTTTAAGGAGTATACTTGTCAGATTTCATCTTTGTGTTGGGATTAAAACTGTGTGTGTGTGTGTGTATACACACACATATATACAAATAGGGATGACAATGGTCAAAATGTTTTATCAATAACCCTCCCAGCTCTCAGCCTCATGACTCAAGTTTAGAAAGTTTCTTAACCAGTCTGGGATGTTAGTGAAAGTAGATTCCCCCAGACTCACATAATCATATCAACAGGCCAGTGGTCTGTCTGCTAAGTGTTGATGTAGAGAAGGACAGAAGGGACCCGGGAGCCACAGCTCCTTACCTGCCAAGTGACACGTCCTGTATAAACTCCCAGGAAGTCACAGGCGATTCCATTTGGATAAATATTTATTTAGCAACTAAAGTGGATACAGGAGAAATATATGACAGGATCC
Organism: Tragelaphus eurycerus; assembly: GCA_935064755.1. NCBI lineage: Eukaryota > Metazoa > Chordata > Mammalia > Artiodactyla > Bovidae > Tragelaphus > Tragelaphus eurycerus. The sequence goes on along the minus strand of CAKXYN010000092.1, from coordinate 4,110,832 downwards.
TCTTCAGTAGGAAGTTTACTGTTTTTGTTAGGCAAGATTGATATCCCCACATGGTTTGAGACTAACTCATTGAATCAGACCTCACTGTCCTGATCTTTGTGTAGAGTGGTTTCTCTGTCATGCAGCCTCTAGAATCTGTGTAGTTAACACCACCCCTCCCCACATCCGGCTCAAGTTCTTCCCTTTCTCCATCTCTGCCCCCCCTGAAATCTTGTTCTTCAACCCCCAGTGCTTCCACATTCAGGAATTCACTTTTCTGTCTTTCTTTCCCTGGTGCTCTCACACTCAGCCAGCGTTCCCACACAGCTCTCCTAAGTCATACTCATTCATTCCGATTTAGCCCAAGCCTCCATGTTAATGGTGTACTAATAGTCACCGTCATTTCCTGAGCATCTACTGTGGGGTGACACAGCTGGCAAGGCATTTTGTATTTTGTAGTGGAATCCTATTGTTTCGTCTTTACAAAAGTGTTGCTCTGAATTAAGCTTCCTCCTTCTGCCCCCTGTATCTACTGGGAAAAGAAACTGCTTTTGTCCACTCTCCAGCCTTGTTATGGGGAGACTGCCTGTCATAACCCTGCCAGGCTCCTCTGTCCATGGGATTTTCCAGGCCAGGATACTGGAATGGGTCTCACTATGATGGGCTAATTATAGGCCATTCTGGGATACAGGGGCAGCCACTTTAGGGCAGGGAAGCTGAGAGATGCCCTTGACTATGTCTCTGCTCCAGAAAGAAGCTGGTGTGTAGGAGAGAATGACTTTGATCTCTGGAGTGGGTACTACTGAGAGGTGTGGCAAGGATCCAGTCTCTCCTCCATTTCTCCCCAATTTCTCTTCAGAGCCCATAGACACTGCTCTGGGGGAGGTTAGTGTGTCCTGACCATGCACATATCATACCTCACTAATTCTCACAACAGAATGAAGTGGTATTGTTTTCTTAACCTAAAAGAAAAGCGGTTTGAATGCCTTTTTCCTCATGAGAAATTATGTCCACTAAAAACAAAATCAGAAATGCAGTGTGAAGACAAAATTCCCCATACTCCTATCCCTCAGAGATAGCTTCTGATAGTGTTTTCCATACATGTATATTCATAAAAGGAGGTCAGTCTTTTTATTCCCAAGAGAAAACTGAGTCTCAGAGATGTTAAGGAACTTCCCCATTGTTATCTAATGAGCCACTTTCCATTCTACCTACTTCTCTGTGATCAGGGAGTCAGTCTTTGTTAGGTAACAGCCATCTAGGTGAGCATATTTTCCTTGATAGAAAATCAGCAAAAATGTGTTGACTGAATGCAAAATTCAATGTAATTAAGTGCCTTGAGAAACGTGCACAGTATGTTTTGTAGATCAAGGAGGAGAGAGGTATGAATTGTTTGGAATTACTGGCAGGGGTTTCTAAAGGAGGTGGCATCTGAGATGGAAAGCCAATATTAATTCGTTTTTCTCCAATATGCTGTCTTGAGCGGTCCAAGCCAGCAGGGATGCCCACACACTTTCCTCTGCTGGGGTTGGGCACCACCCATGGCATACTGATAACCTCTGAGCATTTCTGAAAATGCACAAGGTCAAAATGAAAGTATGTCCATGGCAAAGGGGGCCAGAGGAAGAGATATATGGTGTTCAGAAGGAAATTCAGAGTTCTTGGGGCAATAGGAAAGTAAGGCCTAAAGACTGATCTAAAGCAATGAAGTGGGGAAGGGGAAGAGTGATGGCATCACCAAAACTGTGATCAGGGAGGCTCTGCTGGGATTTTCAGGCAGGCCTTCCCAGTCTGGGTGCTGCCCCATCTCAGGTCTCACCTTTGTACACAGTGACTTTTCCATGGCTGTTCCCTTCCATGGGGACATCCTTCCCCAGCCTATTGGCTCCCAGTCCTTTGGTTTGACTTAAATGTCACTTCCCTGACTGGCCAGACTAGGTTGGGTTCCCACCTACTGGCTTTCATAGCCTGTATTTTAAAATACTCACAATTATGATTTGTAATTAAATATTTATTTGTGCAGACTTCCCAGGTGGTGCTAGTAGTAAAGAACTCGCCTGCCAGTGCAGGTTAGATGTAAGAGACACGGGTTTGATCTCTGCATGGGGGAGATCCCCTGGAGGAGGGCATGGCAACCCATTCCAGTATCCTGGCCTGGAAAATCCCATGGACAGAGGAGCCTGGCAGGTTGTAGTCCATAGAGTCGCATAAAGTTGGACACAACTAAAGCGACTTAGCATGCACACACATATATTTGTGCAATTATTATTTTGTGGCATTTCCTATTTCACTGGGTTGGATGCACCTTAGAATAAGGCTTGAGTCTGGATCACAGGCAGCACAATGCCTGGTGGCCAACTGAACGAATCTCCTTACTTTTACTCGGCTTTGTCCTTCCTTCCTAGAGACTGGGATCATTCCAGTTGGCTTTGCTGTTACTCTCTGACAATTTGAAAACGCATCTTTGAACAACTGAAAATCTCAAGGCTATCTTTTCCAAAAGATGAGGAATCTCACCCCCGTAAAAAGCCAATCTGGACTCAATTAAATGTGCTGTGGGCTCTATTTGCAGGGGAGCAGTGAGCAGCTGAGAGCGGAGCTGTTTTCCCAAGATGGAAAATCTGTGATAACTCTGAGTTCTGCTGCTATAAATTAGGGTCACTCTGCCCTTAATTGGCAGCAAATTAAAATCTCCCTTCAGGTCCTCCTGTTTCTCTCTTTCCTGTCTATTCTGTTGGAAAGAAGATGTGGAAATACTGTGCCCTGCCGCAGGGGAGAGGGCACTATGCCTGAGGCCCCAGGCAGGTCAGGGCTGGGAGGGCCACCAGTGATTCTGAGCATCCTTCTCCCTCCCCAGTCCCTTTTCTTGTCCTTCTGCTCTCCCCTCTCTATCTTCAGGAAATTTGGAAGTTCTCATTCCTATGGAAATATCTCCAGGGAGCTCTTGCTCCCATTTAGCAAGCAGAGGGAGAAAAAATTTCTCTGAATTTTGAACTCACAAGCAATTTGTATGCAAATACGGCCAGAAAGGCCCCTGTGTCTTTGCATTTTCCCACAGCACCTTTTTTAAAAATCCCTACGACCATGTGCTTCAGGCTAGGAGCAGGAGAGAGAACAGAGAGCTTAACAAATTTAGTTGAGTTCTTAGGGCTTGAGGCAGTGGTGAAGAAGAGGGGCTGTTTTTTGTCTTGCTCTGTTGGTGGCACTCTGGGGGGTAGGTGGTCCCCAGGCACTCGAAAGGCACTTGACGCGAGCTGACCTTGTGGAAGCAGGAGCAAGGTGATGCTGTGCAGTGAGGTCCAGGCACAAGTCCTGCAAGTGTGGAGGACAGAGCAGTGAAGCAAAGCACTTCACTGGCTGGATTGTTAGAGAATCAGGAAAGATGTCTCGGTGGAGGGTGCTCCCCTGGAAACTGTGTGCCTGGGAGGCCTTAAAACAATAACCCATAAGACATTTTTTTATACTATTGGTAATAACGAGTGGGTTTATTTTGACAAATGTGTTCACAAAAATCTACCTTCCGTGATATCTAGTGCTTGACTAAGGGATAAAGACCATTTCCAAGGCCCCCCCTCTCTCTAAGCCAGCGCCTCCCTGGGAACTTCCCTGCTCTATCAGGGCCAAAACAACTCAGAAGGAGGCTGTGACCCCCGACATCTGAGTGTCTGGTGGCAGTAGGGTTCCAGAGCCAGCTCAGGACTCTGCCTCTCCAGGGGGTTGCTCTGCTCTGAGATCTGGGGTCTCAGTTTCTTCATCTCTGCAGTGGGGATTATAACTCCTTCCCTGAAGATTATGGAAGATTAAAGGAGATGAAGGATGTAAAAATATTTTGTAAACTTTACAGTCTTATCTGAGATTGAAGAGTCAGATAGCAAGCAAGAGTTGATCTCTGTTTCTTGGCAATTGATCCAGGAGGCTTCCTTTATTCACACAACAGATATTTATGTGACTCACATTGTTTTAGATGCCAGAGCTGAAGCAGAAAGTAAAACAAAGACCCTAGTCAGGGAGGAGTTCTGAAAATAAAGAAATGAATGAGAGTAAGTGCTCAGAAAAATGAATCAGAGTAAAAGAACTTGTGATGTGGAGAATGATGGGGTGGAGTGCGCTCTGTTGTGTAGGGTGGTAGGGAGGGCTCTGTGATAAAGTGTCTCTTGAGCAGAGTCCTGCAGGATGTGAAGGACTGAGCACAGTGGCTCTGTATGTGGGCGAGGGGATGTCCTCCGGGAGGGGACCAAGTATACAGGAGCGTATAAAAGCCTTGAAATGGAAGTATGCTCTCAGTTTACAATCTAACAGCAACTGCATTTATTACTACTAGTAACATTTGTGTGCTAGGCAATAGTCAAGTATCACTTAATACTCACAAGGACTGTATTAGGAATGCCCTATTGTTATACCCATTACACAGATGAGAAAACTAAAGCATCATTTACAAGTCAATCATTCAGATAACTGGGGGAGAAGAAATAACTCTCTTTTATATGAGAGTGTGTGAAACAGCCCTGCACAGAGGGAAGACTGCATGGTTTGGAGAGAAAAAGTCTGGATTTGAGCCTGGCCTGCCACTCATCTGCCGTGCAATCTTGGGCAAGTTCCTTAACCTCTCTGGGCCTCAATTTCCTGATCTGTGTGATGGGCTGATAAAATCCCAGAGGACTGAGAAATCCAGGTGAAAGGATGTTGTGAATTGCAAAGCACTATGAAAATGTTCCTTTATTATTATTATTATTAGAACACCAATTCTCCTTCCTTGTCTCTTGAAGAGAGTGAATGAGAGAGAAATGGAAGTTTGCAAGTTACATAATTTCCCCTGTTCTTTTCCTGAAATATTTTCTGCCAATGTCTTTGATGGTGAATCAATTACAGTACCCAGTAAAATTCACAGGCATTTTTCTGAAAGATTAGGGATTCCCTGGTTTACTTCAGTTCAGTTCAGTTGCTCAGTCATGTCTGACTCTTTGTGACCCCATGAACCTCAGCACGCCAGGCCTCCCTGGCCATCACCAGCTCCCGGAGTTCACCCAAACCCATATCCATTGAGTCGGTGATGCCATCCAACCATCTCATCCTCTGTCATCCCCTTTTCCTCCTCCCCTCAATCTTTCCCAGCATCAGGGTCTTTTCCAATGAGTCAGCTCTTCGCATCAGGTGGCCAAAGTATTGGAGTTTCAGCTTCAACATCAGTCCTTCCAATGAACACCCTAGTAGCTCAGCTGGTAAGGAATCCGCCTGCAATGTGGGAGACCTGAGTTTGATCCCTGGGTTAGGAACATCCCCTGCAGAAGGGAAGAGCTACCTACTTCAGTATTCTGGCTTGGAGAATCCCATGAAATGTATAGTACATGGGGTTATGAAGAGTTGGACAGGACTGAGAGACTTTCACTTTTTTCTGAAAGATTAAGGATGTATGTAGTGAAGTTGGTGTTGAGGCTTCTCACCTTTGTTCTAAAGAAATTGTCTGAGGTCTTAGAACTCTCAATCCACTCTCTTCCATAATACTAGGCTCCCTGTCATCCCCAAGTCTAGAATTTTCTGGAAGTTTTCTCTAATTTTGCATTGTGTAGATAGTAGGTGCTCAATAAGTTTTAAATAAGTGACCTTAAATAACTGTGGGCCTTAGGAAGAATCACTACATGGGCCTTAGGAAGGATCACTAAGAACAAAGCTAGTGGAAGTGATGGAATTCCAGTTGAGCTATTTTATATCCTAAAGATGATGCTGTGAAAGTGCTGCATTCCATATGCCAGCAAATTTGGAAAACTCAGCCATGGCCACAGGACTGGAGAAGGTCAGTTTTCATTCCAATACTAAAGAAAGGCATTGCCAAAGAATGTTCAAACTACCGCCCAATTGCATTTATCTCACACACTAGCAAAGTAATACTCAAAATTCTCCAAGCTTGGCTTCAACAGTACGTGAACCATGAACTTCCAGATGTTCAAGCTGGATTTAGAAAAGGCAGAGGAACCAGAGATCAAATTGCCAATATTTGTTGGATCATAGGAAAAGGAAGAGAGCTCCAGGAAAACATCTACTTCTGCTTTATTGATTACACCAAAGCCTTTGACTGTGTAGATCACAAGAAACTGTGGAAAATTCTTAAGGGGATGGGAATACCAGACCACCTAATCTGCCTCCTGAGAAATCTGTATTCAGGTCAAGAAGCAATAGTTAGAACTGGACATGGAACAACAGACTGGTTCCAAAGAGGAAAAGGAGTACGTCAAGGCTGTATGTTGTCACCCCACTTATATAACTTATATGTAGAGTACATCATGTGAAATGCCATGCTGGATGAAGCACAAGCTGGAATCAAGATTGCTGGGAGATATAGCAATGACCTCAGATATGCAGATGACACCACCCTTATGGCAGAAAGTGAAGAGGAACTAAAGAGCCTCTTGATGAAAGTGAAAGGGGAGAGTGAAAAGCTGGCTTAAAACTCAACATTCAGAAAAATGAAAATCATGGCATCTGGTCCCATAACTTCATGGCAAATAGTGAAACAATGGAAACAATGACAAGCTTTATTTTCTTGGGCTCCAAAATCACTGCAGTTGGTGACTGCAGCCATGAAATTAAAAGACATTTGCTCCTTGGAAAAAAAGCTATGACCAACATAGATAGCATATTAAAAAGCAGAGACATTACTTTGTCAACAAAGGTCCGTCTAGTCAAGGCTAGGGTTTTTCCAGGGGTCATGTATGGGTGTGAGAGTTGGACTATAAAGAAAGCTGAGCACCAAAGAATTGATGCCTTTGAACTGTGGTGTTGGAGAAGACTCTGGAGAGTCCCTTGGACAGCAAGGAGATAAAACCAGTTCATCCTAAAGAAAATCAGTCCTAAATATTCATTGGAAGGACTGATGCTTAGGCTAAAACTCCAATACTCTGTGGCCACCTGATGGAAGAGCTCATTCATTGGAAAAGACCCTGATCCTGGGAAAGACTGAAGGCAAGAGGAAAAGGGGACGACAGTGGATGAGGTGGTTGGATGGGATCACCGACTCAATGGACATGAGTTTGTGTCAACTCTGGGAGTTGGTGATGGACAGGGAGATCTGATGTGCTGCAGTCCATGGGGTCACAAAGAGTTGGACACAACTGAACTGAGCTGAAATAACTGTACCTTTAAAAATTACTCTGTGCCTTTGTTAGAGGGTCCTGTGGGATGAATGAGTAAGCCCCAGTGGATTTGGAGAAATGAGTATTATTATTTGGGGCTATAGAACAGGGCTTCCCCAGTGGCTCAGCCGTAAAGAATCTGCCTCTAATTTAGGAGACGCAGGATAGACACACCCTGTCACACTAGGGTGTGATACCTGCGTTTGGAAGACCCCTGGAGAAGGAAATGGCAACCCACTCTGGTATTTTTGCCTGAGAAATCCCATGGACAGAGGAATCTGGTGGCCTAAGGTCCGTGGGGTCACAGAAGAGTTGGACATGACTGAGTGACTGAACAACAGTAGAATGGATAACTGAGGGAAAGGGACTTATCGAATAATTGCCACTGAGCTCAGTTTTATTTCTGGAGAGGACTGCTTTTCTTCCACTTGGGTGGTGGTGGGACAGTAAGTTCATTTGTCTGTCAACCGATGGAATACCTATGCTGCTTCGCACAGTGCAGGATTCTGGGGAAACAGTAGCGTTTGTTCTCGGGAATGCTCTTAGGACATGCTCAGGACGTGATCTCTAATCTGAGTGCTGGCTGCTGCACCACCTGGCCCCTCCAGAAAATGCCAAGGTTGTGGCTGCTTCATTGTCACCTGCTGACAACTGGCAGGCATGTGCCCATCTATCTGGCACAACACCCAGTGCCTGTGATCAGACCCGAGCCATTGGGTCTGTGTTTTGTTTCCCCAGCGTGGCGGTGGCTTCCTGCGATAAGCTCCATCTTGGCTGGGATGCGTCCTTCCCTGCGGTTGGGATAACAGCCTCCTGGGGATGGTGTTTAATCTTAGGAGAGCTGGAGCCCCCAGGGAAAGAATGCTGTCTCTCTCTGTGTGCATCTAGGATTAGGCGGAGCTGCCTGCTGCTAACACAATTAGGTGAGGGCGAAGGCTGATCGCTGGGACAGGATTCATGGGGGTGAGCTTCCTGTGTGTCCCCAAGAAGGCCTTGCTCCCTGTCACAGCTTCTTACAGTTGAAGGGGCCCCTGAGAAAGTGAAATGAGACAGAGTCAAAATACTGACCTAGAAGTCAGGTAAACCAGTTTAGCTGACGGACCTTGGAGAAAACTCAAAGCCCCAGTTTCCCCATCTGTAAACTTGGGGTGGTAATGATATCTACCTCATTAACTTTGGTGAGGATGAACTAGGATAAAGCTCCCAGACCCCTGGCAAATACTGAACACACAATAACTCTGAGGCCAGGTTGCCATGTTACAGGGGAGGAGCCTGAGGTGCCCCCCGCCCCACTGACATTGGTCAGAATGAACTCCCTATATTCCTCAGTGCAGGAGTCTGGAGTGGAACTTGGCCTTCCTTGCCTCTAGCACTGGGCCACGAATGAATCAGTCTCCTTCTCTGCTGGATGGGGATGGTGGCCTGCGAGTCCTGTTACCTGGACTGGAGGCAGAGGATGAGGAGGGACTGGGGTAGGTCTGCAACATATGTCAGAGTCTAGAGGTGCTCTGTCCATCTGGACCACTAACTGGGCACCACATCACTTGAAGGTCAAACTGAATTTCCTTATCTATAAACTAAGGTGGCTGGGCTTCCCTGGTGGCTCAGACAGTAAAGAATCTGCCTGCACTGGGGGAGCCTGGGGTTTGACCCCTGGGTTGGTAAGATCCCCTGGAGAAGGGAATGGCAACCCACTCCAGTGTTCTTGCCTAGAGAATTTCATGGACAGAGGAGCCTGGTCGGCTATAGTGCATGTGATTTCAGAGTTGGCCACAACTGAGTGACTAACACTTGACTGGCCCTTCCAGCTCTAATTTTCTTTTAAGAAACCTGGTGGAGGAAGCAGAGAACCAGAAGGAAGAAGTGGAGGAAACATACCAATATTATCTGATAAAAAACTGCTGCTACTGCTAAGTCACTTCAGTCGTGTCCGACTCTGTGTGACCCCATAGACGGCAGCCCACCAGGCTTCCTGTCCCTGGGATTCTCCAGGCAAGAACACTGGAGTGGGTTGCCATTTCCTTCTCCAATGCGTGAAAGTGAAGTCGCTCAGTCGTGTCCGACTCTAGCGACCCCATGGACTGCAGCCTACCAGGCTCCTCCGTCCATGGGATTTTCTAGGCGAAAGTACTGGAGTGGGGTGCCATTGAACTAGCATTTTCTAAATCCTGACTACATACCAGTTGTGGATGTGACTGGTAGTGGAAGTAAAGTCTGATGCTGTAAAGAGCAATATTGCATAGGAACCTGGAATGTTAGGTCCATGAATCAAGACATATTAGAAGTAGTCAAACAGGAGATGGCAAGAGTGAACATTGACATTTTAATAATCAGCAAACTAAAATGGACTGGAATGGTTGAATTTAGCTCAGATGACCATTATATCCAGTACTGTGGGCAAGCATCCCTTAGAAGAAATGGAGTAGCCATCATGGTCAACAAAAGAGTCTGAAAGGCAGTACTTGGATGCGATCTCAAAAACGACAGAATGATCTCTGTTCATTTCCAAGGCAAACCATTCAGGATCACGGTAATCCAAGTCTATGCCCCAACCAGTAATGTTGAAGAAGCTGAAGTTGAACGGTTCTATGAAGACCTACAAGACCTTTTAGAACTAACACCCCCAAAAGATGTCCTTTTCATTATAGGGGACGGGAATGCAAAAGTAGGAAGTCAAGAGATACCTGGAGTAACAGGCTAATTTGGCCTTGGAGTACAGAATGAAGCAGGGCAAAGGCTAACAATTTTGTCAAGAGAATGCACTGGTCATAGCAAACACCCTCTTCCAACAACACAAGAGAAGAGTCTACCCATGGACATCACCAGGTGGTCAATACTGAAATCAGATTGATTATATTCTTTGCAGCCAAAGATGGAAAAGCTCTATACAGTCAGCAGAAATAAGACTGGGAGCTGACTGTGGCTCAGATCATGAACTCCTTATTGCTAAATTCAGACTGAAATTGAAGAAAGTAGGGAAAACCACTAGACCATTCAGGTATGACCTAAAAGTGGAAATGACACATAGATTCAAGGGATTAGATCTGATAGAGTGCCTGAAGAACTATGGACAGAGGTTCATGACATTGTACAGAAGGCAGTAATCAAGATCATCCACAAGAAAAAGAAGTGCAAAAAGGCAAAATGGTTGTCTGAGGAGGCTTCACAAATAGCTGAGAAAAGAAGAGAAGTGGAAGGCAAAGGAGAAAAGGAAAGATATACCCACCTGACTGCAGAGTTCCAAAGAATAGCAAGGAGAGATAAGAAAGCCTTCCTCAGTGATCAGTGCTAGGAAATAGATGAAAAAAATAGAATGGGAAAGACTAGAGATCTCTTCGAGAAAATTAGAGTTACGAAGGGAACATTTCATGCAAGTATGGGCACAATAAAGGACAGAAATGTTATGGACCTAACAGAAGCAGAAGATATTAAGAAGAGATGGCAAGAAAACACAGAAGAACTATACAAAAAAGATCTTCATGACCCCGATAACCACGATGGTGTGAACACTCACCTAGAGCCAGACATCCTGGAATGCAAAGTCAAGTGGGTCTTAGGAAGCATCACTACAAACAAAGCTAGTGGAGGTGATGGAATTCCAGTTGAGCTATTTCAAATCCTAAAAGATGATGCTGTAAAAGTGCTCCACTTAATATCCCAGCAAATGTCAGAAACTCAGCAGTGGCCACATGACTGGAAAAGGTCAGTTTTCATTCCAGTCCCAAAGAAAGGCAATGCCAAAGAATGTTCAGACTATCACACAATTGCACTCATCTCACACATTAGCAAAGTAATGCTCAAAATTCTCCAAGCTTGGCTTCAACAGTACACAAACCATGAACTTCCAGATGTTCAAGCTGGATTTAGAAAAGGCAGAGAGACCAGAGATCAAATTGCCAGAATCTGCTGGAACTTTGAAAAAGCACGAGCATTCCAGAAAAACATCTACTTCTGCTTTATTGACTACATCAAAGCCCTTGACTGTGTGGATCACAACAAAATGTGGAAAATTCTTCAAGAGATAGACCACCTGACCTGCCTCTTGAGGAATCTGTATGCAGGACAAGAAGCAACAGCTAGAGCTGGACATGGAACAACAGATTGGTTCCAAATCAGGAAAGGACTATGTCAAGGCTGCATATTGTCACCATGCTTATTTAACTTATATGCAGAGTACATCATGTGAAATGCCACGCTGGATAAGCACAAGCTGGAATCAAGATTGCCGGGTGAAATAGCAATAACTTCAGATATGCAGATGATACCACCGTTATGGCAGAAAGAGAAGAACTAAAGAGCCTCTTGATGAAATTGAAAGTGGAGAGTGAAAAAGCTGGCTTAAAACTCAACATTCAGGAAACAAAGATCATGTTTGTGTGCAGAACCATCAGCACACAGGGAATGACTGGATGTGGTACAGTGAAGGGGAGCCAGAGCCCTGCATGTAGGGTAGGGGAGCTTGTGGTTGAAAGGGCAGGTTCAGGAAGGTTGAGTGGGAAGGGCAGCAGCCAGGCCAGAGCCCCAGGGGCTGATGGATTACATTCCTCTAGTTAGAAACCATCAGAAACTCCACTGAGAGGGGCTCTCTCTGCTCTAGAACTTGCTGATGTCTCCTCTTGCAAAGGGGAACGTGAGTCACACCTTTCAGTGTTAACTTTCTGTCCTCTTGGTTTCCGAAGTGTGGCAAGACTCAAACCCAAAGTTTTTGCACTAAAGTTGTTAATTTTAACCAAGTGGTAGAATATAATCAAACTGTGAGACAGCTGAAATGCTGCCATTTTTTCTTCCCTTTGAGGTTGTTTTCTGTCCTTTTAGACAAAGTTCTGTTGAAAACCTGGTGAACGTGTGACTCTAGGTGGGGGACATGACACTTTCGTGGACCTACTATGTACTTGGGCCTCTGCTAACTAATTTCATGGAGCGAGCTTCCTTGAACTCTTAAGATCGTTAAAATACAGTTGAAAACCCCAGAACACTTGGGAGTGATTTCTGAATGGTGGGAGGGCGAGAGAAGCTTTGAAGCCATCCTATTTGAACACTTAGGCTGCTAAGTGCAACTCTTCAAACACTTCACGTGTCTTCAATGGTCCAGTGTAAAGGATATTCAGGAACATAAATCCCTGCTGGTAATGGGATAAAAACCCCTTATTTCCTCCCTAAATATTGATTAAGAATAATAGCTTGTTTTGAACTTTCTCCCAGCAAATTAATTTTTAATTTAGAAAAGTACCTCTAGGGAAAACTTACCATGTAGGTACAGACAATTTTGGAGATGTGTCTCCTTATAGAAATCAAAAAGGGGGAAAAAAGGTAAAGATATTACTCTAATTAGAATATACCCACCCCCCAGACCTCCCCTGAGATTAATCCACTGACACATGATTTTGAGTATCTTTGTAAGACCTTGTGCTAGAAACTGAGGGAGAGACTACAATTTAGCTTCTGTTCTCTAGGGTGTGTGTGCATGTGTGTGTGTATTTATATATATGTATGTGTGTTGTGTTTCATGGGAAAAGATGAGGTGTTTTTTTTTTTTTTTCCAGAAACTTTGTTTTGAGGAGAGAGAAAGGATGATATTAGGGCATAGGCGAAGAACTCTGGCCTAAAAGTCAACAACCTTGCACTCATCTCCTAACCCTGCCTTTAACAAGCTGTGTGACAGCAGATAAGACCTTTGCCTTTTCTGATTCTCAAGTTCTTTTCTGCAGAGCAATGGGGCTGGAGACCAGCATCATCTCCATCACCTTGGAGCTGGTTCAGTAGGAATGGAGAGCCTAAGGCTCCTCACCAAATCTGTTTCATCAGAATCTGCATTCTAATAAGACCTTCAGGTGATCTGTGTGAAAATTAAAGTTTAAAGCATTGCTTTAAAGAATGATCCCTACTCTAATATTCTAGTATTTTGTGTTTTTTTCTAATATGTAGTAAAACGCACTTATGAAGAATTTATTCAGGACTGAGCCAGGCACTTTTGCCCTGCACAAGTGTACCCTGTTAAAAAGATTTAAAGGCAGAAACATGGGCAAATAGCTCTGTATTCAGCTACCAAAGCTATATATACATGTTTCTCTTTTGCCTTGTGTTTTAGATGTTGGCAGTATGGTAAGAGCAGTGAGAGAGGGGAAGAGGAGCTGGGAAGCCAAGGTGATTGAAGGTGGGGTTGGCAATGGCCTGGGCCTTCTGAGCTGGCAGGTGGCACAGTACTCAGCTCAGGTCCTCAGAATCATCAGAAGGTTCTGAGGATCAAGCACCATCAATGATTGCAAAATAATATTTCATATTTTCAAATATATATGTATGTTGCTTTGATGAACTGAAAATAAATTCATATTCTGATGAATATCAGTGACTTTCTGATATTCTATGTTTTCCTAATTAATTGATCAGTCAGTCTCTCAGTCGTGTCTGCTCAGTCTTGTCCAACTCTTGTGACCCCATGGACTGTAGCCAACTAGGCTCCTCTGTCCGTGGAATTCTCTAAGCAAGAATACTGGAGTGGGTAGCTATTCCCTTCTCCAGGGAATCTTCCTGACCCACGGATTGAACCTGGGTCTCCCGCATTGCAGGCAGATTCTTTACTGTCTGATCTATCAGGGAAACCCAATGAATTGATCTACTAGATGGGAGAGGGAGTCTCCATGATTTTTTGCATTAAAAGGAGTCTTCTTGCTTGAAACCAGTGGGAACTACTGGAATAGGGAATAATAGTTGATAACAAGATGATGAAAATAACTAATACTGAGAACTTTCTCGATACCAGGCATTGTGCCTTACATAAGAAAGGAGCTTAGGTATCTGCTAATAAATTTATGGATAAGGAAACTGAGGCTCAGAGTGGTATGGTGATTGATTCATTCCTACCTTGAGGTAGTGATGAATAGATATAGGACTAGAATTCAGGCGTCCTGGCTATTGGCCAGGTTTATATCTGCTGTGCTAGACTTTGTGGCTTGTCAGTCTAGTGGTAGAATGTGCAGACTGTTGAGTAGAGAGCTGGAAATTTTCCTGTGTTCCTGCTGTGGTGGTCAAAGACTGGCAGAGTCTGGAGGGCCTCATGGCATCTGGGATCCTCACTGTATTTACAAGTGAGCGCACCTGGCCCAGTGAGGGAAAGGTACTTGTCCAAGGTCACACAAGTAGTTGGGTTTCGTTCTCCCTCTATCTGCAAGTTAGCTCTTTACAGATAAACTTTTTCACAAGAGCACTGGGTAAGTGAAACCAAATGAATATGTTTTCTGATATTGTATCTTGTGAAGATTATGTATCTTTTAAAGTGATTTAAAGTAGTCACTAGTAATTATAAGCACTCAAATTATTGTAATAACAATAATTTTTAGTTTATTATTATTTTTTAATCAAGCCCTATATGGGAAATTTAGTAGCAGTTTTTTTTTTTTTTTAACTGGAATTGATTACAGCCTTGAGTTTTCCCAGCATGTTCTCTGTCTAAACGATGACCTTTGGGAGGGCAGACTACCAAATTCTTATTCACTGAAAATAGTACCACGTGATCATTGGAAAACATATAGCATAAAGGTACAAAGTCAGTGCTGGCTATTGGGGCAACTTCATCCATCTTATACCCACAAATAAGACTCTCATTGAACAGAGAAGCTGTCTGCTAAGCAGTAGGTCTCCCGATCCTCAGAAAATAAGAATAGAAGCATCATTGTCCAGGAAGGTGTCAAGTGGTACAATTTTTACTGATCTAGCAAAGTGGAAACTAGGTTAGAATCAGGATCAGCTTTGTGGGCATGCACACAGGCATGCACCTGAACTGGGCCCCTGCCCTCTGCCTGCACAGTGGGTTTAATGCTCTGCTGTTGCAGTCCTGAAATTCATATTATTTTGAACAAGGGGACTTGCCTTTTTCATTTTGCCCTGAGCCTTGCAAATTATGTAACTGATCTTGGTTAGAATAATTCAGAATCAGGACCAAGAGCCCCTGAGGAGCAAATCAGTCGAGACTGCAGCCTTTTGGGAAGAGCTGGAGGGTGAGGAGGAGGCCTGACCTCTTGTGGTGGTATACAGGTTTGTGTGCTTGACAGACAGCCTGAGGTCAGGAAGGAGGGCAGGGTGGATCTCTCACCGTCCCATCACTTTGCCTTGTGATGATAGATAAGTCACTAGCCTCTCTACAAGTCTCCTTTGTGTCCCCAGACCCAATCACACATAGTACTTAGCCCATAGTAGGTACTAATACTTTGTGGCTGGTTACTGTTGCCCTGTAGCACACCATTGGTAGATAAACTTTGAAAAAGTAGATTGAAGCTCTTTGAGTGAATTGCATTATAAGCTTTTCTATTTTCAGTGTTATCACCATACCTCATGTTTGGATGATCCAGGGGCCTTGCATTAATTTCCCTGTCAGTGATCTCTTCCTTATATTAATTCAACTAGCTAGATGACCTTTCCCAGATCCAGCACCAGTAGACACATGACCTTAGACACGTTTATTAAAGGTTTCTAAGTCTCAGTTCCCTCATCTCTATTAAAAAACAAGATTATGTCTGCCATTAAGGCTTTTAGGAAGTCTGGGTATAGTATAGTGTAAAGCCCTAGGAATAATACTGACTGGCACATAATATGTGGTCAGTTAAGAGTAGTTTTTCTTCTTATAAGATTATATATATTTATATATAATGTATGAATGATGTACAAACAGTTTTCATCATGTACTTGCTCTCCTCAAAAAAATCTTCAGTGGCCCCCTATTTCCATGGCCATGGAGGGGAAAGGCACTGCATAATTTAGCTGCGGTCTGCATTGCCTAACTTTCCCCATTAGTATTTGAAGAACTTCTAGAATATGAGAACTCCTTGGTCTGGAATTCTATGTCATCTCTCCAGTGCCCAGGGGAGTGCTGGGCATATGGTGTCTGTGTGGTTGTTGACTGCTGACCGCGATGTATTTCAGGAATGTACTGTGACTCTGCTTGTTTTCCATCTGTTTATACCTCTTAGCTTCTTCAAATTGGAAATGGATTATGATTTTGCATTTGAATCAGAAGCAGGAAAAAACATCCATCCTTCATCTCCTGTTTTTGTTTTTTTTTTTTAAACAGCCACTGTCAATCTCTACTGGGATTGTTTGTTTACATGTTTGACTCCCCTTCTGAACTGTGAGCTCTGAGTAGGGAGGAATGGTGTTTAATTCACTTTTATATCTTCAGTGCCCAGCATGTGGGGTCTGGCACAAATGAAAGAGACATTCATTAAATATCTGTCAGATCAATGAATATTGGAAAGCTCAAATTTTTATGGCAGACAAGGGAGATAGTGGGAGCCTTCTTTTTTACTAGAAAAACATTGTTTATTAGATCTGAATGGATCATTTAGAAAATATGCAGTTGGCTATCTTTTTTTGGTCAAAGAAGAAAATCAGTATAAAATGCTTAATTAAAAGCAGAGGCTAACATTTCCCCTTGTAATGAAGGCAGGATTGTGAGTATTTTCCTTTCCTTAGCCCAGATGGGCAGGCAGCCAGACCCAGAGACAGGGATGCTATGTAGACAGATAAGAAGGTTTGAAATTAGGAGGACTGGGTCCTGGGATTACCCTGGGTCCATCTTTGCTTGTGTTTCTCCTCAGGGATGTTGAAAATTTGAGAGGCATTACTTCCTTTAAGATACTCCAAAGACATTGCCAACTGCTTAAGATATTTTGCTCTGTTACCTATAAGATTACTATTTGTTTGTGAACTTAAAATGGCAGGTTTTGCAGGAGTATGTTCTGAATTTGATATTCAAAATCCCAAGAGGTGTGGGTCTTTTTTCTTGTTCTTCTTGGTGCTCCTGGGTTGGGCCCTTAAAAAATGGGATGCCTGGAGCTCTTTCCCACATATCATCTGCAGGGTGGGTCCTGACCTGGGTATAAGAAGCTGATGAGGACCTGGATTTAGGGAGGCAAGGAGGACAATGATGTTCTAAATGATCTCTGCTACCTGGAGAAATTCGGGACCTCTGAGAAGGACAGTGAGTGAGTGGGTGTGCTCAAGGACAGGACACTGCTGCTCAGTGTGGTCTGAGGACCAGCAACATCAGCATTGCTTGTTAGGAAAGGCAGAGTCTCAAATGCTACCCCTCCCACTGCCCCTCCCCCACTAGCCCCCATCTTCTCTTCTTAAATCAGACTCTGCATTTTACCAAGATTCCCAGATGATCCGTATGCACATTAACATTTTAGAAGCCCTGCTCTGCTGAGAAAATCTTTCTCATCCTTGAAGTTTGATTGGCTTTTGGGAATTCTAGAATGTAGCATAATCCCTGATCCCAGAACTGTCTTAAATACCAGAACTGCCATCATGGAGGTGTTACGTGACCTTTTTTAATCTTAAATTTTTTCATCAATGATATGTTTTGTCAATTTTTAATGTATTTTTGAAAAAGATTGATTTATTTTATTTCTGGCTGCACTGGGTCTTCGTTGCTGCGCACAGGCTTTCTCTAGTTGTGTCTTGTTGCAATGCGCAGGCTTCTCATTGTCGTCACTTCTGTTGTTGCAGAGCATGGGCTCTAGGAATGTGGGCTTCAGTAGCTGCGGTGCACAGGCTCAGTAGCTGTGATGCAGGGCCTTAGTTGTGCTGCAGCATTTGGGATCTTCCCAGACCAGGGATCAAACCTGTATCCCCTGCATTGGTAGGCAGATTCTTAACCACTAGACCACCAGGGAAGCCCCTTTTAAATGTTAAATGAAATAATGTAATGCTCTTAGCTTATCAGATCAGATCAGATCAGTCGCTCAGTCGTGTCCGACTCTTTGCGACCCCATGAACCGCAGCACGCCAGGCCTCCCTGTCCATCACAAGCTCCCAGAGGTCACTCAGACTCGCATCCATCGAGTCAGTGATGCCATCCAGCCATCTCATCCTCTGTCGTCCCCTTCTCCTCCTGCCCTCAATCCCTCCCAGCATCAGAGTCTTCTCCAATGAGTCAACTCTTCGCATGAGGTGGCCAAAATACTGGAGTTTCAGCTTTAGCATCATTCCTTCCAAAGAAATTCCAGGATTGATCTCCTTCAGAATGGACTGGTTGGATCTTCTTGCAGTCCAACGGACTCTCAAGAGTCTTCTCCAACACCACAGTTCAAAAGCATCAATTCTTTGGCGCTCAGCCTTCTTCACAGTCCAGCTCTCACATCCATACATGACCACAGGAAAGACCATAGCCTTGACTAGGCGAACCTTTGTAGCAGGATCTTAATAAATATTACTTGCTGATACAATTTTTTATCTGACTTTATTTTTTATGTATTTTATCAGGTTATTTTATATGAACCCTAGTGCAAACCGTAGAAGGCAATGGCACCCCACTCCAGTACTCTTGCCTGGAAAATCCCATGAATGGAGGAGCCTGATAGGCTGCAGTCTGTGGGGTTACTAAGAGTCGGACACTACTGAGTGACTTCACTTTCACTTTCCACTTTTGTGCATTGGAGAAGGAAATGGCAACCCACTCCAGTATTCTTGCCTAGAGAATCCCAGGGATGGGGGAGCCTGGTAAGCTGCCATCTATGGGGTTGCACAGAGTCGGACATGACTGAAGTGACTTAGCAGCAGCGGCAGCAGTGCAAACCATCCAACCATTTATTATGAATGGATAATTGCTGTGCTATCATTACTGAAATGTAATTTTGCCTTTTGCATGAATGAATGAATGGCCTTAAAGAATCCATAGCTTCTGAACCTCGGAGGACTATGTGAAATATACACTTTCAGAAAACTCCATCAAAACTTTTTTGAAAAAAAGCTTTGACCTACAACCCAGCAATTGTACTGATAAACCTTTGTCCCAGATGCATGAAAACTTGCATCCGTATAAAAGCCTGTGCATGCTTGTCTATAATAGCATTATTTGTAATAGTCAACATTTGGAAACAATTCAGATGTCCTTTAATGGGTGAATGGTTAAAGTGTGGTACCTCCATATCATGAAACACAACTCAGCGATAAAAAGATGTGCACGGTGTCATATGCAGCAACTAGAAGTTTCATGGGAATTATTCTGAATGAACAAAAACTAATCTTAAAAAATATGTGCATATAACATTCTCAAAATAACAAAATTTTAGAGATGGAGAATGGTTAATGGTTAGCCGGCACTGGGGACTGGGTTGGGGGATCCTGCGAGGGGATAAATGGGATTATAAAATGGTAGCATGAGAACCTTACTCTGCATCTTGATTGCGATGTGGGTATATGAATTTACACATGAAGAAACTGCATAGACTATAATACACAGTCACAACCGGGCACACATAAAACTGGAAAGATCTGAGTAAAGCCTAGGGATATCCTGAAGTCAATTTCCTGACTTTTATGTTATAGTTATGTAGGATGTCACCACCGTGGAGACTGGGGGTGGGATGGAGAACATGAGTTCTATTTCTGTGTTCTATTTTTGCAGCTTCCTCTAAAATAACCATAAAATCTATGGTTATTTTAAATAAAAAAGTATGGTGCTTGAATGGATGTTTACAGGCATATTGTGCTTTACTTTATTATATTTTTCAGGTAGGTTTTTTTTTTTAAACAAATTGAAGCTTTGTAGCAACCCTGTGCTGAGCAAGTCTATCAATGTCAGCTTTCCAACAGCATGTGTTAACTTCCTGTGTCTCATTTTTGGTAATTCTTGTAATATTTTAGACCTTTTCTTTATTATTTGTTATGGTAATCTGTGATCAGGGATCTTTGATGTTACTATTGCAGAAACTATAACTTGCTGAAGGTTCAGATGACGATAAACAGTTTTTTAGCCATAAAGTATTTTTCAATTAAAGTATGCACATTGGTTTTTTAGGTATAGTACTCTAGACATTGGGAAAATGAAAAATCCATGTGACTCACTTTATTGGGATATTCCCTTTATTGTGGAATCTGGACCCAACCTGCTGTATCCCTGAGGTATGCCTGTGTTTGGAAAGCATCCTGCCCAGGACTAGTGAAGAAGCCTGGTGAAGCTGAGTAAATGAAGTACACAGGCCTTTGTTCAGGACTGCCTTTTCCATGCCCCTGGGGCAGGACTCTCCCTGAGCGGGGAGTGGCCATGGCCAGCCACACACACACTCCTCTTGTAAGGAGGTGCCACACTGTATCTACCACTCGCTCAGGCTATCTCTTGAGGTCACTACAGTGGACAGTGCTACAACTGAGCGCTCATCTAAAGGTATTCTAAGTATTCCCCTGGACCTGAATGTCCCCTGAGGTGGCCCCACCTTGGGAGTAGCTGGAGACACAGTCTAGGCAGCCTGGGACCTTGTCCTTGTGGCTCAGCTTGCTCTTCATGTTTTCATATTAATGTGTCTTTAATGTGTCACCGGCTTTCAGTTGTTTCCCCTCAGTAATGCGGTTAGTCCCTGGGGAACATTCCATAGCCAGATGAACTTTAATCCCTGAATGCTCCAAAAGGGAGGGTTCTTGTTCCTCTTTTGAAGATTCTGTTCCCCCATAAGGAAAGTGCATGATTTAATTAATGGATGAAAGAAAAGGGCCCAAGTGGAGCCAGAAAGAAGTCAGCAGCATTGCCACCCACCTGCAGATACACAATAAGATAAAAGAGCACCTGATCAGGGAGGGGAAGGACCCCCAGAGGGAGAGGATTGCAGCACAGAGTTGGGAGGCCTATGCTCTTGGACCAGCTCCGGTCACTGACTATGTGTGACCCTGAAGCTCAGTTTCTGTGGGATTCTTTTTTTCTTCCTTTTAAAATGGGGATGAGAATATAGATCCTTTCTACCGCTAGACCCTGATGCTGGGAAGGATTGAAGGCAAAAGGAGAAGGGGTTGCAGAGCATGGAGGAGAAGGGGTTAGAAAGCATCACCAGTTCAATGAACATGAATTTGAGTGAACTCCAGGAGATATTGAAGGAAGGGAAGCCTGGGGTGCTGCAGTCCATGGGATCGCAAAGAATTGGACAGGACTTAGGGACTGAACAATAACAAAACCTCCAGAAATGTGTAGATAACAGAAAGAGGAAAGGGGAAGTCCACTGCCAAGTTGAAGATGCCCTACAGTGTAATCTTTTATGCAGATGATGCACTACCTAGAATGAAACTGCCCAAACAGTTTAAGAGAGGAAAGATGAGAGAATACTTGTTCTTGTTTTTTAAAGAAAAAACAAAGCAAAAAAGATGATTTCTTGGTAAAGATTAGTAATCTGTCTTGTCTTTTAATGATCATAATAAAATTATAGTAGTGGTTGTCTGGAGAAGGCAATGACACCCCACTCCAATGGGATTGCCTGGAAAATCCCATGGACGGAGGAGGCTGGTAGGCTGCAGTCCATGGGGTCACTAAGAGTCGGACATGGCTGAGTGGCTTCACTTTCACTTTCCACTTTCATGCATTGGAGAAGGAAATGGCAACCCACTCCAGTGTTCTTGCCTGGAGAATCCCAGGGACGGGGGAGCCTGGTGGGCTGTAGTCCATGGGGTGGCACAGAGTTGGACACGACTGAAGCGACTTAGCAGCAGCAGCAGCAGTGGTTGTCCATCCATCTATAGGGGCATTTTTCCTCATTATAAAAAGCTTGGGTCCTTGGCTTATAAGTAAGGCACAGTATGCTGCTCTTTGGAGACTTAGAAAACAGTAAAGGTTCTAAGGCCCTGCAACAGAAAAACCTGTTTGACTTTGTTTAGTCCAGTAATTCCTTAGTGTATTACCAGTGGATCCCCTTCCTGCCCCCTGACTTTCTTTTAAGATTTTATGACCTGGATTAAGTACCCTGGACTAGCATTCAGCTCAAGAATACTTTGAAATGAGTTCTTGGGGGGTTAGCTTGTTTGTGCCTTTCATATGTTATACATTAGTAAATAATTTAGTTTTTCTTTCTCTACTTTGGCTTCAAGGAAACTCAGAGAAAATTCTTAACTTTCATTTTAGAATATTGTGACCTTCTTATTTTTGTACCATATTTTGCTGGTATATTTCCTTGTCTTATTGATATATTTATGGGCTCTGACTTAAAATGCTGGTTATTATCTTATTTGTTATATTGTAAGCAACTTTAAATTTTTTCTGGGTGAGATGGACTATGAATATAAAGAAACAACAAACTACTACTACTAATATAAATAATCTAAAAATGACACTAACAAGCCACTCCAGTGTTCTTGCCTGGAGAATCCCAGGGATGGGGGAGCCTGGTGGGCTGCCGTCTATGGGGTCGCACAGAATCGGATACGACTGGAGCGACTTAGCAGCAGCAAACACTTAAAAAAAAAAGTGTTAAAAACAAACACAGTTATTTGTAAGGCACTGTATTGGGTCCTTTGCATAAACAACTTCTTTATTTGATCAAAGTGTTCCTTACTTTTTTATCTATGAAGTTTCAGATCTCAGGAGTCCAATTTAGATTCTCAGAATCTTACAATTAGGAGGGACTTTTGAGAGCATCCAACCTTAAGAAATAACCCTGAGGGAGGTGAAAGTCTAACCACCCAGGGCAGATGGTCTTCTGAGGTTCTCCATGGCAACCTGCAGCTAATCTCTGCCCTTCTGCCACTTCTGGGAAAATTGCTTTAGGGAAATGCAGTTTTAACTGGGACCATGAAATCATTAATGATAGGAAAGGTGGGGTTTGGGTGGCTTGTATTTGGAATATGGAGATTCAATGGCTGTCTCTCTGGGGGAGCCGCTGCTGCATGCTCGGATTATCTAGGACGATTTCTGCTTGCTGAAAGAAGAGGGTAGGGTCTTCCTCCACCCAGCTGGGTTTTGCAGGGCTCTCTCATGTACTGAGCTGGTGCCAACATCTGTCTTTTAGTTCTCCTGCCTTCACAGCCCAACATCTCATTCAAGATCTGTCCTGTGGGCAGGAGGCAACTGGTGTTATTCTTCCTCCTCCAGAGCCATTTCTGGCTGTCTTCGGCTTCAGAGAGCTTTTCTACATTTGGCACTGGGCTTTGCAGTTCCTAACTGCCTCACCCTTTGATGCATTTGTGTCCTCTTGTCTCCTTGACTAGCCTGGACCCTCCTGAGGGCAGGGATGATGCCATAGCCATGGTTGTTTCTCAAGTCCAGTACATATTGATCCTGGGTGGGGATATTTGCTGCTCCTACTGGTTGAGGTCAGTCCATAGTGTCTAAACATGAGCAGAATGCAGGGCTCTTTGCTGGTCTTTGGTAATACAAAGGCGCAGGGATACTTTTCAGGTTATAGTAATAACTCTGAGCTCTTTGAGGGGAAGGACTGGGATTCATTCATCTCTGCCTCCAGTACCCAGCACAGTGCCTGGTGTATAGATGTGTGCAGAGGCTGCTACTTGTTCCTCCCAGTGTTTGTGGCTGTTGCTGTGGTTGCTGTTCTCTTTTCCCTCCTCCCTCCCTTCTCTTTCCTCTCCTCCTCCATCTATAGTAATAGGAGCTTTCTCTGGACACATTTGCCAGCTCTCCTTACAGCTGAATATGGTCCTGTGACCAGGTTTTGGCCAAAGGAATGTGAATGTGAACAGAGGTAATATGTTTTAACTTTTGAGTTGTGCTCTTAGAAGCAGACAAGTGAGCCATCTCTTACTGTTTTTACTTCTTGGGCTGGAATGTGTGTGAACAATCGTCAATTGTATGAGTGAAGGTGACACTTTCAGAATGGCAGAGCAAAGAGATGGAAGGATCCTGGGTCCTCGTCACCCCTGAGTTGTCTGAAGAGTAAACACTGTTTAAAAAAACACAGTGTTAAAAATAAACAGTTATTTGTCAGACACTGTACTGGGACCTTTGCATAAACAACTTGTTTGAGGTGTTCCTTAGTTTTATCCTAAGAAGTTTCAGATCTCAGGAGTCCAGTTTAGATTCTCAGAATCTTACAATTAGGAGGGACTTTTGAGAACATCCAACCTTAAGAAATAACCCTGAGGGAGGTGAAAGTCTAACCATCCAGGACTGAATGCTGTTGTTTAGTTGCTCAGTCGTGTCCGACTCTTTGTGACCTCATGGACTGTAGCCCTCCAGGCTCCTCTGTCCATGAGATTTCCCAGTCAAGAATACTGGAGTGAGTTGCAGATTCCTGTTCCAGGGGATCTTCCCAGCTCAGAGGTTGAACCCGCTTCTCCTGCGTTGCAAGTGGATTCTTTACCACTGAGCTACCTAAGAAGCCCCCTATACTGAATAACTGGACTTTTTATTTCAAAAAGAATGTGTATATGAGAAAGAAACTTCTTCCTTGTTTAAGTTTTTGTAATTTTGGGTTTCTTGGTACAGCAGTCTATTTTGTATTCTAGTTAATTCAATAATTAATAGTTGTATTCTAATTAATTCAGTAATCAGTAATTGTATTCTAATTAATTCAGTAATTTGATGTTTAGTAAATGGCTGTTGTATTAATGAATGAATGAATTAATATTTGCCTTACCTTTATTACCATATAGTTTTAGTAGCAGTCCAGTGCACACGTTTATGTTGGGAAAGAAAGTCTCTCATGTGACTTTCACCTACATTTCACTGGCCAGAACTGTGTCAGATGCAGAGGGGGCTGTAAATTTGAGTTTCATTTTCTAGTCTCTATAGATAAAGAGGCTAAAAAAGGTGTAAGAGAGGGGAGGAATCAGTAAACCAATCTATAGTGCCTCTCGGTCACATAGCTTTGACTTATATTGTTTAGAAGTACAGGACTTAATTTTTTTTTTATTTAAAAAAAGTATATAAGCCACATAATTTGAGTATTGCCAGGAAGAGATATAGTTCTTATCCCAGATGAACCAGATTCTAGGAAGATAAGATGTCTTCAAAAGAACACAGATAATTATTAGTAGGGACCCTGGGGCTAGATGTGGTCATCCTGTCATACAACTTGATCCATGGCCACCTGGAACTGACTACAAAGGGATATTGATGCCAAGGCCACCTGTTGTATTCAGTGTCTTAAATGCTTTCTTTGGAGCCGCAGCCAGTCCTGGATCTGACACTGCAGAGTCTGCAGGCGATCTGGAAAAGCTAGTGTCAGGGCCATCAAAATTATTCAGCAGATACTTACTAAGTACTTCCACTTACCAGCCTAACTTGGCTATACTATACTATGCTAAGTCGCTTCAGTCGTGTCCGACTCTGTGTGACCCCACAGACGGCAGCCCACCAGGCTTCCCCGTCCCTGGGATTCTCCAGGCAAGAACACTGGAGTGGGTTGCCATTTCCTTCTCCAATACATGAAAGTGAAAAGAGAAAGTGAAGTCGCTCAGTCATGTCCGACTCTTAGTGACCCCATGGACTGCAGCCCACCAGGCTCCTCCAACCGTGGGATTTTCTAGGCAAGAGTACTGGAGTGGGGTGCCATTGCTTGGCTATAGGGACCCAGAAAGATGGTCTCTGCCATCAAGAGGGAGACGGAAAGACAAACTGATGCCCACAGTGTAGCGTAGGCTGTGTATGGAATGTCTACATACTGGAAGCAAAGGAAGACAGAAAGTCTTCCAGAAAGAGCAGCAAGAGGTACCTGGAGCTGAAATATCTCTATTTCAGTGCAAAAGAGACTCAAAAACAGTGGACCTCAGATACCTGGTCTGCTTCCAATTGTGTTTGAATTAGCATCTTGGGTGTCACATGTGCATTGTACTTGTTACTCTGTGGGGAATGTTTCAAAGAAGTCTTGAATTGAGGCACTGCCCCTCTTTCTGGATAAATTAGGCACTTCAGAAAACCTGAGACCACTTCCAGTCTGACTCTTAGGCAGTGGGATCCTGGAAGGCCAAGTTTCATCAAATGAGTTTTTCTTCTTTTAACTAAAGAGAGAAAGTTGCTCCTGAGTATCCTTCACTTTGGAATCCGGAAAGTATATGTGTAAGAAAATCTTGATAAACTAAAACTGTCTCCTTATACCTTTCCATAGGCAAGAATATACTAGACATTTAGTGATTTACACTTAAAAGATTTTCTTAAAGCAAGGCACACAAGAAGGTCAAAGAAGGTCCTCTGATATACTGACAAAGAAGGTATACAGAGCTCAATGCTGGTTATCTCATCTTAGCAGGGGCAATTTCGAAAATGAAGAAAACTCATCAGCAGTTTAATTCACCAACTCTTGGATTCCAATGCTGCAAACAGACTGGATGCAGGCAACTTGCCCAGGTTCTGTGGAGCTTAAAACCAGGTGTTTGTGTAGGGGGAGGAAAAACATTCAAAATTTATTCAGGAAAAATGTATTCAATTAAGACAAGAGAAGCCCATTTTGAGAATTTAGTACATATGTTCATTTTATAGGTGTGCTGGGAAATTATTAGCAAGTGAATGGATTTGGTCACAAAGCCTTTGGGTTGGTTTGGAGGAAGAATGTTGCTTCTTGGGAAGTGGCCAGAGGAGTCAAGAGATGTTTTGGGAACATTTTGTATTCTCCTTTTTGTTGATGGCTTCCTAGTTGTCTTGGAGTGGGAAATGTCAACCCACTCCAGTATTCTTGCCTGGGAAACCCCATGGACAGAGGAGCCTGGTGGGATACAGTCCATGGGGTTGCAAAGAGTTGGACACGACTGAGCAGCTGAGCACGTCCTAGTAGTCTGGTCCTGAACCTCTCCTGTGTATTAGGGAATCACACAGAAATAGAAGGTATGCTTCATTTCTTTACTTAACCATGTCCAGACCCAGTGCTGAGTTCTGGAGATGAAAAGGCACAGTTGTAGTCTTTAAAGTGGGGTGGGCACACACACACATATAGTGTAAATAATGTAATATAGCAAAAGATGGTATTAGTGTTGTGATTTTGGAGGACTAGTTGTCCTGAGGATGTCATAGAGAAGATGGAATTTAAGCTGGATGTTAAAGGGTCTTGAAGGTGATTTCCAGGAAAAAGAGATAGGAAAGGACAACTGGGTAGAGGAAACAGCCTGTGCAAAGGCATAGAGGTGTAAAATAGATGGCACCTTGGGGGAATGGCTGGTGGTTCATTTAGCTGGAGGAAGGGTTTGGGGATGCCTGTGGAGGGTGTTTTGGGAAGTGATGCTGGACTACAGGGCTACCCAGGTGGTCCAGTGGTAAAGAATTTGCCTGCCAGTGTAGGACATGCAAGAGATGTGGGTTCGATCCCTGGATTGGGAAGATCCCCTGGAAGGGGGCATGGCCACCCACTCCAGTGTTCATGCCTGGAGAATTCTATGGACAGAGGAGCTCGGTGGGCTACCATCCATGGGGTCACAGAGTCAGGCATGACTGAAGCAACTTAGCACTCACAATATCCTAGCCTGGGAAATCTAAACTTGAGTTTAAATCTAAACTAAATGAGTTCCCTGTACTCACTGAGTGGCAAAGCCATCCAGAAGTCTGGATGGCTCATGTAGTCGGCCTGGGAGGAAGAATTGCCTTACCTTTGGCTCTGCCTCCTCAGGTCCAGTACTAGTAGTGTTAGTTGCTCGGTCATGTCCAACTCTTTGTGACCCCATGGACTGTAGCTGGCCAGACTCCTCTGTCCATGGAATTCTCTAGGCAAGAATACTGGAGTGGGTTGCCATTCCCTCCTTCTCCAGGGGGTCTTCCTGACTCAGGGATAGATCTCCTGCAGATAGATGAAGGCAGATTCTTTACTATCTGAGGCACCAGGGAATCCCAATACAAGTCTGATCTAAGCAGGAAGAGGAAGACACCCATGAGTGCAGACACTGGAAGAAAGAAAGTTTTCCCTGACCAGGAGTCAAACCTGGGCCGTGGCAGTGAAAGCACCGAATCCTAGCCACTAGGCCACCAGGGAGCCTCAGGTCCAAGTTGCAATCAATTCCAATAGGTAAAAGCTTTCAGGAAGTAAAACAAGACTCTTTCAGATTGTGTGTATGCTCCGTCATGCCTGACTGTTTGTGACCCCGTGGACTCTAGCCTGCAAGGCTCCTCTTTCCATGGAATTTTCCAGGCAAGAATACTGAAGTGGATTGCCATTTCCTACTCCAGGGGATGAAATTTCCCGACCCAGGGATGAAATTCATGTCTCTTGCATCTCCTGCATTGGGAGATGGATTCTTTACCATTGAGTCACCTGGGAAGCCCTCTTTTAGGTTAGAGTTGGCAACCTAAAGCCTCCAGATCAAATGTGGCCTGTGGCTTGTTTTTGTAAATAAAGTTTTATTGGAACATACCCACACACATTCATTTATACATTGTCTATGGGGGTTTCTGTGTAACAATGCTGGAGTTGAGTAGTTGTAACAGGGACTGTATGGCCTCAGTCATTTCAGTTCAGTCACTCAGTTGTGTCCAACTCTTTGAAACTCCCCTGGACTGCAGCACACCAGGCTTCCCGGTTCACCAACTCCTGGAGCTTACTCAAACTCATGTCCATCGAGTTGGTGATGCCATCAAACCACCTCATCCTCTGTCGTCCCCTTCTCCTCCCACCTTTGATCTTTCCCAGCATCAGGGTCTTTTCAAATGAATCAGTTCTTCGTATCAGGTGGCCCAAGTATTGGAGTTTCAGCTTCAGCATCAGTCCTGTATGGTCTGCAGTGGCTCAAATACTTACTATGTGGCTTTTTATAGAAACATTTTGCTAATTCCTATTTTAGATTATAAAGTCCAGGAGGGCTGGAAACATAGTATAGACTCACTATGTTTTGGTTGAATGAATAAATGAATGGATAAATGGAGAGAAATTCTGAATTTATTAAGTACATAACTTGACAATGAACTTCTTGTGACACTTCAGGTCCCAGTTTCCCTTTAAATAAAATAAGAACAGGAATACTTATGAAATAGGCAGAACTTAGGAGGATTATTTCCTATAATACAACTTTGAGTGTTTAAATGCCATTAAAAATATAACTGCCATCTATTAAGCTTTATATGTGTTGAGTGCTCTATTAAGGGCTTTATTTTTATTGCCTCATTTAATTCTCATACCACTTACTATGAGGGAGGAATTATTGACCCCAATTTATAAATGGAGGAATTCAGCCCAGAGAGGCAAAGTCATCTGCCAAGGTCACACAGCTGGGAAGGGATTGAGCTGTGTCTAACTCCAGTGTGACTTGTTCTGAAGCCTTTCCCACCAAGTCCCACTGCCTCTGAATGTTGTTAAGTACTCCTTCTCTTTTTTGAAATAAGAGAAGCAGATATTGGTCTTGGGGGTCTCAAGATATGGAATAGTAAAATGAAAAAGAAAAAGATTGTTTTTTTATTTTTTCCCTTTTTTTAAAAATTGAAGTTTAGTTAATGTACAATTTATTGTATATGTTATGGGTGTACCATATAGTGATTCACAAATTTTAGAGGTTATATTTCATTTATAGTTATTATAAAATCTTGGTTATATTCCTTGTGTTGTAAAATATATCCTTATGGTTTATTTTCTACATAATAGTTTGTATTGCTTAATTCCTTTCCCTTGTATTGCCCCTACCTCCTTCCCTCTCCTCACTGATGACCATTAGTTTGTTCTATATATATGCAAGTCTATTGCTTTTTATTATATTCTCTAGTTGTAATTTTTAGATTCCATATGTAAGTGATATCATATGCTACTTGTTTGTCTCTGTCTGACTTATTTCACGTAGCATAATACCCTCAAAGTCCATCCATGTTGTCACAAGGTTACAAGTGGCAATGTTCCCTGTTTCATTATTTTCTATGGGTGAGTAGTATTTCATTGTGTGTATGTGTGTGTGTTTATGTATACCACATGTTACCTGATTTCAGATTATACTACAAAGCTACAGTCATCAAAACAGTAGGGTACTGGCACAAACCCAGACACATAGATCAATGTGACAGAATAGAGCCCAGACATAAACCCACACACTCATGGTCAGTCTGTGACAAGGTAGGTAAGAATATACAATGGAAAAAAAAAAAAAAAAAACAGTCTCTTCAGTAAGAGGTGCTGGAAAAACTGGGTAGCTAGATCTAAAAAAATGAAATTAGAACATTCTCTAATACCATATACAAAAATAAGCTCAAAATGGATTAGACACCTAAATGTAAAATCAAAAACTGTAAAGCTCCTAGCAGAAAACACAGAACACTCTTTGATGTAAATCATAGCAGTATTTTTATGGATCTGTCTCCTAATGCAGAGAAAATAAAAATAAACAAATGAGACCTAATTAAACATAAAAGTTTTTGCACAGCAAAGGAAACCATTGACAGAATGAGAAGACAACCTACTGAATGGAAGAAAATATTTGCAAATGGTATGACCAATAAGGGGTTAATATTTAACATATATAAATAGCTCATGCAATTCAACATCAAAAAACAAAACAAAACAGCCTGATTTAAAAATGCGTAGAAGACCTAAATAGATATTTTTCCAAAGAGGACATGCTGATGGCCAAAAGGCACATGAAAGATGCTCAATACCATTAGTCATCAGGAAAATGCAAATCAAAACCACAGTCAGATATTACCTCACACCTGTCAGAATGGCTGTCATTAAAAAGAGCACACATAATAAATGTTGGTGAAGGTGTGGAGAAAAGGGAACCCTTGTACACTGTTGGTGGGATGTAAATTGATGCAGTCACTGTGGAAAACAGTATGGTGGTTTCTCAAAAATTGGTTTAAAAATTTTTAACCTTTTAAATAATTTAGACAACAATGAGGTTACTCATCATTAAAAGCACACTCTTGAAAACACTCCTCCTAAAAATTCAGCTCAGTTATGTTATATAGAGAAAGCTAAGTAAAAATCATATTCTTCCCTTGGAAAGATGAATCTTGGTTAAGTTTTAGGGATTTGGAAACTTTTCATTTGTTTAGCAATGTTGTAAGTAGTGGTAAGATGTGTTTAAATGCTGCCTTGTTCTAGAAACCTTTTGCCCCATTTGTAAGGGCCTCTCTTAGAACCATGTGCCCAGCATATAGCAGATAATCAATAAACACTGACTGATTGATTGAATGAATGAATGAATGCTTTCCAGCACTTCATACACACAGCCTTCCAGTATAATTGAATGTATGTGTATGTCCTTACTTATTACAGAGTAAGTACTAGTGCGCTTGCCACATCCTTTTACCGCCACTGCAGAACCTACCAACCACAGGGCCTGACATTAAATAGATGCTTAATAAATATTTCTGGCATTAAATTGATGGGCAGTCTATGCCCCGAAGCTTTGTGGACTGTGGGAATGACATGTCAGAAACTAATGTGAAGATGAGGTGGATTTCTCTTTGTAGCTGAGGAATGATTTAAACCCACAATTACATTGAGGGTGAGAAGTCCAGTAAACAAAGACAGAAAAGTAGTTGTTGCTTTAGATAGAAAGCACATTTGTTTCTTTTATTCTGGAAAATATATTCAGGAAAGGTCATTGAGCTTGCTATTTCCGCTCCCCCCTTACTTAGTTGCCAGTTTGTGGGTTTGTTTAACACAGATACTTGACTTTTATTTATTTTATTTTCTATAATTTTATTTATTTATTTGGCTATGCCTGGTTTTCACTGCTGTGCGAGCTGTTGTCTAGTTGCAGGGAGCAGGAGCTACTCTCTAATTGCGATGCACAGGCTTCTCATTGCAGTGGCTTCTCTTGTTGCAGAGCCCAGACGCTAGAGCTTTTGAGCTTCAGTAGTTGTGGCACACAGGCTCAGTAGTTGTGGTGCATGGGCTTAATTGCCTTGAGGCATGTGGGATCTTCCCGGACTAGGGATTGAACCCATGTCTTCTGCAGTGGCAGGCAGATTCTTTACCACTGAGCCACCAAGGAAAACCCTATATTTAACTTTTAAATGAAGCTTTTATAATATATGTGACCTTAATCAGGATTTTTCCCCATCCGTCCCTTCTGTTGCTGAATAGTTTGTCTCTTTTGTTCTCTACACACAACCAGTTATTTTGCATACTGTTTTGGATTGCTGAAGTGGCAACACCTGGAACAGTTCCTGTGACCATTTTAGCTTTGGGGAGTCAGGCAGCTGCCCTGAGACCTGTTTCAGTCAGCTCGGGGTCAGAAATGCTCACCTGCTTTTGTTTCCATGGAAGAAGCCGTCCTAGAGCTCTGGGCAGACACAGGTATCTTCCGTGCCCTTCAACAAGCAGGCAAAATCATGCCTCACAACCTTAGCCTGGTATGACCCCTTAGAAACAGGTTCCCCAGCTTTCTGACATACTTGTTTTCTTGCTTGTAGTTGCCTATGATTTTAGACAACTCCTTTAAAAGGC
Organism: Tragelaphus eurycerus; assembly: GCA_935064755.1. Lineage (NCBI taxonomy): Eukaryota > Metazoa > Chordata > Mammalia > Artiodactyla > Bovidae > Tragelaphus > Tragelaphus eurycerus. The sequence continues at coordinate 4,078,665 of CAKXYN010000092.1, read as the reverse complement.
AAATGCAGCTCTTTAGGTTGCTTAAAGGATCAGGGCAGTGACTTTTTGCAGCCTCCTACTTCTGTATTTTATTGAAATGTCTCTATTTCCCTCAGCTAGGAGTTTGGATCTACTTTGCCTGGTTCCCCTCTCCACCAGCCTTTTTCCTTTCACTTAATTTGTTTCTGTCTACAGCTTTGATCTCTTTCGAGAAAAAGCACCAGGGCACTGGAGTATTATTACTGGCCTCTGTTTGTTTATTTTTGCAAATACAGTATAATTGGTGGTTGGTCTTTTGGCCAGCCTGATATCACCTGACCCTCAGCAGCCTTCATTCTTACAGGTTACTCTATGGGAGAAAAATTAGCTTTACCCATTTTTATTTTCATTGATGTTGGTGGGAGGCTCGAAGTGATGATGACTTTTTGGATGTGGAAAAAAGCAGAGCCAAGGGAATACCAGTAATTATGCTAATCTGAGAGCATTAAATCTTCAAATATTATGCATTTTTGGATAAGCAATTCTGTTGTTTTTGAAGTGTGGTTGTCTTTTTGTTTCTTGGGTGGTGGCCTGTAATTTTGTATTAAAGGAAAAATACCTAATCCTTCTCTGCTGACTTGCTGTGGAAATAGGACTGACTTATTTCTTGTTTTCTTTTGTGTGTATGCGTGCATGATTTTTTTTGGAGTGTTCATGAAAGGAAGCTAGGAGGATGTGTGGGTCTAATAATATACTACTTTGTGTATGAAGATGAAACTAATAACAATAATAATAATGATAGCATCATCAAGGGTGAGAGACTTTTAACTTTCAAAGCATAATTCCTTTTATAAACGTATTTTTCTCAGTCAAAACAGTGATTTCAGCTACTTTCTCTACAGTGATGATGGGTTTGTGAGAGCTTATCTGACTGTTAGGTGAGTTTGAGAGATTCCATCCCAGAGGTTCTTAATTGGAGGAAAGTACAGAATCACCCCGGGGCCCCCATGCATAGCTCCTGCCCAGGACCTATAGACACTGGCAGGACAGAGGTAGGAGAGACCTGCTTATTTGGAAAAAGCTTCCAAATAAGTACAGAATAAGTACTTATAAGTACAGAATAAGCAGTAAGAGACCTGCCTGCTTATTTGGAACAAGCTTCCAAATGAGTACAGAATGACCCAGGGGCCCCCCGTGCATATCTCCTGCCCAGGACTTACAGACACGGGCAGTACAGAGGTAGGAGAGACCTGCCCTTTTGGAAAAAGCTTCCTGGGTGATTAAGAGGCACTGCATCAGCCCATTGTCTCTGCTGGACCCCTCCAGGGATTGTGATCATCTGTCATGGTGTGGGGAGAGTGGGGACACCATGCCATCTGTGACTGGAAGCCAAGCAGAGCAACTACTTATCTGGAGATTATGTGGCACCCACAACAGCAATCACTCTTGGAACCTGGTCACAGGCAGAACTCTATTAATTCTTTTAAGCTTTGAATATTTGCCTTGTGCCCAGTGACTGTTCATAGAGGGTCCTGTCTCATGTAACCGTTTAAAGCAGTTCTATCACCAGAGAAATGTGTTAGCAGCCCCTTGAAAGAAAACGAGACTTTAGCTGGATTCAAGAGATAGGATCTGAGGAGAGTGCCTTGATGGATTTTCACCAGTAAGGGTTTCTTGAACCTCAGTTTCTTGATTCATAGAATGGAGCTAATGCTATGTACCTTATAGGACTGGGAAAGAAGTAGAGAGTCCATAATGCTATGGACTGGGGAAGAAATAAGTGATATGGGCTCAGGTGCTGCCTCTGTTCCATGAAACCTTCCTTAGCCTCCCTGAGTAGCCTTGTCTTTATTTTCAAGACGAGGATAAGAATGTGCACCTCCTGGGCTTGTTGTGAGGACTATATGCAGTACAGTAAGAAAAACACCTTACTTTCTGCTTGGTACATGGGAGATATTTAATCCATGGTAGGTATCTTCCTGGAGAAGGTGCCTGGTAGGCTGCAGTCCATGGGGTTGAGGGTCGGACATGACTGAGCGACTTCACTTTCGCCTTTCACTTTCATGCATTGGAGAAGGAAATGGCAACCCACTCCGGTGTTCTTGCCTGGAGAATCCCAGGGATGGCGGAGCCTGGCGGGCTGCCGTCTGTGGGGTCGCACAGAGTTGGACACGACTGAAGCGACTTAGCAGCAGCAGCAGGTATCTTCCTTGGCACTTTGTATTACATGACTCTGAGGATGGCAGGGATCTGTTTTGAAGAGCTGTCATCCTGAGAGGGTCTACCTAATGTCCTTCATTCCTGTAATGATAGTTATAATAATGGTAGAAAGAGTTCCCTTTTATTGAGTGATTTTATTGAGTTCCAATCATTGTACTGGGCATTGGGCATACATGGGGAGAAAAAGATGGTTATGGTTCCTGACCTCATTGAATGTAACAATGAGAAGACTCTAAAGAGAAAGTTTTCAAAGCATTACTCTTCTCTGTATGTATAAGAGGAAAGCTTTGATGTAGGAGGGTGGCTTCTAAATGTGTATTTCATAACATAGGGGGTAGAGTGTGGAACGTGTCTGTTGGGAGAAAACTGGAGTTTTGCATTTCCTGCTTGTTTGTGCTTTTCAGTTTGTGGCTATAATGCTACCCTGCCTGAGGTTTCGGCAGTTAATATTTCCCAGGGCAGCATGATGTAAATGCCCCGTGGTCTGTACTTGCTAGAAGGATATACCCAGGGCAGAGTGGGGAAAAAGGACCATTTTCAAAGTCCCCTTTGAAGAACTTTGTTGAGTTTTATCTTGAATTTCTCCCCATCTCCTTCCTCAAACATTCCTGGTGCTTGATACGCATAAACTATGCCCATGTCTTGGAAGATTCAGGTTTGACCACTGTAAATTGGTTCATATTTCCAGCAGGGCAGTTATTTAATTTCCTGTTGGAAGTCTACAAATGTTGGCACTGTTCACTCTTTGGCAAAGGACCAAAAGCCAGTACAGTATCATTAGTCTGCTCTGGTGTATAGATTAAAGCACGATTGTCTTTAATAAGAGGCCATCCCTGTTTAGGATGGGGCTTGGGGGACTGCAAGGGCACGGGGGAGCATAACCGAGCTTTCTAATCAAAACCAAAGTGCAGTGACTGGGATTCACTCATGAAAAGGGTTAGGAGGAGGGCAGAGCTCTGTTTCCTTGTCTTGATTTCATTTGTTTGGGTTATTTTTCTCTAGACCCTGGGAGAGTTTGAGAGGCTGAGACTGGCCAGATCTGTGCCATACCCTCATTAAGGCTTCCTGACTCCCTCCTCTTCTCTGGATGTATTGCTGCCAGGAGCCACCCATCTCCAGAGTGCCCTAGGGGAGAAACATAGAGTGTCTCCACAGAACCCACTGTAGTAACTGCCATGTGGTAGAGCCGGTATTTACTTACCGAGGCTCTGGAATGGGTGAGGCACTTTACACATATCCTTTACAATCTTCACAATAACCTTGTGAGATATGGAGTATTATTGCTATATTGAGGATGAGACTGTTGATGTGCAATGAGATTAAGTCATCTGCAGCCAGTGAGTATCTGAGCTGGGGTTTGAACCCAGTGTTATTTCTCTGAAAGGTTCTTCCTCTTTCCATGTGCTGTATCTGGACCCTAGCAGGGTTCTGAAGAAAGAAAGGACTTGAGATTTTGGAGGGAGGGGTGAGAAGCTTGAAAATTTGGAGCTTGGAGGATTATTTCTAGATGCTTCTTACCATGTTAGCCTTGTCTTTAGTTGGCAAGGATCCTTCAGTGTTGGCTCCTTAGTAGAATCAGCACAGAGATGTATTCTCCCCCTCCAAACACTGTATCATGAAAAATGTCAAACATAAAAAAGTTGATGATGGTAAATTCTTAAGTTCTGCCAATTCTTCCTCTCTTCTCTGTACCAGACACCATGCTAACCTAACTGCTTTATTCACCTTATCTTGTTTATTCTTTCAGCATTCCCAATTTATAGATGAGCAGACTCTTCCACAGAGAGGTGAACTTCTTGTTTCCCTAATTAGTAAATTGCACACCTGGGATTTGAACCTGGTGTGTGGAGACTGTGCTATGATATTTCTCTGCATTTCAATGAATTCTTCTTGGTGTTTCTGTTCTTTTTCAGTATCATATTATTTAGAAAAGCAGGATCTAGATGGAAGGTCTTCAAAGGTTACTAATAAGGCAAAATTGCTAAAGCCCCAGAAATTGAAGGCTCCCAGAAGCTTCCAAAGAATCTCTCGGGCAACATGTAGTTTCATTGAGCACCTTTGTCAGACTTTCTCCAGGGAAGGGGCAGTAGTTCTACTCTCCCCAGAGTAGCCTTTGGAGGTTTTTTTTTTTTTTTTTTTTAAATGATTGACTCATATCTTCCTTTCACATGTTAAAAAAATCCAAACTCTACCTTGGGTCATCAGAGTGTTTTTTGTTTTGTTTTGTTTTGTTTTTGATAGTGTGATCATCCGTGGCTTCCTCAGACCTATAGATAGGACATCTTCCTTTCCTGGGACGGAAGGTGGTATTTGTAGCCACTGACTCATGGGAGCAGGTATCAGAGTGTGTGTGATTTTTTGTATGGGACTAAGCATGAATGATAATTAGTGCTTTTCAGCATCTGCATGTTTGAACCTGCTTCATTACTGATTGGATGTGACCTTGAGCAAGTCAGAACTTCCGTGGTGGCCCACACTGTAAAGAATTTGCCTGCAATGCAGGAGACCCAGTTAAATCCCTGGGTTGGGAAGATCCCCCTGGAGAAGGGAATGGCTACCCACTCTAGTATTCTTGCTTGGCGAATTCCATGGACAGAGCAGGCTGGCATACTACAATCCATGGGGCTGTAGTAAGTTGCATAGCTTCTTAAACTCTGGGCCTCACTGCAACAGTAATCGTTGTCAGGAGGATAGAGCAAAGGTACAGGTAGAGTTCCGTCCATCAGGAAATTTAATCTTAAGGAGACAAGACATATATTCATGAAAAAGATACCGCTGAAGAGGGAGGGCATAGCAACAGACAGGGTTTGCTCTAGAAAGGCAGTGAAGAGAGAAGTAATTTGGTTGGCATAGTTGAAGGGAGGAAGAGAAAGTACTTGGAGCTTAAACTTGGGTTCAAATCTCAGTGCTGTCACTCAGATCAGATCAGATCAGATCAGTCGCTCAGTCGTGTCCGACTCTTTGCGACCCCATGAACCGCAGCACGCCAGGCCTCCCTGTCCACCACCAGCTCCCGGAGGTCACTCAGACTCGCATCCATCGAGTCAGTGATGCCATCCAGCCATCTCATCCTCTGTCGTCCCCTTCTCCTCCTGCCCTCAATCCCTCCCAGCATCAGAGTCTTCTCCAATGAGTCAACTCTTCGCATGAGGTGGCCAAAATACTGGAGTTTCAGCTTTAGCATCATTCCTTCTAAAGAAATTCCAGGATTGATCTCCTTCAGAATGGACTGGTTGGATCTTCTTGCAGTCCAACGGACTCTCAAGAGTCTTCTCCAACACCACAGTTCAAAAGCATCAATTCTTCGGCAATAGGTGTGTAATTTTAGACTCATCGGTCTTCAAATTTTCATCATAAAATGCAGTTAATAACACCTGTATCATGGTATCATTGCTAGGATTAAGCTTACATAACATATGTAGAGCTCCTAACAGTAGTTCTTATTGCTATTGTTTTTCAGCCACAAAGTCGTGTCCAACTCTTTTGCAGCCCCATGAACTGTAGCCTGCCAGGCTCCTATGTCCATGGGATTTCCCAGGAAATAATACTAAAGTGGGTTGCCATTTCCTTCTCCAGAGGATAGTCCCAACCCAGCGATTGAACCTGTATCTCCTGCATTGCAGGTGGATTCTTTAACGCTGAGCCACTAGGAAAGCCTACCATCTCATAGTAGTTGACAATTAAAAGATATCTCTTATGAGTAGGAAATGGGGGAACTGAGGCAGGTCTTGATACCGGAGCAGGATTTGGGTGTATGAAAAGACCCAGTCCTGAAAGTATTTTAGAAATCACCATATCATCAAGAAGCATATTTGAAATCCCAAACTCTTCCTTTTCTTAATAAGGCATGTTTGTTTTATTTAAATTTGTTTGCTTGTTCAGTAAAATGTCATTGGTAAGATGTCAACATGTCAGGCAATTGGGGGTTCTTCCCCTCCCACCCTCATCACAGCCTCTGAAATCTATTGTAATTTTCTACACACCTGTTTGATTATTTAATGAAATCTATCTCTCCATACTGCAACAAGCACAAAGAACCAGTGTTGAGTAAGAATCACGTTGGCAATTGAGGCTATAATTGCACTATTGCATTTTTTTTTTTTTTGCTGTTTTGTTTTGTTTTTAGTTAGGAGGTCAGGAGGAGGGAAAATTGCCGCAGAAGAACTGAAATCCTGGTCTAGCACTCTGAGTGAATTTTTTCTTCTGTTTCTTCTATCCTACCTTGCGGTCATTTCCTCTGTGTGCAGATTAAGGTTTGATGTGAATTTTGAGTTTTTCTGAGATTAGTTCTTTTATGGCCTTGAGGAATGTGTGGATAAAGAACTTAAAACACGTCAGGAGTTGACAGTAAAGTTCAAAAGTCAAATGAAAGTTTTAAATGAGTCACTTTCTTGGAGTGGTTCTGTAGTGATAGTATTCAGATCAGATCAGATCAGTCGCTCAGTCGTGTCCGACTCTTTGCGACCCCATGAACCGCAGCACGCCAGGCCTCCCTATCCATCACCAGCTCCCGGAGGTCACTCAGACTCGCATCCATCGAGTCAGTGATGCCATCCAGCCATCTCATCCTCTGTCGTCCCCTTCTCCTCCTGCCCTCAATCCCTCCCAGCATCAGAGTCTTCTCCAATGAGTCAACTCTTCGCATGAGGTGGCCAAAATACTGGAGTTTCAGCTTTAGCACCATTCCTTCCAAAGAAATTCCAGGATTGATCTCCTTCAGAATGGACTGGTTGGATCTTCTTGCAGTCCAAGGGACTCTCAAGAGTCTTCTCCAACACCACAGTTCAAAAGTGATAGTATTAGGACTTTATAAACATTTTCTCATATAATCTTTCTAACAACCCTTTGTTGTAAGATAGGTATTATTTTTCAGTGTTATTAAGTCATTTGTTAATTTCTTGACAGGTATTGTTTTTATTGCTATTGTATAGCTGGAGACACAGGGGACACAGATGAGAGAATAACTTTGTGAGGTGATGCAGCTAGGAACGACCTGGGATTTGAACCTAGTTCTCTGACTCCAAGCCCTTCCTCTGGGTCTAGGTGGAATACACTCTGCTACAGGCTTCTCTCCTATAGCAAGTAATGCTTGTTTCTGCTTTGTGAGGAACCCCTAGGAGCAGAGGAAGGGGAAAGAGGAAGTCTTTGTATTCACTTTTCATCCAACTAAGCCTGTTTGTTTTTTGTTTATTTTTTTCAGTATTTTTAAATATTTATTTTTTATTGAAGGATAATTGCTTTATAGAATTTTGATGTTAACCTCAACATGAATTGGCCATAGGTATACATATATCCTGGGGAAGGCAATGGCACCCCACCCCAGTACTTTTGCCTGGAAAATCCCACGGATGGAAGATCCTGGTAGGCTCCAGTCCATGGAGTCGCTAAGAGTCGGACACGACTGAGCGACTTCACTTTCACTTTTCACTTTCATGCATTGGAGAAGGAAATGGCAACCCACTCCAGTGTTCTTGCCTGGAGAATCCCAGGGACAGGGGAGCCTGGTGAGCTTCCGTCTATGGGGTCGCACAGAGTCGGACATGACTGAAGCGACTTAGCAGCAGCAGCAGCAGCATACATATATCCCCTCCCTTTTGGAACTCCCTCCTGTCTCCCTCCCCATCCCACTCCTCTAGGTGGATACACGGAGGAAAATTGCTTTACAGTGTGTTCATTGCAACTAAGCCTTTTTATGCTCAAGGTTATAATGAGAAAAGAAATACCAGAGCTACCATGTGTTAAATATTCTTTTTGTGCCTGAATCAAAGCACTAAGCAAGGTGCTTTGCATAATTCTCACCTTGAACCAGGTTATCATTATCCTTATTGTATTGATGAGCTTCAAAAAAACAAGTACCTTGTCCCCAAATTCACCCAAGAGAACGTGCTGGTGTTAAGATTTGAACACAGGTGTTGGGAACACCATCTTGCCTCCCTATGCAGTTTTTAATGACTTTTGCCTGACAGTCACATGATGGTGCTTGTGGCTTTAATTTTGAAGACCTTTTAAAATTGTTGCATGGTTGATATATTTGGTAACCATTGGAAACTGCCGAAACTTTTCACTGCTAGATTTGGAAGAAAATAACAGTGAGTTGACGTGTTCGTGATTCAAGACTTCTGGGAAACTGAAAACACCCATGTGTACTTATTTTGAGTCAATATGTTACTAACGGCTCTGGCCCAAAAGGAGAAATATCTGTCTTCTGAAATTGAGTGCAGGTCTCTTAGTGGCTTACCCCAGCAGGGAGCCAGTTATTACATAAGCTGAATACCAGGTCCATGGGTTTCCCTAGCCTGAAAAAGAAGCAGCGTCTGCAGTTATGAGGAAAACAGAAAGACCCATTTCTCTGTGGAGTGATACTGAACAGGCTGCTTCAGCCATGAGAATATTCTGGCCAGAGGAAAATGTAGCTTAAGAAAAGCCCCAGCTGGTCCAAGTAACTTAAGCCCCGCTATTCATGAAATATTATCTGACAGCCTCCCCCTCCCCAAGTGGCTGGGGACTGAAGCAGAATTGCTCTAGGAACCTGTGTTCTCATTTTGGCATTATAGGCTAGGCAGTTTCAAGAAAAGCTATAGTATTTAGATCAAACCTTTGTGTGTGTGTGTGTGTGTGTGTGTGTGTGTGAACATAAAAGCATTTAATAAATGTACTGGCAGGCTTTCTGTGGTGAACCTAGAGCCTATTATACAGAGTGAAGTAAGTCAGAAAGAGACAGAAATATCATATATTAACACATGTGTGGAGTCTAGAAAGATGGTGCTGATGAACTATCTGCAGGGCAGCCATGGAGACTCAGATACAGCAAACAGACTTGTGGACACAGGGCAGGAAGTGGAGGGTGGGACGAACTGAGAGAGTAGCATGGAAACATATACATTACCCTATGTAAAATTAGAGAGCCAGTGGAAATTTGCTGTATGGGAGCTCAAATCTTGTGCTCTTTGACAACCTAGAGGGGTGAGATGGGGTGGGAGGTGGGAGGGACGTTCGGGAGGGAGGGGGCATACAAATACTGATGGCTGATTCATGTTGATTATATGGTAGAAACCAATACAATATTGTAAAGCAGTTATCCTCTAATTAAAAATAAATAAATTTTTAAAAAAGAGACAAAAATAATGTTAGGAATTCAAGAGATAATATAACTATAGATACAGAAAAGGTTATTTTTAAACATGAAAAATATTCTATACAACTTTTTAGCCGTAACTTGAATGTTTATACTGAAAAAAAAAAAAAAAAAAAGAATTAACCAACACTGATTTCTAAATGAGGGCTTTTGCATATGTCTAGAACTGTGCTTGCTGATATGGTAAATACATGTAAAGACATGTAAAACACTAGAATGGAAGCCCCATGAAAGCAGGGATACTCAGTCGCTCAGTCGTGTCCGACTCTTCGCGAACCCATGAACTGCAGCACGCCAGGCCTCCCTGTCCATCACCAGCTCCCGGAGGTCACCCAGACTCACACCCATCAAGTCAGTGATGCCATCCAGCCATCTCATCCTCTGTCGTGTTTATTCATGAAGTCTTAATATTTGGAAGTGTCTGGCATATAGTGGATGCTAATATGACATTTGTTGAATAAGTATAGGTCTCTGCCTGTAAGAGCTTACACCCTAGTTTGTTTGCATCATAATAATTAATGTTTATTAAAACAGTGATGTGTTTATTATAGAAAATGAGAAAAGAACAGATAAGTAAAAAGACAAATAATGAGGAGATAATAATTAATTTTTATTTAAGCTTATATCCTTGAAAGTTTTTTCTATGTAAACTTTTTTTTTTTTAAATGTGCTCATCCCCTTGTAAGTTGATTTTGTGACTTGCTTTTCCCACTATTTATCAGTGTTACTGTGAGCAACTTTCTGTATCAAAACATAACACTCAAATAATCAACTTTTAATCACTGCAATATTTAGTATATGTGTGATTATATCACAGTTTTCTGAAGTCCTATTGTTGGACAGTAGGTTTTCCACTCCCCTTTCTCTCTCTTCTCTCTTTCTAGTTTGAACAATGCCCTGCTTGTCTTTCAACTTTTCCGCATATCCATGATTATTTTCTTGGCAATAATTCTTAGAAATGGAATTACTGGATCAAAGGTCAGAGGCTTTTGATACATATTGAATATAATCATGTTGCTCACCATGAAGATTGGGAAAGTGCATAACCCTCTCTACTGAAAGAAAGTGCTTTTTCCTTTACCTATACCTACATCGTGCATTGTCATGTTAAAATACTTGACTGTCTCCTAGGTTAAAAAAGTGAATATTGTCATTGATGTTCACATACTTTTGATTTGCTAATGATGTTAAAAATCTTCCTCATATGTTTTTGGTCATTTGTGTTTATTCTTTTGAGACTTACCATCATTTTATTCAGAGATTCATGAGGACAGATCTTTTCTTGGATCCTCACGACCCACAGTGGGACTTGCTGTGGCATTTATCTCACAGTTACACCTCAAGAGCCATTGATTTCACCCACCCATCTACCCATCCACCCATCCACTCATCCACCCATCCATCATTCATCTACCCATCTCCTTACTTGTTGATTTATTCAACAAGTACTGAAGACCTGCTAGGTACCAGGCAGAGAAATAGAGGGTTATAATTTAAAACAGTGCTTTGAATGTTTCTGATATTGTTGCTCTCAGAAACAAAGCTTATATTTTTAGGAAAGACCTTAATATGAATTGATACAATGAGTGGCTACTTGAAAAGTTATTTCCCTAATGAATTTTCTTTAAGATAATAAAACTGAGCCAGCTTGTTTTTTCTAAGCACCCATCAAGGGTAGGTAGACAGAGACCAAGAAAGTTTTTCTGTAAAGGGCCAGATAGTAAATATTTTTGGTCGTGTAGTCTCTCTGAAAACTACTCAGCTTGGCTCTGAGATTAAAAAAAAAAAAAGAATCATAGACAAATGAGCCTCGCTATGTTCCAATAAAAGTTTATTTATAGCCACTGAAATTTGAATTTCATGTAGCTTTCACATGTCACAAAATATTCTTTTTCTTTAATTTTTTTCAATTATGTAGGAATATAAAAACTTTTCTTAGCCTATAGATCCTATGAAAACAGTAAGTGAGCTGGATTTGGCCTGGGTTTGTAGTTTCCTAACCCCTGGAGTTGGAGAAGGCAATGGCAACCCACTCCAGTGTTCTTGCCTGGAGAATCCCAGGGATGGGGGAGCCTGGTGGGCTGCCGTCTATGGGGTTGCACAGAGTCAGACACGACTGAAGCAACTTAGCAGCAGCAGCAGCAGCAGCAGCAGCAACCCCTGGAGTAACATACTGTAAGGCAGAGAGGAGCCATTCTGGTGTTGCAAATTTTCTATGAATAACTCCCACAATTCATGAAGGATAATAAAGGTGAGTTTAGCTGGGGCTGGGGAATATCTTGACTCTTAGTGATGAGCATTGTGTAGCTTTTAGTGTTTTAGCAATATTTAAATTTTCAAAATATATTTTAATTATATATTTACTCATACAAAAAGTCCACAGTTAAGTATAATACAATAAAAGTCTCCCATATCCTTTTTCAAGGATAGAAGACATATTTTGGTGTATTTCTTTTTAGTCTTCATAAATGTATACACTCACATATGTGTGATGTCCTTCTATATAAACTCTTATATCCTGCTTTGTTTCCAATCATATTATATGGGGATATTTTTCAGTGCTGTTAAATATTTTAGTGTAAATTAAATCTATAGTAAGATACCACTACACACAGAATGGCTATAATAATAGTAAAAAAAAAAAAATCCCCAAAAAACCACCCACAGTAACTTATCCAAGAGAAATGAAGCCATATGTCTATAGGAAAACATGTATGCAGATGTTCAATGAAGCATTGTTTATAATGGCCAAAAAGTGAAAACAACCCAAATGTTCATCAACTGATGAGTGGATAAATAAAATACGGTACGTCCATAGCATACTGTTTAACAATAAAAAGGAGCAAAATAGTGATACAGATTACAACACGGATAAACTTCAGACACATTATGCTAAGTGAAAGAAGCCAGACACAAAAGAACTTTTATTATATGATTATATTTATATGATATTTCCAAAAAAGGCAAAAATCTAGACAGAAAGCAGGGTAATTTTTGCCTGAGGCTGGAGTTGGAGTGGAAGCTCACAGGAACAGCAAAACTCTTGGGGTGATGCATATGTTCTAAAAGTTGAATGTGATGAGGATTGCTTAGCTAGGAGCATTTACTAAAAACCACTGGCCGACACAATTTCAGTGGGTGGACTGTGTGGTATGTAAATTATACTTCAATAAAACTGTTAAAAATATTCTTTGAAAACAATTGAAAAAAATTTTTTAATTAAAATTTTATTTATTTATTTTTTGGCCATGCTACACAGCATGTGGGTTCTTAGTTCCCCTGCCAGGGAACAAGCTAGCACCCGCTGCACTGGGAGCACAGAGTCTTAACCACTGGACTGCCAGAGAAGTCCTTAAAACTCAATTTTTAATGGCATCATATTCCATTGTGTGAGTGTTCAGTTTCTTTATTCTGTGTAACTTGGAAGAAATGTTCAGAGTTTATTTTCTCTTTAGCTAAAATCCATAATCAGTAGGTTAGATTGGAGCCACTGAACGTAAACAAGACTGATTGAGTGGAATGACTCCTAATTCAGTGGGCAAGGAACCTAGTATGGTCTCAATTCTGCCTCCAGCAGAGTGGACCTGAGTCCTCTTGTCTGTAAAATCGATAAGAAAAGTGGGCACCAGGAAATAACTGGGCCTATGAGGGTGGAGAAAGGAAACAGAAAACATAGGAGTGATGGTAATATGCAAGACTGATTTCCTGAGAAGTCTGAGGCCAGAAACTGATTACTGACCCTGTGTCTCCACATTTGCTCTCCTCCTGCTTTCTGGTGCTGGGAGGAGGTCATTGGGAACCACAGGGTCCCGAGGCAGGTGATCTCTACTGAGGAGAATAAGGAATTGGATCAGGAGTTGGGGTGGCATCTTCTGTAGAAACTGGATGGTTCAACTTGGCCTCAGCCTCTGCCATGGGTTGGAGCACCATTGGAGCGATTCAGTCACTGGGAACTGTTAATACCTAGGTTTTGTTTTCCCAAATGGAACCATAGAGCTCATCATAGGAGTACCGAGGTTAGAAATACTTTTACAGTCAAGAGTTTAGAAACATAGCTGTGAAATAATAGCTTACCATGTTTGCTTTCCAAGGGACAGCTGAAACTGTTTGAGATTGAACTGGTCACCGATTCCTTGTGTTTCTCATCTCTAGCTGAATTCCAGGTTTTCCTAGAGCACGGCGAGCAGCATCTGAATGAGAGAACACAAAGGAAAAACAGTGGAAACCTAACTTGTAAATGTTTTTTTCATTAGCTCCAGGCTCCCAGCCACCAATAAACTCTCCGCTTTTAAAAATCCTTTATTATTTTGTGAATTTTTTTATAAAACTTTTTTCCCTTTATTCCTGTACTTGGGATCTTCTTAAAATGTTATCAAGCATTTATCTATTTAGTCCTTCCGAAAGGTAACAACATTATAAGTTTTTGCTTAAAAGAGACAGGAGGAAAAAAACATTTAATAAACTTGCTGTAACTTGAGCCTGTTGGTGGTCTTGGAAGAAACCCAAATCCAGGTTTGGTTGATACTGTGTAATGTGAATGCAATTAGTAGTGGTTTTTCTAAAGTAGAAAGAGATGTAGAAAAATAATGCACAGCAAATTTAGGTCAGAGCTGGGAAGCTTATAAATCCTTATTTTTGTTTTCATTACTTTAAGTAATAGGGAAGCTTTTGTCTTTATTACATAATTTCCTTAGCAATAATACATTTTAAAACACTTTTTGAGTTAATTTCATATGTTTGATCAGAAAGCCACAGTTCATAACCCTGGGATGTGGCTGCTGGCACTGTTTATGTACAGAAGATTTCTTGTTCATCCCTAAGCAGCCAACACTAAAATCACGGATAGGGGCAACATTCATCACCTGTTTCTTCTTTCAGTAGAAGGTCTGACAAAGCAGTTTTCAAAGGATCCTTCTGGTAGGCAAGGGAGTAAACTGACCTGTGTATTGTTCAGTCGCCAAGTTGTGTCCATCTCTTTGTAACCCCATGGACTGCAGCATGCCAGGCTTCCCTGTCCTTCACCATCTCCCGGAGTTTGCTCAAACTCATGTCCATTGAACTGGTGATGCCATCCAACCATCTCATCCTCTGTCGCCCCCTTCTTCTCCTCCCTTCAGTCTTTTCTCCTGCCCTCAATCTTGCCAAGCATCTGGGTCTTTTCCAGTGAGTTGGCACTTCATATCAGGTGACCAAAGTACTGGTGCTTCAGCTTCAGCATCTGTCCTTCCAATGAATATTCAGGATTGATTTCCTTTAGGATTGACTGGATTGATCTCCTTTCTATCCAAGGGACTCTCAAGAGACTTCTCCAGCACCACAGTTTGAAAGCATCAGTTCTTCTGTGCTCAGTCTTCTTTATGTTGGAAAAACCATAGCTTGGACTATATGCATCTTTGTCAGCAAAGTGATGTCTCAGCTTTTCAAAATGCTGTCTAAGTTTGTCATAGTTTTTCTTCCAAGAAGCAAGTGTCTTTTAATTTCATGGCTTCAGTCACTGTCTGCAGTGATTTTGGAGTCCAAGAAAATCAAATCTTCCATTGTTTCCACTTTTCCCTCATCTATCTACCATGAGGTGATAGGACTGGATGCCATGATCTTAGTTTTGTGAAGCTGATTTTTAAGCCAGCCTTTTCACTCTCCTCTTTCACCTTCATCAGGAGGCTCTTTATTTTCTTCTTTGCTTTCTGCCATTAGTGGTATCATCTGCATATCTGAGGTTATTGATATTTTTTCTGGCAATCTTGATTCCAGCTTGTGATTTTTTACATTTTACATGATATACTCTGCATATACATCATGTAGTGTTGGAGAAGACTCCTGAGAGCCCCACGGACTGCAAGGAGATCAAACCAGAAAATCAGTCCTGAATATTCATTGGAAGGACTGATGCTGAAGCTAAAGCTCCAACACTTTGGCCACCTGATGTGAAGAACTGACTCATTGGAGAAGACCCTGATGCTAGGAATGATTGAAGGTGGGAGAAGGGAACAACAGAGAATGAGGTGGTTGGATGGCATCACAACACGATGGACATGAATTTGAGCAAGCTCTGGGAGTTGGTGATGGACAGGGAGGCCTAGTGTGCTGCAGTCCATGGGATGGCAAAGAGTCAGACACAACTGAGCAACTGAACTGAACTGAACTCTGCATATAAGTGAAATAAGCAGGGTGACAATATACAGCCTTGATATACTCCTTTTTCAATTTTGAACCAGTTCATTGTTCTTGTCCGGTTCTAACCTATTGCTTCTTGATCTGCATACAGGTTTCTCAAGAGACAGGTAAGGAGTTCTGATATTCCCATCTCTAAGAGTTTTCCACAATTTTTTGTGACCCACAGTCAAAGGCTTTAGCATAGTCGATGAAGCAGAAGTAGATGTTTTTCTGGAATTCCCTTGCTTTTTCTATGATCCACCTGATGTTGGCAATTTGATCTCTGGTTCCTCTGCCTTTTTTAAATCCAGCTTGTACATATGGAATTTTTTGGTTCACGTGCTGTTGAAGCCTCCCTTGAAGGATTTTGAGCATTTCCTTGCTAGCATGTGTATTGGTGTTGCCCTGTTTCAGAGGATGTGATTTGATTCTAACATATTCAAACCTATGTGATCAGACTGTAAATTCTTCAAGGACAGGGGTTATGTTATCCTGGTGGTGCTCAGGAAATAATATCTCTTTATATTCTTACCGTCCAGATTTAAGATGCAATTTTACTCCTCCCAGCTGCACCATTGTCCTCATGCTTCTCCTTGAACTTGCCAGCAAACTCCTGCTTTAGTATCTTGCCATTTTCAGTTCCCTGTGCCTGAAGGCCAGATACCAGCCTGAATCACTCCCTCACCTTTTCCAGGTCTTTATTGAAAAGACATCATCTCAGGGACACTCTACTTATTTTCTTTCTTTCTTTGTTTTTTTTTTTTTCATAGTATCACCAGTTCAGTTCGGTTATTCAGTTGTGTCCAACTCTTTGCAACCCCAATAACTGCAGCACGCTAGGCTTCCCTGCCCATCACCAACTCCCGGAGCTTGTTCAAATTCATGTCCATTGAGTTGGTGATGCCATCCAACCATCTCACCCTCTTTTGTCCCCTTCTCCTCCTACCTTCAATCTTTCCCAGCATCAGGGTCTTTTCCATTGAGTTAGTTCTTTGCATCAGGTGGCCATAGTATTGGAGCTTCAGCTTTAGCATCAGTCCTTCCAGTGAATATTCAGGACTGATGTCCTTTAGGATTGACTGGTTGGATCTCCTTATAGTCCAAGGAACTCTCAAGAGTCTTCTCCACCACCATAGTTCAAAAGCATCAGTTCTTCAGTGCTCTGCTTTCTTTATGGTCCAGCTCTCACATCCATACATGACTACTGGATAAATCATAGTTTTGATTAGATAGACCTTTGTCGACAAAGTAGTGTCTCTGCTTTTTAGTATGCTGTCTAGGTCGGTCATAGCTTTTCTTCTAAGGAGCAAGTGTCTTTTAATTTCATGGCTGCAGTCACCCTGGAAAATCCCATGGACGGAGGAGCCTGGTGGGCTCCAGTCCATGGGGTCGCTAAGAGTCGGACACGACTGAGCGACTTCACTTTCACTTTTCACTTTCATGCATTGGAGAAGGAAATGGCAACCCACTCCAGTGTTCTTGCCTGGAGAACCCCAGGGACGGGGGAGCCTGATGGGCTGCCGTCTATGGGGTCGCACAGAGTCGGGCACGACTGAAGCGACTTAGCAGCAGCTGCAGCAGTCACTATCTGCAGTGATTTTGGTATCACCACCATCAGATAAACTGATTTGCTGATAGACTGTATATCCTGTTTATTTATTTGGTTTATTGTTTGTCCTGCCACCACTAGAATGTGAGCTCCTGGGCAAGGGTTTCTGTCTGATTTGGCCATTGCTGTGCACCCAGTGCTGGAAACATAAGAGTTGCTACAACTTGAACGAGTGTGTTCCACTACTTGCTAGTTATGTGGCAGTGGTGGATTTGTTTGTTCTCTTGGAACAAACAAATTTTGATTTGTTTGATTCCTTTGTCTCATTCTCCATTGTTCCATAAAATGGCATGTATAGGTCATATAAAAGCGCATTCATGCTCTGTCATGCAAATGCCTTCATTTATGTCTTTCCTTTAACAAGCCAGACCCCAATCCCACCTTCACAGAGCTTAGTCTTATGGGGGAATTGGACAAATGCGTGAATGATCCTAGTAAACTGGGCTAGCAGCCCTGATAGGGAAGGTGTGATGAGCTGTGGGAGCACCTCTGGGGGACTCCTAACCCAGATAAGACCAGGGAAGGCTTCCACGAGGAAGGGACATTGAAGCTGAGATCTAGAGATGGAACTGGCGTTGAGCAGGCAGAGTCAGGGTGATGCTCTAGGTGGTGTGAAAAGTATTCCAGGCAGTAAGGATAATGTGTAGAGTCTGGAAGTGAGGGACCATGAAGTATGGGGAAGACTGAAAGTCATCCAGTCTATCTGGAGCACACATGTGCAGGTGGCAAGTAGACAGTTGTGGCTTGAGATGTAGTCTGGGGACAGATTAGGGAGAGCCTAGTAGGCCATGGCACCCCACCCCAGTACTCTTGCCTGGGGAATCCCATGGACGGAGGAGCCTGGTGGGCTCCAGTCCATGGGGTCGCTAAGAGTCGGACACGACTGGGCGACTTCGCTTTCACTTTTCACTTTCATGCATTGGAGAAGGAAATGGCAACCCACTCCAGTGTTCTTGTCTGGAGAGTCCCAGGGACGGAGGAGCCTGGTGGGCTGCCGTCTTTGGGATCGCACAGAGTCGGACACGACTGAAGCGACTCAGCAGCAGTAGGCCATACTTGTTTGTGGATCTAAGGGTGCTGTGGATCAATGGAATGGTTTCAAGCACAGGACTGTCTTGTCAGACACAACAGTCATTTTTTGGAGTAAGACAGTTTTTTCTCCCTTGATGAGAAACTTAAATATAAATTCTCTAAAAGGAAGATTGAAAGTTAAGTCGCTCAGTCGTGTCCTACTCTTTGTGGCTCCATGGACTGTAGCCCACCAGGCTTCTCCATCCAAGGGGTTTTCCAAGTAAGAATACTGGAGTGGATTGCCATTTCCTTCTCCAAAAAGGAAGATTATAAAAACAAAAAAGCCAGAAAGTGAATCTTTAGACTCCATGAAATCTGCTGAAATTCTGTTGAATCTGACTGGTGAGTTTCACAGCAATAAATTTAAGGATTCCGCCCACCCCTCCCAAACACACATACAAATGCTTAAGAAGCTTAATTACCTTTGGGTGCATAGCTCACAACTTAAGTTAGGGGACATGGTATTGCTACATACATAGAAACTCCCACTGAACTTCACATCACAGTGGGGCAGACAAATATAGCAAGAATGAGGAAACAGAGAAGTTTCTAATCTTAGCATTTAGACCCATAAGGTGTGAGGGTTCCTCCTACTCAGCACCAATTGCCAAATGAAAAAAAACAAGGTTGCACCTTTAGGGCATAAAGTGGTGGAGGAGATAGCAGGCAGATTTTGGTCCTGTCCTTGCAACTTATCTATCATGATGTGGCTTTAGGAACCACATAACCTCTTTGAGCCTCAGTTTCTTTTTCCTGAAAATGGAGTTAAGGCTATCTGTCTTTCAAATTTGTTAGATTCAGTAAGATAAAGTACAGTCAGCTATAGCATTTATTTTAAAAACACAAATTTGTTCCAATCTGATTGATATAATAGAGAACAATTTGAGGGTAACACAGATTTCATGTTTGTTTATGATGGACTTTATCTGTGAGAAATGCTAGGTGAACTCAGAAAACTGTACCCAGCAGAAGTGAGCTGCAGAACGTGCATCTCAGATATCTATGGGCTCCTGCAGTTCATGTGTGCTATGAGCCACACCCGTCCACACCTGGTGTTACAAATTTCTGATTTCCAGTCATCCTCTGCCCACCACTTCTTAATAATCCACAAGCTGCAACCCTTCCAGCACCCACTTCCACAAGCAAACTTCAGGTCTTTTCCAAGGTAAACTGTAATGTTCATTATTAATATACATCTAAACCATTCACCATGCAATACTATGCTACTGTGTTTATTGGATCCCTATCTTTTATTCTGTGTCACTAATAAAGTTTTCGGATGGTGTGCCCCAATCCTATTTTCTCATAAGCTGTGTGGTTTTTATTACAGTGTAGTGATTTTTTGGAATTTGTATTTGTTGTTATAGCAGACCTGTCTCTGTCTAAATCGTCTAATGCAACTCCTGGCAGACTGTGGACACTTAGGAAAAGATCGCACTTTTACTACTATCAATATTGATCTCCTTAAATATGATGTTGGATTGGGGCAAGGATAAGTATTAATAGTTGGAGTATTTAATTGCTTGATTGTGAGTGAAATGGAACAGCTGGGTTGGAAGGGTTTTGTTGCCTTTGTGTTTTTCCAAGTGTGTAGTGGTAGACAGACAACTATTGGGATGTTGTTGGTGACAAACCAAGTATGTCAAGAAAAGAGCAAGCTGGGAAGAGTGAAGACATGGTCATTAAAAAAAATGTTCATTAAACAATGTAGAGCACTGCCCTGGGGAAGAAGGGTTGCTTTGTATTGTAAGATTCCAGGGCTTGTGAGCAGCTTGTCACTTACAAAGTTCAAGGCTCTGCTCTGCACAGGGAGCAGTGGCTACTGTGGGACAGGTGAGGAGTCAAGAGAAATGAGGCATGGGCTTGGAGATTCTACCTTTGAAGTTCCTTTTTAAAAAACTAATAATAATGTGTAAAAACAGATAACTACAAGGCATACCAGGGTCAATTTTACATAAAAACAAGCCAGAGTTTTCCAGCAAAACTTCTGCTTACCTTTTTTTAGTGGTCTAAAAGAATAGCTCCCACATGGACATATTTATACGTGATTTCTTTAGTCATGCCCTTAAACTGGAAATACAAAGACCCCGCTTTATTTATGGCTCCTGGCATGCTTTGGAAAAGTGAAATCACATTGGTACCTTTTCCATCCAGAGCTCTTTTTTTTTCTTCTTCTTTTTTATTTTATTTTGGGGGTTTTGTTTGTTTGTTTTTGTTGATTTTTTTTTTTTTTTTCAACTTAAGGAGAAAGTACAATTCGTTGCTGATCTGGATTTAATTTCTCTCTAACACTTTGTTTGGTTTTGTCCTTTCCACTCTGGCCAGGCTGTTAAACTCTTGGAATAGTAAGACTCTTGGAATAGTAAGATGTCACCTTCATCTTGGATGTTCTGAGTCAAGCAAAGGGGGAGAAGTGCCAGGGCATTTGAGTTGAGAGTTAACAGAGTCTGCATCAAGTATTTTAAATGGGATACTTGGGGCCTGCAAACCAGAGGCCTTAGTATAATATCACTAGGAGAATTATTTTAGGACCTCCAGATAAATTAAAAATTAAATTTTGAGCAGTCTGTCTATATACTTATGTATAAGATTCTAGGTAGAAGGTGTTTCAAATATATTCACTTTTGTTAAATTAGTTTTCCCTTTAATCGTAGAAGGGATACCGTTATTCACATGCCAAATCTTAACCAAACTATAAAGAAACTTAAAATGCCATATTTTTTTTATGGCAAACACTCTTACTCCAGTGCTTTGAAAATGATGTCGTCTTTTTTAGTTTTTTTTTTTCTATGAAGAGTACATGGGGTTTAGGCTTGCTGTTAAGTTGATTTTCCTAAAGCCAAGGATTATTACATTTCCTCTTCTAAGATCTGTTCTCCTCCCTTTCTAGCTCTCTGAAAATGTGGATGGTCTTTCCACACGGGAGTTTCTGAGCTCTGTGTATTGGCTGTAAGAACACATGGGAAATGGACTGCTGTGTCGAGATCAATCTGTGTGAGGCAATCTGATGGGCTGGTCTGGACTTGTAGATAATGACCAGAAGGAGCTGGCTTGCCCTGCTGTTTTCCCCAGCCACAAACCCAGATAAATGATCCTGCTTGGCAAATGACTCTAATAAACATTTCTAGCTCTGCTGAACATGGATGCAGTGGCAAGCACATAGGTCAATCATTGGCTGGGGCAGGTGGCCCCATCTGGTCAACCTCCTTCCTGAAGCCTGATTTACCAGTTGTTTTCACCTCCTTCCTTCCATAAAACCATACAACTTCAAATACCTTGGTCCTGTCTATTTTGGTAGATTTCTGCCTTCCTTAGTCTTGCATAATAGAAAGAGCATGGGCTCCAGAAGCTTGGGTTTAAATCCAAGTTCTGTTATTTTTTTGACTTTGCAATTTTAGGCAAGTGACATAATCTCTTCTAAGCCTTTGCTTATTCATTTTAAGAATAGTATCAGTCATCTCTCCCTAGCAGAGCTATTGAGATAATATGTACAGTGTCCAACACAGTGCCAGGCACACAGAAGGCCTTCCGGAACTGGAATCCACTCAAACTTTACCATTTACTTTTTTATGAGTAGGCCAATTACTTTAATCCCAGTTGACATGCCTGCAGAGCAAAAGGATTAGTTGATCCTACTTTCTTCTTTGTGCCAGGCTCGGTCCTAGGTCCAGGGTCTTCCGAGAGGAGTAATAAAGGAGAGTGTCTAGGAAGGCATTCCCAGCTTTACTTAGATCCATTCACTCAACAAATGTATTTTGACACTTACTGTGTGCAAAACCCTATACCCTTGGGGAAGATACTAAGATGACTCCATTACTCATTTAGTCCACGTTTATAGGTTGTCTGTTGTGTGCCAGATAGTGTTACAAACACTAGGGGTAGAAAAAGCATGTGGGTTAGCTCCTTCCTTGGAAAAGCTCACAATGCAGTAAAAAATACCTAACGGTGGGAAAAGTAGATGAAAATTAATGTGATCTGGTTGATAAAAGGCACTTGCTTTGCTGAGGAATACTGACTGCACACAGCAAAATAAGTTGCATTTTCCCCAATATTTAGATCTGGAAACTTAGGGCTTCACTAAGGCAGTATGTTCTCATTTTGCAGCTGAGGAAACAGCCCAGGAGTGGTTCATATATCACACATTTCAAGGAAAAGTTAAGCTGAGACCGGCCTCCAGCAGCTTTTATCTGTGGTTGAACCCACTCCTTTTTTTGATCGTATTGTTATCAGTAGCAGATGTGCTCTTCACCTTTTGTAACCTATCCCCTTCCAATTTCCCAACAGCTCTGCTGGGATTAGGACCATTATGAATTTAGGGAACTTGCTCAAGGTTGCACAACTTGACAAAGTCAGGATTTGAACTTAGGTCTATCTGATTCCAGGGTCCCAGCCCTTAGCCTCTATCCCATAACTATCGATGATTCATCCTCATTAAAGTATCTGAAGGCTGTTGTAAACTTTGGGGACTGTGTGTGGAAAAAAAAAAAAAAGACAACGCCATGAATTGTTTTTTAGGACTTGCTTATTTGAACCACTGGGAAAGCTAAATTTATGAACAATAAAAAGAGTCTATAGGTGTCTGTATTGCTAAGTGTGGCCAAAAATAAATAGGAAAAAAGTTATCATCAAAAAAGTTCCCCTGGGACTTTCCTAGTGGTGCAGTGATTAAGAATCTGCCTTCCAATGCAGGGGACACTGGTTTGACACCCTGATGGGGGAACTTAAATTCCACATACTATGGGGACAACTAAGCCGACTTGCCACAGCTATAGCGCTTATGAGCTCTGGAGCCTGTGTGCCACAACTAGAGAGAAGCCTGTGCATCACAAGGAGGGTCCCGATGCAGCCAAAAATAAATACTTAAAAAGTTCTCTTACATCCAGTTTCTTAAGATTTCATAATCAGAGGGGTAATTCTGAGCAAATAAATATAAAAAGACCTCTGCGGAATTTCTGTACTTGGCACAGATCAAACCTAATTTCTTAAAATCACTGATGCCTTATTTAAAGAGCTTAAAATTCTGAAGATGACTGTTCCACAGCCAAACAAAAACACCCCCTGGCTCCTTTGTGACCACTAATGCAATTGACTTTCCACCTTTTAAGAATGTCCCCACCCCCTCCTCCTTGCCTTCTAATTAACTCACGTTTATTTTATATAAAGCTCATGGGCCAGTTGAGTTGATAATGCTAAAGGCTGACAACCACATAGAGGTATGTCTTACAGTGATGAAGTATGTGCGTGTGTTTGAATTTTCTGTTAACCTGCATCAAAGACACTGGGGCTCTGTCCTGGGTGAGTGGCAGGGGAGACCAGGCTTCACTTGGCCAAAGCAGCGGGGTTCTAATGGAATGTTTCTGCTCCCCTTAAAAAAGGTAGTCAAGCATCTGTACTCCCCACTGAACTCCAATTTCCATTCTGCTTTGAAATTCTGCTTGCTCTGTCAGTGAGAGCCATATGACAAATGTTCAGTATGTCAGATTTGTTTTCCTTTTAAACTACATGTGAATTTCACCTCCAAAGTAGGGCTATGTTAATTTCCCAAAGCTCTTTCAATAATTGTATTCTTTTAAAAACGTACATTCTATTATTCTTTTTTGGGTTGTGTTATGACTGGTGTTTGGAAAGTGGTTAGAGGATCACCGGTTGCATATTGGGTAGTGTGTATGTGATACACATTCCCAGATGTAAACAGCCGCTAAATTCATTATCTAGTTTGTATAACTGTTCTACTCATTTCACCAGGCTCAATTTAGTCATTTCCGGCTAGCAGAGTAGGTTTTTTCCTTCAAAAAAAGTTGTTTGCATAACTTTTCTGAAAAGCATTAGTTTTGTCATATTCATATTTATGTTGATAATTAATTGTGACTGCCAAAAGAAAGGGTGTATCTAATTGTGCGTGGACCAAGTTATTCTTTTTGTCGTGTTTGTATGGTGACTAGTTCATACATTAATCAGTTACCTGTACCATCTATTCAGAATTTCGAAGATTGAATCTATACATCTAGAATGTTTGTACGTTTCCCTTGGCTTAAAAAGTCAGTTGATTAGTTTATAGAGAAGAGAGAGTCTAGGTGGACAGGGAAGTCAGGTCTTGTCTTTCTAAGAGGAGCCATTCTGGAATGATTTTGGTAAAACAATGTTTGTCTCTATATCATTTCTCTATCTATTTACCTATATATCTATCATCCCACTCACTTAAGAAATATAAGGAGTAGTATAAATCTTGAAAGAGATTAATACTTTCAGCAAAGAGATCAAGCAGTGACAGAGTACTAACTGTCTGGTCTCTTCCATCTCTCCATTCTCCTCCTCCTTCTTCAATTTGATTTACTGCAATTAAAATTTTACAAATAACTTATGTCCATTGAAAAAATAGAATACTGAGAAAGTGAAAAACTGTTCAGTCTCCCTTAGGCTCAAACATAATCACTTTTAACATTTTGGTATATTTCCTTCTAGCGTCTTTTGCCCCATGCATACATATTCAGAAGTTCCATAAGTGTGATCCTCTTGCGCTCATACATTATTCTGTATCAAGCTTTTTTCACTTAATGTGAAAATATTTTTCCAAATTTTTATAAATGTTGTCTTTCATGTCTGTTACCCACAGTGGGTACAGTCTACATAGTTTATTGAACCATCACTTGATGGTTGAATATTGGGTATTTCACCTATTCTATCTTTTTTTGGCTATGCTGCATGGCATGTGGGATCTTAGTTCCCTGATCGGGGATCAAACCCATGCCGCCTGCAGTAGAAGCATGGAGGTTTAACCACTGACTGCCAGGAATGTCTCTCACCTCCACTGTCTGTGAAAATGAAACACCAATAACAACAAAACAACATCAAACTTGGTTGAATTCCATGATGGTCCAACACCGTGGCTGTACATCTTATCTGCCTGCTGTGTTATTCACATGGAAACGAGGGGAAACCCCTCTTCATCTGTGAGATGTGTACATGAAACTGACCAAGGAAGTGTTTATGAACAGCCAACAAATCAGTAAGAAATGAGGGTTGGTAAATGGAGTCATTTTATTTCATAAAGGTACCTCAGAGCCTTAAGCCCCACTCTCCTCGATTTTCAGTCTGTTTAGATTTCAGGGATCAGTGCATGATGAACCGTGATCTTGCCTTACATGGAGTTCAGTGTGAGACATCAAATTTTCCTTACTGAATTTTGAGAATCTGTGAAATAGAACTCCAGCCAGCCTGGAAAAGTCTCCTTGTCTGTTTAGGTATTTATGAATGATCTTTCAATACTGGGTAGAAGACTATTTGTAGTTGTAGATTGAAGATAAATGCTTCCAAAGATCCCTGTGCTTTTCCTTAAAAATATAAGTTGTAAAAAGTGCATTCCTTTTAAACTCCCTGAGGAGGCAATTTGGCCTTGGACTCTGGAGCCAGACAGCCTGGACTGACTTCCTGTTCCACCACCGTCTGCTGGGTGACCTTAGGCAAGTTATCTGAACTTGTGTAGGTGAGCAAGCTTCCGGTTTTCTCATCTGGAAAATGGGGATAATACTACTCATTCATAGGTGTGTTGGAATGGTTTATACAAGTCAAACACAACGGGCACTCTAACTATTATTGTTTTCCCCAGGCTCCTAAAGTTGTGCATTTCTAGTCCTTTAGATCACTTCTGTGCATTTGTAATGTTCTTCAGCATCCCTCAGTGAGTGGCTTTTCTCTGAGTACTTCTTCCCCAACTGGCTTATGATAATCGTAATAATTTCAGCTACCACTTAGAGGTAGTACTATGTGCCAGGTGCTCTGTATTATGTGTATTATAAAGTGTATTATTCCCTTTTCACAGGTGAGGAAACAAAAGGTTGTAAAGGGTAAGTAACTTGCTCAAGGTCATAAAATTGCTAAATGTAGCTCTAGAAACTAAATTCTGGTCTGGCTTATTTGCCACCACAAGGCTTTTGTAAATTTCTCTAAGGAGGGAACTTTTAAAATCTGTTACTGCTTTTATTTATTTATTTTTTAAAAGATTTTTTGATATGGACCATTTAAGGTCTTTATTGAATTTGTTATGATATTCTGGTTTTTTTTTTTTTTTTTTTTGGTTTTTTGGCTGTGAGGCCTTGTGAGATCTTAGTTCCCTGACCAGTGATTGAACCTGTACCCACTGCACTGTAGTGTGACGTCTTACCCACTGGACCACCAGGGAAGACCTTGCTTACAGTTTTCAGTGCAGTTCTTTGAACAAACATGGTAGGTCCTCAGTCAGTTTTTTTTTTTTTTAATGAATGAATGAAAAAGTGAAATCACAGATAAGAGAACTTGGAACTGTTATCTAGTAAGAAAACCAATGGTACTACTTTTTAACAGCCATGAAATTATTAGTCTTAGAATTATGTTCTGCTTCTGAACAGAACATTGCCCATGAGGGAATGATAGATTTGTAATTATTTGCATATGACACTCGTATTTCATGTGAAACAAATTTAGACACTGTATGTGAGATCCTGATTTGAGAAAATCTAGATTAGCATTACATAGATAATTGTTGCAGCAACTTTCATTTAAACAAAGTGAAGTGAAAGTTGCTCTTTGTGACCCCATGGACTATACAGTCCAGGAAATTCTCCAGGCCATAATACTGGAGTGGGTAGCCTTTCCCATCTCCAGAGGATCTTCCCAATCCAGGGATCGAACCCAGGTCTCCCACAGGTGGATTCTGTAGCAGCTGAGCCACAAGGGAAACCCAATTTAAACAAAGGCTGTAGCTAATTCTAGGTCTAATTTGGCCATTTGGTTAACAGACATTTATTTAGCATATACACTGTGTCAAGCCCTCTGCCGGGCACTAGGAGTTTAAGGATGAATATGATGGTTCCTTTGAATGCTCTGCCTAGGCTCCTGGAGAATCCAGCAGTCTTTTCATATGTTGGATAGAGAACATTATGCACTCCCATGGTTTTGGCATATGGCCTGTATACCTATATCTTTAACAGAGCCCCTCCTCTTTTGACTCAGTCAGCTGTTTGCTTGCTATGTCCACAAAGAGGTCTCAGAGGCCTCCAAACTGAATTTATCCTTGAATCTCTAGGCCCCCTGTGCCCCAACCTTGTACTTGTTATATATTTTATCTTAATTGGTGGTACCACTGTCCTCTCCTTCATCCAAACTAAAACACTCAAAGTAATCTTTGATTCCTTTTTCTCTCTCACCTTTTGCATTTTGCTAGTTACCAATTTTCCTGATTTTCCCTCCAAAATAAATCCTCAGCTGTGAGGGATTTGAGATTTTACCCTGTCTGCAAATGAATGAGTTAGCCGGTTTCTTGGATACTGGCAGAAGACAGGAGACTTCTGGGTTAGAGACAAAGGAATTTATTGTTTTTAACTATAGCAGTAGCCAGAGTGTCAGCATTTTGGGGCAACAGTTCCCATGGGGTGTCATGAAGAGGGCCAGATGACATCTATATATGCAGGAACCCTGCATTTAGGAAACCTAAGCCTTTTATATTGGATAGTAGACATGTTTTTCCTTTGCTCCAGAGGAAGATGATGTCTTCCAAGGCTGTTGTCCATATAAACATCTTTGAAAGGATGATCTGGGGCCAAAGGCAGCCAGTGCTTTGCTCATGATTTGTACAGAAATTCAAGAGACCCACAGAGAATTGTCTCCCTATAAGTATGCTTGCATCTGTTCCCTCTTCTCTTTCCTCACACTGTTAGATCAGGCCACCCCATCGCTCACAGGCTGTATTGCAACAGCTTCTTATCTGGTCTTCTGGTCTCCCCAGTCCTTCAAGTCAGTCTCCCACACCTTGCTGGACTAGCCCCATGCACCAGATCTGACTGGGTCACCCCCTGCTTAAACCTCTTCACTGCCTGCTCACTGTCGGTGGTGAAAACCCGAGCTGCTTAGTGTGACACTATGGAGTTCTCCAAGCAGCCGCTGGCAGTCAGCGCAGCCTCAGGGAAGGGCAGCATGTCAGAGGGGTTACCTCCTCTTCTGCTCGTTACTTTACCTGTGTGGCCTCAGTTTCTTCATCTGTAACATTAGGGTGATGGGACCTCCCTTATGGGGTTATTGTGAGGATTATGTCAGCCTCACATGCAGCCTCCATCCATGTTGCCTCTTGATTGGGTTTTACACTCTGCCTCATGTTATAAGATCTGACCACATGCTTTTCTGTTTGTGTTGCTTTTCACCACAGGGAGGGCCTCTGCTGCCCTCTCCCCCTAGTCCTTAGTGCCTGGGTTCAGGCTGGTGAGACACATCCTTTCTCCCTCCTCTTGGACACACTGTGCAAGTCTCAGCTGTTGAGCTGGAGGTATCCTTTAATGCGTCAGTTAGGGCCACTGGACTATGGCCTTGGAGAGGATGGGGCTGTCTTATCTATCTTTGCCTTGCTGGCATAGAGCATGTGTTGGATGATTGTTGAATGGATAAATGAAGGAGTAAAAGCAATTCACGTTCTACTGGGGTGATTGGAGGCTGGGGATGAGGGCTGGAAGGCAGTTAAGCAGCCTGATAACAGGGAAGGGGATCTGAGGAAGTGTTGGGCTGAGGTGAAAATTAAGCCCTGTAGGAGTCTAGTGTGGGAAGTTTGCTTGTTCATGGGGTTTGGAAGCCTGTTTAAAGTTATCTATTGAATGAAAGCGGCCCCTTCTATTTGATTCTAATTACTCCCTTTCCTGAAAGAAGCTATTGCAAATGGAAGGTCATGCAATCTGCCTTCTCGTAAGATTTTCAGTTCCTCAGAATACAATGAATTCTCTGTTACCTGGTGGGTAGAATGGAACTTCTTTTTAATTAAATTGTCTCTGCCATAGAAAGTGTGTGACCTTATCCCTCCTTCTGAAGTCCCCCAGGTCTTCAAGGCCTGGCTCCAATCACCCTCCTTGAATTTGCTGTCCCACTGGTGCACGCTGCATTTTGAGTTATCATTTTATGTGGGCATGTCCAATTCCCTAATCAGACTGAGAATGTATTAATTTTCCCTGAAATAGTTAACGGCATGCCTTTGGATTGAGAAGGCGCTCCACATACATTTACTGAGCTGGGATTCTCCATATATGTGATAACCACTCTTGAATAGTTAGAACACAGCCCTAATCTCAGAATGTCAACTGTCTCCTCTAGAGCCTCCAGTTTCCCATGATAGCAGCTTCTCAATGAATGTTATAAATGTCTAATTTATAATTTTTATTAATTTTGAAATAAGGAAAAGTGATATTTATAGAAAACTATTTGGAAAATAGTGATAAACAAACAAACCCCCCTGAAACAGCCCAATACCCAAACCTCCTGATAATGACTTTTAGTATTTATGGTATGTCTCTCTTCCTTTGCTTTACATTATTATTTCTCTCTTTCTCAGCATACAGGGGGTCTTATTTTACCACTCATTGGGCAGTCTGCTTACTTCCTCCTAAGTTCAGTAGATATTTATAGAAGTGATGGTGCTGAAGACTTTCTCGTAGCTGCTGTTTTGGCTCTTGGCCCTCCACGTTGCCTTGTTTATCACTGTCTGTCCTTGTTTGTCTTCTTTTTGTCTCTCTGGATTGACAAGCTGTTGTGTCCTGCTGTTTGATACCTGCATGCGTCTTAGTGATAAGTTCCCATTTTTTGAAGTCTCTGCTGTGTCCCAAATACTACATGTGTTGTACATACTTTAAAAAAATCTGTTTACTGATAGACTGAATATTAGTAATGTTTCATTTTATAGATGAGGCATTTGGTTTAGGGATTTAATAACTATTAAGGATCACCAAGGTACAACTTAATCTAATTGCCACCCTCCTTCACGCTACTTACTTAGCTTTAAACTTGAACTTTCCTTAGTTGGAAAACTGGATTTTAGGAGCTGTGTCCAATCAGATTTTGGCTTTAAATTTCCCTCCAAGGGTACTACAACCCACATCCCTGGACCAACACAGTGGATGTCATAAGCTTTACTGGAAAGAATGTGTGTGCGTGTGTTTGAGAAATTTTGTGGCTCTTGCTTTTATTCCTCATAGTCCTGAGACAGACTGCCCCCACATCTGTTTTCAGCCCCTAGCCCCAGTACCAGAGTTATATTCTATTAACTCAAGGCACCTTTTCTTTGTAATTCATGTCAGTTTTCCTCCCAGCCACCTGCACAATCTCCTGCTTTCTCTCTGCCTTGCTCTCCAGGCTGTGAGTAGGTTCTTTGTGTTATTTGCTGTTTTTGATAACCTCAGCTCGAGATTTAATGTCGAGGTGGGGTCCCTATTAAAGATACTATTAATCATCCCTTCCCTGTTTGAAGATTTCTGTATTGGCAAGCAGGCAGATAGAAGTAGCTGTATGTTTCCCAACCAGATGGACTGGTAGCTGGGGTGGGGGCTTTGAGCTGAAGCGCATTCCTGTCGTTATTTGGCAGAAAAAAGGCCACTGGGATTAACAGAGTAATCCTTGCTTGTGATCCAGATTCATCAGCTGAATCATAGGCCTCGGTATTGGAAAGGACCTTGAAACCATCTACTCCGACGGTGTGATTTTATACTTGAAACTGAGGCAACAGCTAAAGGAAGTGATTGAAGATTATGAATGGCTCAGGCTGCCAGGGACTTATGACATGACTGAGCCCTGCTCTCTTTTCCTTTGGGGAAGGCTGGAGAAGGCAATGGCACCCCACTCCAGTCCTCTTGCCTGGAAAATCCCATGGACAGAGGAGCCTGGTAGGCTGCAGTCAATGGGGTCGCTGAGAGTTGGACCCGACTGCGCAGCTTCACTTTCATGTTTCTCTTTCATGCATTGAAGAAGGAAATGGCAACCCACTCCAGTATTCTTACCTGGAGAATCCTAGGGATAGGGGAGCCTGGTGGGCTGCCATCTATGGGGTCGCACAGAGTCGGACACAACTGAAGCGACTTAGCAGCAGCAGCAGTGAGAAATTTAGGAGAAGACGATGGCACCCCACTCCTGTAATTTTGCCTGGAAAATCCCATGGATGGAGGAGCCTGGTGGGCTGCAGTCCATGGGGTGACAAAGAGTCGGACACGACTGAGTGACTTCCCTTTCATTTTTCACTTTCATGAATTGGAGAAGGAAATGGCAACCCACTCCAGTGTTCTTGCCTGGAGAATCCCAGGGACAGGGGAGCCTGGTGGGCTGCCGTCTGCGGGGTCGCACAGAGTCAGACACGACTGAAGTGACTTAGCAGCAGCAGCAGCAGCAGCAGTGAGAAATTTAGTCACACTCCTCAGGTCACACAACTTGTTGCAACAGAGCAGGACTCTCCTGCATTCCTGACTTCAGGCCCAGGAGAGGGTGACCTGAAGCCAAACCTGTGTCCATCATTTGCCTGGGTGGATCTGTGGCATTTGGCTGGTGCAAGAATGCTCCCTCTCTCACTTTTCTTGTGCATGTTGAGTTCTTGTTGGAGAGACAGGAGTTCCTTCTGCAGTGAGGGTATAGACAGGTGGGGGCTTCCCAGGTGGCACTAGTGGTAGAGAACCTACCTGCTGATGCAAGAGAGGTAAGAGATGCAGGTTCTATCCCTGGGTCAGGAAGAGAGCATGGAAACCGGCTCAAGAATCCCATGGACCAAGGAGCCTGGTGGGCTATAGTTCAAAGGGTCACAAAACAACACTGAGGCAACTTAGCATGAACGCACATAAACAGGTGGAGTTCCTTGACGGCCCCTTCAAGTTGACTCCCAAGGGTGTCTGGCTGGACTCTCAGTCCTATGTTCTTGTCTCTGTCCCTCTGTCCCATGGAGGTCTTTTTCTGCCTACATAGTTGGGACTGCCTTCTCCAGTGTGTCAGGAGCAAGGGAACCAGTGAGGGGAAACCCAGGAGAGAAGAAGCCAGGGAGTACGGCAGGGGTTGCTGGTGGCTCAGAGGAGCTGGCTGCTTGCAGTGGGGTTATGGGTTTTTAGAAAATTTCAGCTTTGCAGTGAAGATAGTACTTGCAGAATCCCTTCCATGGTGGGTGAGGTGTATCTTCCACATCCTGTACAAAGCGTCCAGACCCAAGACCTCCTACTCTCCCTTCATGACCTAGCTTAGTTATATTGGTTCATTCTTTTGCTGTTTTTTAGGGTTCAAGCCTATGGCTTGAGTTAGGAGAAAGATGAGGTTTGTAAAGAGGTCTTTCTGGTCCTTCCAGTACTAAAGCCCCTTGGATAAGAGCCAGGGAGATTCATCCCCCAGTGTCTAGGTGGTGGTGGAGGATTCCTGCCAGAAGGATCTGAGGCAGAGGGCGCGGAGGCTGCCATGCCAATGTCTCCACACCTCTGGCAATGCAACAAAGAACTTCTGTCTGCCCTGCAAGGATAGGTCGGTAAAAGCCACTTCAGTGGAAAGCCACCATCATTTTGCAACTTGATAATTAAAATTCTAGAATAAGAATTAAAGAAAACATGGGGCTCTGTTACTAAATCACTGAAGTTCAGCTGCAGTGACTCTGCTATTGTTCCTCATGAAAATCTGTGGCTTTCTCACACACCTTCTTTGTTGCAAGCCTTGATGCAGGCTTAATCACCACGGGAAATAAGTCCCATGTGTCTGCTCATTGGTTCGGCCATAAGTGCGATGAGGCTTTTGTGATGGGGAGAAATAAAAGATAGTCTTCAAATTAGGTGAGGCGGTATGTGGTATCTCATTAAGAACAGAGGTAAACAAAACTCACAAAGGTGCTTTCGGAGCTCCTGTTTTGTTTTCCTGACAATTACAAATATGAAGGCCAAAAAGAAGAGAAATAAGAATATACTGCTGAGGTGGACCATCAACCTGAACTAAATGGATTGATTTCTTTCCTTGCATACTCTGAGAAAATGGCCAGTTGTCGCTTTCTGCTATTAATAAAGAGGTCACTTTATCATTAGGTCTTGAATCTGCATTTAATGGCTAAAGCAGATGGTTATAATTTCTGGCTTAGTGTGGCCACCTTATTAATAAAAAAAAGAACTGATGGAAAGGAAAAGGCTTCTTCATTTTTAACTACAGAAGCATAACACAAATGTTTTCCAGCCTTTCTTTGTGTGGAGAGCAGACCTAGAGACTGCAGTAAGATCCTGTTACACATTTGAAAAAAGACATTTGCAGAGTGGAGGTAACTCCATTTGAATCCTTCCTTTGTTAAACTTTAAAGGGACACTATAAATACATGCCCCTGCTTCGTGGAAAAGGTATTTTGAAGGAAGCTCCAGGATTATATTCAAAAGTAAATTAATGTTTTAATAACATAAAGAAGAAAGTAGAAAACATCCATCTCATTTCAGAGACTGGAGGTCTGTGGTATTTTCTAAAATTATTCTCTTTGCTTACATTATTTTAAACTGCTTTTTTGGATCTAATTACTAGATTTGGGTGAATATATCAAGTATCATATTTTGGTTTTTTTAAAGTCAACTGAATTTTTATGAAAACAACGGTGAAAATTTATGGTAGCAAATTTCTGTTTGGCATCCCTGAGTCTGTGTATTTCCTTATGTACTGTACTTAGTCACTCAGTCGTGTCTGACTCTTGGCAACCCTGTGGACTGTAGCCCACCAGGCTCCTCTGTTCATGAGGATTCTCCAGGCAAGAATACTGGAGTGGGTTGCCATGCGATCCTCCAGGGGATCTTCCCAACCCAGGGATCGAACCCAGGTGTCCCGCATTGCAGGTGGATTCTTTACCATCTGAACCACTAGGGAATCCCATGATTTCAAATTCCTGACCATTATAGGGAAATATAATGGTCAGGAATTTGAAATCACGATGATTATACTGGCAATTTTTTTGTTACATTCTAGCATTTTGAGGACAGTTTGGGAACTACTTCCAATCATGAAGACAGCATGATTTAGAGTCCTAATGCACCTGAGTAACAGGGCCAAGAAATCAGAGAATTCTTTCATAAAGCTCCAAAGAGTGCTTTAATCAATTTATTTACCCTATGACTTATATATCTTTCAGACTGTTGTTGGTCATATCCTGGGATCTGTTTTGACCATGAATTTCTGTTCCATTTAATGAATAGAATGTGATGAGTATGTAGTTGACTCTGAGATACAGAAAAGTACTGAATTCTAGGGATAGAAGTATTTTCAAAGGTTACTTTGTCCACTGGTTTTCATTTTTTTTTCCACTAATGATACCTTTAAGAATTTACCATGGACCCAGATGTAGAAATAGTTTGAATTTCAAATTATTAACAATAATATTTTCCAATTTTTATTAATCAAAGGCATGTATAAGAACCCATTTAGTTCATTTGGTCATTTATTTGTCAGTCTGTTGGCTTATTCATTCATTAACATTTTATCTACATTTATTTTTGACTAAGCACTGTGCTTGGGCAGGGGGAAACAAAGGAGTTTGTGATGGCCATTAGACTTGTTAAAATGCCCAAATCATGGCTGGACCATTGTTTTTTCTACTTTTGGACTCCAGGATACACAAATATCACTACATGGCTAATCCATCATGCTTTGTTTGTCTTCTTTTTAAAATTTTGAAATATCTTAAGTATACATAAAAAAAAAGACAAATCCTTTTCACTTTGCCATACTTCCTTCAGATTTTTAAAGAAATAAAATAGCAGACTGCTATGCTATGCTATGCTAAGTCACTTCAGTCGTGTCCGACTCTGTGTGACCCCATAGACGGCAGCCCACCAGGCTTCCCCGTCCCTGGGATTCTCCAGGCAAGAACACTGGAGTGGGTTGCCATTTCCTTCTCCAATGCATGAAAGAGAAAAGAGAAAGTGAAGTTGCTCAGTCATGTCAGACTCTTAGCGACCCCATGGACTGCAGCCTACCAGGCTCCTCCGTCCCTTCCTAAATCCTCTTTCTTTTCTTTTTCAGAGATAATCTCTCAACTAAATATAATGTTTTTTATTAAATTTTCATGCATGTTTCTATGCTTTGTTATGGATGTATAAATCCAGTAATAATGCATGGTATTGCTTTGCCCAATTTTAAACCTTATATAAATAATAACTTACTGTACCTGACTTTCCATAGCCGCCTCTTTTTGTTCAATATTATACTTTTTAAAAATTTAATCTTGTTAATTTAGGAAGGCATATTAATCTAGGAAGTTATTTTAGGTGCTGTGCAGTAACTATTCTATGACCTTTTCACAATTATCAAGTACTCATTCTTCTGTTTTCCTTTTTTTCAGTATTATAAGCAATACTGCTGTGAAAAATTTTGACCATTATTTCTGTGAACATGTGAGAAAATTTCTTTAGGCTCTATAACTAGGAACATGATAAGAGTATACATGTTCTTCAGCATACCTAGTTGCTGAATTCCACCCCAAGTGCTTTGTTCCAGTGTGAATTCTCACAGCATACGAGTTCCTTTTACTTCTCAACTTTTCCAACTCTTGGCATTGGAAGTATTTTTAGTTGTCTCTTATTTGATGGGTATGAAATAAACTATCACAATTTGGATGTATAAAGATACGCCAAAAGTTGAATAAATACATCCAGCAAAGACTGAAGGCTTTCCTTTCCTTCCTGTTTGAATTCTATTATAGGGCAGATTTGAGTTTCTGGTTGGGGAGGGGCATCCTCATCAAAGCCGGTGTGGCCCTTAATCAGGGTGCTCTGCTGCAGTGGAAACACAGATTTTTAACCACTGGACCATCAGGCAAGTCCCTGACTATTCCTTTACATGTTGCTATCCAGTTGTCCCAGGTGGCTCAGTGGTTAAAGAACTTGCCTGCCAATGTGAGGAGATGCAGGAGATACAGGTATGATCCCTGGGTTGGGACGATCCCCTGGAGGAGGAAATAGCAACCCACTCCCGTATCCTTGGCTGGGAAATCCCATAGACAGAGGAACATGGTGAGATTCAGTCTATAGGGTCACAAAGAGTTGGACACGACTGAGCACATGTACCCGTTATACACAAAACATATTCTTATGGATCTTTCTAAGGAAAGTGAAAGATCTACAATCCAAAGTGATAGAAGTTGTGTTTGGGTGGGAAGCAGTGGTCACTATGGCCTGATTTACAATGGATTTGAGGTAAAGCACCCTGGTCCATGCTCTAGCAGAGGCGGCTTCCAGCTTGTCTCTGGCTTATGCATCCTCATCCATAAAACAAGAAGTTGGATTACTCGTTCTTTCTTCAAGTGATGATTCTTTTTGGTTCCAGAATTCCATATTTCTCAATAGTAATGTCCCTTGGTACTTTAAGATGGTTTTGAATCATTGCTACTCAATTTTTCTTGAGATGAGAGGAAGTTAAGGCAGGAGCCATGACTCAGGGAAGAGCAGTTAAAATTGCTAAAAAGTCCCCTTTGAAATTGCAACCTAAATTAAAATTGTGTAGAAAAAGAGCCGTGCAAAAAAGTCGGTAGAGAAGAAATAATAATGTATAGACTGTGAGTGATTATTCCCCTCACTGCCCCATTTTCCTGTTTTCCAGATTTTCTTTAATGGTCATGGAGTAATATTCTTGGAATAAAATAATAAACATATGCAAACAATTATAAGCTCATTTGGTAGGAAAAAAGAATGATTTACACAAAACATGTGTTGGGCAAAGGGGGAACACCTGTATATGAAAAATGATTTGTAATAATTTCTTAGGTAATTCCTGTAATCCTTCCCCAGGTTAAAGTTGGTGGATGATAAGTGTCTTTCTTTATGTACTGCTGCTGGAAGGATCCAGCAAAGATAGAAGGCCACTAGATTGGTGTCTTAACATAAAAGCCACGGCAAAGCTGAGTATAGAACCATTTGAGCTTCCCTGCATAGGTTAAGATCAAAAGAGAGAGTGAAAAGCCAAACTAGAGAGATTTTAACCATTGGGTCGTGTAGATTATCCTGTTCCAAAGATGTCTGGCAAATCCACACTGTCCATCAGAGGTAAACTCAAGAGTGAACATAATCATAATGCCAACTACATATGGAGTGTCAAATATGTACGTGATCTTTCAATTCTGGGAAGACCCTGGAATGTAGGAATAGTTGTTTGATTGATAGTTGAGGGTTCAGATAACTTAAGAAACCTGCCCCATGTGAGGAGCTAATCAGTGGTGCAGCCTGGATTTGCCCCAGTGTTTCACCCTGCGGAGGCATGCATGTGTGCATATGTTCTTGCCCTGGGAGCTTCTCCTTCCTTGTTTAGAGCTGAAAGCTGTTCCCTGCAGCTTTTGCACATGGCACCCCACTCCAGTACTCTTGCCTGGAAAATCCCATGGATGGAGGAGCCTGGTGGGCTGCAGTCCATGGGGTCGCTAATGAGTCGGACACGACTGAGCGACTTCACTTTCACTTTTCGCTTTCATGCATTGGAGGAGGAAATGGCAACCCACTCCAGTTTTCTTGCCTGGAGAATCCCAGGGGCAGGAGAGCCTGGTGGGCTGACGTCGATGGGGTCACGCGGAGTCGGACACGACTGAAGTGACTTAGCAGCAGCAGCAGCAGCTTTTGCACACGTTGCTTCATTCTGTCTTCCAGAACTCTCAGCCTCAAAAATCTGCTCCCTCTTTCACATGACAGCCCTTTAGATCATTGACAAGGGTTATCATGTCCGTTTTGCTATCACCCCTGCTGTCCCCCCACCCCTACCTCACTCTGTCATTTCTGAGAAGCTTGGAGAGGTGTTTTTGTTCACAGATGCCTTCGGAAATTTCATGGTTTTTAGACTCATGCTGAGTTTGTCCAGATGTGCCAATATTTGTCTTATACTATATAAATTAATTGTCCAGAAGAGGAAGAAACCTCTGTAGGCACTTACTCACTAATGCAAACCAGTGCCTTTGGGTGTAGATGGAAAGGAAAAAAATTTTTAAAAATGAACCAGATCACTTTCACTGGGAGAGTGTCATTGAATTCGCATCCTACTTTTAGGACAAATCTGTAGGGTGATGGTTCAGTATTACCACATAGTTTAACCATGGGAAACTCAGGCTGACACTTGTAATAGAACCCAGCTTTTATGTGACGACATTGCAGAGATGGAGAAAGTGTGATAGTCTCATATTTTATTATCAAGTTCTATAGCCCAGTGTTTATAGCCTGGTGGCAAAGAAATTAGTGCCTCTCAGATTTAGCTGAGTAACTATTATTAATATTATTACAAGATAATTATAACAAGATTGAGTAAAGTTTAAATGAAAAGCACAAACTTCTAAGGAGAGAATGTTGTAACATTATTATATATGCAACTGAGCTCTATTCATGTGCCAGAATGAAAAAAGGAGTCTAGAATGGATGAGCCTCAAGATCTAAATAATAATCACGAACCCTTTACCCCCACCCTCACCATCTACAGCAACAGCTGCTTCTAATGATGTACCTGGCAGTGTGCTTTGTATTAGATATCTCACTGAATTCTCAAAACTTAGAGGTCAATACTATTGTTACTCCCATTTTGCAGATGAGAAAACAGAGAGGTTAAGTATCTTGCCCAAGTTCACATATCTTGTGTGGAGCAGATTAAGGGTCCTAGCTGATACTTTACTCTTATACTTTGTTTCTTTTCTTAGCAAAATAGACTATAAGTTGAACATTTAAACAATGCACTGGGGACACATTAAAAAAATCTTTAATTATAAATGAAATATGAAGGAAAAATTTTCCCAGTATGAGGTTTTCATAGTGACACACTCATTTTTGATAAAACTAAAATTAAACCAAGACATTATAAACCTTCCAATTCCACATCCAAATATACCTTTTGTATATTAGTGTAATTCTCTATTAAAACCACAGCACAGATCAGATCACTCTAAATGATGCATAAAGGCAACATGATTTGATGTAAAGATCGCCAACTTCTCAGAGAGGTGAAATGACTTGAATTTTAACTAATGCTGCCAGTAACCATCTCTGGGGCCTTGGTCCAGTCTCATATTCAGTCTTGAGTTCTCAGTGTTCCCATCTGCAAAATGGGAGTGTTGCATTCTGATTGTGAAACTTCCTTTTAGCTTCAAATGATGCATAATGTGGAAAATTCTTAAAGAGATGGAAATACCTTACATGTCTCCTGAGAAACCTATATGCAGGTCAGGAAGAAACATTGAGAACCCAACAGAACAATCAGATCAGTCGCTCAGTCGTGTCCAACTCTTTGCGACCCCATGAACTGCAGCACGCCAGGCCTCCCTGTCCACCACCAACTCCCGGAGGTCACTCAGACTCACATCCATCGAGTCGGTGATGCCATCCAGCCATCTCATCCTCTGTCGTCCCCTTTTCCTCCTGCCCTCAATCCCTCCCAGCATCAGAGTCTTCTCCAATGAGTCAACTCTTCACATGAGGTGGCCAAAATACTGGAGTTTCAGCTTTAGCATCATTCCTTCCAAAGAAATCCCAGGGCTGATCTCCTTCAGAATGGACCGGTTGGATCTCCTTGCAGTCCAAGGGACTGTCAAGAGTCTTCTCCAACACCACAGTTCAAAAGCATCAATTCTTTGGTGCTCAGCCTTCTTCACAGTCCAGCTCTCACATCCATACATGACCACAGGAAAGACCATAGCATAGCCTTGACTAGGCGAACCTTTGTTGGCAAAGTAATGTCTCTGCTTTCGAATATGCTATCTAGGTTGGGTATAACTTTCCTTCCAAGGAGTAAGCGTCTTTTAGTTTCATGGCTGCAGTGACCATCTGCAGTGATTTTGGAGCCCAGAAAAATAAAGTCTGACACTGTTTCCACTGTTTCCCCATCTATTTCCCATGTAGTGATGGGACCAGATGCCATGATCTTCGTTTTCTGAATGTTGAGCTTTAAGCCAACCTTTTCACTCTCCACTTTCACTTTCATCAAGAGGCTTTTTAGTTCCTCTTCACTTTCTGCCATAACGGTGGTATCATCTGCATATCTGAGGTTATTGATATTTCTCCCGGCAATCTTGATTCCAACTTGTGTTTCTTCCAGTCTAGCATTTCTCATGATGTACTCTGCATATAAGTTAAATAAATATGGTGACAATATACAGCCTTGACGTACTCCTTTTCCTATTTGGAACCAGTCTGTTGTTCCATGACCAGTTCTAACTGTTGCTTCCTGACCTGCATACAGATTTCTCAAGAGGCAGATCAGTTGGTCTGATATTCCCATCTCTTTCAGAATTTTCCACAGTTTATTGTGATCCACATAGTCAAAGGCTTTGGCATAGTCAATAAAGCAGAAATAGATGTTTTTCTGGAACTCTTTTGCTTTTTCCATGATCCAGCAGATGTTGGCAATTTGATCTCTGGTTCCTCTGCCTTTCTAAATCCAGCTTGGACATCAGGAAGTTCACGGTTCACATATTGCTGAAGCCTGGCTTGGAGAATTTTGAGCATTACTTTACTAGCGTGTGAGATGAGTGCAATTATGCGGTAGTTTGAGCACTCTTTGGCATTGCCTTTCTTTGGGATTGGGATGAAAACTGACCTTTTCCAATCTTGTGGCCACTGCTGAGTTTTCCAAATTTGCTGGCATATTGAGTGCAGCACTTTCACAGCATCATCTTTCAGGATTTGGAATAGCTCCACTGGAATTCCATCACCTCCACTAGTTTTGTTCGTAGTGATGCTTTCTAAGGCCCACTTGACTTCACACTCCAGGATGTCTGGCTCTAGGTCAGTGATCACACCAGCATGATTATCTGGGTCGTGAAGCTCTTATTTGTACAGTTCTTCTGTGTATTCTTGCCACCTCTTCTTAATATCTTCTGCTTCTGTTAGGTCCATACCATTTCTGTCCTTTATCGAGCCCATCTTTGCATGAAATGTTCCTTTGGTATCTCTGATTTTCTTGAAGAGATTCCTAGTCTTTCCCATTCTGTTGTTTTCCTCTATTTCTTTGCATTGATCGCTGAAGAAGGCTTTCTTATCTCTCCTTGCTATTCTTTGGAACTCTGCATTCAGATGCTTATATCTTTCATTTTCTCCTTTGCTTTTCGCCTTCTCTTCTTTTCACAGCTATTTGTAAGGCCTCCCCAGACAGCCATTTTGCTTTTTTGCGTTTCTTTTCCATGGGGATGGTCTTGATCCCTGTCTCCTGTACAATGTCACGAACCTCATTCCATAGTTCATCAGAACAATAGACTGGCTCAAAATTGAGAAAGGAGTTTGTCAAGGCTGTGTATTGTCACCTTGCTTATTTAACTTATATGCAGAGCACATCATGCAAAATGCCAGGCTGGATGAATCACAAGCTGGAATCAAGATTGCTGGGAGAAATATCAACAACCTCAGGTATGCAGATGTTACCACTCTAATGGCAGAAAGCAAAGAGGAACTAAAAAGCCTGTCGATGA
Source organism: Tragelaphus eurycerus (assembly GCA_935064755.1). Taxonomy (NCBI): domain Eukaryota; kingdom Metazoa; phylum Chordata; class Mammalia; order Artiodactyla; family Bovidae; genus Tragelaphus; species Tragelaphus eurycerus. The sequence continues at coordinate 4,037,331 of CAKXYN010000092.1, read as the reverse complement.
GGGTGAAAGAGGAAAGTGAAAAAGCTGGCTTAAGACTCAGCATTCAAAAAACTAACATCATGGCATCCTGTCTCACCACTTCATGGCAAATAGATGGGGAACAATAAAAACAGTGACAGACTTTATTTTCTTGGGATCCAAAATCACTGCAGATGGTGACTGCAGCCATGAAATTAAAAGATCCTTACTCCCTGGTCACTTAGACAGTAAAGACTCTGCCTACAATGCAGGAGACCTGAGCTAGATTCCTGGGTAGGGAAGATGCCCTGGAGAAGGAAATAGCAATTCATTCCAATATTCTTGCCTGGAGAATTCCAGGGACTGAGGAGCCTGGCGGGCTGCAGTCCATGGACTCACAAAGAGTTGGACACAACTGGGCGACTAACACTGCTCCTTGGAAGTAGTGTTGACAGACTTGACAGACTTAGTGTATTAAAAAGCAGAGATATCACTTTGCCAACAGACTCATGTAGTCAAAGCTATGGTTTTTTCCAGTAGTCATGTGTGGATGTGAGAGTTGGACTACAAAGAAGGCTGAGCACTGAAGAACTGATGCTGTCAAATTGTGGTGCTGGAGAAGACTCTTGAGAGTCCTTTGGACAGCAAGGAGATCAAACCAGTCAATCCTAAAGGAAATCAACCATAAATATTAATTGGAAGGACTGATGCTGAAGCTCTAATACTTTGGCCACCTGATGTGAAGAACTGACTCTTTGGAAAAGACCCTGTTGCTGACAAGGATTGAGGGCAGAAGGAGAAGGGGGTGACAGAGGATGAGATGGTTGGATGGCATCATCGGCACAATGGGAGTGAGTTTGAGCAAACTGCAGGAGATAATGAAGGACAGGAAGCCTGGCATGCTGTAGTCCATGGGTCACAAAGGATTGCACACGGCTTAGTAACTGAACAACAACCATGCATAGTGTGTGCTTCTCTGGTGGCTCAGCGGTAAAGAATCCGAATGCAATGCAGGAGACATGGGTTCGATCCCTGTGTTGGGAAGATCCCCTAGAGAAGGAAATGGCAACTTACTCTAGTATTCCTATCTGGAAAATCACATGGACAGAGGAGACAGGCGGGCAACAGTCCATGGGGTCACAAAAGAGTTGGACATGCCTTAGCAACTAAACAACAGCCAAACAGCCATGCCTAGTGTGAAATGCCTGCTAACTTCAGAAAAAAAAATGCCTTTGTTCTTTAATGAAAATAACCAACCTCAAGCCAAACTCTTGCTTTGAATTTTTCACTCACTGAGGCTTTATTCTGAAAATATATGACATATTACTATCCTGCTGCCCATCTATTTAAGTCATTCTCCAACTAACTTGTCAGGGCTTATCTAAATCTTAGCACCATTTAGGTGTGGTTGATTGCCTGGAAGGAGAAGTTTCCTGACTTCTTTCTCACATGGATTAGTACAGTGAAAATCTGTTTGGCTTCCTTCTCCTTTCCTTTGAGGACTTTGCCACTTATTTTCCAGCAGCAGTTTTTGGAAGCCAAATCTGAAAGCAGGATGGAATGGAGATATTAGCCATAGATGACAGTCATCTGTCTCATGAATTTCTTCTCTGCTTATTTCTTTTCCCCTTGCTAAGTTAACTTCCTCCTTCACAAAACACTTGAACATACTTTTTATAGAGCATATCTTGCAGGATGGTCAATAATCTTTTTCTCTTTTTTGCCTGCTCTGCATTATAAACCCATCAGAAATAGAGACAGATGTCTGTGCTTAGATGGCATCTGACACCAAGATGCTGCTCAGTAAAAGGTGAATGAGTGAATAAGGTAGAAGAAGAGTTGCATTTCTAAATATATACTAATGAGCAACGCTTTAACTTACATGAAAATATCCATTTATGAAACAGACAATTCGAATGTTTCCTCTTTGACCATTCTTAACCTCATCTCCTGAGCATGAAATAATTTGCTTCTCTCCTCAAAACAGTTTTTTGTGCCATTTGTTTGGTAAGTAACTATGTAGTGTCTCAGGACATTTTCTCTGTTCTCATAATGTTTGTTGTTTTCAAATATTTATGATTGTATTTTGTTTCTTTAATCATAATCTGTTTCTACATAAAGATTATAAGTTATTTGAAGGTAGGGATAAATATCAAATATTAATATTTATTAGTATAACAAGGTACTAACAATATAAAATAATTATATTTAATAATACAATTATAATATTTATCTGTTAATTTTGAAAATTATGTTTTCTCTGTGTTTCATTTGAATAGTTCTGATATTTGTGTTTTCAGGTTCACTAATCTTTATCTTCTGTGATATCTAATCTGATATATCTAATCTGATGTTAATCTGATCCAGTATAGTTTTCATTTCAAACATTGTAGATTTCAACTCTAGAAGTTTGATTTGGGGCTTTTTTTAATGTCTTCAATATCTCCACTCAATTTTTGAACATATGGAATATAGTTATAAGAATAGTTTTAATGTTCTTGTCTACTAATTCTAACTTCCTGTGTCAGTTCTGGGTCATCTTTGATTGATTTTTCTCCTCATCAGGTCATATTTTCCTGCTTTTTGCATGCTGGGTAATTTTTGATTGCATGCCAGACTGTGAATTTTACCTTATTGAATGCTGAATGTTTTTGTATTCCTAAAAATATTCTTTGTTCTAGAATGTAGTTAAGTTGTTTAGAAGTAGTTTGATTCTTTTGAGTCTTGCTACTAAGATTATTAGGCAGAACTGGAATAGTATTTGATCTAGGGCCAATTATTCCCCAAGACAGAGGCGAGACCTTTTCTATGTGCTCTCCCAATGCCTAGGAATCATGAAGTTTTTTCATGGTTCCAATTGGAAGCATCCTTTTGGAATCACCCACCCCCAATTCCTTGGGTAACTGCCTCACACACATGCAATGATCAATATTCTTCTCGAAATTCACTCTCTGGGAAGCTGTCTCCTCTCTCTGGTATTCTGTCTCTCGTTGTTTTTTTTTCTTTTTAACAATTAACGCTTTTATTTTTTTGGTAGGATATAAAAATCCAAGTCTCTTAAATCAATGCAGTCTCTCCAAATACTTGGGTCAGGTACTTTTTCTTACAGATTCTAGTTGCCTTGGGTTCCCTGGACTGTCAACTCCATTTACTCACCTCAGGAAGTCCACTTGAGTTTCCCCTGCTCCCACACACCTGGAGACTCTCTCAGGTAGTAAACTGGGGGATCTGCAGGGCTCACTTGTTTTGTTTCCCTTCTCTCAGAGATCCTTGCCCTTGGTGGACTGGTATCCAGGTCTTGACAACTGTCCCTCTTTCTTCATCTGTGCCAGGAGTGAAAGTGATCCTTTTATTCTTCCTGTCTAGAATGATCTTTAATTCCCGACTTCCAAAGTGCGCCATCCCTGACCTCATGAGACTGGGTAAGGAGCCTTCCCACTGTATCTCCATCATCCCTGTGCTTATAGTAGCTTAGCAAGCACTCATCTCCCTGCATTGCTGTTGCCGTTTTTGCTCTTTCTTTATTAGATCTTCTTTTCTTAAGGGCAGGAAATATCTTTTACATCTGGATTTTCAACACTTAATGTAGTCCCAGGCATTTAACAGTTATTCACAAGCATTTGTGAAATGAGTAAATGAAAAAAAAAAGAGATTCAGTTTACAAAATATTGGTTTCTGAATAGCTTTCAGGAGCTTTTTTTAAAAAAACAAAACAAAACAAAATGGGAATGAATACATGTAATATATGGCTGAGTCTGTTCACAGTTCTGAAACTATTGGCTATACCCCAATACAAAATAAAAAGTTTAAAGTTAAAAAAAATAGGAATGAGATTAACTGTGTTTTATATATGTAGTTTAAGACTTTAAAATTTCCAGGTAATCAATTGTTTATGATGGCTTAGACCTGACTTTTAATCTGTTTATTTTCTGTTGCCTCTCATTAAGAGGTGGTTAATAAAAGCCACCGAATTAATGCTTGAAGTAAAATATGAAAGTAAAGGACCTAAGAATAGATTAACTATACTTTATAGACAAACACAATGAATATTAACTTTTCAGTAACCCACTTTATGGTTGTGGTGCATCCCAAGTCTGAGATTTATTTACTGGGGTGGTGTTCTTATCTCAAGTGGCTTTTCCATGTTCGATGTACTTGGATATCTGTTATCTAAGTAGAGTGCAGCTGGTCTGCAAATAGCTGTGAGTCTGTGCGTTCTTATCTACTGGAGACAATTGACAGTGGATTTGTGCCACTGGGGCCATGGTCAAGTGCAAGTCCATACTATATTTGGGTCTTTTAGAGTCCCTAGAGTGAACTATATTTGGTAAGCCTCTTAAGACTATCTTGTTCTGTTTCCTCAGCACCTCTTGGTTAGCAAAGGTGCCTTTGGAGTCTTCCTATTCTTTTATCCCCATTCCACAGTTGACATGATGGAAGTGGCTTCAGACTTGTGTTTCTAGACTTAGTGTTTTTCTTTTTTTTTTTTTTGTGCATTAGAGATGGTGAGACCTAATTTGGCAGATTGCAGTGAGGATTAAATGAAGTAATAAATGCAAGTTGTCTATCATACTTCCAGGCACACAGGAACCCCCTCCCACTCCCCCCAACCTAATTTAAAAGGTGGCTACCTGCCCCTGAAATTGAACTATACTGACTGGTTACCAACAGACACATGAAGTTATTCTGTCTGTATCTCTCACCAGCTTTTCCTTTAAGGTTTTATGTGTATTCCTTTGCTTTTAGGCCAAATACTTATTTTCCTAAAATGGTGTTTTCTTGACTTAAAACAGTCTTCTGCTTTTCTTTGTTTTCACTGCTCTTGCCTGGTGATTGAATTGTTTAAAGCCATCTTTGTCCTTCCTCCTTCCAATCCATGGCCAAGGCAGGGGGTGGCTTTAATTAACAGGAACATTCTGCATTAGCTAAGCAATTTCTCATTCTACCTCTCAGTTATTGATTAAATCTCTCCGTGATGCACAAATGAAGACTGGGTGTATTTTGCATATTTTCCTAGAATGGCATAGTGATTCTGCGGCTAAACCAAGATTAGACCTTGCTAGTTCTAAAAATCTGACTTTTTGCTTTAATGGGTAAACTATGTTGCCTCCAAAACTACGAGCTGAGTTTAACTTTCAAGTGTACTTTGTATTTAAATCTGATGATAGACTTGTTTTTCCTTTTGTCTTGTTTAGATGAGGGCTTTGGATTCTTTTCTTTGCTGGGCTGGTACGTCTGCCCTGACGGTGACCTAGGCATGTTTCTTGATGTTGTCAAGAATGCTAATTAAGATACTTATTTTCTTTTGCCCTACTGTTTATGATACTTGTAATTAGGTCGGTTAGATGGTAAACTGTGTTATCTCTCACTACAATGAGCGTGGTCCTCTGTACACAAAGGAAAGTTTGAATGTGGGTGTGTGAGTGAATAAATATGTATGTTTATATTGTTACTGGTTTAAAAGCTCCCAGCTTACTGGTTTAAATATATACAGTCTTAGATGGGAGGTGGGATGATTGAATAAGAAATTAGACTGTGTTAGGATGGCCATGGGCCTTTGAGTGCCTATGTGCAGATTAGAAAATGCACCCATTTCAGTGTTTGTCTGTCGCCCCATGTCATGATGCTCTGTGTGGCTGGAGGAGTCCTGGATGGACTTCTGTCCTCACCTGCTCCCTGGGTTGGGTGGCCGTCTGCACTGCTGTATGAGGGCCTTCTGCTTTGTTTGGCTAGGGAGTGTTGGTGTTGAGTGGTCTTCATGAGGGCAGTTGCTGTTATCCTAGGCAATATTCCTTTGAAGAGCAGGTGCCAGGAAGATGAAGATTCCCCCACCCCACTCTGTTCTGTCTTTGGGACTCTTTGTGCTGCTTCTCTGCCTCCCCAACTTTAAAATCTATTTCTCTGCAGCTTTTGTTCTATTGAAGGCTTGGAACCAAATGCTGTTGTCAATGTGACTTATGACCACCAGCGACTTCATTAGTTTCTCCCATTTTGGTGGAACCAAGGCCAAACAGCCATGCTGGTGTTTGAGGTCCCGCTTGTCCTGGCCTTACTTTTAATATAATTATTTCTATTTTACTTTTTATTAGAATATAATTGATTTACAATATTGTGTTAGTTTCTGCTGTACTGGGCTTACTCTAGCCATTGAATTGCTTTTTTTCTGTTCCTCTATATACACTTCTTCTCAGGCCATTGATGCCAACAGGCTCACACCTCGTGATCATAGCCCATGTGCCTCCCTTTGCCTGGATGCCCTCCACTGCCCTTACACATTCTGTAGAATCCTTTCTGTTCTTTATAGCATCACCAACTCAATGGACATGAGTTTGAGCAAACTCCAGGAAATGGTGAAGGACAGGGAAGCCTGGTGTGCTGCATCCCATGGGGTCATAAAAAGTTGGACACAACTTAGGCACTGAACAACAACAATAAAAAGCCCACTTTGGGTAGCTGTTCTTCCATGAGGATATATCATTCCCTCTTCCTGACCCCTTGAATCATTTTTCAAAGCCTATTTGATTGTTTAAATTAAATATTAAATGCTAAATATATAATCAATGTTAGTTCAGATTAACTTCTTAGATCAAGACTTTACACACAGTTTATGCTCAATATGTAACTATGGTTTTTACTCTATTTGAATCACTTTTAGCCATTCATTCATTCATTCATTCAAAAAACAGATGTCCCCTCTGCAGGTGCTACTCCAGGTCTCGGGATTCAGAAATGGGTGAGATTTACAGATTTGGGTGCTAAAGCAGGGGTGATGGTCTGCAGTTCTTGGAGAGAGACTCCATCATAGGAGCTGGGATGGTCTCTTCGAGTCTCTCCCAATCATCATACTCTAGGCTTCTAACATGACTTCCTCCAATGTTCTGGTCACACAAGGCAGTAGAAATAAAGCCTTCACACTGGATGGATATATTACTTCTGACATTATTTTTACCTCTTAAAATGGGGAGAAGAGGATACGTGCTACATGTCATTATGAGCTAGATTCTGGGCTAAGTGCTTTACCCTTGTGATTGGATGGAATCTTCAAAATATCCTTATTAGCTATATCTTGTTAATAACTCTATTTTACAGATGAGGAACCTGGGACACATAAGGGTTAAGGAAGTGGCATGCATGGAGGAGCTGTGAGTTGAACCCAGGTGTGTCAGAGAGCAGAAGCCACATTCTCATCATCATGTAGCATCATACTGTGTCCTGTGTTAAGATCCCCTGTACACAAGGTCAGAGTAAATAGCTATTATTATTGTCATTATTATTGTTCGTAAATTTCGGCCTTTCTTTCCTGTGCTGCCACCAAGTAGTATTCAGTTCAGTCACTCAGTCATGTCCGACTCTTTGCGACCCCATGAATCACAGCACGCCAGGCCTCCCTGTCCATCACCAACTCCCTGAGTTCACTCAAACTCAGGTCCATCGAGTTGGTGATGCATCCAGCCATTTCATCCTCTGTTGTCCCCTTCTCCTCCTGCCCCCAGTCCCTCCAAGCATCAGGGTCTTTTCCAGTGAGTCAACTCTTCGCATGAGGTGGCCAAAGTATTGGAGTTTCAGCTTCAGCATCAGTCCTTCCAATGAACACCCAAGACTGGTCTCCTGTAGGATGGACAGGTTGGATCTCCTTGCAGTCCAAGGGACTGTCAAGAGTCTTCTCCAACACCACAGTTCAAAAGCATCAATTCTTTGGCGCTCAGCTTTCTTCACAGTCCAACTCTCACATCCATATGTGACCACTGGAAACACCATAGCCTTGACTAGATGGACCTTTGTTGGAAAAGTAATATCTCTGCTTTTCAATATGCTATCTAAGTTGGTCATAACTTTCCTTCCAGGGAGTGTCTTTTAATTTCATGGCTGTAATCACCATCTGCAGTAATTTTGGAGCCCCCAAAATAAAGTCTGACACTGTTTCCACTGTTTCCCCATCTATTTCCCATGAATGATGGGACCAGATGCCATGATCTTAGTTTTCTGAATGTTGAGCTATAAGCCAACTTTTTCACTCTCCACTTTCACTTTCATCAAGAGGCTTTTTAGTTCCTCTTCACTTTCTGCCATAAGGGTGGTGTCATCTGCATATCTGAGGTTACTGATATTTCTCCCAGCAACCTTGATTCCAGCTTGTGCTTCTTCCAGCCCAGTGTTTCTCATGATGTCCTCTGCATATAAGTTAAATAAGCAGGGTGACAATATACAGCCCTGACGTACTACTTTTCCTATTTGGAACCAGTCTGTTGTTCCATGTCCAGTTCTAACTGTTGCTTCCTTACCTGCATATAGGTTTCTCAAGAGGTAGGTCAGGTGGTTGGGTATTCCCATTTCTTTCAGAATTTTCCACAGTTTATTGTGATCCACACAGTCAAAAGCTTTGGCATAGTCAATAAAGCAGAAATAGATGTTTTTTTGGAACTCTCTTGCTTTTTCCATGATCCAGAGGATGTTGACAGTTTGATCTCTGGTTCCTCTGCCTTTTCTAAAACCAGCTTGAATATCTGGAAGTTCACAGTTCATGTATTGCTGAAGCCTGGCTTGGAGAATTTTGAGCATCACTTTACTAGTTTGTGAGATGAGTGCAGTTGTGCGTTAGTTTGAATATTCTTTGGCATTGCCTTTCTTTGGGATTGGAATGAAAACTGACCTTTTCCAGTCCTGTGGCCACTGCTGAGTTTCCCACATTTGCTGGCATATTGAGTGCAGCACTTTCACAGCGTCATCTTTCAGGATTTGAAATAGCTCAACTGGGATTCCATCACCTCCTCTCGCTTTGTTCATAGTGATGCTTTCTAAGGCCCACTTGACTTCACATTCCAGGATGTCTGGTTCTAGGTGAGTGATCACACCATCGTGATCATCTTGGTCGTGAAGCTCTTTTTTGTACAGTTCTTCTGTGTATTCTTGCCAGCTCTTCTTAATATCTTCTGCTTCTGTTGGGTCCATACCACTTCTGTCTTTTATCGAGCCCATCTTTGCATGAAATGTTCCCTTGGTATCTCTAATTTTCTTGAAGAGATGTCTAGTCTTTCTCATTCTGTAGTTTTCCTCTATTTCTTTGCATTGATCGCTAAGGAAGGTTTTCTTATCTCTCCTTGCTGTTCTTTGGAACTCTGCATTCAGATGCTTATATCTTTCCTTTTCTACTTTGCTTTTCGCTTCTCTTCTTTTCACAGCTGTATATCATAGCTATTCAATAAAACTTTATTGAGTTTAATTGGTCCTGCATTTTGTGTGTGGGGAGGTGGACAACTGCCATCTCTAAAGAGAAATCTTTGTAGGAAAATATCATAAAATGGGGAAAGTTAACAACGAAGTACAGCAGCCAGAAAGGCAAACCAGTTAATGAGATTCTGTATTGGAAAGTTGGAAAGAAGCTAAAAAGAATTGAAGGGTACAATCTGGTGGTTGACAACATTTGAAAATATTCTGGGCAGCAGATAGTGTTCTGAGCGAAAGAAATAGAGATGAGTCAGTTACATGATTGTTCCTTAGAATAATAACAGAGAGGAGGTGGGGCACAGTCTTTAAGGCTTAAAAGAGAATTTGTCCTGCAGTCTCTTCCCTTACCTTGACACAAAGCTTGTCATGACCAAACGATTCTGTTTTGTCTGATGAGGGAGTTAGATTGGATTTTCTTAAAGATGACTGGACCAGAAAATTAAAGATTTTCTCTGTTTGGAGGGGAGCTTTATTCCGGGGAGAAGCATAGCTAAACAGGAGGAATCTGGTAGAGACCAGGAACTCCCTTCTTCCCATACCTCCTCCCAGTGCTTCACAGGCAGAATGAGGACATTTTTAAAGCTTTGTGAGGAGACAAAGCCACAAACTGAGACGTGGCTGCCAGAACGTTTTTTATGGTCCTCTTGTGTTAGAGAGAAATGAGTGCTGCTATGTATGCAAATTGAGAGCAGCATTTCCCACTTTGGTAATAGTCTGTTGTTTGGTTTTCTTTTGGATTTCAGCCCTTTCTCTCTCCTGTTGTGTATTGCTCTGTTGCAGCCTGCATGAGTATTGAATCTTCAGTGCCAGATAGCCAACTAGGTGATGCCCATTTACACTCCAAGACAGCTCTAAATGGGGCTTCCCAGGTGGCACTAGTGGTAAAGAACCCGCCTCCCAATTCTGGAGACATGAGACACGGGTTTCCTCCCTGGGTTGGGAAGAACCCCTGGAAAAGGGTATGGCAATCCACTCAAGTATTCTTGCTTGGAGAATCCCATGGGCTGAAGAGCTCATCCACGGGCTACAGTCCGCAGGGTTGCAGAGAGTCAGACGTGACTGAAGCGACTTTGCACACATGCATAGCTCTAGAGAAAATACGTCTGCCCGCTGTCCAGCACCTTGGGCTGACAGTGCTCAGGAAGATACCAGAAGCTCCACCACAGCTCCTACTGCACCAACAGGCTTACTGGAAGATTATTTCCCAGGAAGTAGTTACTGCTTCCCTTGACTTCTTTCTCAGCATCCGTGTTTTGCAGAAGGACTTATGATTGCTTTGCTGTGTGACACCTGAAAATACAATTTTCTTGGATTCTGCATTGAAATAATGGCCTTCGTCAATAAAGTGGGAAACTATCAGAATGCTGAGAAAGTGTTCAAATGACTCGAGGCAATTTCAAAAGACTGATGTTCACTTCAGTCAGCCAGAAAGTCAGTCCTGGGCTTTCCGTGGTAACATAGCGCTTGGGGTGGAGCGGCCCTTTCTGACAAGTGTAGGACTGATTTCTTGCATTTGCTAAAGTTTGTTAAAATAAAAATTCTAAATTACACATCCTATAAAGAAAGTGAATGTTAATGACCTTTTATTTCAGATGAAGTAAAACATAGAGTATCATATAATTTCTCTTTGCTATCATTTTTCACATTTTGGGGTTTTTCTTCCTGTGAAGTTTCAATAAATTGCTTAGAAATATATTTTGCTTTATTGTAGACACTATATATTTTAAGAGGCTTTTTTCTGCTCTGTGTCTGATCCATATGCCAAATGTCTTGACTTTATATCTCCCATAACCCATGTGATCTTTCTGTGACTGCAGGAGAGACATATCTTTGAAAGTAGAATTTTGAGTGAAGAAAGCTAGCAGTTAGGGATTGATGACAAGGCTCTTTGGCTCATTGTTAATTCCAGCTGGAAGCTATGTGCTATCTCTTTTTAGGTCCTTGATCTACGTGTATGTTTTTCTTTCTTACTGTGGATTCTGTCCTTTGACAGAGATGATATTTCTCATTTAATCTAAAATAAACATGTCATCCTTCCTGATATAAACATGTGGTCCCTCTGTACTTTAGTGTCATTATCTGTAAAATGGGGCTAGAACGTATTTCTTGACCTTCTCCATGGTTATCATGAAGCTTAAGTGGTAATATACAAAGAAGCCTTTTGAAGATTATTAAGTGTAATATAAACATAAAGTGTTAATTGCTCTGTCATGTCTGACTCTTTGTGACTCCATGGTTGTAACCTAGTGGGTTACAAACCACTAGGCTCCTCTGTTCATGAAATTCTCTAGGTAGGAATGCCAGAGTGGGTTGCCATTTCCTTCTTCAGGGGATCTTTCTGACCAAGAGATCAAACCTGGATCTCCTGCATTGCAGGCAGATTCTTTATCATCTCAGCCACCAGTTATAGCCTTTATGACATACAATTAATTATGGCCTTTATTATTTCATTCTATTTTGTGATCTCATACAATTGGACTCCCTTCAGCTCTATCAAGGCTGTATTGTCTTCTTTTCAGAAAAGTTAAATGTTCATTGAATGTCACAAAGCAAGTTAGGGTAGAATAAGACAAAAGCTCAGGTCTCCTGACTCACAGACCAGGAGAATGCTTAGATTTCATTTCTGCTTTGCCTTATCATCTGTGTCATCTTTTCAGTGAATGAGATAACTATCTCTTTTGCAGGGTTAAAATAGTACCTTAGAAGTAGCAAAGAATACCGCATCACGGTGGTCCTTTTTAACCCTTATTTATTGTTGCCTTCTTTTTTTTTTTTTTTAATTGTTTAGTTTTTATTTCATAATCATAAATTTAGCTTTGCAATCCAGCTAAACTTGGAGGGGGATAAGGAAAATATGGAACCCAAAGAACTGTAGCAAGAGCACAAAGATTATAGGATATTTCAAGCAGATGGAGTGAAGGGGTGCTCTCCTGGGCTGCAGAAGGAATGGTCTGGTGCTTAAGTAAAACACAAGTCAAATTTATTAGATTTGTCCACAGTCAGCAATGGTGATCTTCTTGCTGGTCTTGCCATTCCTGGACCCAAAGCACTCCATGGCTTCCACAACATTTATGCCCTCTTTCACCTTGCCAAAGACCACATGCTTGCCATCCAACCACTCAGTCTTGGCAGTACAGTTGAAAAACTGAGAACCATTTGTGTTGGGGCCAGCATTCGCCATGGACAAGATGCCAGGACTTGTATGCTTTAGAATGAAATTCTCATCATCAAATTTCTCGCCATAGATGGACTTACCACCAGTACCATTATGGCGTGTGAAGGCACCACCCTGGCACATAAATCCTGGAATTATTCTGTGAAAGCAGGAACCTTTATAACCAAATCCTTTCTCTCCAGTGCTCAGAGCACGAAAGTTTTTTGCTATCTTTGGAACTTTGTCTGCAAACAGCTCAAAAGAGACGTGGCCAAGGGCCAACAGTGATGTCAAAGAACATGGTGGGGTTGACCATGGCTAGACAGCAAGGGAAGCTCCAGGGTGGCGGCATCTGCAAGGCCTATTGTTGCCTTCTTTGTCTACATGTCCTGGGTTGTCATGAAGGTAGGAAGACATGTTTGACTAGGCTCTGGCCTCCAGGGATTGACAGTCTAGTGGAAAGAGGCAGGTGAACAAATAAACATCCAAGAATCTTAGTTCTTAGCTCTGCTACTTACTTGCAAGGTCTATCTGGGCAAGTCATGAAGGTCTCTGGGTTCAGGTTTTGCATCTGCCCAGTGAGAGTACTGGACTATATGTACGAGACTGTCAGGCCCATTGAGGTCTCTTCTAATTTGTCACCACCTATGGGTCTCTCTGGGACTGCAAAACTATACTCTGGCTGAATCTTCACAAACTGAAATAAAGGAAAGCTATTAACCTGATGGCATATTTTTTAAATCATTATTTATGATAAAGTTCACAGGCTATCTACATTTTCTAACACCTAACACTGCCTTTGTATTGAGACATAGATGGTGATACTTGTTTGGTTAACCAAATGTCAACTTTGCAAAATAGCAGACATGAACATCCAATGATGATTTAATAAAGGACATTCATGAATTAATTAATGCATTCTCTATTATTCTCTGCAGCCCTCTAGTGCTTTTCTGATAGGAACCTTTATTATATTAGGTCATCTCCCTGTTTTTCCTAGAAAGGACCATAGAATAATAATAGCTAACATTTATTTTGTGTTTGTCTATGTGCTAGGTAGATGTCCTAAGTGCTTTCTTTATGAAGACTCATTTAATCTTTACCACATTTTGAAGCTGGTGTTATTATCAATCCCTATCTCAGAGATAAGGGAACAGAGGTACAAAGGAATAAGTAAAACCTGTTCAAGATTACACTGCTGTGAAGAGACAGAGGCAGGATTGAAACTTGGGCAATTGGTCTCTAGCCATCACTGTTTTCATGACTGGACCATTGTCTGATGAAAGCCGCTTGCCCTCAATTCATGTCAGAGAAACTGGAGAAATTCATCTGTTATGAAGCCACAAAATAAGAAGGCACTTGAAGCATCTTATCTGTGGCTCTAAACTTGGCCAGATCCTCAAGTGTAAGGGCTCTTACTTTGTTCCAGGGTTCTCAGTCTGGATTCTTTGTCTCATGTGACTCATGAACCTTTGGGAATTATGTACAAATTGTATTTATGAGTCTATGTGTGTTGTTTTGGTGTGAGTTGGGATAGACTGCTTGATGATTTCCTGCACATTACTCCTACTCTGTCACTGGCAGAATTCTAGCTGACAGGTCCTCGGCAGCCCTAAATCTGAATGAATATTCTAGGGCTAAAAATTTGGGCATAACTATCCACTGAACAGTGAAAACAGTGTCAGACTTTATTTTTCTGGGCTCAAAATTACTACAGATGGTGACTGCAGCCATGAAATTAAAAGACACTTACTCCTTGGAAGGAAAGTTATGACCAACCTAGATAGCATATTCAAAAGCAGAGACATTACTTTGCCAAAAAAGGTTCATCTAGTCAAGGCTAGGGTTTTTCCTGTGGTCATGTATGGATGTGAGTTTTGGACTGTGAAGAAGGCTGAGCGCTGAAGAATTGATGCTTTTGAGCTGTGGTGTTGGAGAAGACTCTTGAGAGTCCCTTGGACTGCAAGGAGATCCAACCAGTCCATTCTGAAGGAGATCAGCCCTGGGATTTCTTTGGAAGGAATGATGCTAAAGCTGAAACTCCAGTACTTTGGCCGCCTCATGCAAAGAGTTGACTCATTGGAAAAGACTCTGATGCTGGGAAGGATTGGGGGCAAGAGGAGAAGGGGACAACAGAGGATGAGATGGCTGGATGGCATCACTGACTCGATGGATTTGAGTCTGAGTGAACTCTGGGAGTTGATGATGGACAGGGAGGCCTGGCGTGCTGCGATTCATGGGGTCGCAAAGAGTCGGACATGACTGAGCGACTGATCTGATCTGATCTGATCCACTGAACAATTTGAGTGACTGTGGGAACCTAGGAGAACAAGACTTTTCAAAATCCCCCCTCTCCCTCAGAGCTGTGTTGCCAGGATGCAATCGGACAGTGCCCTTTTCTGTCCTTGAAGTCCTCCAAAATTTTCATTTTTTTTTCTTTCTTCTCAGAAGTGTGGAACCTTCTCAGAAGGTTTTAAGATTTTTTTTTTTTTTTTTTAAATTTTACTTCTTCCTTACTGGCTTTGTGCAGAAATCAGATGTTTATAAGCTTTTTATTACTTATCCAATCCATGAGTTCAGTTTCCCATTTAACTTTTATGAATGTTTTCTTTGTTAAGATAAGTCCTTTCAAAACCTTGTAAAGAATGTTTTACCATATACTAACGTAAGAATGGAGTGGTAAAACTAGAAAATCTGACAGGAAACACACACATACACACATGCATTCCCATAGGCAATTTAGCTTCAGTTTACAGAAATTAAGTATATCTCTTATGGAAAAAATGGAAAGATGTTATCATTTTATTGTTGTGTTATTTTGTAGTCCTTATTCTGTCCTAATTTCTGATTATGGCTGATTATGTAGTTCTTTTTTGGCGTGAAAATGGGTCACACATATTATGCTGGTCTAGATATTAGAGAGCTGACAACATTCTACAAAGTAGCTTTGTTTCAGATGAGTAATAAAACTAGTCTATCTATTTTGCTGTAATCTGGCAAACTTTACTATCTATCTCATTCTTTTGCATTACAACAAAGTTTTAATGTTGTTTCAGTGTGACTTCCTTTAATGATGTTAAAGTCATTGCTTTTACGGACAGGCTTTGCATTCAGATCCCAGTTCTGTCGTTTACAAGCTGTGCTACTTTGAACAAGTTTATTTTATCTCTTGGAACCCTCTTTTCTGCACCTGTAAAAGGGGAAAGTAATAATTATATGTTGCTCAAAGGTTTGTGAGGAGTGATATAACCCTATACATTTATCATAATTCTTCACACAGTAAGCACTTGCTAGATGACTGTTGTTGATTGGTTGATTGTTATATTGTTGTTGTCATTATAATAATATGTTGTAATATATTATCATTGTTCATTGTTATCATATATATATATGTATATATATATGCCTGGCATATTGCCTGGCACATAGTAGGCACCAGACAAATATTTTATTGACTTTGATTGGACATGGTTAGCTTTGGTGACTAAATCAGAGGTGGCTAGTGTCCCACTTTATTTACTAGATTAGCTAGGATAAAATTTTTGAAGGAAACAAATCATGTCTCTGCCTTTAACATCCACAACCTTCATAGAGATGTGATCTTGAAAGCAAACAATGAAATGTGGCCAATTGGGTGGGGAAGAGATACAACCACCTTCGAGGCTGTTTCTAGGAGCAGCAGTTGTTTATCACTCCAGAGGCTGACACTTCTCTTTTCTCCCTTGAATGAAGAGAGTGGACTGGGGCAGAAAGGTTGCTGGTTGTGTTCATTAATTTTCCTTCCAGAACTGCCACGTGTCACCAGATTTCCCCCAGCCACCAATGCTGTTTGGCAGACTTCTCTTTGCCCACAAGAAGCCAAAATGTTAAATTGGTGGAGCTGACTAGATCTGACAGAGAAATGCTTCACTCTGGCCTGGATGTCTAAGTGAATTTGGTATACTCCTTGTGGTCTGGGGCAAATGCTGGAAGCTATTAGAATCCTGAACAAAACCCTCCATTCAAAGACTGCTCGTTTCCTGCTGGGGTAATCCAAGTATCAAACATGAACAAATCTGGGCACAGAGCATGTGGCGGCTCCGTGCAGAATCCACCGAGGTGTCTGAGACAGCTCCCCCAGGGACTGAGAACGTTACTTCCACTTGATCATCTTGAATCAGTGGTTTCTTTTGAAAATCAGAGCGCCATGTTTCCTATCAAGTATAGATGAGAACTGGTTGCATTTCCTCTTGTCAGTCAAATTTCAGACAGGGGAACTTTCTCCTTCCCTTGAGTTCTAGAGGCCTTCGTTTTTGTTTTCAGTTTAGTTTTTTGTTTTCTAATTCTTTCAAGTTTCCTTCCAAAATCAGAGAATATCATTAGCCACAGAGTCTGCTCTTTTAGACTTGACCTGTTCAGTGGCTGGAAACTATTTTATTAAGGAGCCTTTATGGGGAAGTTATGGTTTATCTCATGCAATATCTGAATCTGTCATAAACCGTTTCCTTTCTGTACCAAAATTTATTTTCTGTGAAACTCCAGGTGTTCTTTTGCATAGACTTGAAAGGAAAAGAGTTGTTAGTTCAGGGTTTTCCCTAAGAAGAATATTTTCTTGTGATGGATTAATTGAGGATGAAATCAGATAACATAGGTGAAATCACTGAGTATGCATAGAGAAAGCCATTAGTTTAATGAATTTTGTTGGTCAGCTGGTTTTCAATGGTGTGACGTTAAAGTTGGGCAACTGTTCTACTCCTGCACTTATCAGACTGATGGGAACTCTTTTCTTAGATACTCTCCCTCCTGCTAGACTGGAAACTTCTGGAGAAAGTGGACAAAGCCTTATTCATCATTGTATTCCTAGTTCCCAGCATCTCATTAGACAATTAATGCTTTTTAACAATGAATGAATAAGTAAGATGTTTTTATAAAACTTGAATGTTAAACCAGGTGGTTGGACAAAATAAAGCCGTAGAGTGAGTTTATGAGACTTCTTATATATTCAACCTCATTTTCACCTTCTATCTATGCTTTGATTCCTCTCGGGATGGTTTACGTAGTGAATCTGGTTTTCTTTCCTCATTAAGGAATTCAGCTACATTACTGAATAGTCTCAGTCGTGTTCCTTTCCCCAAAGAATCTGAATGAGATGTGAAATACATGAAATGATAACGTCAAATGGGAAAGATTAACCTATTCTGATGACATTTAAGGAGTTCTAACTAGCAAGCAGCTCCCTTGTCGGTAGACTGTGGTCCTGTGTTATGTCAGGGGTAACATGATGATTCACTTTCAGAGAGCTTTTTGTCTTTTCCTCCAAGTTATGCTGACCTCTCAGATGAAAATATTCCCCATCTAATAAAAGTCAGACCAAATTTATGGACCTGCTCTTGACCACTTGTCCTTTATGCTTTCATAGAAAAAAATAAATCTAGATTAAGATTCATAGGTTACTGTTGGACCGTGTAAATGGTGGTCAAGGGCCAAATAGTCTACTTTTCTTGGTTTTCCCATATTTTCCTGATTATGGCTGTTGGGGGGGATATCGAAGCTTATGAGGTGAAGGCTGCTGCAGAGAATGGTAATGTAATTAGTTCTCTGTACAAACATTAGCTGCTGCTCTCATTCTCCAGTACCACACAGGTTGGGCTGAGTTGAGGCTGATGGAAGAGTAGCTGAGGCCTGTCAGGACAAATGAGAAGGAAGACATTCTGTAACTAACGGTCCAGAATGACTGTTAGTGGTATTTTTGTTGCCAATTCAGTTCAGTTCAGTTCAGTCCAGTCACTCAGTCACGTCTGACTCTTTGTGACCCCATGGACTTAGCACGCCAGGCTTCCCTGTCCATCACCAGCTCCTACTGAACTCATGTCCATCGAGTCGGTGATGCCATCCAACCATCTCATCCTCTGTCTTCCCCTTCTCCTCTCACCTTCAATCTTTCCCAGCATCAGGGTCTTTTCCAATGAGTCAGTTCTTTGCGTCAGGTGGCCAAAGTATTGGAGCTTGAGCATTAGAATCAGTCTTTCCAGTGAATATTCAGGACTGATTTCCTTTAGGATAGACTGGTTGGATCTCCTTGCAGTCTTCTCCAACACCACAGTTCAAAAGCATTAGTTCTTTGGTGCTCAGCTTTCTTTAGAGTCCAACTCTCACATCCATACATGATTATTGGAAAAGCCATAGCTTTCACTAGACGGACCTTTGTTGGCAATGTAATGTCTTTGCTTTTTAATATGCTGCCTACGTTTTTCTTTAATATGCTGCCTATGCTTTTCTTCCAAGGAGCAAGCATCTTTTAATTTCATGGCTGCAGTCACCATCTGCAGTGATTTTGGAGCCCAGATAAATAGTCTGTCACTGTTTCCATTGTTTCCCCATCTATTTGCCATGAAGTGATGAGACTGGATGCTATGATTTTCTAAATGTTGAGTTTTAAGTCAACTTTTTCGACTGAGGGACCATCACTTTCTTTTTTTTTTTGGCTTCCCTTGTGGCTCAGTTTGTAAAGAATCTGCCTGCTATGTGAGAGACCTGGGTTCAGTCCCTGTGTTGGGAAAAATCCCCTGGAGAACGGAAAAGCTACCCATTCCAGTATTCTGACCTGGAGACTTCCATGGACTGTATGGTCCATGGGACATGATTGAGCGACTGTCACTTTCATTTTGTTGCTGACACTATGACAATTTCCCTTTTTACCTATTCCCATGGAATTTTTGTCTTTTTATTACTCATTCAACAAGTATTTGTTAGATATCTACTCTTTATTCTGTTTGCTATTTCAGGGATTACTTAAATGGCTCATGAATGAGTGTGTGATGACTCAAATATGGGTCTGTTCCTCAAGATTCTTGTCACCTAGGAAGGGAGATAAATATGAGACAGAGAGTAATTAGGTCATAAGATATGGCAAGATGCAGAACAACAGGCTTTGGAATTCGATAGTCTTGATTTCAGGTTCAAGATCTACCACTGTTTAGCTCTTTTGACACTTCAGGCAAAGTTACTCAGCCTGGTTCAAGTTTGGTTTCTCAGTCTTTAAATTGTGAATAATACATTCCATTCCTGGAAGGATTGCTTTAGGACTTGAAGGAAAAAATAAAAGCTACAAAGGGGGCTTGGTGTAAATTAGACACTTGATGAATGGCAGCTCTTATTACCTAACTATAATAGACCAGGTACAGATATGTGAGCTTGGAGGAGGTGATCATCACCCATTGGATGGTGGGGAGAGGAGTGAGAGTGTCAGAGAAGGGACCCGGAGTTTCATGGGGACAGACATCTGAACTGAGCTTGGGACATGTGGTGAGAGGAACAGAGAAGAAACAGTATTCAAGACTTGTTATGTATTTTTACACATTTTTGTTTGTTTTCAGCAAATAAGCACTCACTTTCCATCATTTTTATTTGCAGTATGTGAATCAAATCATCATGTTACTGAAACCTTAACATGAATCCCAGTGCCAAGAATCATGTGTTTCTTCTGTTTTCTTTTGTTGTCCCCCAGCACCCTCTATAAACAGTGTCTATTGAATGATTGCAGAGGCTCATGTCCTGGCTGTGTTAAAATGTCTGCATTAGTAGGAATGTCCCTCTGAAGCCACTGTACCATCACAGGTGTTTTAGGAAAGATGCTCAGCTCCTAAGTTCTAGTTGTTTCTTAGAACAGTGAAAACCTAGAGATATTAGAGCAGGATCATAACCTGTGGGCTCATGCATGGCAAAACCTTGACCATGATAATGATGATTGTAGTTATTACTAATTATTTGGAACTTCTAACAATCCAGAATTTTAATTTGTGAAGGACACGTCTCTCCTTGGTGAATCTGAATATGCTGCCCTTAGCCCAGTGTTCTTCCATGCTGGTCCGCAGCTCACTTTGGCTGGGCCAGCTTTGGCCTTTCTGCCCAGTCTGTGTTTCTATGTTCCTGGCCTCTGTGCCAGCCTGCCACATCCTTGAAATAAAGTATGCTGTACTATCTCTTGTTGGGCCTGCTAAGAAAGGGGCTTATGTCCTATAGGAAAAGCATCTGATTCACAGTGCTCTCTTCTTTTAGTATGCTGTGAGCTTCATCTTGCTCTTCCCCACATATTTTTTAGAATAATAGTATTAATGACTGTTATTATTATTCTGGTACACAGCTTGGCTCTGCGGTATTGGGTTGTTAGGAATCCAGTGTTTGTTCACTGTAGTTGTAATTTTTCTGTTTTTCATCTCAGAGTAGGAAAGTGGTACTTCTTGAATACCTCATTCTATTATTCTAGAATGCTTGTTAGACTCCTCAGAGAGGTAGTATACTGTCCATAAGATTTGGGCCTAGAGGCATAGCATATGATCAAAAGGAAGCTTGCAACTGGACATAGTTCTCTGCGAGGTGAGAGAGGTAAATGAGTAAGCCCGGATAGGCCTCCTAACTCAGAATTTTCTAAATGGTTGATGCTTGGCTAATATGTTACAAAGTGAATTTGTTTATTCATATATCACATAATTATATACTCTGTATATAATATGTAATTGAATGAATTGAATGATTATTTATTGCACATAAGTGTTATAACAGAAACTGAACTCAAAACCCAAGGAGAAGTGTGTGTGGTTGCATCACTTGTAGAAATCAAACTTTTAATATATTTTTGGGTTCCTTACTAGTTCCTGTCTATGTATCCATTAACAGTATGGTTGGAACCATACAGTAGATATCCTATCCTGGGGTGTTATGCTGTTTCCAGCTCCCCCCTCCACATACATACATTATATTATTCACATATGCTTTCAAAAATAAGTATCAATATATCTCCATGCTGCTGCTGCTGCTAAGTCACTTCAGTTGTGTCAGACTCTGTGCGACCCCATAGATGGCAGCCCACCAGGCTCCCCATAGCTCTTCTTATAGAACCTGTGGTTTAAGCTCTGGGCATCTAAAGGAAGCTCCCACTCCCACCTCACCCAGGCACTTTGTTTTCTTTTTGCAGTGAGAGGGGAAGTTAGGTGTGGTGGCAGGAGGATACTGCCCAGAGTTCATTGTCCAAGGCTGTCTTTGGTGCTCTCATCAGAAACCTAGAGGCATCATCGGTCAGAGTGAAACCTGTAAAGAATAGACTTTACAGACAGAGAGGAGAAATAATGTATGATATCCCTTATGGAATCTAAAGAGAAATGATACAAATGTACTTACTTACAAAACAGAAAGAGACTCACAGACTTAGAGAATGAACTTATGGTTGCCAGGGAGAAAGGGGAAGGGGAAGAGATAGTTAGGGAATTTGGGACGTGTACACACTGCTATATATAAGATGGGTAACCAACCAGGATCTACTGTATAGTACAGGGAACTCTGCTCAATGTTATATGGCAGCTTGGGTGGGAGGGGAGTTTGGGGGAGAATGGATACATATATTTGTATGACTGAGTTCCTTCGCTGTTCACCTGAAACTATCACAACATTGTTAATCTACTATACCCCAGGACAAAAGAAAAAGTTAAAAAAAGCAAAGAGGAGACTTTAGAAGGGAGTATTTGAAGGACTCTGGGACATTCTGGAGATAGGTTCCTACATTATCACTTTGAGTGGAGAAGTTAGGTGCAGGTAAATGGTGACTAAAAGAACCAGTACCTTGGCTTACTTGGAAGTGGTTTTGCACTTGAGTTTCAATCCCTCTGATGCTGTAGGTGTTCTGCCTCTCTTTCTCTCTATCCTCTAAAAATATGCAGCATCACTTTGGAGACAGATGGTAGGGATTTCAGGGGAGTAAGATAACTTGCAACTTTCCAAAAGTTCCAAAAGTGGGCACAGTGCATATGATGTTTTCCAAAGGGAGTGCTAGGGGTTAGAAATGAAGTTGAAGGTGGGAGAGTGGAACCAGTGGAGGAGAGAAGAGCAGTAGCTTTAAAGTCAGACAGCAGGGGTTCAGATCTTTGCTCTGGCACTAGTTTGGTGGCCTTGGACAAATTTCTTAATGTTTCTAAATCCTTCTACGAAGAAGATAATTACTGAGCATCACAACAAAAGTTGTGATGGAGATTAAATTGGATAATGTAAATAATGTACAATGCCTGGTATAAATAGTAAGCAATCAGTGAATGGGAAGCATTATTACTATTGTTATTTCCTGTTTCATCTTATTGCTTTCCAAACTGGTATCTCTCAACTAAGGTAGTAATGGGGTTTGTAAGTCATTTTTGGTATTTCAAAGTGTGAGGAAAGTAGACAGTTTTGCTCATTGTAAAAAGGACACAGGAGAGTTTTTTTGAAACATGGCACCCTTGGGGAAAGAATACCAAAGAGATCTGTGGTGTTGACAAAGCTGGGGCTTCTGACTCAGAATGTTAGCAAGTTCTTTAATGGAAACTTGTGGTTTTCCAGCACTCCTGGGAGTAAATAGGGGATAATATGCCCAAGGCCTTGATTGATTGGTATGAAGGATCATCTCTGGAGTAGCAGAAGTCTCCAGAGTCCCCATTGCTCAGTCGTGTTAACTGGCTTGTTGAACATGCTCTCTCTGCCAAGTGTCTTCTTGGAAACTGGAAGCACTGAGAAAACTGTTAGGCAAATGGAAACCGGTTTCTCTACCCAACTGGGTAGAGCATTTGCTCTAGGCAACCAGACAGGCTCCAGGAGACAGTTGTCTTTACAGTGCCTTTTTTTAAAAGCTGTAATTTAAACTGACATCACTTGATTTTGACATTGCAATAAGGTCTCTGTAGACTTAACATTATGTTCATTTTCCCATGCACATCCTTACTGGAGATTGATGGATTTACACCAACATGGAAACTGGCTGGAATGGAAACCATCCAGAAAATGATTAGGGAGCTTGAAGCTTTTTGAAACTGGGCACAGTGTGCATTAAGTCATTATTGTTTTAATGAAACTTGTCTTAGCTGGGGTCTCTTAACCACTTGTTTTCTAGTTTTAATACTGAGTCACTAATTTACACTAATGAGATGCTGTCAAGATTAAACACCAGTCTTATACTGTGTTTGCCAAAGTGTAAGATCTAAACCTGAGATGTGGCTTTGCAAAATCCTTTGTATTAAACTTGTGGAGAAATAGAAACAAACAAACTGCCTGGTTTCAACAGAAACTGTCAACATACACATCTGGGAAGAAACTCATGGTAAATATGTTTTATATTATAACAGGGTGGTCTACAGTAGGTCTCATCAGTAAACAGCTAAATATCACCCTTCCCTCAATTTGCGTACTGACGCATCTGGTGTGAAATATTGTTCCCATCAGCTTTTGATGATCTTGTCTGTGGATCATCCACTATGAGAAGTGGCTCTTAAAAAAGGGAAGCAGGAAGGCAGAATAGAATGAACATAGGTGTTAGACCCAAATACACATAGGCCCAGGTCCCTTTTTTTCCAGTTGTGTGGCTATATAAATGTCTTATATATATATATAAGACAAAATGCCTCCTTTTGTCTTGAGTTTTCTCACACACAGCATGGGGTGGTAACATTTATAGGGCGTTGCTGTTGAAAGGTTTAGTAAAGGTGATTCAGGTAGACATGTAGCACCTCACATACAGCTTGTGCTCACTTAAGGGTAGATAGAAACACACACATGTTATCCTATTGAGTTCTCCCCAGGTTTGTCCAAGGCCACCCAGACTTTCTTGGCCTTCTCTCCCATTATCAGTTAGTGTATGTTCTTGAAGGCAAAGTGATTTCATCATTGGTTTGGAGGGAGGAAAATAATTAAGGCAAGTCTATTGCAAGAGAATCCACCTATCTTTCTGCAGGGTCAAATGGAAATGGTTTTTAGACTGCCCGTTATTTCTTTCACTTCTCTTCATTAGTGGTGCTAATGGAAACATAATTACCTTTTTACTTTGTTAGTCATAATCTCTTGGCCTCTTCAAATCCCAAATATTGAAAATATGTTGTGTTTTTATGATCTCTTTTGGCTTCCCAAACCCAGAGAAAGCCAACGAGAGGGTAGAAGATGACCTGAGAAGTTTCCATTCCCGAGGGTAATGAGGGTATATTTATGATTTTTGTTCTTTATGGAGACATTGTTCCTATAGAGAACTTTTCTCTCTCTTTTAGTTGGAATCAGAGAAGATGGTAAGTGATGGGAGATATGCACTCTGAACTGCTTTCATCAAATCCTGCTACAATTTCTCTTTGCACTTAGTTCTGAGGTCATTGATGCTCTGTGGAGACCTGCCCTCCACTGATACCTTTGCTCCTACTTTCAACGTGGACTTTGGATGCTTGTTTGAGTGATTGCAGCTCCTGCTGAATGGTGTTTCTGTTTCAAATTGTATTGCAAAATATAGAGTAAGATATTTTTTTGTTGGGAGATCTTGTTTCTCTTCTTAGTCTCTTCTCCGCTCTCACCCTTCCAAACCATTCTTTAAAAAACAAAACAAAGCAAACAAAACCCTATACTGAGAAAACATCCTGGAGGAGTGAGCAGCCTAGGTCAAAACCTTTTCCTGATAAATGGTAGAATTCTGTTGTCCACCTTGTGATTGGCTATTTCAGTGTTTTAGACTGAAAACAATTTAGACTCACACTGATGGAGATGAAAAAGAAAAAAAGTATTTAATATCATTAAAAACTCTCAGAATTGGTTTGGAAAAAATATTCTTTTTCTACAGAAAATTCACCATCTTCTCTTGAAGCAACATAAAATTTTTAGGCCTTTTATGTCTTTTATCAAATAATACATTGTTCCAGAGAAAAAAAAAGCTTTAAAAAATCGTACTAATAGTAGTAGTGAAAATACGTACACATCTTCATTTTAACAAAGAATGCAGTCATTCATGGAAACTATCTTCTGATGTACATTTAAAACCATTGCCATGGTTCTGATTGGCTTTTTTGCTGGAAAGTGCTCATATTCTGGAGTGTGTTTATAGATCTTGACCTCTATGCTTCTCCTGAATCAGAAACTGGAAGACATTTTGCTGGAGGGACCAAGAGTGAGTGCCGGTTGCTGCTATACCTAGGTCTAGGGCTGACGTGTTAGGAGATGGTTCTGTGGTCCAGGGACACCCAGAAGGCTGAGGCCATGGTTTCCTACTCAGTGTACAAACATGAAAAACAGACCAGACACACCCTAGGAAAAGATAACTGTTAGTGAGTTATGCTAATAAACTCATTAACCAAAGAGGAATTTGGGAAGAAGGAAGTGGAGAAGAGAAATTACATTAAAAAAAAAATAATTACTTTCTTGCTTTAGAATACACTAGTGTTTTTGGCTTATTTTCTAAGAGTGGTATGTTTTACCTTTGTTCAAACTTGTCAGATTCTCAATGTAAAGCCCACTGGAAACATTTTTTCTTCCTTTTTTTTCAGGGGCGGGGGAGTGCTTCTTTGGGCCTCTTAAAGATGATTAAAGGTTGTCATTTGTAAGGACTTTTATGGCAGTTTTTGATAATGGTAGTGCAAGACAGGATAAATGGATTGGAGGTCCCATGTCCAGTGTTCCATGTGGTACAGGGACCATCTCTGCTCCTTGAGTCACCTCTGATGACTTTCACTAATGAGTGAACAGATCTTCCACTTCTGAAATGCAAGAATAATATATTAAGCTAGGGAACATTTCCTCTATTTGATACCTGTTGGCTACTTGGTAAAAATTGGTAAGCAAATGAATGATGAATCAGTTATGTCCTAGAGCTGCTTCCCACATCTTCTTAGGGTAGTTAGGGCCCTCTTGACATTTTGTGAAAATGGTACATATGGGTACTTTTGAAATTTCCTTTGTAGGCCAAACAGCCCCAATTACTCCATAGTTTTAAGTCTACATTTTATACTATATTCTTCCCTTCTTGCTCTCTGCTGGACAATTCTAATCTGTCAATGTGTTTCTTAAAGTGTTGTGAAAACACTTGAATGAAATGCCCCACATAAAGTCAGATGAACATAGGGAATAATGAAACATTTCTCTTTTGGTTCTGGACTCTGTTATTATTATTAAAGGAGCCAGAATCTCTTGGACTTCTTGGGGTCATCGTACTTAGACAGATGGATAGTAGAGTGTCAAAGGGAACAGCCTGGAGCCAGCAGCCAGGTTTGAATTCAGACTTTGCTGCTTATGAAAGGTGTGACCCTGGACAAGTTGCTCAGCCTCTCTCTCTGTGCCTCAGTTTCCTCATCTATAAAATTGGGGATAATCTTAGTACTTACTTCATAGGGTTATTATAAAGAGCAAATGAATTAATTTATGCCAAGTGCTTACAGTAATTCCTGGAACAAGATAAGCTATTTGGTTTTTATTGAACAATGGAAAGCCTCCAGGTCTTACAATCCGAAGTGCAATTAACTTTCCTCAGTGAGGCTGTAGAATTAGAGAGGCTTTGTTTAATTCCTAGCTCTGTTACTCTGTGTCCTTGGATAAGTTTCTTCACTTTCTAAGCTTCTGTTTCCTCATCTGCAAACTGAGTATACAAGGATTAAAATAGTATCTTCCATGTAAGATCATTAGGAAGATTAAACGGAATAGAACACATAGTGCTCGACACATTGTAAGTGCCCTGGAAAGATTTGCTAATATTGTCATTTGAGCTTTTAAGCCATAATTAAAGTTATTGAGCACAGTGGGCCTGGTTTATACTTTGCTTTTTTTTTTTTTTTTTGTAACTCTACCTGATATACCATGTATATAAGCACCACTGAATTAAAAGAGTAAATATTTAAATTGAATGTTCCCTTTGGATCTTACCTTGCATACGTGGAAGCAATGAAATTCTTCTAAGCTACTTGAAACTGTATGCTCAGTTCATGGTGCTGTTTGGTTGTTCTGAAGAATGTATTCTCTTTGCCACCTTGCACTGTCTCATTTACTTGGGCTTCATTATAAATAGACTTGCTTGATCACTTCTCTCCTATTTAATTGCTATCTAGAATTTCTAGGGAATATTTAGGCTGGTAGCTGCATTGCTCACCAGCTGGTAGCCTTTCTTGCTTCAAATGGCCTGTGAGGTGGGTAAGTAATCAGGTGAGTGACAAAGGTTATAACCAATTTTCTAGGGACTCTGGGATCCATTTTTCTTGAGTCTTTGAAGCTTTAAGCAAGTGACTGCTATGGTGGCTGAGAAAGTGGGAGACGGTTTTAGAAAAAATGGTTTAGAGTTATTAATGTTTTCAAATCTTGGTTGGATTTTAAAGGTGGGTTAAACTGCTAAAGTGAATATAAATTAAAACCAGTTAAACAGAGGAGTCCCTCGTCCATTCTGTCTTTGGTGTGCTTAGAATTCCACAAATTTTATGGGTTTCAAAATACTTGCCTTGTTTTGAATGTTTCTAATAAGATGGAGCGAAGTGGCTTACACCTCGTGAGATATGGAACCGTTACCCAGGAATGCTGTTTGGCGCACATATAAAGAAAGCTCTGGTCTCTTGATTCATAAAAAATGTGTGGCTCATTTCCCTGGGACATGTGCATTATTTTCACAGGAATTTCACTTTTCACTTCCTCCCACCCTGTGCATCACTTGTACATGTTTGCAATTCATCAGCTATGGTTTCCCAAATTTCTGCCTCCACCTCTCTCAAGCCACCTCCATCCAACTAACTCAAAGAGAAATAGATTATATGGGGAGGAGGAACATTTCCTTAAATGCCTCATCATTCTGTATGTAAGGTGGATTTGAGAAATGGTCTGATTGTTAGCCTAGATGACTCAATGCAATTATGCAACAGTTTCCATGAAAGAGAGAGAGAGAATGAAAGAAACTGCTGATTTTTTTTTCTCTCTCTCCTCCTCTTTTTGCAGTCTCAAGGCTATATTTTAGGTTGGCTGTACAGAAATGAGGTTGTACTGTGCCGACTCACCCTCTAAACCAAAATACACCAATGGAAGTCTCTGTATAGCTCAACCAATGAGAATCTCATGTATTGCCCTCTTACTTGTCCATGAGATTCCCAGAAAAAAAGAAAATAGCTAGCTTTGGCTAAGAAAGCAATGGCTTTTTTTCTGCAATGAAAATAGCACTTTTTTTTTTTCCCTTCTTAAGTTTTCTTAGAAAATGAGAGTATGCGAGGATTAGTGCTGACTGGTCTCATTTGGATGTCCAGCTTTTTGATTTTCTGGTGAAGCCGGGTCATTTCCCTTTGGATGCTTGATGTAGTGGAAAGAGCAGTGGTGTCCAGTTCTGTTCCTATTCAGCCATCAAGATCTAAAGAGCTAATAGGTCTGCCCAAAGTTGAAAGGAAAATTCCTCTGGGAGGGGAGTTAAATTCTTCTGGCTGGGAATCCAGAATGGTTACAAATTTGACCTTTGGAGCTAGAGTGACATGGATTTTGATTCTTGCTCTGCCACTCAGTGTGCAAGTAGGGCACATTGCTTAACCTAAGTCTCAATTTTCTCCTCTGTAGGATGGGTATAATAGTATACACCACCTGATGGTATATCCCAATATAGTGGGATATCCCTAATTTAGTGACAGTTCAGTCGCTCAGTCATGACAGACTCCTTGTGACCCTATGGACTGCAGTACGCCAGGCTTCCCTGTCCATCACCGACTCCCAGAGCTTGCTCAAAGTCCTGTCCATTGAGTCAGAGATGCCACCCAACCATCTCATCCTCTATCATCCCCTTGTCCTCCTGCCTTCAATCTTTCCCAGCATCAGGGTCTTTTCCAAAGAGTCGGTTCTTCGCATCAGGTGGTCAAAGTATTGGAGCTTTAGCTTCAACATCAGTCCTTCCAATGAATATTCAGGACAGGTTTCCTTTAGGATAGACTGATTGGATCTCTTTGCAGTCCAAGGGACTCTTAAGATTCTTCTCCAATACCACAGTTCAAAAGCACCAATTCTTTGGCACTCAGCTTTCTTTATGCTCCAACTCTCACATCCATGCATGACTTCTGGAAAAACCATAGCTTTGATTATATTAACCTTTGCAGGCAAAGTAATGTTTCTGCTTTTTAATATGCTGTCTATATTTGTCATAACTTTTCTTCCAAGGACCAAGTGACTTTTAATTTTGTGGCTGCAGTCACCATCTGCAGTGATTTTGGAACCCAAGAAAATAAAGTCTGTCACTGTTTCCGTTCTTTCCCCATCTATTTGCCATGAAGTAATGGGACCAGATGCCATGATCTTAGTTTTTTAAATGTTAAGTTTTAAGCCAGCTTTTTCAGTCTCCTCTTTTACTTTCATCAAGAGGCTCTTTGTTTCTCTTCACTTTCTGCCATAAGGGTGGTGTCATCTGCATATCTGAGGTTATTGCTATTTCTCCCAGCAATATTGACTCCAGCTTGTTCTTCTTCCAGCCCAGCATTTTGCATGATATACTCTGCATATAAGTTAAATAAGCAGGATGACAATATACAGCCCTGACGTACTCCTTTCCCAATTTGGAACCAGTCTGTTGTTCCATGTCCAGTTCTAACTGATGCTTCTTGACCTGCATACAGATTTCTCAGGAGCCAGGTCAGGTGGTCTGGTATTCCCATCTCTTTAAGAATTGTCCACAGTTTGTTGTGATCCACACAGTCAAGGGCTTTGGTGTAGTCAATAAAGCAGAAGTAGATGTATCTCTGGAATTCACTTGCTTTTTCTGTGATCCAACAGATGTTGGCCATTTGACCTCTGGTTCCTCTGCCTTTTTTAAATCTAGCTTGAAAATCTGGAAATTCTCAGTTTACATACTGTTGAAGCCTAGGTTGGAGAATTTTGGGCATTACTTTATTAGCATGTGAAATAAATGTAATTGTATGGTAGTGTGAACATTCTTTGGCATTGCTTTTCTTTGGGATTGGAGTGAAAACTGACCTTTTCCAGTCCTGTGGCCACTGCTGAGTTTTCCAAATTTGCTGGCATATCTAGTACAGCACTTTCACAGCATCATTTTTTTAGGATTTGAAATGGCTCAACTGGAGTTCCATCACCTCCACTAGGTTTGTTTGTAGTGATGCTTCCTAAGGCCCACTTGACTTTGTATTCCAGGATGTCTGGCTCTAGGTGAGTGATCACACCATTATGGTTATCTGGGTCATAGTTCTTCCATGTTTTCTTGCCACCTCTTCTTAATATCTTCTGCTTCTGTTAGGTCCATACTGTTTCTGTCCTTTATTGTGCCCATCTTTGAATGAAATGTTCCCTTGGTATCTCTAATTTTCTTGAAGAGATCTCTATTCTTACCCATTCTGTTGTTTTCCTCTTTTTCTTTGTACTGTTCACTGAAGAAGGCTTTCTTTTTTTTTTTTTTAAATCAAGAATCTCTTTTATTGATTATCAGAAACATTACAAACATCTAGTATGAACAAATTGTAACATGATAGTGTTTAGTTTGAACAATTAATACATTTCAGATATAATATTATACATATTTCAATGCTATTCTCCCCAATCATCTCACCCTCTCCTGGTCCCAGAGTCCAAAAGTCTGGTCTATACATCAGTGTCTCTTTTGTTGTCTCGTAAATAGGGTTATTTTTTATCATCTTTCTAAATTCCATATATATGCGTTAGTATACTGTATTTGTGTTTTTGTTTCTGGCTTACTTCACTCTGTATAATAGGCTCCAGTTCCATCCACCTCCTTAGAACTGATTCAAATGTATTCTTTTTAATGGCTGAGTAATATTCCATTGTGTATATGTACCACAGCTTGCTTATCCATTCATCTGTGGATGGACATCTAGGTTGCTTCCACGTTCTGGCTATTGCAAACAGTGCTGCTATGAACATTGGGGTACAGGTGTCTCTTTCAATTCTGGTTTTCTCAGTGTATATGCCCAGCAGTGGGATTGCTGGATCATAAGGCAGTTCTATTCGCAGTTTTTTGAGGAATCTCCATACTGTTCTCCAAAGTGGCTGTACTAGTTTGCATTCCCACCAACAGTGCAAGAGGGTTCCCTTCTCTCCGCACCCTCTCCAGCATTTATTGCTTGTGGACTTTTGGATAGCAGCCATTCTGATTGGCGTGAAATGGTATCTCATAGTGGTTTTGATTTGCATTTCTCTGATAATGAGTGATGTTGAGCATCTTTTCATGTGTTTGTTAGCTATCTGTATGTCTTCTTTGGAGAAATGTCTATTGAGTTCTTTGGCCCATTTTTTGATTGGGTCATTTATTTTTCTGGAATTGAGCTGTAGAAGTTGCTTGTATATTTTTGAGATTAGTTGTTTGTCAGTTGCTTCATTTGCTATTATTTTCTCCCATTCTGAAGGCTGTCTTTTCACCTTGCTTTTAGTTTCCTTTGTTGTGCAAAAGCTTTTAAGTTTGATTAGGTCCCATTTGTTCATTTTTGATTTTATTTTCAATATTCTGGGAGGTGGGTCACAGAGGATCCTGCTGTGATGTAAGTCAGAGAGTGTTTTGCCTATGTTTTCCTCTAGGAGTTTTATGGTTTCTGGTCTTACATTTAGCTCTTTAATCCATTTTGAGTTTATTTTTGTGTATGGTGTTAGAAAGTGTTCTAGTTTCATTCATATGGAGGGGTCTTGTTTTTTGTATCCATTCAGCCAGTCTCTGTCTTTTGGTTGGGGCATTCAACCCATTTACATTTAAGGTAATTAATGATAAATATGATCCCGTTGCCATTTACTTTGTTGTTTTGGGTTTGAATTTATATATCCTTTTTGTGTTTCCTGTCTAGAGAATGTCCTTTAGTATTTGTTGGAGAGCTGGTTTGGTGGTGCTGAATTCTCTCAGCTTTTGCTTGTCTGTAAAGGTTTTGATTTCTCCTTCATATTTGAATGAGATCCTTGCTGGGTACAATAATCTGGGCTGTAGGTTCTTTTCTTTCATCACTTTAAGTATGTCTTGCCATTCCCTCCTGGCTTGGAGAGTTTCTATTGAAAGATCAGCTGTTATCCTTATAGGAATTCCCTTGTGTGTTATTTGTTGTTTTTCCCTTGCTGCTTTTAATATTTGTTCTTTGTGTTTGATCTTTGTTAATTTGATTAATATGTGTCTTGGGGTGTTTCGTCTTGGGTTTATCCTATTTGGGACTCTCTGGGTTTCTTGGACTTGAGTGATTATTTCCTTCCCCATTTTAGGGAAGTTTTCAACTATTATCTCCTCTAGTATCTTCTCATGGTCTTTCTTTTTGTCTTCTTCTTCTGGGACTCCTATGATTCGAATATTGTAACGTTTAATATTGTCCTGGAGGTCTCTGAGATTGTCCTCATTTCTTTTAATTCGTTTTTCTTTTTTCTCCTCTGATTCCTTTAATTCTGCCATTCTATCTTCTAATTCGCTAATTCTATCTTCTGCCTCTGTTATTCTACTATTTGTTGCCTCCAGAGTGTTTTGGATCTCATTTATTGCATTATTCATTATATGTTGATTCTTTTTTATTTCTTCTAGGTCCTTGTTAAATCTTTCTTGCATCTTCTCAATGCTTTTGTCCAGACTATTTATCCATGATTCCATTTTGCTTTCCAGATTTTGGATTAATTTTACTATCATTATTTGGAATTCTTTATCAGGTAGGTTCGCTATTTCTTCCTCTTTTGTTTGGTTTGGTGGGCTTTTATCCTGTTCCTTTACCTGCTGGGAATTCTTCTGTCTTTTCATCTTGTTTAAATTGCTAAGTTTGGGGCGTCTTTACTGTATTCTGGTAGTCTGTGGAGTTCTCTTTATTGTGGCGTTTCTGCACTATATGTGGGTTTGTACCGGTGGCTTGTCGAGGTTTCTTGTTTATGGAAGCTTGTATCGGTGTTCTGGTGGGTGGAGCTGGATTTCTTTTCTCTGGGGTGCAGTGGAGTGTCTAGTAGTGAGTTATGAGATGTCTATGCTTTTGGGGTCGCTTTGTGTAGCCTGTGTATTGGAGCTCATGAAGAAGGCTTTCTTATCTCTCCTTGCTATTCTTTGGAACTCTGCATTCGGATGGGTATAGCGTTCCTTTTCTCCTTTGCCTTTCACTTTTCTTCTTTTCTCAGCTATTTATAAGAAAATTTAGTGACAGTGTACCAATATGTGAGTCAGGAGTGTAGAGTGTGGCACATGGAAAGAGGAAAGGACATTATAACATGTAATTTTTTATTCTTCCTTCATTTTTGAAGTTATGCTGAGAAGACTGATTTTGGAGTGAGTAGGGTGAGGAAACATGTTTTTGGAAACATGGAGTGGGAATGTGAGGAAGAGAGGAGAAATTCCTAGTATTCCTTGGCTAGAGCCTCCATTACGTAGCCTTTGCTCTTACTGCAGCCCAGGAGAGACTTCAGTATTTTTCTCTGCAATTCTAGAGAATATTTAGGGGATATTGATTTTTAGGGAAGATTTATACTTCCAATTTGAAGAGGAAAATTATCTCTTAAAGAAACAATTTGTTCTAATTTTTTTGTGGCCTTAGCAGGGAAGCATTAAACGAATGAGATAGGGGCCCTCTGATACGTGCTGTCAAAGTTGATAAACTATCTGGTGAATTTGGTATGAACATGTCACATAAAACAGACTCCTTGTGGAGATGCTGGAGGCTGTGTTCAGGTCCGGCTCTCCAGCCTGCTTTGGGGTGAGCGGAAAGCCTTTTTCACCCTGGAGCCTGGATTCTCACCTTGGAAGGTCCCTTCCCAAGATGGAAAGCAGAATGGTTTCCAAGTGCTTGCCTCCAAGGACTCTCCAGTATCTCGCTGAGTTTCATGCCATCTTTTTTCCCTTTGCATCTGCCTCCTTGCTTTGCTTTGGCACACAGCCAGAGAGGGGGTGAGCAGATGGTGTGACAGCCCCTGGGACACCAGAACACCCTTACTACCCTTCTCTGCCAACAAGGAGGGTTCACCTGGGGGGAACCAGGGAGAGGAAGGGGGGCTCTTTATAGTACTTTTATAGGACTCAGTGTGGAATGCTTGCAAAGGCTTGATTTCTAAACACACCTCAGCATTCTCAAGCATTAGGTTCTTGCATTTCCCTTTTGCTTTCACAACACCATTTCCAGTCCTTGGCAATGAGGAACAATTGGAAATAAACCTAATTGTTATTTACTTAACAGTTTCAAGCCATGCAGCTTGTAGCAGCCTCCTGGCTGTCTCTGCACATTTCTCTGTGCCCTTCTAATCTATTCTCCACATGGTAGCTGGAATGATTTTTTTTTTTCAAAAACAGAAATCTGATCATGAGCCTCCCTTGTTTAAAACTCTTTAATGGCTGCCATTTCTTTATTGGCTAAGGGCTAAAATCCTTACTGTGGCTTGGCTTACGGTACTCTGTGGGTCTGGCCTCTGTCTACGTTGCTTGTTAGCATCAGCCTTTTTTCATCCTTCGTTCTTCTTCCAGAACACTTCATCTAAAGGTGGAGCACCTCCCCCAGTCCTCACCCTGGTTCTTCTCACTCCTAGCATTCTCTCTTTTTATAAGCACTATTAAGCATTTGTCACAATTTGTTATCATTGTGTAGTTGTGTCTTTATTTCTTATTACTGTCTCCTATAAGACTGTAACCTAAAGAAGAAAGCACATAGCAAGAGTTGATGAGGATGTGAAGAAAAAAGAAAGCTTGTGTACTGTTGGTGGGATTGGGATTGTAAATTGATGCAGCTATAATAGAACAGTATGGAGGTTCCTGAAAAACTTAGATATAGAACTGCCATATGATCCAGCAATTTCACTTCTGGGTATTTACCTGAAGAAAACAACAACACTATTTCAAAAATATATATGTACCCCAAAGTTATTGCAGCTATTTTACAATAGCCAAGATATGGAAGCAATCCAAGTGTCCATTGATAGATGAATGGGTAAAGAAGAGGTGTATATATGTCTTATATGTATGTGTGTGTGTGTGTGTGTGTATCAGCCATAGATTGAATGTAATATTACTCATCATTAAAAATTGAAATCTTGACATTGTGACAATATGAATGGTTCTAGAGAGTATTACGCTTAGTGAAATAAGTCAGACATAGAAAGGCCAATACCATATGATCTCACTTACATGTGGAATCTAGAAAACAAAACAAGTAAATAAACAAGCCAAAATGAAAACAGACTCAGATACAGAGAACAATTGGGTGGTTGCCAGAGGGGAGGGTAATGTGAAAGCAAAATAGGTGAAGGGGATTAAGAGATAAAAGCCTCCAGTTAGAAAATATCATTAAATAAGCCACAGGGATGTAACCTACAGCATAAGGAACATTGTTGATAATATTTTAATAACTTTGTTTGGAGACAGATGGTTACTAGACTTATTGTGATCATTTCATAATGTATGCAAGTGTTAAATCACTATGTAGCACACTTGAAACTATCATAATATTGTACATCAACTATATTTCAATTAAAAAATGCTATGCTATGCTAAGTCACTTCAGTCGTGTCTGACTCTGTGTGACCCCACAGATGGCAGCCCACCAGGCTTCCCCATCCCCTTGATTCTCCAGGCAAGAACACTGGAGTGGGTTGCCATTTCCTTCTCCAATGCATGAAAGCGAAAAGAGAAAGTGAAGTTGCTCAGTCATGTCCAACTCCCAGCGACCCCATGGACTGCAGCCCACCAGGCTCCTCTGTCCGTGGGATTTTCCAGGCAAGAGTACTAGAGTGGGGTGCCATTGCCTTAAAGGCTGTAAACTCCATGAGGGTGGAGAACATATTGTGTTTAGTTCCCATTGTATAGGAAACCTGGCACATCTCAGGTGCTCAGCATTCACTTGTTGAATAAATTCTCTCCTTCCTTCCCTCCTTCCTTCTCTAAAGAGGCTGATAACCTAAAATATTAAAACTTACACTGAAAGGATAATTTAATTTAGAAGGAAATAAACCATCAGGTGAGGGAGAAATAGAAGCCATAGGAATTTGAAATAAGTCAGGGCTTACAGTTGAGCAGGAACATAGCTTTGAGCAGAATGTTATTTATTTATCTTTTATTTTCTTAATTAAGTAGTTAATTATCTTTAGTTAAGAAGGAAGGCAAAAAAAAGGAAACTCAAACAGATTACTTCCTTCTTACTATCTGGTGAAAAGAGGCTTATCTGGTGATAATGGTTTCCTGGCATTAAATTTGACCTGCAAACTGTAAGATGAGTCTGAATCTGTAAAGGAGAAAAAAGAAAAAAACCCACTATTGTTCCTATCATGGATGATGTCTTCTCTTGTGGTTTTGCCAAAGAGACAGGTTTTGTGAGAGGGAGTGAGGCAAGATGAAGTAGACATTTAAGCCTATGTATAATCAGAGAGAACTTTATACTGCTAGAGAGACAGTCTCTGGTGCGATGGTAGGGTGGCATCACCCTTTTTGGTACCATTTCTTATGTGTATTCTGTGGGACCTTAAGGGGTTCTGTGGGGACAAACAGTGCCCTTTAGTCAGGTACATTTACAAAATGCTACACACAATATCCTGGCCTTCTTTTGAAGCTGTTTGCTACACACCAGCAAATACAGTTGGTAAAGAATCTGCCTGCAGTGCGGGAGATCCTGGTTCGATTCTTGTGTCAGGAGGAGCAGCTGGAGAAGGGATAGGCTAACCACTCCAGTATTCTTGGGCTTCCCTTGTAGCTCAGCTGGTGAAGAATCCACCTGTAATGTGGGAGACCTGGGTTTGATCCCTGGGTTGAAAAGATCCCCTGGAGAAGGGAAAGGCTACCCACTCCAGTATTCCTGCAGAATTCCATGGACTGTTAGTCCAGAGGATTGCAAAGAGTCGGACATGACTGAGCGACTTTCATTTTAACGTTCAACAAATAAAGACTTTGAGATGTCTCGTAGCAGGGAAGTTTTGTTTAGCTGCTTAATCCAGCATTTTCAAACTTACTTGACCACAGAAAACTAGTATGGAAATTACCTCAGAGTAGACCTGGGGAAATGTTAGTTTAGGAATTGAGGGGAGAAAGAACCAGCATGTGAGATGAGGTAAATTTTCTACTTTGTTGAGAAGGAAGTTGAAAATTTGCAGTGGTGAGTGTGGTGGGAATGCCTAGCTCATAAGGACTAGGGATTGAGGGTCTTCGCTTTATGAAGGTGATGAGGAGCACACTTATTTTGCAGAAGGCTCTAGACAGGTTGCTGGTGTGAATTCAGACTCTACCACATCTCAGGTGGGTAATACAGGAAATAACCTAACATCTGGTCCCTACTTCTTATCTGTTCTTCTGTGAGTTAAAAGTAATGAAGCTTGTGAAACACTGAGAACAGTACTTGGCTCAAAGTGCTAACTTCATAAATATTGGCCATTGTTATGAGTCTTGTTAAATGATGCCAAGGAATTAGCAAGCCCTTTACTTGGTATGAAATGTAGAAATTTCTAATAGCCAAATTTATTCTTCTCACTGGGCCTTTTCTAGCTTGACTGAATGACAGTAGTTTTAGAAGCTGATGGGGGTACTGGCTTCCCAGCTGGGAAAACCCTGGGTTCCACGATAAGCAGAGAGGACTGCTCTCTTTGGTCCTACAGCACTGCTGTGGATGTCATGCTATGTGAAAGTTCATCCAAATCTGTAATCATAATTATCCCTGGTGACTGAATCTAAATCTTCCTTGATAGTCTTTTGAATTATATCTTTAAAAGATGCTTTCCCTGGAAAAAACTTTGAGCCTAGTAAGTTTACTTGTTACATAACTGGAACTTTCTTTGACATGTTGGCTCTCTTGTTGATTATACCAGATTCTTTCTAGGAAATTGAATCAAGAGATAGGATGTCTTATTTTCTAGCTACTCAATAGATAAAACTGAATGCCATCCATCCATACATCCATCCATCCATTCATCCATCTCTCCAACCATTCATCCATCCAACTATTCAACCATCTGAACATCTATCCATCTAATAAACATTTTATTGATCACCTACCACCAGCCAAGTATTACTAGCCACTTTCATTTCACAAAGCCCCAGAATGTGGTTCTAATTTAATGCTAGGAATTCCAAAGAGGTCACTGAACGTTACCTATGGAAACAAAGGAGACATCGGTCTATCTTAACTTTCTTACCTTCTACAGGTTCTGTTTTGTGCATATTATGACTTTGCAAGAGTAATATTAAATGAAGTTTAAGATCTGAAATATGCATTTGATAGAGATACACAAAGAAAGGCTAATTAATAAATAATTAAGTGATGATGCTGGCCCTAATTTGATGTTTAAGTAAGTGGAGCTCCCGCTGGACTTGTCTCAGGGACTATCTTTAAGAAACCTGGTGTGATAATAAATTAGTCTCTTTAGGAATTTTTTCTTTTTGGTTCGAGTGGCTGTCTCTGAAGAGTGTTCCATGGGGAAGCAATCTTCATAATACGGATTTCTTGTAGATAAAACTTTGGCAGACCTGTTTTCAACCCTGGTGTTTAGACCTCCTAAAATTACTATCAGCTCATGGGTATTTAGAAGATAGAAAGCTGGGAAAGCAGTCAAATTGGTTCCAGGCCTTGAAGGCCATACATGTATGTATATCAGATGGGGTCTGTGAATACCAAGACCAATCAGGTCTGCCTTCTCGGGGAGCTCTGTGCAGAATCAGGTGGAAAAAGTTCTTAAGTAGTGACCAATTATTATTCTGTAATGTTAATTGCAGTTGACGCAAATGATCAGCACTTGCTACTACCAGAATTATCTTGTTTATAAAGCCCTTATATGAACATGAGAAAATTTATTTTTTAAGTTCTAACTCACTGGTAAACAAAGTCATTATACAGCAGGCATTTATTGAGTTAATTTAAGCCAGTTACTTTGCCCTAGGTCTAGCAATACAAAGGTGAATGATGCAAGATTTCTGCCCTCAAGGAAATTAGAAAATAGTATAGGGTTTCAACTTGAGTTTCAGATCCAGTCAGTTAGTAGTGACGGCCTAGAGGGTTGTGTTGGAAAGAATTCTGAGGCTACCTCTGGACTCGGTGATTAATTAACACCAGCTGGTGATGGACAGGGAGGCCTGGCGTGCTGCGGTTCATGGGGTCACAAAGAGTCGGACACGACTGAGCGACTGATCTGATCTGATCTGATCCATGAGGGTAGGAGAGAGACCATGGCCCCTGTGCCACCCGTTTGCTATCCCTGGTCTTCTGGGAGACACAGGCAAATGTAAGTTGGTATGTTGGGTACTTTAGTTGAGGACTGTATGGGATACTCTGGGAACACCTAACTCTGCCTGAGAAGCAAAGAATGACTTCGTAGGTGGGTGACACTTGGAGCTGAGACTTGAAAAATTAATAGTTGACCAGGTAGACAAGCAGGGACTAGGTACCCTAGGCAAAGGAGGTAAAGGGATAGTAGATGTGTTTGGGGAAAGGCAAATTATTCTGTGCAACAGGGAGAATGAAGAGCTTTGGAAAGGCCAGGTCACACGAAGTAGTTTAGATGTCCCAGGCCAGGAGAACAGTGAGACAGCACCAAGGAATGCTGAGCCCTTGATAAATATTAATCTGGAATGAAGGCTCTAGTGGCATCTGTTTGAGCTCTGGCCTCTGTCCTTTTCTGTTCAACTTTTATATCAGTGAGTTGATTAGACAAAGATGACATACACGCTGATCATATTAGTAGAAAACCCAGTATTTGGAAGGTCTGTCAATCTGTATGACTTAATGTGATGCTATATGTCTCAAACAGCTTGAATGACTCTAACCAGAGAATA
Source organism: Tragelaphus eurycerus (assembly GCA_935064755.1). Lineage (NCBI taxonomy): Eukaryota > Metazoa > Chordata > Mammalia > Artiodactyla > Bovidae > Tragelaphus > Tragelaphus eurycerus. Next base: position 3,997,546 of record CAKXYN010000092.1, on the reverse strand, counting down.
CTTAATAAGGGAAAAAAATCTGTACTTTGGTTCAAACAACCAATTGTACAAGAACAGGATGGAGGAATGCTTGATCTGGAGATAATATATAGGAAAAGGGTCAAATTTGGGTTGCAAACATTACTAGTCCACAGTGTGATATGGCCACACATGGGCAAGGAGTGTTCAAAGAGGAATAACAGCCCTGTCCTCTTCTATCATGTTCGGATCACAGAAGGAATGTTCATTTTTGTAAAGAATATAAAGATAAAAGTCAGCTGGCCCATGTTCAGAGGAAAGCAACCAGGCTGGAGACAGGTATTTTGGCTGATGATTTAGAGGTTGCTAAACATGGAAAGAGAAAGCACGGGAACTGTCCTCAAATTTTTTTAATGTATTGAAGGCATAAGAATTGGGTTTATGTTATGTGGGATGATTTAAAAAAAGGGGGTAGGCATTAATGAAAGGCAAATTTCTGTTCAGTTTCTGGATGAAGCGTCCAATGAAAAGATCTCCAAAGTAGGAAGGACAAATAGTTTCCTCTCCCAGAAGTGATGATTCAGAGTATGTATTAGCACTTGCTGGAGGTACTATCAAAGCGATTTCTATGTTAGGTAGGGGTCTGGACCCGTAGACCCTTTCAACTCTGAGATTTTTTTTTATTCTAGAGGGAAAAAAGATCCCAACATGGTACTGTCTTTACTGAAGCCAGAAAATGAACATCCATAAATCTGAGTCCAACCTTTGAGTGGACTTTCTTGGTGGAACTGACTTCTTGTTGGGGAAGGTTTCTTGATCAGCTGTGAACACAGCAAAACTTTTCTGCTCCTCATCCAGTCCTTCCCTGTTTTAGTCTTAGATTCTCTAACCTCTTTTTTTAAAAAACAAAAACAAAACTTCTCTTTTTCTTGTTTTTGGGGACTCTCATGTCACTCATGACACTCCATAAAATACATCCCCAGAAAAAAGAGACACCATTCTATAAAAATACATACCTATAACTTGGAGGACAAGACACAAAATGCCCCATTAACTAGCTCTGAGCTTTTGTTAAAACTGGTGTTATGACGGGGTGAAATGAGCTGGCCCCAGAGAGAAGGCCAGACAACACGGGGGAGTCCTTTTGATGACTGGCAGACATTCCTGCTGTTTGCTGCTCTACAAAACTCATGTTGTCTCTGCTGGCCAACACCCTGTCAGATGTTTTGCCAGCTTCAGTTCTGAGTCTGATTTCTCATGCCAGGTTCATCTTGCTGCTGAATAAATGAGGTTCCCACCATCAAGATACTCTTTCCCCCTCCTCTAGGAGAAGTCTTCATCCATGGGGTCTGTAGCCATTATGGATGAGGGGAAGTGCGGGTGAGGTGGGGGGAAGCAAAGCATACATATGCTGTGCACCCATCCAGCTCCTGCTCCCAGTTTCTTCCAAACTCTGCCTGTTAATCACCTGTTTACACTGCCAAGAATGCTTGACTGGGTAATGATAACAGGGGGAAAAGCAGTGAAAGGAACATCACAAGTTGTGCTCAAGTGGAGTAATCCCTTCCTGAGTTCCAGGCATTTTGGTGACTTTAATGCAGACCGAGTGGCTTCTCTCATTCTTTCTGCACTAATGGCTCCCAGAAGGCAGCCGGACTCTTTGACCCCTTGACGGTCCCCATGTAGTGGTTCCCACATGGCGAGCGGTGCCACTGCGCTTGCTGCTGTCTTTTGCCTCATCCGTTCTCCGTTAGCATTCCTGCCTGCTGTCCTGGTGACTGTCTGTAAAGTCAGACTGGTGGAGTTGCACTTCTGTGTATAATGTGAGGGATTCACAAAGACTAACTTGTCTCTAGACTCTTCTCTCTGTGCATTTCTCTGTATAACATGAGGGACTCATGATGACTAACTTACCTCTAGTCTCTTCTCTCCATGGCCTGCCCTGATGCCACAGTCCTAGGATGCTTCAGCTGAAAGGGAATTCAGAGGTCCCTAAACCTAACCCATTCATGTTTGGCGATGAGGAAACTGAGAACCAGACAGGTAAAGGAAGTTGCTCAAGGTCACACAGCTAGTTGGTAATGGGACCTGAAACTTTGATCTCTTGACTCACAATCCAGGGATTTTTTTTTTTTTTTAACTTTAAAAAGTTTCCATTTTATGCATATATATATATATAATTGAATTATATATATTATATATACTATGTGTATATATGAATTGAAATAGTAAAGAAAACAACATCTATTTTTTTCCAGTTTTATTAAGTTATAATTGACACATATCAAGCTAGACTTCAACAGCACATGAAGTGAGAACTTCCAGATGTGGCGGAGGAACCAGAGATCACATTGTCAACATTTGTTGAATCATAGAGAAAGCAAGGAAATTCCAGGAAAAGTCTACTTCTGCTTCATTGACCACACTAAAGCCTTTGACTGTATGGATCACAACAAACTGTAGAAAATTCTTAAAGAGATGGGAATACCAGACCACCTTACCTGACTCCTGAGAAATCTGTATGCAGGTCAAGTAACAACAGTTAGAACCAGACACAGAACAACTGACTGGTTCAAAATTGGGAAAGGAGAACAACAAGGCTGTATATTACCCCCCTGCTTATTTAACTTCTATGTAGAATACATCATGTGAAATGCCAGGCTGGATGAAGCACAAGCTGGAATCAAGATTGCTAGGAGAAATATCTATAACCTCAGATATGCAGATGATACCACTCTAATGGCAGAAATTGAAGAGGAACTAAAGAGCCTCTTGGTGAGGGTGAACAAGGAGAGTGAAAAAGATGGTTTAAAACTCAACATTCAAAAAAACTAAGATCGTGGCATCTGGTCCCATTACTTCATGGTAAGTAGAAGGGGAAAAAGTGGAAGCAGGGGAAAAAGTGGATTTTATTTTCTTGGGCTCCAATATCACTGTGGATGGTGATTGCAGCCTTGAAATTCAAAGACACTTGCTCCTTGGAAGGAAAGCTATGACAAACCTAGTGTGTTAAAAAGCAGAGACATCACTTTGCCAACAAATGTCCCTATAGTTAAAGCTATGATTTTTCCATACTGATGTGGGAGTTGGATAATAAAGAAGGTTGAACTCCAAACAATTGCTTTTGAATTGTGGTGCTAGAGAAGACTCTTGAGAGTCCCTTGGACAGCAAGCAGATCAAACCAGTCAATCCTAAAGGAAATCAACCCTGAATATTCCTTGGAAAGATGGATGCTGAAGCTGAAGCTTCAATACTTTGGTCACCTGATATGGAGCGCTAACCCATTGGAAAAGACCCTGATGCTGGGAAAGATTGAAGGCAAAAGGAGAAGAGAGTGGCAGAGGAAGAGATGGTTAGACAGCATTGCTGACTCAATGAATATGAATTTGAGTAAACTCTGGGAGACAGTGAAGGACAGGGACATAGACATAGAAGGAAGGACATAGACAGTGCTGTGGTCTATGAAGTCACACAGAGTCAGACACGACCTAGCAACTGACCAACACAGCAAAAGCAAGTAGATAAATTTAAGGTGTTACAATATAATGGTTCGCTTTATATAAACTGTGAAGTAATAACCACAGTAGGTTTAGTTCACACCCAATATCTCATATTGATGCAATAAAAAAAGCGATAATACAAGAAAAAAAATTTTTCTCCTTGTGACAAGAACTCCAAGGTTTTTAATCTCCCAACAATTTTCCTGTATACCATATAGCAAAGTTAACTATAGTTGTCAGATTGTACATTACATTCTAGTACTTTGCTGTTGTTTAGTTGCTGAGTTGTGTCCAACTCTTTTGCGAACACCAGAATTTTCTGTCCATGGGATATCCCAGGCAAGTATACTGGAGTAGGTTGCCATTTCCTTCTCCAGGGGATCTTCCTGACTCAGAGCCTGAACCCACATCCCCTGCATCCCCTGCACTGGCAGGCTGATTCTTTAACACCTGGTACTTATTTATCTTGTAACTGGAAGTATGTCCCTTCCTCCGGTTCCCCTCTCCCCTAACCTCCTAACCTCCTCTTCTGGCAATCACATGTCTGATCTCTTTTTCTGTGAATTTGGTTTGTTTTTAGATTCAATGTATAAGTGAGATCATAGTGTCTCTCTCTGTTTGACTTATTTCACTGAGCATAATGCTCTCAAGGGGCTTCCCTGTGACTCAGTTGGTAAAGAATCTGCCTGCAATGCAAGAGACTGCCTGCAATGCAGGAGACCTGGGTTCGATCCCTGGATCAAGAAGATCCCCTGGAGAAGGAAATGGCAAGCTTCTCCAGGATCCCTGCCTAGGAAATCCCATGGACAGGGGAGCCTGGTGGGCTACAGTTCATGGGATTGCAAAGAGTCGGACACAACTGAGCAACTAAACCACCAAAGCACCAGTGCCCTCACAGAAGTTCATCCATATTATCACAAATCACAAGATTTCCTTCTTTTAAAAATAATATTCAGACATAGATGTAATCACATTTTCTTTATCCATTCATCCATCAATGGACACTTAGACTGTTTCCATGTCTTGGCTATTGTAAGTAATACTGCTACGAACATGGCATAAAGATTATGTTTTGAATTAGTGTTTTTGTTACCTTTAGGTGTACTCCCCAAAGGGGAATTGCGGGATCATATGGTATTTCTATTTTTAATGTTTTGAGGATCCTCTCTCCTGTTTTCCCTAGTTGTTGCACCAGTTTACAGTCTCATCAGTAGCACACAAGGGTTCCCTTTTCTCCATGCCAGCATTGGTATCTTTTTTTCTTTTTGATAGTAACCACTCTAAGAGGCATGGGACAATATCTAATTGTGGTTTTAATTTACTTTTCCCTAATAACTAGTGACATTGAGCAGTTTTTTCCATGTGACCATTTGTATTACTTCTTTGGAAAAATGTCTATTCAGGGCCTTTGCTCATTTTAAAATTGGATTATTTGGATTTTTTTTTTTTTTTTTTTTACTATTGAGTTGTATGAGTTCTTTTTAGTTTTTTGATATTAACCTCTTATCAGATATATGGTTTGCAAATATTTTTCCTAATTCCATAGGTTGTCTTCTCACTTTATTGACGGTTTCTTTTGCTGCGCAGAAGGTTTTTAGTTTGATGGAGTCCCACTTGTTTGTTTTTCATTTTGTTGCTTGCGCTTTAGGCGTTTTATTCAAAACATCATTGCCAAGTGCCATGTCAAGGGGCTTTTCCTCTATGTTTTCTTCTGAGGGTGTCATGGTTTCCAGTTAATTTTTGTAAGTGATATGAGACAGGAATCTTGTTTTTTTCTTTTATGTGTTAGTATATCCAGTTTTCCCAGCACAACTTTTTAAAAGAGACTGTCTATTCTCCATTGAATATTCTTGGCTCCTCTGTCAAATATTAGTTGACCATAAATGCCTGGGTTTATTTCGGATCCAGAGATCTTTATCCTCTCTCAGAGTAAAGCATTGCCTCTTTTGAAATGGACATATTCATTCATTTATTTATTCAGAGATCCAGCAAATATTTATTGAAGTGTGACAGAGATGAATAAAGCCTGTCTCCACAAGCTACTTGTAGTGTAGGGGAGAAGACAAGCACTTAAACACAGACAGTTTTGACTTAGTGTGGAAAGTGCTGGCAAAATGCTATAAGAACATAGAGGGAGAAATGCCTCACTGATTTTGGGGGTGAGGGAGGGAAGGAAAAGGCACCAAGATAATCTAGAGAGATAATATAGTACAGTAGTAACTAAGAGGCTGACTCTAGACCCAGATTACCTGCACAGGAATCCAGACTGCTACCTACTCACTGAGTAACCTTGGCTAAGATGCCTCATTTCTGTATGCCTCAGTTTTCCACTCTGGAAAATGGGAGTACTTGTCTCCTAGGGTTATCGCAGGATTATGACTGCATCAATACTTGCAAAGCACTGTAAAATTTTATTAGAATAGAGTAAATCCCATGTGTTAGCTATTATTGTTGACAAAAGCTGTATTCAAGTGGTAGTGTGCTGAGAAATGGGACAGACTGCGCATTTCATTGGTGACCAAAGACCCAGAAATGTTAATGTAAGTGCCACAGAGAACTGGTGGTTTCCATTGGGGCTGTTCAGAGGGGAACCAGGCTTGTGGGTTGGAAGTGCTAGGTGCACGTGGAGGAAGTAAAGAAAAAGAGATTTGGGGAATAAGGGATTCTGAAGGCTGTAATTTCCCATCTGCATGGTTTTGTTGATGTTGAGGCCACAGAGGGGTGAGCATCATTCAGTTGAACAAGCAGGGCTGTTGGCAGTGTCTGAGGCTTTGAGAAGCCAGCAATGGTTTTGGGCATGGCCCTTGATTTGAAGGAGCTTCCTTCCAGAGGTGGAAACGAATGTGCCCATAGATTCTGTGCCTTGGACAGACACTGCATAGGGCAGTGGGAGAAAGAAGAAAGAGAGCAGAAGCTTAGAATATTGTCATCTGGCCCCAGTTCCTAGTCCTTGCCTAAACTATTTGTTGCCTTAAAGCATTTCCCTCCCAAAGACAGCTACATAGAGATGCTCATGGATATAGATTCAGTACAGCAGAGCAGACTTGATTCTTCTGGATATGAACCCTCCTATGTGTTAGAAAGAACGTCTCTTTATGGGCTACTTTCTCTTTTGGAAAGCAAAGTGGTCAGGGTAGACAGTTTCTAAAGTTCCTTCTGGCTCTAACAGTCTCATCCTTGGGTATTATTAATTTTACCCACATTGTTTTCACAACTTGCCAAGAATCTGGGAAGGCCTATGACACGTGGTCATTGCAGTTTTGCTGGGGCAAGGGTGTGATGAGAATGGGTCACATGGCTGGCGAGTAAACGTTGCTGACCACCCAGTCTCCACTCATCCATTCCTGGCATTCCTAAACTGGGGGTTGAAGAGGGCTCTGGTCTTCTCCTGCACAATGTTGAAGTCCAGCTGCAGCACCATTTCTCCTTGGATTTAGAGAAGGAAAATGTTTCCTCCTAGGGCTCATGTTTCTTTCTTCTCCAAAAGAGACTTTTATTTTAAATCTTAGAGAAAAGCCCTACATACTCAACCATTTACCTCCACCCTAGCACAGATCCTGCTGAAATGTGGAATGCTGGGCTACCCAAGCCCTGCTGTATCACCACCAGGCATGTGGGATGGAGCCAGAGTTGAAGTTTGGGCAACTTTGAATTATTGTAACTACCTTGATGTATGATGTTTTTCTACACTGTATAAAGAAGGATGGAAGGATCCTGACCTTCTACACTCCCTTCTTCTCCCAAATGAATTTCTTGTTTACTCGAGGGGTTAGACTGACTGCCAGGGAGACTGAGGGCCTCTGTGTCCACCTGGGCAGGTCAGGCAGTGGCCCAGGCGGATGGCTCGGGGCATGTCTAGGGGGGTTGTCTGAAGGCCCTCAGTAGTGTGAGAGTGGAGAGGGTGGCAGGCCATACCTGTCCACTCTGAGGTGCTTTCCTTTTTTCTGTAACTAATACGCAAAAGGAGGAAGAGGAGAGTAGGCTTGAGACCATGACAGGGAACCAAAGCTTTGTATACATAAGGTAGAGTTCTTATCGTTTACTTTTATGATTCTTTTGAAGTAAAATTAGCATAGATGAATTTCATGGGTTCACTTCCGTTTGTTTTAACGAAGTGATAGAACATTTCATCATTCCAGAAAGTTCCCTGGATCCCTTTCTTGTCAGTCCTGTCCCCTGTCTCTCTTCCCATCCTCCCACCTAGGGGCAATCACTTTCTGACTTTTGCCATCAAAGATTACTCCCAGGGCCGTTTTTATTTTAATTGGAATATACTTGCTTTACACTACTGTGTCCGTTTCTGCTGTGCAGCAAAATGACTCATTCATACGTATACATGTAACCCCTCTTTTTTTTGGATTTCCTTTCCATTTAGGTCACAACAGAGAGAGAGGGCCATTTTTAAAAACACATGTACTCACTGTAACCTGTATAAATACAGGAAAGGTTACATTTTATTCAACACTTTGCCTTCAAAAATCAGAAGGTGGAGTTAGGAGCAGCTTTCCTCTTCCTGTGTGCAAATCCTTTGATATGCTGGGCCTTGATGACCTCATCTCTAAAATGAGTATGATCATAATAATTCCTACCACACAGCAGAAAGTGGAAAGAGTAATAGCACACATTTATCAACCACTGACTATGTGCCAGGCACTCTTATAAACACTGCAATTCATTATCTTATTTAATCATCACAGCAACACCCTGAGATAAGTACTAATTTCCCTATTTCACACGTGACAAAACTGAAGCTCAAAGAGGTGAAGTAACTTCCTTAGTGATGGTTTGAAGTCAGAAGCCTGTGTGTCCAGGGCTTTAACCCACAGCAGATCTATGAATAAAGGACTCTTCTTAACTAATGTAACAGCCAAGCAGCAGATACTATTAGTTTAAAGGAAGTATCTATTGGTCAGATAGTACAGTCTTCCTATTTTCTTTTCATTTAAATATTTGCATTAAAAAATTCTGTAGCTCTTCAAGCTACATCAGTGGTTATTTGTAATTTAGAACTGTAGCTGCTAAATTAAACCTTGTGTTAACAACAGAAAATATGAAAAAAAAATAGCATTAGTATTGTTGAACTATTTTACTAGTTTCTTTCCCATAGAAAAACAGTGTGATGAATCTATATTTATTATTTTTAGTTCAGTTCAGTCACTCAGTCATGTTCGACTCTTTGCAACCCCATGAACCGCAGCACGCCAGGCCTCCCAGTCCATCACCAACTCCCAGAGTCCCCAAAACCCATGTCCATTGTGTCGGTGATGCCATCTAACCATCTCATCCTCTGTTGTCCCCTTCTCCTTCTGCCCTCAATCTTTCCCAGCATCAGGGTCTTTTCAAATGAGTCAGCTCTTTACATCAGGTGGCCAAAGTATTGGAGTTTCAGCCTCAATATCAGTCCCTCCAATGAACATCCAGGACTGATCTCTTTTAGGATGGACTGGTTGGATCTCCTTGCAGTCCAAGGGACTCTCAAGAGTTTCTTCAACACCATGGTTCAAAAGCACCAATTCTTCTGCGCTCAGCTTTCTTTATAGTCCAACTTTCACATCCATACATGACTACTGGAAAAACCATAGCCTTGACTAGACGGACCTTTGTTGGCAAAGTAATGTCTCTGCTTTTGAATATGCTCTCTAGGTAGGTCATAACTTTCCTTCCTAGGAATAAGTGTCTTTTAATTTCATGGCTGCAATCACCATCCACACTGATTTTGGAGCCCAGAAAAATAAAGTCAGCCACTGTTTCCTCATCTATTTGCCATGAAGTCATGGGACCAGATACCATGATCTTCGTTTTCTGAATGTTGAGCTTTAAGCGAACTTTTTCACTCCCCTCTTTCACCTTCATCAAGAGGCTCTTTAGTTCCTCTTCACTTTCTGCCATAAGGGTGATGTCATCTGTATATCTGAGGTTATTGATATTTCTCCCAGCAATCTTGATTCTAGCTTGTGCTTCTTCTTGCCCAGCATTTCTTTTTTTTTTTTTTTTTTAATTTTATTTTATTTAACTTTACAGTATTGTATAGGTTTTGCCATACATCAAAATGAATCCGCCACAGGTATACATGTGTTCCCCATCCCAAACCCTCCTCCCTCCTCCCTCCCCACACCATCCCTCTGGGTCGTCCCAGTGCACCAGCCCCAGGCATCTGGTATCAGGCATTGAACCTAGACAGGCGACTCGTTTCATATATGATATTATACATATTTAAATGCCATTCTCCCAAATCATCCCACCCTCTCCCTCTTCCAGAGTCCAAAAGACTGTTCTATACATCAGTGTCTCTTTTGCTGTCTCGTAAACAGGGTTATTATTACCATCTTTCTAAATTCCATATATATATATATATACGTTAGTATACTGTATTTGTGTTTTTCTTTCTGGCTTACTTCACTTTGTATAATAGGCTCCAGTTTCATCCACCTCATTAGAACTGATTCAAATGTATTCTTTTTAATGGCTGAGTAATTCTTCATTGTGTATATGTACCACAGCTTTCTTATCCATTCATCTGCTGATGGACATCTAGATTGCTTCCATGTCCTGGCTATTATAAACAGAGCTGCGATGAACATTGGGGTACACATGTCTCTTTCAATTCTGGTTTCCTCAGTGTGTATGCCCAGCAGTGGGATTGCTGGGTCATAAGGCAGTTCTATTCCCCAAAATATGGAACGCTTCATGAATTTGCATGTCATCCTTGCCCAGGGGCCATGCTAATCTTCTCTGTATGGTTCCAATTTTAGTATATGTGCTGCCAAAGCGAGCACTGCCCAGCGTTTCTCATGAAGTACTCTGCATATAAGTTAAATAAGCAGGGTGACAATATACAGCTTTTACGTACTCCTTTTCCTATTTGGAGCCAGTCTTGTTCCATGTCCAGTTCTAACTGTTGCTTCCTGACCTGCATACAGGTTTCTCAAGAGGCAGGTCAAGTGGTCTGGTATTCCCATCTCTTTCAGAATTTTCCACTGTTTATTGTGATCCACACAGTCAAAGGCTTTGGCATAGTCCATAAAGCAGAAATAGATGTTTTTCTGGAACTCTCTTGCTTTTTCAATGATCCAGTGGATCATTGGCAATTTGATCTCTGGTTCCTCTGCCTTTTCTAAAGCTAGATTGAACATCTGGAAGTTCACGGTTAACGTATTGCCGAAGCCTGGCTTGGAGAATTTTGAGCATTACTTTACTAGTGTGTGAGATGAGTGCAGTTGTGCGGTAGTTTGAGCATTCTTTGGCATTGCCTTTCTTTGGGACTGGAATAAAAACTAACCTTTTCCAGTTCTGTGGTCACTGCTGAGTTTTCCAAATTTGCTGCCATATTGACTGCAGCACTTTCACAGCATCATCTTTTAGGATTTGAAATAGCTCAACTGGAATTCCATCACCTCCAGTAGCTTTGTTCGTAGTGATGCTTTCTACACCTGACTTCACATTCCAGGATATCTGGCTCTAGGTGAGTGTGACTGATCACACCTTTGTGATTATCTGGGTCTTGAAGATCTTTTTTGTATAGTTCTTCTGTGTATTCTTGCTACCTCTTCTTAATATCTTCTGTTTCTGTTAGGCCCATACCACTTCTGTCCTTCATTGAGCCCATTTTTGCATGCAATGTGTTTTTTAATTATATTTATGATTGATATGATTGATAATAGTTATTATTAATGCAATTTAAAATTTTATAACTACCATTTGAGTCCCTAACATGTACCAAGTAAATGCTCAGCATTGATATATATTATTTCTGATCCTCACTATAACTTTGCACAACAGGCATTGTATTAGTTATATATTGCTGCATAATAAACAACCCCCAAATTAAGCAGTTTAAAACAGCAAATGTTTATTATCTCACACAGTTTCTGAAATCAGGAATCTGTGTGAGACTTAGCTTAGTGGTCCATAAGATTACTCTCAAGCTGTTGGCTGGGGTCTGCAGCCCCTGAAGGCTTGACTAGGGCTGGGAGTTCTGCTTCCGGGCTCACACAGTGACATGTGGTCATCTGTACAGGGCTGCTCACAACATGGTTCGCCCTGTAGTGAGTGAGAAAGAATGCCCAGGATGGAAGCCACGATCCTGTATAACCTAGTCTTAGAAGTGATATAACATTCTTCTGCTGTATGCTATTGGTCATAGAAGTCTAATCTGGTTAAATGGTAAAACATGGAAGGGGAAAACTACACAGAGTGCAAAAACCAGGAGGTGGAAATCTCTGGGGCCATCGTGGAGGCTGGCTGCCGTAGGCATCATTAACCCTGTTTTACTGATGAGAAATGGATGTTCACAGAGGTTCAATAAACTCCCAAGTTATGTATCTAGGAAGTGAGTAAGCTGAGATTTAAACACTGATCTGCTTGACTGAATTGTCTGTATGATTTTCAGAATGCCCAATGCAAGGAACTGTTGGGGGAAAAATAAAACACAGCACATGCAGTTTTGGCTGTGAGTATCCTAGCTCATTCCTGAGGGTGCCTCAGTTGCTCTTTGCTCATAGATGTTTACCTTTCGAGAGTTAGTATGTCCTGAAGAGCTGGACACAAACCAAAGATTGTCAAATTCAATTTTATTTAAAATGTATTATGTGAGTTGAATATTTAAAAGACATTTACTTATACCTTCTGTATCACTCTGTTGACAATTTGTAATTGTATTTTTTTCTTTTCTTAATTTTTCCTTCCTTCTAGTTTTTTTCATTTCTTTAGTTTTTTCTTCCAGTTTATTGAGATATGATTAACCTTCAGTAGTGTACAAATTGGAGAAGGCAATGGCACCCTACTCCAGTACTCTTGCCTGGAAAATCCCATGGACGGGGGAGCCTGGTGGGCTGCAGTCCATGAGGTCGCTGGGAGTTGGACACGACTGAGCGACTTCACTTTCACTTTACACTTTCATGCTTTGGAGAAGGAAATGGCAACCCACTCCAGTGTTCTTGCCTGGAGAATCCCAGAGATGGGGAAGCCTGGTGGGCTGCCATCTATGGGGTCACACAGAGTCGGACATGACTGAAGTGACTTAGCAGCAGCAGCAGCAGTGTACAAATTTAAGGTGTACATCATAATGATTTGACTTATATACATCATGTAATGATGACCAACACAAGTTTAATGAACATTCATCATTTCATAGAAATGCAATATTAAACAAATAGGAAAATTTTTTTGTTATGATTTAAACTCATGCTGCTGCTGCTAAGTCACTTCAGTCGTGTCCAACTCTGTGCAACCCCATAGACAGCAGCCCACTAGGCTCCTCTGTCCCTGGGATTCTCCAGGCAAGAATACTGGAGTGGGTTGCCATTTCCTTCTCCAATGCATGAAAGTGAAAAATGAAAGTGAAGTCACTCAGTCATGCCTGACTCTTAGTGACCCCATGGTCTGCAGCCTACCAGGCTCCTCTGTCCATGGGATTTTCCAGGCAAGAGTACTGGAGTAAATGCAAAAAAGCAAAATGGCTGTCTGAGGAGGCCTTACAAATAGCTGTGAAAAGAAGAGAAGTAAAAAGCAAAGGAGAAAAGGAAAGATATAAACATCTGAATGCAGAGTTCCAAAGAATAGCAAGGAGAGATAAGAAAGCCTTCCTCAGCGATCAATGCAAAGAAATAAAGGAAAACAACAGAATGGGAAAGACTAGAGATCTGTTCAAGAAAATTAGACATGCCAAGGGAACCTTTCATGCAAAGATGGACTCGATAAAGGACAGAAATGATATGGACCTAACAGAAGCAGAAGATATTAAGAAGAGGTTGCCAGAATACACAGAAGAACTGTACAAAAAAGACCTTCATGACCCAGATAATCACAATGGTGTGATCACTCACCTGGAGCCAGACATCCTGGAATGTGAAGTCAAGTGGGCCTTAGAAAGCATCACTATGAACAAAGCTACTGAAGGGAATGGAATTCCAATTGAGCTATTTCAAATCCTAAAAGATGATGCTGTGAAAGTGTTGTACTCAATATGCCAGCAAATGTGGAAAACTCAGCAGTGGCCACAGGACTGGAAAAGGTCAGTTTTCATTCCAGTCCCAAAGAAAGGCAATGCCAAAGAATGCTCAAACTACTGCACAACACACTCATCTCATGTGCTAGTAAAGTAATGCTCAAAATTCTCCAAGCCAGGCTTCAGCAATACGTGAACTGAGAATGTCCAGATGTTCAAGTTGGTTTTAGAAAAGGCAGAGGAACCAGAGATCAAATTGCCAACATCCAATGGATCATTGAAAAAGCAAGAGAGTTCCAGAAAAACATCTATTTCTGCTTTATGGACTGTGCCAAAGCCTTTGACTGTGTGGATCACAATAAACTGTGGAAAATTCTGAAAGAGATGGGACTACCAGACCACCTGACCCACCTCTTGAGAAACCTGTATGCAGGTCAGGAAGCAACAGTTAGAACTGGACATGGAACAACAGACTGGTTCCAAATAGGAAAAGGAGTACGTAAAGGCTGTATATTGTCACCCTGCTTATTTAACTTATATGCAGAGTACATCATGAGAAGCGCTGGGCGAGAAGAAGCACAAGATGGAATCAAGATTGCTGGGAGAAATATAAGTAACCTCAGATATGCAGATGATACCACCCTTATGGCAGAAAGTGAAGAGGAACTAAAGATGAAAGTGAAAGAGGAGAGTGAAAAAGTTGGCTTAAAGCTCAACATTCAGAAAACGAAGATCATGGCATCTGGTCCCATCACTTCATGGGAAATAGATGGGGAAACAGTGTCAGACTTTATTTTTTGGGGCTCTAAAATCACTGCAGATGGTGACTGCAGCCATGAAATTAAAAGACACTTACTCCTTGGAAGGAAAGTTATGACCAACCTAGATAGCATATTAAAAAACAGACATTACTTTGCCAGCAAAGGTCTGTCTAGTCAAGGCTATGGTTTTTCCAGTAGTCATGTATGGATGTGAGAGTTGGACTGTGAAGAAAGCTGAGCACAGAAGAATTGATGCTTTTGAACTGTGGTGCTGGAGAAGACTCTTGAGAGTCTCTTGGACTGCAAGGAGATCCAACTAGTCCATTCTAAAGGAGATCAATCCTGAGTGTTCATTGGAAGGGCTGATGCTAAGCTGAAACTCCAGTACTTTTGCCACCACATGCGAAGAGTTGACACATTGGAAAAGATCCTAATGCTGGGAGGGATTGGGGGCAGGAGGAGAAGGGGACGACAGAGCAGAGGATGAGATGGCTGGATGGTATCACCATCTCAATGGATGTGAGTTTGAGTGAACTCCGGGAGTTGGTGATGGACAGGAAGGCCTGGTGTGCTGTGATTCATGATGTTGCAAAGAGTCGGACATGACTGAGTGACTGAACCAAACTGAACTGAATATTCTACTGTACACACACACAGACACACGTGCACACACACACACACACACACACACACACACACACACACCCTTAGGCACTTTGCTTCCATATCTTAGCTACTGAAAATAATATTGCAGTGAACATAGGGGTGCCTATATCTTTTCAAAATAGTGTTTTTATTATTTTTGAATAAATACTCAGGAATGGAATTGCTGGCTCATATGGTAGTTCTATTTTTAATTTGTTGAGGGATCTTTATACTGTTTTCCATAGTGACTACACCAGTTTACATTCCCATCAACAGTGTATGGGTACCTTTTCCCCACATCCTTGCCAACACTTATTATTTGTTGTCTTTTTGATAATAGCCATTTTGACAAGTGTGAGGTGATATCCCATTGTGGTTTTGGTTTGCATTTCCATGGCAACTATTGATGTCAAACATCTTTCATGTGCCTGTTGTCTGTCTGTATGTCTCTTTGGAAAAATGTCTCTTCAGGTCGTCCGCCTATTTTTCAATTAGGTTTCCTTTTTTGGATGTTGACTTGTTATAAGTTCTTTGTTTATTTTGGATATTAACCTTTTGTTGGATATACCATTTGCAAATCTTCTCCCATTCAGTAGATGACTTTTTCATTTTGTTTATAATTTCCTTTTCTGAGCAAGAATTTTCTTGTTTGATGTAGTTCCATCTGTTTATTTTTGTTTTCCTTGCCTGCAAACACATATCCGAAAAAATATTGCTAAGACTGATGTTAAAGAGCATACTACCTATGTTTTCTTCTAAATGTTTTATGATTTCAAATCTTATGTTTAAGTCTTTAATCTGTTTTGGTTTTAAAGTAAATGTTCTGATATAGGAGTACACCAGTAGTGTTCTACTTGTGTATGAATGAAGCTACCAGCAAGGGAAGATTTTTGCTTTTCTCTTCTAGGGTAAGTGTAGTACCATTTTAAAATATTTTGAGATCTGTGGAGGACACTAATAAACCACGTGAAAGTCTAGCCATGTTTGAGATTCTAGAGGATTGGTGTGTAGATGATGTTTTTGCAGACCATCCCAAGCCACCCTGGCTTACCACATCCAGAAAAGGACATTTTTATAGTTGCCTCCTCTGCAACAGGACCTGACCACTGGGATAAATCTCCCTGTCATGACATACTTAAGGAAATTTCATTTTAGGGAAAGAATTCAGGGAGATTATATGGTCTCTAGCTGGCCCATTAAACTGTAAATATTTAGGCACTATTTAGTGTACGTACCAAGCAAATAATAAAAGTTATGCATACTTCTCAAGCTCCTTTGCTTTGGAGAGCTCAAAGTATCTTACAGAAATAGGAAGATGTCACTTGTCTTGTCTTGTTCACCAATTTCTTCATCTAATTATTAACTTGCCAAATTGTCCTACTACTTCAAGGAAACTCTTTATTCAGTCTACTCATTCATTTAACGTTTATTTTATACTTACTCTGTGCTAGAAGTAATAGGTATAAAATTCCATAATAGATGGGAATTAAGATGAAAAAGGTAAATTTCCTGCCCTCAGGGTGCTCACAGTCCAAGGGAGATTCTTACGAAGAGGAAATCAACCCAAGGTGATTTTTCATTTATTATAAATCACAGGGGAAAGTACTTTATTCTGGATAGGAGATGTTGGAAGATTTCCCAGAGGTAATGAGTAAGAGTTAGCTGAAAGAAGAAGCAATGGCAGGAAAATGGAAGATGAGGATAGTGATGGAGGAATTCTAGGCAGAGGGAATCATTCATAAAGATCCAAAAGTGAGAGGCAGACTGGCCTACTTGGAATAACAAGTTGTCTGGACCTTAGCTGATAACTCTATCTTCCACAGAGATAGCAGAATATTATATTTCTCTAGAACTGTTCCAAATACAAACTTGCATTTACCCCAAGAGATACAGTATATAGTAAAGAGCTCAGAAATGATGATAGCTTATATTCATATTATTATTTTTAACACCATGACTGATAATATTTTAAAACTGCATTTTCTGCTTGGTATTCATCATGGCCCCTGGGAACAGACATCTAGGACACATTATGAGTTCACCGTGAGTATTCGTGGTAATCAGCCCCACCAAATGCTCATTCTCTCAATGTTCTGCAGATTTGCAGCAGTCACAGGGTCCAGTTTGGGAAAAAGTTCTGTGTTTGATTTATAACATAAACATTTCCATCTCTGCATCATGAGGGCCCTGTTAAAAATAGCAACATAAAAAGCTTTTTTGTGTGTGGTGAGTTAGAAATACCTCAGAGACTGTCAAAGAGTGATACATGTAAAGATACTTTGGAAAAATTATTACAAGTGAAGTGAGTTGAGGCTGGTGGTGGCACTGAGCTCATGGATGTGGCTTACCTGAAAAAGACCTCATAGGAAGACTTGCAGGTTGCCTAGGACTTTCATTTCAGAATTTGCAAGTCAAAGAAAAAAGATACCGTCACCTTTAGTTGGTTTAAGTCACTTTGCCAGTAGTGATTTTTTTTATTTTAAAAATAATAAATGATTTTACTTTTTAATGGGCCGAGAATTGTGCTAGGTGCTAAAGATGCAAAGATGATTAAGACATGGTCCATTTTCTTGAGACTCTCAGAGCCTAATGGGTGAAGAAGTACAAAGAATCATGAGCATTCAGGGCAAAGATGAATGTGTGCAGGGGAGAGCTTCATCCCTCACGACATCTGGGAAGACAGAGGAGGCTCTGGAGAAGATGACAGCAAATTGAGTCTGAAAAGATGAGAAAAAATCCATCTGACCCAGAGGCCTAAGTGTCTTTAAACACAAAAAATAAACCTACTGTGGTTTATGAAGAAGGGCTTGTCAAGAACCATAACAGTTTATATTCCTATGAGCACCTTTAAGTATATCAGAGATGAACATCTACCTTGTGAGCTATAGCTATGTTTATTGTCTATTTCACAGATGAGAAAGCCTGAGAAGGTATGGTTGAGGAAATGTTATTTCCTCAAGGTCACCAAGCAGTGACTCTGAGCCTGAAACCCTGCATTCTTTTTCTTACTGTAAAACCCATGCTTGTGCAAGTCTCTATTGGACTCGAACCAGCAGTCCTGGGTTTGGCCCAGCTCTGCCACCACTAATGAGCCCCATAAACTTGGAAAAGTTACCAGAGTTCTCTAAACTTTTGGTTTCTCATCTGTAGGATGGAGAGAGTAGGATTTGAGAACCCTGCCCCCCAAGCTGAGATTCCTAGAAACAGAACCAGGAAGAGAGCTGGTGGGTGAGGGTGGAGGGTGACAGGAGAGACTATCAGCTGTTGTCACAAAGACTAGCTTTGTGGCAAGCTTGGTTGCCCAAAGGCACAGGCCCTCCCTCCTGCCCCGGTGCTATGAAACCATAGGGTTTTGGGTTCATCACTTGCCTTTGCCAAGGACCAAATGGCAGAAGAAAGCAAAAAGCAGGATGGCATATTTCAAAATGGATTCATTTTAATGGCGTCAGCCACAGAGGGTACGGTTTCCCTGGCTTAACAGTGGTGGACATGGTGTACAGTGGGAGGGGCATTTCTTTAAGGGGCGGTTGACTGTGTGTTAAGGCAGTAAACATCTGGGCACAGTGTCACTGGGAGGATTTTGTATTGAGAGGGCAGTGAGGCGTGAAACCTCAGACTTCTGCGGTACTTCCTGCTACCAAAGTGATGTCAGAGGCATGCTGTTCCCAGATCTGGTCCCGATTTCTCAAGTTCTGCTTCCACGGTGTGGCGAGAGGAGGAGGAGGCACAGAAAGTCTAATTTCTAGGAGGGTACACATAAAGGTCGGGCTGAGCGAGGGAAAAAAGGATGCATTAAATTTGACCTTGAAGATAATTATTCACTTGTTTCTGACAGCTTATATGTCAGGTGAAAGGAAGCTGATTTTTGGCTTTTTTATTTCAAATATATCTCTATGATGTCTACATAAAAGAGTTTTGGGTTTTGTGTGTATGTGTCTTTGTTTTGTTTACTGACTAGGCAGGGACTCCCCTTCTTCTTTAGATTTATAGGCTTCAGTGTTTCTAGGAAATAAGAGAAATAGCAATCTTTTCTTTCAATTAATAAAATTCAAAGCATTAGTAATCTCTGGTAGTGCTATGCAAGTAGGTCAACATTCGTGTTCTAAAAGTTTATAAGAGAAAACACTTTGATGGTATTGGTAAACGGCCAGTATGTTGCTCTCTGCAGTAACCATTCTCATTCATTCATTAATTCATTTACATATAACCTTTCACCCCTGCACACATCACACACATCTTACATTTGTACAATTAAATGTGTGGTGTTTATTCCTATTGTGCTTATTCTTGGGATTCTTTAGCACAGGGGAGATTTCTGGGCTAGCTGGGTTTAAAAAAAAAAAAAGGCAGGAGGAGCAAAGAGGATCTGATTCTTCATTGTTTACACACAGAAACCACTGCCACTGCCCTGTGCATAATCCCTCCTTCAGGGCAATGGATTAGTGAGTTGGCAAAGTGGGGAAGACGGAAATGGTAGTTACAAATATTGTGCAAATTGTAGAATAAAAGCTGGTTTTCATTTGAGTTGGCCATTAGGTTGGAATCTGTTTGGCCAGAAGGTCAAAACCCTTTCTCTGGCAAGCACATTACATCTTAAACATACTTTCTTTATTTTGTCAAATAGACTAAGGTCCTTGAAATCCTTGACGGGAGTGTGGGAAATCCTACAGTACTTGTTTTTCCTTGGTCCAGAAGACTCTTGGACATGAATTATATGAGATTTTTAGGTCATGTTATTTAAGCCAGCTTTGACTACCTTTAAAAAATAAGTATTTGGAGGACATATAACATTAATAAACTCTTACAGCATGATTGTATTTTTTATATAAGCATGTGATTTGATGAGAGTTTGGGAAAAATTCTAGCACATTTTAGAAAAAATCTTATAATCCCTCAAGGTAGAGATGGCAACCAATCAATAGCATGGTAGATAGCTGATGGAGAACCTTGGACAGAATGAACAGACTTGTTTCATTCTTGTCACAGGTTTGTGTTCTTTGAACATAGGTCTTATTACTCAGATTTAGAAATGTACATAGTAGTTCTCCACATTCTTCTTCATTGTCTCTGGTTACATAGTGGGTATAATTTTGTCTTTAAGTTGGCTACATTTTTGGACTTGACACTGTGAGTAAAGGCTAACATCAACCACACACAAATAAGCCCTGTATCTTGGTCTCATTAGAAAGATGATTAGACTTTAGAAAGAGGACCATCCATATTTACCAAGTTGGAGTTTAGAGTTGGGACAGGTGGAGCCAGACTAAGATTCTTGGCTCCCCTATAGAAAATGTAACAACCAAGAATTGATAACCACTGATCTCAATGTGCGGTAGTTTGAGCACTCTTTGACATTGCCTTTCTTTGGGATTGGGATGAAAACTGACCTTTTCCAATCTTGTGGCCACTGCTGAGTTTTCCAAATTTGCTGGCACATTGAGTGCAGCACTTTCACAGCATCATCTTTCAGGATTTGGAATAGCTCCACTGGAATTCCATCACCTCCACTAGCTTTGTTCGTAGTGATGCTTTCTAAGGCCCACTTGACTTCACATTCCAGGATGTCTGGCTCTAGGTCAGTGATCACACCATCATGATTATCTGGGTTGTGAAGCTCTTTTCTGTACAGTTCTTCTGTGTATTCTTGCCACTTCTTCTTAATATCTTCTGCTTCTGTTAGGTCCATACCATTTCTGTCCTTTATCGAGCCCATTTTTGCATGAAATGTTCCTTTGGTATCTCTGATTTTCTTGAATAGATCCCTAGTCTTTCCCATTCTGTTGTTTTCCTCTATTTCTTTGCACTGATCGTTGAAGAAGGCTTTCTTATCTCTTCTTGCTATTCTCTGGAACTCTGCATTCAGATGTTTATATCTTTTCTTTTCGCTTCTCTTCTTTCCACAGCTACTTGCAAGGCCTCCCCAGACAGCCATTTTGCTTTTTTGCATTTTTTTTCCATGGGGATGGTCTTGATCCCTGTCTCCTGTACAATGTCACGAACCTCATTCCATAGTTCATCAGGCACTCTATCTATCAGATCTAGGCCCTTAAATCTATTTCTCACTTCCACTGTATAATCATAAGGGATTTGATTTAGGTCATACCTGAATGGTCTAGTAGTTTTCCCTACTTTCTTCAATTTCAGTCTGAATTTGGCAATAAGGAGTTCATGGTCTGAGCCACAGTCAGCTCCTGGTCTTGTTTTTGCTGATTGTATAGAGCTTCTCCATCTTTGGCTGCAAAGAATATAATCGATCTGATTTCGGTGTTGACCATCTGGTGATGTCCATGTATAGAGTCTTCTCTTGTGTTGTTGGAAGAGGGTATTTGCTATGACCAATGCATTTTCTTGGCAAAACTCTGTTAGTCTTTGCCCTGCTTCATTCCGTATTCCAAGGCCAAATTTGCCTGTTACTCCAGGTGTTTCTTGACTTCCTACTTTTGCATTCCAGTCCCCTAGAATGAAAAGGACATCTTTTTTGGGTGTTAGTTCTAAAAGGTCTTATAGGTCTTCATAGAACCGTTCAACTTCAGCTTCTTCAGCGTTACTGGTTGGGGCATAGACTTGGATTACTGTGACATTGAATGGTTTGCCTTGGAAACGAACAGAGATCATTCTATAGTTTTTGAGATTGCATCCAAGTACTGCATTTCGGACTCTTGTTGACCATGATGGCCACTCCATTTCTTCTGAGGGATTCCTGCCCGCAGTAATAGATATAATGGTCATCTGAGTTAAATTCACCAATTCCAGTCCATTTTAGTTCGCTAATTTGTAGAATGTCAACATTCACTCTTGCCATCTCTTGTTTGACCACTTCCAATTTGCCTTGATTCATGGACCTGACATTCCAGGTTCCTATGCAATATTGCTCTTTACAGCATCGGACTTTGCTTCTATCACCAGACACATCCACAGCTGGGTATTCTTTTTGTTTTGGCTCCATCCCTTCATTCTTTCTGGAGTTATCCCACACGCTAGTAAAGTAATGCTCAAAATTCTCCAAGCCAGGCTTCAGCAATATGTGAACCGTGAACTTCCTGATGTTCAAGCTGGTTTTAGAAAAGGCAGAGGAACCAGAGAGATCAAATTGCCAACATCCCCTGGATCATGGAAAAAGCAAGAGAGTTCCAGAAAAACATCTATTTCTGCTTTATTGACTATGCCAAAGCCTTTGACTGTGTAGATCACAATAAACTGTGGAAAATTCTGAAAGAGATGGGAATACCAGAACACCTGATCTCCCTCTTGAGAAATCTGTATGCAGGTCAGGAAGCAACAGTTAGAACTGGTCATGGAACAACAGACTGGTTCCAAATAGGAAAAGTAGTACGTCAAGGCTGTATATTGTCACCATGTTTGTTTAACTTATATGCAGAGTACATCATGAGAAATGCTGGACTGGAAGAAACACACGTTGGAATCAAGATTGCTGGGAGAAATATCAATGACCTCAGATATGCGGATGACACCACCCTTATGGCAGAAAGTGAAGAGGAACTAAAAGCCTCTTGATGAAAGTGAAAGTGGAGAGTGAAAAGGTTGGCTTAAAGCTCAACATTCAGAAAACGAAGATCATGGCATCTGGTCCCATCACTACATGGGAAATAGATGGAGAAACAGTGGAAACAGTGTCAGACTTTATTTTTCTGGGCTCCAAAATCACTGCAGATGGTGACTGCAGCCATGAAATTAAAAGACGCTTACTCCTTGAAAGGAAAGTTATGACCAACCTAGATAGCATATTCAAAAGCAGAGACATCACTTTGCCAACAAAGGTTCGCCTAGTCAAGGCTATGGTCTTTCCTGTGGTCATGTATGGATGTGAGAGCTGGACTGTGAAGAAGGCTGAGCGCCGAAGAATTGATGCTTTTGAAGTGTGGTGTTGGAGAAGACTCTTGAGAGTCCCTTGGACTGCAAGGAGATCCAACCAGTCCATTCTGAAGGAGATCAGCCCTGGGATTTCTTTGGAAGGAATGATGCTAAAGCTGAAACTCCAGTATTTTGGCCACCTAATGCGAAGAGTTGACTCACTGGAGAAGACTCTGATGCTGGGATGGATTGGGGGCAGGAGGAGAAGGGGACGACAGAGGATGAGATGGCTGGATGGCATCACTGACTCGATGGATGTGAGTCTGAGTGACCTCCGAGAGCTGGTGATGGACAGGGAGGCCTGGCGTGCTACAGTTCATGGGGTTGCAAAGAGTTGGACACGACTGAGCGACTGATCTGATCTGATCTGATCTGATCTGATCTCCATGTGCTATTGATTTCTTTCTGAAGTCACTGAGTCACAGACTCAGCTGATAGAAAATTGTGAGGCACTTTGTCAGTCTCTTCCCCCTCTCGTGTTACCATAAGGGATCAAGGCTCAGAAAGAAGGAATCACTGGCCCTGTAGACTTAGCTATTAAATCGACTTTTTCTTTCGAACATAGTTGGGAATTTTTAAAATTTTTTTCTTTTCATCTTGAGTCTAAATTCACTATGATTTTCCTTCTATTTTATCTTCTCTTATTTTCTTTGAGACTGGGTGTTGTTTCTGCTCAGAAATTGACACCCATAGGTGTCATGGAGATGGCCTCTATGAAATTAGAGCTATGACTGGGTCCAGGATGGCCTCTGTTCAGCACAGGTGGTCACAGGGTCTCTGAGGGACTTAGGGGTCATGACATCCAACCTCGGGCATGATGCATGCTTCCACCCACAGTGTTCTAGATTGGTTAAATCCTTGATCCTTCATTCACAGTATGCTTCCTCTTTAACCAAAGCAGCCAATCCCATTATTAAACAGGTTTCATGTTATGTCCTTTTCATCCAATAATTCTACTATATTATCAAAGAAACATACAAGTAAATAACACATGTGCACTTTCTAAAGTTGTTTTGATAGCAGGTAGAATTTTAAAACTTCTTTAGCCCCTGAATCACCTGAGCTTTGCTTGAATTGTGGTGGCATTTCTGGGACTATGAGCAGGAGCCCTCCAACGTTGGTTTATGTTCGATACCTTCAATGCTATGCTATCTGAAACCTGCTCCAATATATACTGGTTCCTCTTTTACTCTGAATGACTTCCTCAACACTTAAGAATGCTTCTTCTTTCTTCCTCTTCATTTTAAGTTGACTAAAAAATCCCTGGCGTGATCCTTCCTCATCTAATCGAGGAACTGGTTTCTGTTTCCTAGTAATGAAATCAGGGTAAGATGGTGATGTTGGCAAAGCACTGGAACTCACTGGCAGAATGCTGGGGGGGAACTGACTAGTCCCTGATTCTTTTATGAGACAACTTGAAATTTCTTACAAGCAGGGGTGAGCCAGTCACAGGAAATGTTGAGTGGTATGTGACCACATTTAACCCTCTGCTGCATGGAAGCTGCTGTCTGTAAAGCCTCTTAAATATGCTTTGCACATTCCCACTTCATCTTGGAGGCTTATTCCAAGATGCCAAATAAAAGGACCGGAGTTCGAATTCTGACTTTCTATTAATTATTAGCCGTTGAGCTTGGGTAAATTCCTTAATCTCTTAAAGGTTAATAATAGCTACCCCAGAGAGGTAGCTATGTGTCAAATGAAGTAATAGGTGTGGAAATGCTTTGTAAGTTCTACAAGGTCATAAAAAAAGCATGCTGTTATTATTAACGGTATTTTCAGTAAAGTTTTCCTGACTACTTCAGCTCTCAGGCTTTTGCCTTTGTCTGCACTCGCTGTTTCTATGCCCTTTGACCCTTTTATCTACCCATCTATGATGCTAGTTAACCCATCCCCAGGGTAGAACTAGTCTCTCTGGCAAGCCTGTAGTTGTAATATTTTAAAGTTAATTTTGTGCTATTTTTAGAATATAAAATATCCTTTGATAAAATAAGAGAATAAACCACATGCCTAGCATATATACATGTTAAAGAATAAAACAATGTTTTGTTGTTTAGTCGTTAAGTCCTGTCTGACTCTTTGCGATCCCATTGTAGCTCCCTAAGCTCCTCTCTCCATGGAGTTTTCCTGGCAAGAAGAGTGGAGTGGGTTGCCATTTCCTTCTCCAGGGGATCTTCCCAACCCAGGGATCTAACCTGCATCTCCTGCATGGGCAGAAAGATTGTTTGGCTGAGTTCCCAGCTAAATCCAAAAAACCATGTATTAGTCAACATTTATTGACTGCTTATGAAATGCTTGTTATTGTGCCCTGTCTTGGGAATATCCAGACAAATAAGCCAGTCCCTGTCAGAAAATAACTCCCTACCTGGGGTTGGGGGGCAGAGGGCAGGGTTTGTATTGAATGCACAGACAAAGAGGGAGAGAGGCTTTTCTACTTGGTGAGATTCAGCTACATTCTGTAAGTGTTCTTATTCTAGATTGTTAGTGCTGAGTTGTTTCAGTGGTGTCTAACTCTTTGTGACCCTACGGACCGTAGCACACCAGGCTTCTATATCCAGGGATGCTCCAGGCAAGAACACTGGAATGGGTTGCCATGCCCTCCTATAGGGGATCTTCACTGCCTTAGGGATCAAACCCATATCTCTTACATTTCCTGCATTGGGAGGAGGATTCTTTACTGCTGGTGCCAGCTGGGAAGCCCCCTAGGCTGTTAAGTCATTTGCTGTTTTAAATTATTTTGGAGGTTTGTTTACTTGTTTCTCAGTTCTCCCATTCTTTTCTAATATATGAACTCAGTGAGTCTTGGAGCTATACCTTCAGTAAACGTTTTTTTGAGGACTTACCATTACCAATATAATGTCAGATCTAGCAGGGCACAGGTCTTTATTTCTCTTGTTCACTGATATATCCCTAGAATAATCTCAGAAATGTAATATATAAAATGATATAATGTGTTAATGTAATATTAATAAATATTTGTTAAATAAACTGTCACATTGCATTAGTTCAGCTAGTACTAGCTGTCATAACTGAATCCTTAAAAAATCAGTGGCTTCATATAATCAAAATATGAATATTTGTAGTGGATTGGGAGACTGCTCCACACAGTCATTCAAGGACCAAGTTGATGGAGGGATCCTCAACTTGTGGCTTCTACAATTACATTAACACATCACCAATCTCCAGCCAGCAGACAGGAGAGGGAGAATGTGAAGGGTTACAAGGAGGGTGTTTTGGACCAGAGCTCATTTCATTACCTTAGCGCATTTAGATTACTGGTGTGGGGCTGGGGAACAAAACATGTAGATCTTTCTTAGCCGTTTCCTGTCAATAACTCTGCATCGTGAAAGGGACTCACGATTCTTGGACACCTGGCCATCTCTGCCTTATAAATAAGATACCATTTGTCTCCTGTTGACATGTGGGTCTTCCATAACCTGGGAGATTATTATCCTTTGGGGCAAAGGATCCATCTTATCCACTCTATCCCTAGTTCTCAGTACACTGTGATAGTTCAAAAATATGTTCTAAATTGAAATGAGTAGTTTTTCTGTTGAGTACCATAATCAGTTCAGTTCAGTTCAGTTGCTCAGTCATGTCCAACCCTTTGAGACGCCACAGACTGCAGCATACCAGGCCTCCCTGTCCACCACCGACTCCTGGAGTTTACTCAAACTCATGTCCATTGAGTCCATGATGCCATCCAACCATCTTATCCTCTTCATCCCCTTCTCCTCCTGCCTTCAATCTTTCCCAGCATCAGGATCTTTTCAAATGAGTCAGTCCTTTGCATCAGGTGGCCAAAGGATTGGAGTTTCAGCTTCAGCATTAGTCCTTCCAATGAATACTCAGGACTGATTTCCTTTAGGATGGACTGGTTGGATCTCCTTGCAGTTCAAGGGACTCTCAAGAGTCTTCTCCAACACCACAGTTCAAAACCATCAATTCTTCGGTGCTCAGCTTTCTTTATAGTCCAACTCTCACATCCATGCATGACTACTGGAAAAACCATAGCTTTGACTAGATGGACCTTTGTTGGCAAAGTCATGTCTCTGCTTTTTAATATGCTGTCTAGGTTGGTCATAACTTTTCTTTCAAGGAGCAAACATCTTTTGATTGCATGGCTGCAGTCAACATCTACAGTCAATTTTTGTTGAAATAATTTTAAAAAGGAAAGAATAAAGGAATAGGAAGCCATTTGCTATAATAAAAGTGTGCCAAGTCTGTAACCTGGTGCTAATATGGTAAGTATTTAATAAAGAATTATTAGAAAAAGGAAGGGAATAGAGAAAAAGAGAGGAGAAGGAAGGAGAGAGTAGGGAGGAGAGATAAGACAGGAAGGGTGAGAGAGGATGGAAGGAGAGAAGAAGGGGCCTGGCATTCATGGGAGAAAAAGAGAGATAGAAAAAGTGCAAGAGGGGAAAAAGAGAAGGAGAGGAAGGTGGAAGGAGGAGGAGGAAGGAGGAAAGAAAGAGAACACAGCAGGTTCCTGAGAGGTGAGCTCTGAGGCCTGATCCTCAATAAAGAAAAGGATTTCCCCAGCTGGGAGGTCAAGGAAGGCTTCCCAGAGCAGTCTTGCTCCTTGGCTTCAGCCCATCCTGGTCTCCCTGCTTAACTTCTGTGACTTTATGATCTGCCCACCCTAACACAGGACAGAAATATCTCCCTGTCCTGTGATGGGGAAATGAAGTTCATAAATCTCCTGGCAAGTTTGTGCTTCTCTATGGAGACGGTACATAAAGTACCCCCGCCACCCACGGAGAAGCACCAGGAAAGGCAGAGCGCTCAATCACAGACGACCAGCTCCCCCTCCCTAGCACACTTCCCGCCTGCAGGTTGGAGGGTACAGATCTGGGGCGTGGAGCCACTGGCCTCCAAGGGCCCGAGAACACTGTGTTTATTTTGCCTCTCTAATCAGTCTCTCTTGCTTCTGGCTCATTGAGTTTCCCCACAAGATCCACATTGAGAAGTTTTTTGGGATGTGATTGATGGCAGCTGCACACACAGGCACGGGTGTATGGTGCTCAGATGCCTAGCAGAGTCCTGGACCACAAACCCAGGGTTGTTACTGCAGCCTTACCAGGTACATGCATGCTCTGGAAGTGTTTGCCTTTGTTTCCTTTTGTTCCTTTAACATTTTCGCCTCTTTTTGCCTCCTGAATTTGCACATTCATGGAGTATGATACATTTTACAAGGTGCTATCACATGCGCTTTTGCAGTGTTCTTCCAAGGTGATGTTCATATACTTGTCTATAGATGAGGGAACTGAGACCCAGAAGGGTTGAGCATCTTATCCATGGTGCCTGACATCACTCTGCCTTGTTCAGAGCCTTCACCCAAGCCTCTTTGCAACAACGAACGATGCATGGTCTTGCTGTCACAGATGTAGTCCTCAGCTCTGAAGGGCATTCATGGAAATGTGTTTGGATGACCGGAGTCTAAGAGTGATTTTAACTTCAAGAATTGGAAAAGCAATGTTCTTTGTTCTCAGAATAGATACCTTCTGCTGACTTGGGTTTTAGAAAATTCTTCTAATTTCCATGTATGACTTTACAGAATATTTGGTACTGCTGTAAAATTGCTAAAACTGTAAATGGTCACTCTTGGTTTTAAATATCAAACCAGGTGAAGGGATGGAGAAACTTCTCAATGTTAGAGAAGGGAAAAATCATTTAAATAGCAGAATGGACACCATATGGTAGTTTTTTCTTTTTTTCTTTAAAGAAAAGTGTCCGTCTGTCACCACATAATCCAGGGCTAGGAGAAGTATCATGGGACTTAGGATTTAGTGAGACTGGCGGTGCTGAAATTAATTTTGTAAGACAAGGTTGTTTACTCTTTATACTAA
This sequence comes from Tragelaphus eurycerus, assembly GCA_935064755.1. NCBI lineage: Eukaryota > Metazoa > Chordata > Mammalia > Artiodactyla > Bovidae > Tragelaphus > Tragelaphus eurycerus. The sequence continues at coordinate 3,969,017 of CAKXYN010000092.1, read as the reverse complement.
TTTCCATGCTTAACACTGACTGATTTGGTTTGAAGAGAGATATTCCAGGAAGCCATTCTTACCATTATGGAAAGGAAAAGTAACTTTGAGTTACATCATTTTCTTTGGCCGAGCATCTGATAACCATGTATCAGAGTGTGAAGCAGTGGACGGTGAGAACTGAGCTGCCTCCATCCCAGGGATCAGAACACTGAGGCCTGTGTTATTAAAATGAATGAAATGGACTTCCCTGGCTATCTAGTGGTTAAGAACCACCCCCTTCCAATTCAGGGGACGTGGGTTCAATCCCTGATTGGGGAACTAAGGTCCCACATGATGTAGGGTGTGGCCAAAAATTTTTTTTTAAAGTATTGTTTTATATTAAAAAATAATAAAATAAATGAAACCGTTGCTTCTCTTATGGTAAAAGTTATATAGAAAACTATAGAGGAAAAAGATACAGAAGAAAGCAACCTGTAATTCCACATGTAAGAGGAAACCACTATTAATATTTTTACCTTCCAGCAGAGTGTTTTATCTTCATATACATTATATATTAATTTGACATCTTACTGTATATATCTGTTTTGAAATGTCATTTTAAAATTTAAATATATTATGTATATTTACTCACATTATCATCTCCTCATTTATTCACTATTGATAATAACTAACATTTCAAACTGTCTCTCTGTGTGCCAATACACATTGCAAACAGGAACTCATTTCATCCTTACAGCAACTCTATGAGATAGTATGAGTATTTTATTACCCCCATTTTACAGATGAGAATGCTGAGGTACAGTGGGGTTACACAACATGCAGGATTATACAGATACGAAGGGACAGAGCCAGAACAGGCACCCCATGGATTATGACTTCTCTGTCTCCTGGGACCCAGCACAGCTCTTTGTCTGCAGTAAGCTAGTAACCTTGAGTGTTGAATGAGTGTTGGTGATTAGAAGACTGATTTGATGAATGAGAATTTGGGGAGTGGTCCTGAGTCATAGCTGATGTGTGAATTACTTACCCATGGTTCTATGACAGTCAACAAGGATTCTGAACCAACAGCGGATCATCTACGGGTTTACAGAACTGTGACACTGCATCTCTACCTTTGGCCTTGGATGTTGTTAGTTGTCTCTTCTTGATTCCTAGTTTACTTCTTTATTAAGTCAGTAGCTGTGATAAAGGAATATAATGCCTGTATGCTTAAGGGCTTGTGGCACTCCTTGATGTATTCAGGGGTTTCTAGCTAGGCAAATAGACTCAGCAAAAATGAATCCCACTTTTCAGATACTAAAATAATCTCTTTTAATATTTCAGTGAGAAAATTTTATCTTAATTAGTAAACAGAATCTGATTCCAAATGAATTTCCTAATTCCAAAAAAGCTTCCAAATACACCCTCTTGATTTTTGGATAAAATTTATCAATTTTTTTTTTCTGAAAGGCACACAATTAAGCTTACTAGTTACAAGCATAACCTTGAGGATATTGTTGGTTTGGTTTTAGACCACCACAATAAAGCAAACATTGCAATGAAATGAGTCGAGTGAATTTTTTTGGTTTCCCAGTGCATATGAAAGTTATGTTTGCATTATACTGTAGTCTATTTAGTGTGCAATAGCATTATTATAAAAAAAGTGTATAGACTAATTATATACTTAATTAATTAATTGTGCACTTACTATTATATACGTAATTAAATATTTTATTTCTAAAAAATGCTATCCTCTGAGTTTCAGTGAGTTGTAGTAGTTACTGATCACAGATCACCATAACGAATATAATAATAATGAAAAATTTGAAATATGCTTAGAATTACCAAAATGTTACACAGAGACATGAAGTAATAAAATGCTATTGGAAAAATGATTACAATAGACTTGCTTGACACTGGGTTGTTGAAGACCCATTAAGTGTGAAAAAAATGCAACATCTATAAAGTGCAGTAAAGCAAAATGCAATAAAACTAGTTATTTTGCTTCTCTGAGGTCCAGAATAATTCATTCTTCTTTTCATCCATTTATTAATGAAAGCAGCTTCATGAGGTGGAGGTTGTGCTGGACAGTGGAAAAAGCTAACAACCTAATGAGGAAGGCAGATACATAATGAAGAATAGCAACGTGGTATTCTAAACACTGAGGTAAAGTACAGAGGGGCAAGGTGAGTGTGAAATTGGGAAAAGAAAAGACTTCTTTACAGTGTGATACTACCAAAACATCCAAACCGTGGTATATTCAAGTGATACTTTCAAGGTTTAGATTTTAAGAGTTTCCTAAATTTAGTCAGTGTGAGTCTGTAAGTATAAGAAAAGAGCTTATCCTTAGCTTAAAAAAATCCTTTGTCTATTACCTAGTTAAAAGGAAAAGAAAGAAGAGTTGTTATATGCACAGTTTTAGAAGTAATTCAGAGAGTTTCATATGAATTAATGGAATCAATAGCAACCAGGGAAACTTTCCAACCCCAGCATAATCAGACTTGAGCATGCAATAATAGAGACTTTTGTTTTTTGGATAAATAGGAGGGCTGAATCTGTGCAGTGCTGGAGATGTAACAGGAGCTTAGGGATTACTTGTAAGTGGCACATGTGGTTGAAGATACCCTGAGCTGGGAGTTAAGAGGTGTGGAGTCTAAATCTGGCTCTGTGACTACTGTCAGCCAGGTCAGAGTCTTCATTCAGCTGTGTGACAGAGACCTGAAAAATACTGGCTTAAAATGTTATGGAGAAATACCTTGCTTAATTTTCTCATGTAATGAAAAGGTGAGCTGGGCAATAGAGAACTGACATTTCCATCCCACAATGTCTTCTGGGGCCCAGATACATTTTCTCTTTCCCTCAGTTATCCTTAGCATCTGCTCATCATTTTGTGGTCATATGGTAGTGGATATACCCTTTGCCTCATGTTCATGTTCTTGATGGCAAGAAGGGGACAGGCACCAGCTGAGGCAGCCTCCTTTGAAACTTGCTCAGAACCTCTGCTGCCCCCACCCCAGTTATGTCCAAGTTCATCTCATTGGCCAAACCCGTGTCACGTGACTAACCCCAGCTAGCTGCAAGGGAGGCTAGCAAGACATCCTCAGATGATCCCAATGCTGCTTCCAATGAAATCAAGGTTCTATTATAAAAGGGGAAAAAGGTAACTGGATAGTGAGTAGAAATCTAAAAATTTCTGTCATATCAACTGTGAAGTAAATGAAGTCAATCAGTGGTTAGCTAACTTATTATTATTTTTTTTTAATGCACCATCCTCCAATCTTCATAGGTCCAGTTCAGATCCAGGTAAAAGTGAATTTTCTTTGGTTGAAATTGGAGTTGGGATGCCAACTTTCTTATCTCCCTCTTGGTGAAGTCATTTATTTGAATTTGAAGTGGTTTCATTTATTAGTTTGCATTCTGCTTCGGCTTTATATTTATCCATCCTTATTGATTTTATTTACTTACTATGTGTTTCTTTATATGTGAACCATGAATATGGTTTTAAGAGTCAGAATTATACAGGAAAATTGAAAACAAGTCCCTCCTAACCCTACTTATACTCCACTCCCACCTTCCCATCATGTCCACTTCATATCTACTCACCACCTCCCCTAGGCATCAATCTCATTAGTTTCTGGTTGAACCTCCCTGAATTTTTGCACCAGTGTGCAGGCACATGTGTGTTTTCCCATTTTCTGTACTACAAGAAGCAAGATAGTGTAGTTGTCTTTTGTATATGAGAGTCTATACAACTATTTTGTATAGATAGTTGTAAGAAATGAAATACTAGTGAGGCCAGGGAGAATGACAAATGTTCAGTAAGACAGGTGAAACCAAACCGTAGAGGGAGAGACCTAATCTTCATAGGAAAGGTTTATGAAGGAAGCTGCATTCAAGCAGGGTCTTAAGAATGGTTGATGTAGCCAGGAAGAGTGCTGGGTGTTTTTCTTCATTTATGAGCTTGGTAGAGAATTTAGAGATTATCTGTCAATTCAGTTTAAACTGACACTGTGGCCACGTGTTGTAGAGGAAGAAACTGAGGCCTTAAGAGATAAGGGGACTTAACCTAGTCTCACTGGAGAAGGCAATGGTACCCTACTCCAGTACTCTTGCCTGGAAAATCCCATGGATGGGGAAGCCTGGTGGGCTGCTGTCTATGGGATCGCTAAGAGTGGGACACGACTGAGCACCTTCACTTTCACTTTTCATTTTCATGCATTGGAGAAGGAAATGGCAACCCACTCCAGTGTTCTTGCCTGGAGAATCCCAGGGACAGGGGAGCCTGGTAGGCTGCTGTCTATGGGGTCGCACAGAGTCGGACACAACTGACACGACTTAGCAGTAGCAGCAGCAGCAACCTAGTCTCACAGCCAGATAGTGGCATTATTGGAAATAGCCATTATCTTGACTCATAGTCCCATAATCTCTTCCTCAGTAGCTAAGATTTCAAAATGAACACAAGGCAGCCCTGTTGCTCTCAGAGCTGGGTAATTTTTCCTTTGCCAGCTTGGTTTGGACCTTTCAGTTCATTTAATCCCAAATCTCAAAATTCAACCAGAATAATAGCAAACTTAAACCAACCTGTTATGGGCTGAATTGTGTCCCCTTTCAAAATTCATATATTGAAGTCCTAACCCCCTTTGCCTCAGAATATGGCTGTATTTGGGAACAAGGCTTTTAAAGAAGAAATTAAAACGAGGTCGCTCGAGAGAGTCCCATTCCAGTATGACTGGTGTCCTTGTAAGAAGAGGAGACTGAGACACAGGTCTGCACAGAGAAAGGACCAAGTGAAGACACAGGGAAATGGTGGCTGTCTGCCAGCTAAGGAGGCAGACCTCAAAGAAACCAACCCTAATGACACCCTGATCTGGGCCTTTTAAGCTTCTAGCAGTGTGAGAAAATATGTTTTTGATGTTTTGATGCTCCCCAGTCTAAGGTACTTTGCTTGGGCAGCCTGAGTAAACTAAGATACAGCCTTAACATACTCTCTGGGGCAGCTGGTGGGGTCTCATACCTAGTCTATGGTATCTTAGCTCCTGGTGGTTGTAGCTCCTTAGCTTTCCTATTGCAGAGAGTGCTCACCGGGCTCTGTCTTACATCACCCACTCAGTCACCTTCTTCAAAGGCAAGGGAGTAACGGAGGGGAGTTCACTGTAGTGTAGAGAAGAGCAGAGTGCAGGGCAGGAGCCTCCCAGAGCTATTCATGGCCAGCAAAGCCTTAACCTTCTGGGCTCCGAGATGCGGCATTCTGGTCATTTCTAGCTGCTAGATTCTCTAAGTAATATGGAAAAAGAATATTTGTTGGTTTTAAATGCATACTTATGGATTTAAAGGTATTTTCTAAATTATATGTTTTTCATTAAAAACCTTTTATCCCCCAAATGCCCCGCCTCCCTATAGACTTTAATGCACAAGGATACTAAGATTTTAAAATGGGATAGTAGAATTATGAGTTGTTTTAATATTCTTCTTCAGGCCTTTCTATATTTTCAGTTTTCTTAATAGATGTTTATGACTTTATGGGGAATTATGGATCATAAAGGTGAAAAAATTCTAATACTGTATTAGAGCCAAACCATAGTAAATGATAGGTGAATTAAATATTTCTTGATTTCAAGGAGCTCCAAAAGAAGATAGCATATTTCTAAATGAATGGGTAACAAGAATAGTTGTAGGGCTGGGAAGTATAAAGCTCTTGATGTCATGAATATTTCATATTTTATTAATTACTCTTTCTAACACAAATGGTAAAGCAAGAAAGTGTATACAATCTTACATTTATTGACATCTAGAGTATAGAAGGCAATATAGATCTAAAAACAATAAAATATGGGCATATTAGTCAAGATGAAGATGGAAAAAGCTGTCATGAGATGTCTATTCACTATTTGTTAATTAGATCGTGGACAGAGAAACCTGGTTGGCTACAGTCCATAAGGTCGAAAAGAGTTGGACATGACTGAAGTGACTTGGCACGGCACGGCATGGCACAGCAAGGCATATGTGGTAATAGACTCCCACCATCATGGAAAAATTCATTCTGTTGACATTCTGACTTGGCCTCAATTGTACTTGGGGAGAAGCAGGTGAAGATGAGAGTGTAATTTAAAGTTAGAAAATGGAACTAGATTCAGAAACTATTAATGGAGACATAGCCAACTCGTCTCACAAGAAAAATGAGAAAATTTCACCCTAATTTATAGCCTAATCCCCCAAGTAATTAAGCCACTGTTATTTAAGTTACTAATGATCAAAATGAAATAATTCACTTGAAATACTGGGTCTATGCAGATAGGAAAGTATTATAACAATTACTGACTCGGGCTTCCCTGGTAGCCCAGTTGGTAAAGGATCTGTCTGCAGTGCAGGAGACCCTGGTTCGATTCCTGGATTGGGAAGATCCCCTGGAGAAGGTATAGGCTACCTACTCCAGTAGTGTTGGGCTTCCCTGGTGGCTCAGCTGGTAAAGAATCTGCCTGCAATGTGGGAGACCTGGGTGTGATCCCTGGGTTGGGAAGATCCCCTGGAGAAGGGAATGGTTACCCACTCCAGTATTCTGGCCTGGAGAATTCCATGGACGGTATAGCTTTAACTTAGATGGGGGCTCCCCTGGTAGTTCGGCTGGTAAAGACTCCGCCTGCAATGCAGGAGACCCTGGTTCAATTCCTGGGTCAGGAAGATCCACTGGAGAAGGGATAGGCTAACGACTCTAGTATTCTTGGGCTTCCCTGGTGTCTCAGCTGGTAAAGAAACCACCTGCAATGTGGGAGACCTGGGTTCGATCCCTGGGTTGGGAAGATCCCCTGGAGAAGGGAAAGGCTACCCACTGCAGTATTCTGACCTGGGGAATTCCATGGTTGTATAGTCCATGGAGTCAGTAAAAGTCGAACACGACTGAATGACTTTCACTTAGACTAGGCTAGACTTAGTCTCCAAGTAGTGTCTGACTCTTTGGGACCCTCCATTTAAAATGCCCTTTGATAATCTAGATTCTTGTCATTTCCTATACCTTTGCCAAACTTGGGTAAAATATAACGCCCTTACAGTATGGGGAAGAACAGATCTCAGCAAATGGTTTTGCTTTGAGACCTTTTCCTAAGTCCCTGAGCAAAACAAAATGATAATAGAGATTCATCCATTTCTGTGTACATTTCAGTTGGAGCATGTGCCTGTCCTCATATATACAGATTCCGACAACCTGAGACCTCTTCTTTGACATTGATTACAGGGATGACCACTCTTTCAGTGTCTTCTTTTGTAGAAAGCCAGGATCATTTTGGAAACATATGGTTTCTCCTCAGGAGCACATGTGCTATCAAGATCTCTCTGTGTGTGTTAGTAAAAGACATTTTATGTATGCCTTGAGTGACCTTTCCAAGAATTGCACACAGACTGTGAATATTCAGGCCTGTTCCACGGATTTCTCTTAAATGCAAATCCAGCTGTGTCATTTCCCTTAACCTGTCCTGTACCTACTCAGGGTTAAGCGTTGCAGGCAGCTCTTTAGTGAGTGTCCGGAGCATAATTACCCAGATGCACCTGGGTGGGGTTTAACCCCTTGTACCCCCACCCTCCTGCCAGAGTCACAGGGGAGATACAGATGTTCAGGAGATGCATGGTTAGTGAAATCGCTTCCCTTTCTGGAGGTAACTTGATCTTGTCAAACAGTGCTTTTTTACAGAACATATGTGCTTTAGTTTGATTTTAAGGTTCTGAAATAACATTCTCCATTTTGCTCACCACTGTGGCATGTGCACAGAAAAGAAAATCCTATTTTGGTTACATATGAAATGATATTTTTAAAATTGTTTTGTCAAAAGAAAAACCATACATTTTCCCAAATTAAAACTAAAGTGAATACTGTAATATTACTTTATTCAGAGCCAAAAGCAGAAGAGAAAAGGTGTGAAAATTGAATTTGGGGGAGCCAGGAGGAAACCAAAATGACTTCCCAGAAATGATTATGTAGCTGCTTTTCCTTGCCTGGATTTTGGGAAAAGAGAAAGTAAGTTATTAAAAAAAAAATGTTAAATTGATCAGGTTATGAGCAGCTCTCTCCAGATGCCTTGGGTCTCATTTATGCTGGAAACAAGGTCATGTGTTAGGTGTGGGATGTTCTGGGTAGAGGGTGGCTATGGCCTTACCCAGGACCGTGACACAGTAGAAGCACGTTGGATAGGGACTTAAGGAGACCCCTGGATGTGGAGTCTCACGGGTGAAGAACTTAGATTTTGGTGGCCTACCATTGGGTCTGTTGTACAACCTCAGTGAAGTTACTTAAGCTTTTTGAATCTCAGTTTCTCTCTCTGAAAAGGGGCCATTGATGCTTCCCTCATAGACTTGTTTTAATAATGGGATGAAACCAACTATGTCAAGTATTTAGTACTTACATTCTAACTACATAAAGGTGGGTATTTATGAGCAAACAGCAATCTAAGTCACCCTTAGGAATGAGCTAGGATACTCACAGCCAGTGTTAAAAACACTCGTGATTGTCGTCGTTTTATAATTACAAAAGACAGTTCTGCTACAGATATGTGACCCTGGGTAAGTTGCTGTGTAGATGCCTGAACTTTGCTTTTCTTATCTATAAATCTATAAAATGTGAAATTTTAAGCTATAATGCCTCTGGTTCTAAAATTTTGTGAATCTTTGAGTTCCCTCTTGAACCTTGGTAAATTCTAACAGTATTTTCTGTGTTTAGGTGTAGGCAGAGTTGCCAAAGTTCAGGTTATGTTCTTGCCAGTAACTAGAACTTAAGTGTCAGGCAATTCTCTTTATCCTGGTAGCAAGGCAAAGAAAAAGAAATATATTTCAAGAGCAAGAGAAAGGAATATATTCTTACTGCTCCTTAATCTTTCTGTTAATTTGAAAATCCTCCCATATTCAAAATCTGCATTCTCCTGCATCTCAGACTCCCCTGATCTTCCTTAGTACTTTAAGATAACATCTAATGCCCAAGTAGTGCATTACTTCTTCTACACTATTTTGATTTGTGTTATGACACTGGCTCTTCAGAACAATTCCATGGGACAGACTTATTATTACCTCCAATATATAGATGAGGAAACTGATGTCTGTACTTGCCAAGATCACATAGCTAAGAATTGGCAGATATGTAGTACTTACTCCAGTCTTTTTACTGCAGAAGCATGTTTCTGCCACTCAGTTGGGCTCCCTTATAAGGTGCTGAAGCCTTTTGTTGACATGAAGGAGAAAGGCAAAGAAATGAATGAGGTCACAGCTGGAAATCCTACACAGAAATGCTGATTCCTTCTTCATGACTCACAAGTTTAGGCTTTTGGCTCCCAGCATCTTTTTACAGGAGGACCCTTTTTCCTTTTGTAAAAGGAAGTTTATTATTTAATTATATAAGTAAAATACAGATGAATGAAAGGGTAATAAAAAGCATTCATACTCCAGTAATGCTTGAGCGCATGTGTGCTTAGTAGTGTCTGACTCTGTGACCCCATGGACTCTAGCCCACCACGCTCCTCTCTCCGTGGGATTTCCCAGGCAAGAATACTGAAGTGGGTGCCATTTCCTCCTCCAGGAGACCTTCCCAACCCGGGGATCAAACCCGCATCTCCTGCCTCGGCAGACGAATTCTTTACCACTGAGCCGCCTGGGCTTCCCGTGTTTCTGACACCTTGGTAGCTAGTGAACGTGTCACTTTGAATCTGCTTTATCTCCTTTTGTACCTCACTTCCCTTATTCCCTCTTGCCTTCCACCCTGGGATTACACTGTCCTCCCTCCGTAAAGCTTTAGCATGGATACTTTTCCTCAGGTTCCTTTAAAACTTTTTTTATTTATTGATTAATGTCTTTGGCTGCACCAGATCTTAGTTGTGGTGTGTGGGATCTTAGTTGTGATATGCAAACTCTTAGTTACAGCATGTGGGATCTACTTCCCTGACCAGGGATCAAGCCTGGGCCTGCTGCATTGGGAGTGCAGAGTCTTAGCCACAGGACCACTAAGGACATCCAGGTCCTACCTGGAACACTGAACTGAGATGATGGTCATTACATTTATAGTATCTCTCTGTTCAATAAGTGCATATGAAAAAAATACCCCCAATTCAGGCACTTTTAGTAGATAACCATTTTTATTAATGACAACAGAATCTGTATGCATTTGAAGAAAAGTAGGATGGTGAAATTGTCTTCAGGTACTGTTTGGTGATAGGTGGATTAAAGGACCTCTGCATGCCTCTCCCAACCCCATTGTTCAAGAAGGTCCGAAAGCCATGGCGGGATTTTTAAGTGAGACTTCGGTCATCACAGCCATTTTACCCTTCACTTGACCTTCCTGCTGCAGTGGAAGACTCTGAGCCGTAAACCTCAGCCCATGTAGCCTCCGCCGCAGCTGCCTTTCAAGTGTGTGAAGTCTCTCGGCCTGCATGCGTTTTCCCGGAGCGAGGCGCTGTACACATCTGGGTCAACTTTATTCCAGTTTTCTTTCCTCTCTTTTGTTAAAAGTCAACCAGTGTGAGTAACTGCTACATGAAACCATGAAGAAAATGGAATAAATATGTTGGAAACGCTAGAAAATGATCTGCAGTTGTTTATTCTCCCCAGTTTTACTTCCTGGGCTTATTTTTAAGCGTATTCAAAGAGTTTCAGCAATCCTGAAGAGTACTTGGCATGCTGGAAAAAAAAAAGTGCTCTATTCTCTAATAGGAAAGAACTTTTGTACTGTGCTTCCTGGTTTGGAAGTGTGCTGATGAGTAAGGGGGAGCTAGTCTCCAGGGAAAGAGCCTCTCGCGTGCTGATTCAAGCTCTCTTAATAAGGTACTTCTTTACTCTGATACCTGATTCAGTGTGTTTAATCTGTTAAGCAGTCTTCACTGGGCTCCCCTGTCTTACGTGTTTTCATGTTCCTCCACAACGCTGACACCTAACAGGCACTGCTTAAACTCCTTGAATCATAAGGCGGACAGTGAATTTTCCCATCGGATGAGTAAATAATGGTGACTTGCACAATATGCCCGTGTTTCAAAGAGCAAATGTTAGAAACATAATTTAATGTGAACAATTAGTGAATAAGACAGTGTATTTGTTTGCACAATGTACTGTTTTCGGACAGCTATTTGGCTGTATTCACAGAAAGGGCTCATTTGTCTGGTTTAGGCAGAAATGTAGAGAGAGGTATGTGAAGTCAGGAATGGTGAGGTTTGTGTGCCAAGGTCTCAGGGGCCTCAAGGGGGAAGCAGTGGACTTACGGACTCAGAATTCTAAGATCCAGTTTTGCCTCTTGAAATATAAATCTTCCTCCATGAAGCTTTTCCTGATCCTTGAATCAGATACCTAACCTCCTGTGACCTCAGAGTGCCGTGTTGGGACCACCTTTCTCTTAGCTCTGCTTCTGGATGGCCATTTGTGGTCTTGTGTGGTACCTTCCACTAGATTGTTAAAGAAGGTCTGGATTCTTTCTGACTCATCCATTTTACCCTCAGAGTGTCTAGCATAGTGCTTACCACTCAGGCCACTGCACAAATGCTTGTACAAAGCAGACTTACCAATCCCAAGTTTCAGAATGCTAAGGATACGCATCCCATGCAGGCTTTTAGTTGTGTAGTGAGTTGAATAATGGATCATAAAAAGATGTGTTCACATCCTGGAATCTGTGAATATGACTTTATTTAGAAAAAGGATCTTACAAACATGAGTTGAGAGTTTGTGCCTCTGGACCTTTTCCCTATGGCAGTTAACCTTAGTGATGCTTATTTTGAATGGTTTCCAATTAAATAATTAACTGCACTTAGTATCAGCGGAACTGATGAGTGACGATGCTGAATGATACGTTGACACCACAATGGATGGTGATTTTGGTCTATTAGTTTACTAGTTATAGTGAGTTAAACGGTGGATCCTGTGTCCTAACCCCTAATTCCAGGTGTTAGGACAATAATTTCACAATCTTTTTCTAAATGATTGTGATCTCATTTAGAAAAAGGGCCTTTGCAGGTATAATTAAGGATCTCAAGACAAGATAGATTATCCTGAATTACCTGAGTAGCCATAAAACCAATGCTCTGTCTTTACAAGAGACAGAAAAGGAGAGACAGAAGAGAAGGCCATGGAAAGACAGACAGAGATTGGAATGTTGCAGCCATGGGCTGAGAAGTGACTGGAGCCACCCAATGCTGGGAGAAGCAGGGAAGGAGTCTCCTCTGGAAACCTGGGGGGAAATGTGACCCAGGTGACACCTTGCTTTCAGACTTCTGTCATCCAGAAGTGAGACAGAATAAGCTTTTGCTTTTTTAAGCCACCAAGTTTATGATTATTTGTTATGGAAACCCTAGGAAACTAATATTATGTGGACTGGCCTGTTCTATTCTATTCCTGAAAGTATTATTCACTCAGTCATGTCCAACTCTTTGAGATCCCATGGACTGTAGACATCCAGGCTGCTCTGTCCATGGGATTCTCCAGACAAGAGTACTAGAGTGGGTAGCCTTTCACTTCTCTAGGGGATCTTCCCGACCCAAGGATTGAATCCAGGTCTCTTCTATTGGATTAGTCTGGAATTTCAGTTCTACTCCTAGCTAACCATAAATTCCTCCAGGGTAGAGACTATGTCTGTCTTGTTCCCGGTGAGACCCCCAGAGCCCAGCGACATAACAGACACATAGTCTTTCATCCAGTGTTAATTTCCTTTTCCTTCCTTCTTCTCCTGTTGTCCAAAGTTACCTCTGCTGGTAAGAGCAGAGGTTGTTCTAGAACACACTTCCATTCTTCCTCACCGTCCTATTTGTGACAGAGGTTGTCAGTTATTTCTCAACATTTGTTCTCCTTTTCCTTGGCTGGCCTTTCTTTGCAGCTGGATATGGCTATGCATTCATGTTCTGGCAAGCTGTAAGTGGAAATGTTATGAAGTAGCTTCTGGGAACTTTCCTAATAAGACAGCTGGTAGGTGCCCTTTGCCCCTTCTTCTTCATTTTTCTTCCTCTGTCTGCCTGGAATGAGGTGCTACCATTTTGGACCACGAAAGCAGGAGTCCTACCTAAGGATGGAGAGTAGTGAGTTGACAGGGCCAGCATCCCTGTGTGGAGCAGAGCTGGTATACCAGCCCTGGGCTGTAAGCTTCTGGATTTTTGTATCAGAGGGAAATAAAGCTCTTGTGTAAGCCATTGTTATTTTGTGTGTGTGCATGCGTGCGTGCGTGTGGGTGTGTGTGTGTGCATGTGTGTGTGTGTGAAATTTGTCAGCACCTGCAACTTGGGACTCCAAGGGGATTATTTACTCATTACATGGGTTATTACTTTCAGATGTCTGAGGGGACAGAAATCAAACAAGCGATAGATTCTTCAAGCCCCTTCCTCACTGTGATGTTTCAAACATCTGTGGCCTCAATTTTTTAACTGAGGAAGCCCATAGTCTAGCTTCTAGAGCTAAACAGACTTGGGTTTAAACCTTGACTTGGTTGCACGTTACTGTGGAATGACCTAACCTCAGTTTTCTCATCTGTACAATGGAGAACAATGACCTCTTAGAGTCATTGTTCTATTTATTAGAATGACATTGTGTCTATTAGTAGATAGCGTTAGTTGTAGTGTTGTATCTTTATCTTGTTTGAACTAGTGAAATCGTTAAGGTTGATGTTTTAGGGAAAGGAGGAAACAAACTGCATGAGTAAAAGTTGAAGCCATAAAGTATTGAAATGAACACTTTGAAACAAGAAAATTTCAAACAGACAACCTAACATTTCACATCAAGGGACTAGAAAAAGAACAAATGAAGCCCAAAGTTAGTAGAAGGAAGGAAATAAAGAATGGAGTGGAAATGAATGAAATAGAGATGAACAAGACAATAAAAAAGATCAATGAAACTAAAAGCTGGTTCTTTGAAATGATAAACAGAATTGACAAACCTTTAGCTAGACTCACGAAGGGAAAAAAAAGAGAGAGGGCACAAATAAAATCAGTAATGAAAGAGGAACAGAGAAGGCAATGGCAACCCACTCCAGTACTCTTATCTGGAGAGTCCCATGGGTGGAGGAGCCTGGTAGGCTGCAGTCCATGGGATCCCTAAGAGTCGGACATGACTGAGCGACTTTACTTTCACTTTTCACTTTCATGCATTGGAGAAGGAAATGACAACCCACTCAAGTGTTCTTGCCTGGAGAATCCCAGGGACAAGGGAGCCTGGTGGGCTGCCGTCTATGGGATTGCAGAGTTGGACACAACTGAAGCGATTTAGCAGCAGCAGCAGCAGCAGTGTTATCCTGATACCAAAATCAGGCAGATACTGCAAGAAAAGAAAATTCCAATATCCCTGAGGAACTCAGATGCAAGCATCTTCAACAAAACATTAGCAAACTGAATTCAACAATACATTAATAGAGTCATACACCTTGATCAAGTGGAATTTATTCTAGGGATGCAGAGATGGTTTGACATCTGTAACTGAATCAACATGACACATCATATTAACAAAATTCGTAATCATCTCAATAGATGCTGAGAAAGCACTTGACAAGATTTAACATTCATTTAAGAGAAAAACTCTCAACAAACTGGGTATAGAGGGAAGGTACCTCAACATAGTAAAAGTAGCATTTTGACCCATCCAAGAGAGATGCTGAGGAAACTGGGTAAGGAATTCCAGCTCAAGCTGTCAATGCTGGGTATTGGCCAAGGGGATGAGATTGGATATTTAAATTCATTCAGGCAACATTTCTTGAACTCCTATCATATACTATGTATGTGGGGGTTTCATGGGGTTATTTGGGTGGGCTTCCCAGGTGGTGCTAGTGGTAAAGAACCCACCTGGCAATGCAGAAAACATAAGAGATGTGGGTTCAATCCCTGGGTTGGGCAGATTTCCCTGGAGAAGGAAATGACAACCCACTCCACTGTTTTTGCCTGGAAAATTCAATGGGCAGAGGACCCTGGTGGGCTACAGTCCATGGGGTCACAAAGAGTCAGACACGACTGAAGCAACTTAGCATCATCACGAGAGTATTCACAGGTAAATTAAGACATGATCTTGATCTCACCTAGTGGGAAAGATAAAGATTTTTATAATGCAAGAAGACTGTTTAGATACAGTATTCACAAAGTGCTGAGGGAACACAGGGGTCTGTCTGAGGGATCTGGAGAAAGCCAGACCTCTTCCCATTTAGGTTGTGTCTTAAAGGATGAATAAGAGTTCACAAGAAGATGAGAACATTCTAGAAAGGACAGGTCACATGTCCAAAGGCAGAGAGACACAAAAGACCTAGGACATGGTTGTGCTGGTTTATCCCGTGTTAGAGATGGGAGAGAGGGTTTAGTGGGTTGTGAGGCTGAAGATGTATCCTTGACATTGCTGTCTAAGGAGATGAATTGCTTCTCTTTTTAGTTCGGGGGAGGCCAGGGACCTTTTTAAGGAAGGAAATGATGTGGGCATTTCTCATCTGATGCTTGTACTTCTCCCTATCTTCTGAGTTGGAATGCTGCCACTAAAGGCAGAGGAGGAGGAATCTTCTGGCAGTCCTGGGAAGACACAGATATTCTCTATCTTGGTTGATATTAACAAAACAAATTAACATTGGTGTGAGGAGAAGCCCTTCAAATAAGAAATGGACAAACTCTGTTGACGATGCTGATAGTGACACCAAATCTTCCTTATTTTCACTTGGCTGGGCCATGTAGTTTTATTTTTCTCCCTCTTTTTAAAAACTGTTGTATTTCTAGTAAAAAAAAAGAAAGTTCCATCTTCAGGAATGCAGTGTGGTTTTTACTTCTGGTAAGAAGTGAGGGAAATTTAGCTTCTGGATTTTTCTATGCTTGATAAAGGGCATAGTGTGTAAATGTACGTTATAAGACTCTATCTCCAACTTGATCTCAGATTTATAAAGGAAACTATATATGCATATATAATATAAATTGCCCTTTGGGTTACATAATTTTCTTCTATATTTTCCACATTTTTTTTTTGAGAGCAAATAAATCTTAAATATTTTTAACAAAAGTTCTCAGTGTAATCCCTGTACTCAGCCTCAGAAACAAAAACAAATTTCTTGGGAGGAGGAAGGATAGAATTAGGGGGAGGCTGTGTGTTTTGGAAAGAGTTTGGCTTCTGTCCCGTTGATACTTTTTACTGGGCTCTTGGGTGAAGATTTCGAAGGTTCTTTCTTTGTTCAGTCAATGTGTGTTTAACAGCCATTCAGCCACCAACTCACCTTACCGGGCAGACTTATTTTAGACCAAAGGCCAGTCCCTGGCCTATCTCCCTGCCTTTCCTTAAGATTTTCTTAGCTGGGCTCCAGGTGGCCACAGTGCCCTGTGATTTGTCATCCTCTCATGCTGTGAGGGGCTTCATGAACAGATTGTCCAGCTTGTTTTGAGAAGAGCAAAGACAATAATAAAGTCAGGAGGATGGCACGGCCAAGGTGGTTCATACTGACAGATTTTAATGTTTTTTCTCATACAATGAGCAGTTTCTTTCTTTCTTTTTTTTTTTAATGCTTATTATTATTTTTTAGTAATTAGACTACCAGTGTAAGAACCTGGCTTTTTTTTTTTTTAATTAAAATTTTTTAACTATTTACTGAACTGTTAAATATATATATTTAATATATAAATAAATATAAATTTATTTAACTATTTAACTGAACTGAGCTATTTTTAATTGAAGGATAATTGCTTTACAGTATTGTGTTGGTTTCTGCCAAATATAACAAGAACCTGGCATTTTAAAACATTTATTTGTATTTATTTGGCTGCATCAGGTCTTAATTGTGGCATGCAGGATCTTTGTTGTGTCATGTGTAACCTTTTCTTGTGGCACGCGGTGATGAATGCCAGTTCAGTAGCTGCAGTGGGTGGGCTTAGTTGCTCCAGGGTATGTGGGATCTTAGTTCCCTGACCAGGGATCGAACTTGTGTCCTCTGCATTGGCAGGTGGATCCTTAACCACTGAACCAGCAGGGAAGTCCTGAGCACTTTCTTGTCTGCACTTCACAACACTGTTGTCAAACGACCACCCGCCTGTAAATGCCAGCTTCCCCTGGGGAGCCTTCTGGAACCCAGCAGCCTCAAGTTCAAGGCAAGGGTCTAGTTCTTTCTTCTGAGAGCAAGCATCAATGTCAGGGGTCTCCTTGCCTGTGTCTGGAATTGTAGGTTAGGTGTGCAGAAGCGATGGCTAAGTTTTAGAAGTTGTGCTGGGTGTTTTTAAAATTGTATATTGAAACAAAGCTTTAAGATTAAAAAAAAATGAGTATACATTGCTAGTTCCCAGCTTTTCCAGCACCAGCTGAATAACCAGAACCCTGAAATGAACCAGAGTATTCAGGAAGGTCAGGCACAGAGGGAAATGCTTTATTAGAAACAGGCTTTTTGGTTGTGACAAATTGTATGTGAAATTTTAGGTAGAGACCCACAAGGCTGTGATGGCTTCAAGCGTGTCCAAGTGTGGTCAGAAGGGGAAGCCTGCCCTGCTCCGTCTGTTGTGTGGTTTTGCCTCCTGCGGGAGAGGTAGGCAGGAGGAGAGAGAAAGGGGCATACAGCATTCAGGCCGTGACCATCCCTGGTGTCCGAGTTCCTGCCATGGTCAGAAGACTTTTCAGGAGAAGGGAGAGCGAGAGAGATTGAAAGAGAGGTTTGTTAGGCAAAGCTGAGAATGTTTTAGTTGAGGTAGAAGACAGTCCAGATCCCTTTGATGACTTTTGCTACTGCTACTGCTAAGTCACTTCAGTCGTGTCAGACTCTGTGTGACCCCATAGACGTCAGCCCACCAGGCTCTCCTGCCCCTGGGATTCTCCAGAAAAGAACACTGGAGTGGGTTGCCATTTCCTTCTCCAAAGCATGAAAGTGAAAAAGTGAAAGTGAAGTCGCTCAGTCGTGTCCAACTCTTAGCGACCCCATGGACCACAGCCTACCAGGCTCCTCTGTCCATGGGATTTTCCAGGCAAGAGTACTGGAGTGGGGTGCCATTGCCTTCTCCATTGATGACTCTTAAGGGACTTTTAATGAGCTTCCCAGGTGGCTTAGTAGTAAAGAATCTACCTGTAATTCAGGAGATACAGGTTTGATCCCTGGGCTGGGAAGATCCCCTAAAGACAGAAATGGCAACCGATTCCAGTATTCTTGCCTAGCAAATCCCACAGATAGAGGAGCCTAGGGGGCTAGTCCATGGGGTTTGCAAAAGAGTCAGACATGACTGAGCACGCACAAAGCTTTTAATAGTCTGATCCTTCCCAGATTGTTCTATTAACCTGTCCTAGTAGCAAATATTTTGTGTATAACTTGACCCTCAGACTCCTCTTGTCTACCTGGCAAACTCCAAATCCTCCTTCAAGGATGAGTTCGGGTGATCACTGAGCCATTTTTAAAATTTGGTTTGCATCTGTTCCCTTATTTCTCTTCATCACTGCTCCATCCTTCTTCAGGGCAGAATCAATTGCTCTTCTGTGTTGCTTCCATGTGGCCTGACTCATGAACACTGTGAGAACTGACAGTCACAGCATGGGGGAGCAGATGGGCTCTGGGAGAGCTTCTCCAGGAACAGGCTCTCATGAGATGATATGTGCAAACATTATTTGTTAGTTGTAAAGCACTAATGTGCCAGGGTGGTCATCACTGCCCTTTAATGAGTAGATCATGCTTGGTGTTTTCTCATTAAATCCTCACAATAATTACTGGAAAGTAGGTATTAGCATCACCTTGCTTTTAGAGATGAAGAAACTGAGTCTCAGAGAGGTTAAGTGGCCTGCCTGAGGCCCCGTAAATGAAAGCGTCTAAGTTGGAATTTAAATCCAGTTCTGACTCCATAGTCTTGACCCACGACACTGTGTGCTGGGCCTGTGGGGAACTCAGATGGGAGGGAGACATGTGTTTGCTGTTAAAGTTTCCAAGTCCAGGTGGAGAAGTAAGCCAGTCCCTGCCAGCTAGGGAACAGTGTTAGATGGGATAAGAGTTCTAGGAAGGTGAAGGTAAAAAGTGTTTGGAGATTTGAGTTGGTCTTCAGGTGGGAAAAAAAGAGGCTTTGTGGAGACTGCTCATTTGCCCTGCACCTTGACCAATGGGTAGGGTTTTTACAGCAGAGGAAGAATTTGCATGAATAAAGGCTTGGGAGGAGTGTGTGTGTGTGTGTGTGTGTGTGTGAGAGAGAGAGAGAGAGAGAGAGAGAGAGATGGGGAGCCTAATAATGAGGCTCTCTTTATCACTTGTTGAGGACTTCGGGCTCATAACATTTCCATCCCTCCCTCCTCAGCTCCCTTTGTCAAGACAGAAGATGGTTGGTACCCAGCATGTAGGAATAGCTGCTCTTCCAGTAGTTCTCTTGTGAGGTGGTACTGCTGCCCTGGGCTTGGAAACATTTTTGATTGTCACAATGATTGGCAGGGGGTGGGGTTTGTTGGTTGCATGTGAAGCAATGTGCTTCTATTGACACTTGGTGCCCCTGAACCACAAATGCTAAATATCTTGCAACGGATGGATCAGTCCGGCCCAAGGAAGAATTCCCCCACCCCTAAGGCCACCAGTATCTCCCACAGAATGAGGGGATCTCTCTCAAAGTGTACATGTGTAGACTGCCCCCCACCCTGCCCTGGCCACTGCAGTGTCCCTCTGGGAAGCCTGATTCTGTTCCTGGCATCCCTCCCCTTTCACATACACTAGCATGCTCTGGTTTTATCCCCATTCCATACCTAACCTCCAGGACCTGCTATTTATACTGCTTCCACAGCTTATAATTGAAAATACGGAGTTTCTTGCCCTGTTTTTCTCCTCCTGCCATATCCTCTTGCAGCTGAGACTAAGGAAAAGGCTGCCGTGGTAGGTTTTCATAGCCTCCCTCTTCTCATGAACAATAAGTGCAAAATGATCCATCCGATCTGGCTAACATTGTAGTGGGGAAGAGGATGAAAAGAGCATTCATTGGGCCAGGCACTTCTCAGCAAGGGCTCATCAAAGTAGAAAACCAAGAGGCAGGTACTTGTAGAGAAAGTATGAAAGGAGTAGGGCTGGGGGAGTGGTAGGGATTGAGGAAAACCCCAATAACATGGTAATAAGAGACAACAGACTACAAAACCCCAGTGAAGCCAGGAATAAAGGAGCCCAGTGCCTCACAAACACAGGGTTGAATGAATTTCGTGTTTAATGTAAATACACCTGCCATTTGGTCTCTGAAGCGCTGGTTACAGGTTTTAAGATAAAATAGAGTTTTGAACACTGTGCCAGTGTAACTTGATTTTGCCCCTGCATTAGCTGTACACTTTGTTCCCAAACAGTCCCTAGAGACAAAATATTGTTCTGGCCAGCTCGAAGGTCTCACCTCTACTGCGCTGCTGATAGAGCAGAGAGACAAGGAGACAGGCGGCCAGGAGTCATCTGTGCTCCATGCCAGAGCAGATCATTTTACCCTCCAAAGTCTCCCACTGTGTTAAGGATAAAGTCTAAAATTGTCAATCTTTCCTACAAAGACCCGGCCTGCTTCTTGCCTCCAGTCTCACCATATTCTCCTCAGTCTTTTGACTCCAGCAGTCAGACCTGCTTTTAGTTCTTGAACCATTTTCTGTGCAGCATCCAGCCTCAGGGCCTTTGCTGGCTCTCCCTCTGCAGTGCTATCCCTCCTCCTCTTTTTTTTCCCATTTAAGTGTTGTTTTCACAAGTCAGCATTAGATAGCTCTTCTTTAGGGCTGCTTTCCCTAAGTCCACCTCCCTGCCCCAAACGCACACACACCAGAAGAGATCGGGTCCCCTCTTACATTTGGTCATGGTGCCCTATACTTTACCTTAATGACTCTTGTACCAATTTAGAATTATATGTTTGTATGATTACTTGATTAATATTGCCCTCTTGCGCTGGACTGTGGGTTCCGTGAGGGTAAATCTGCTTTGTTCTCCATAATAATTCTGGCACCCAGCACCAGATATGTGGAAGGTACTCAATCAGTGTTTGTTTGATGAAGGAATCTTTGACAGTGTTACAAATAAATTGGAAAATGCAAAAATGCAGAATAGAAGAAAGAATATAAAAAGCAGTGATACTCCTGTAATCAAAGAAAAAACACTTTCAAATTTTGGTCATACACCTTTTCTGATTTCTCATTTGTAAAATAATATATTGAGTTTTCACTTAATAATATTGTAAACAGAATGAAATATCTATGAAATTTAATTAGTTTACCATCATTTTATTTAATTAATCTCTTATTGTTTGATGGTATGATCTGTGCTTCTTGGAAACTGATCAAAAATATGTAAAAATTGTATAATGTTTACTCATCTAATCAACATTTTACTTTATCCAAAAGGAGAAAAGGAGCATATAATATGAAATTAGGACTGACTGTCTGGGAAGATGGAGGCATGTGGCAGATGGAACTCTAGACGCATGGGGAGAGCCCTGGCCACAGGAAATGGCTGTGGTTGGTGGAGAGGAAAGTGGTGGGGCTGTTAGGAGTAACCACTTGCTCCTGGTAGAAGGCACATTGTTGTGGAAAAGATCCTGTGTTATGGCAGGATCTTTGCTGGCTTAGTGATGTGGGCAAGCAAAATGGATGCTTTGAGGTTATCTGGGAGCTTCTAGGGCTCATGGGTTGGTGACTGGGGGTGAGGAGAGAATCCCTTAGTGGTGCTTTCCTAGCCCAATGCTGGGTAAGAAAAGGATGAGATACCTGGTCCTGGGAAGGGGGCTGTTGTTTCAAAGCCGGGAATCAGCACCACCATTCATCTCTCTGACTCTTGTCTAGCGCCCCTAGTGGCTGCC
This sequence comes from Tragelaphus eurycerus, assembly GCA_935064755.1. Taxonomy (NCBI): domain Eukaryota; kingdom Metazoa; phylum Chordata; class Mammalia; order Artiodactyla; family Bovidae; genus Tragelaphus; species Tragelaphus eurycerus. Next base: position 3,947,358 of record CAKXYN010000092.1, on the reverse strand, counting down.
CTTGTTGTTAACCCTGACTCGGGAGCCTTCTCAGGTTGGTTATGAGTGACTGTGAGCAGGAAGAGGTTTCAGGAATTTATATGCAAGATTCACCATTTTGCACTTTCTGTGGAAGAGTCCCTCTGAGAGTCAGGATAGTAGAAAGCTGAGTATATTTTAACCACCACCCTTGGAATGCTTATCATGAGTAGACATATTATACTACATAAATCTCACCACAATCTCATGAGGTAGTTACCACTGTTACCCCCCGTTTGTAGACTAAGTACCTGAGACTTGGAGAGTGTCAGAACCAGAAATTGAACATAGGTGTGTTTGACTCCAGACCCTGTGCTTTTCTAACCCCTATTTTTGAAGAATCTCAGTAGGTTCTTAAGCATGAGGCCTATTACTCTCTAGAGCATTTGTAACCCAACTGTATGAATTGAAACAAGGCAAGCTCTGTGCTCCCATTTGGGGAAAGTTAATATTTCACATGCTCTCGAGAATTTAGGAGCTTGGTAAAAACTTACTATTAAACAGGGATTTTCTTTAATTCCTTTTGTTTAAAGATTTTCATGTGAAACACTCTATGTTCTGTGCCTCCCTCTGAGACGTCAGTGGTGCCAGAGACCGTTAGGGAGTTTGTGTAAATAGAGAGCGGGCCAAATGCTGCCCACACAAGTAGTGAGGCTCGAGGCTGCATGTGCAGAACAGTTTCACAGTTAGCCCGGGACTCCATGGAGCATCTGAGGCCTCATCCTCGTCTGCAGATCTGTGGGCACACAGTGTCATCAGGAGCCCTGTGGGCATTGTTCAATGGGTGCCTCAACTCCAGCCAGCCAGGAGACCAAGACCAGTGTGAGCAAATATCTTTCACCATTGATGTTAAAACAGATAAAGCTGCCAAGGAAATAAAACCAGTTAGTCTCAAAAGATCAATATTAACTAATGCCAGTGCATATGTTGATTTAAAAAAAAAAAAAAAACCTGACACTTCCTACAAAAGACAGAATAGCTAGAGAGTAAATAACTGTACAAAAATGCTTTGAAATATATTTGAAATGATGGTTCAATGCACAGGGTCAAAAGATAGAACTGGTTCTCGTCAAGCAATTTTTAAAATGCCGCATTTTTATTTAACATTGTTTTGGGGAAGGACTACATTCTATTGACACATTGAGAAAAAAAGTTACTTTTTGTTTTTCTAAAACTAATAAGAGCCTAGGCATTATGATTAAAGACCAAAAAAGAGCCAACTCTGATGAATGCCCCCTTTCTTCAGCTACAAAATTTAATAGCTGCCACAGAGAGTTTTTTTCTTTTAATCAGCAAAAAATTTATTTTGTCCTTGACATTTTATGCCAAAAATCAGCCGAGAAAGTATGTTTTATAGCCTGAGCTGAATTGCCCTACAGGTAGAGTTTTCCTGTGAGCAGCCTTCACTTAAATGACTTTTTTTTTGCATTAGATAACAAGCCAGTATCAACTTATTAGATAACCCTTTCAATGTTTCTGAAGATAAAAGGAAACTTAAGCAGAGATGAGCAGAGCATTATGGGTAACCATTATGGGTTCCTATGGGAGACAAAATACAGGTTCCACTGACCTCATAAGTTCCTAATTCTGTGACCTTGAGTGAATTACCCTCCTAGAGCCTGTTTCTACTTTCATTTGGGGATCATAACAGTGCCAACATCAAAACATCGTTGTGATGATTAATGCACCTAAAGCATTTAGCATAGCCTTGACACTTAGTGATAATCACAAGATATTATTGATGCACAGCTATATATAACTTAAAACATTGCCTCAGAGAAGGCCTTCTTATGATTTGACAACAATAGGATCGAGCAGAAAATATGTTGTTTTGACTATATAGAAAAACTACCGAGTGTAAATTTAGCACAGGCAAAATCCATGTAGCTTAAAATACTGAAAGCTGATTTTGTTTCTTGAATGTTATAGAATTGCAGTTACCTTATTAAAAGTGATAGGAAGTCCATCCAAAACCTCCTGTCCTTCTTATATCTGTAAAGACAGCTGGGGTGATCCAGAAACAGGATACCTGTTCAGTGCAAGGGACAGTGTTAGACATATAAGATAGTGCAGAGAAATGTAAGGTGCCTTTCCTGCCTTGGTGGAATATTTAGTGCAACTCAGGGAGTTAAAAAATAAATAAAAAATCACCTAGCTCCTAAGTAAGTGAGGAAGGAAAGACTCCCCAGGCTGAAGCACTGGTAATGGAGTGAGGAATGGATTTCAGCTGATTTTTACAGGATGGGCCATAGAGAGAAGAGGGAAGGCCTCTTAGAGGTATGGGTTCATGGCAAGAGAAAAGTCAGTAAAGTGGGAAAGAGCAAGGCATGAGGGATGGGATGTGGTTAAAAAGTGAAAACTCATTAACATTTAAGGCTACCTTTGAACCTGAAATGTCTGTCTGACTGACTGGATTGAGTAGACCTGTCCATCCAGCCATTCTCTACCACCAGGGTTCACTACCTCAGGGTATCTTATTTTAATATCAAAAGTAAGGCGGAAGGCAGATACAGATATGAGGAAGTACTTTGCTTTTCACTCCTGTGCCAACATAGTTTACATACCAACACTGATAATCCGTCAGCCCACCTCTCCTGGACACTTAATCATTTCCCTGGAGTCTACTGAAATAATTCTTCTATGCATTACCACGCATGTTTCTGAGTGTCTGCTTTTTAAGATAAATTTGTATTCCTTCAAGTGTTATTCCCCTAATGTTCTGAGGCGGCCTGTGTCATGCATTTCTTCCCAAAGGCCCAGTGGATGAATTATGAAAGCAGTTACCTTTAAGTCCTGTTAATAATAATGTCTGATACTTGTTGAGCATTTACTATGTGCCAAGCACTGTTCTAAGTCCTTCACATGTACTCATTCATTTAATTCTCTAGAATGGAGAGCAGTAGGAGAAAAGGAAGATGGGCAGATGTTGTACATGGACTGATTAAATAATCTTCAGTTAATTCTATAGATATTAGTATAGGGTCTGTTATGTGCCAGGCACTGTGATTCAGTGGTGGTGAAATGAATGAATAAATAATTTAAGGTTGAAGTAAGTTAGTAATTGCATCCTTACTGCTAGTATGGTATTTTGTTAGCAACCTCATTCTGCATTGACTGTTCATTGAACGTATTTTGAGTTTTTGAGAGCAGTACTTATTTATGCCTTCGTGTGCATACAAGTCACCCGGGCGTCCTGTTAAAATGCAGATTCTGATTTGAAAGCTTCATAATGGAACCTGAGAGTCTGTATTTCCAACAAGCTCCTGGGAGATAGTAATGCTGCCTGTCTTGCTTGCTCTTTAAGTAGCAAGATTTTTGAGACTCGAGTAAATGGAGGAGGGAACACAAGAAAAGTAAAGGCAGGAACACGTCACTTTCACACCAGACGGAGCAGCAAGTCTGGGTTTGGCCCACATATCCTAGCAGAGGACTTACCTTGATTGTCATTGTCATTATCCTTAGATTATTGTGCACCTGCAGGAATCTAGGAGGTTGGACCCTCAAGGCCCAGTATCTCAGTTTATAACTCCTAACTCACATTAAAGTTAAAGGAGCAACGTGAGCTCATCTTCTTAGGGACACAATGTGTAAGATGTGCTAGAGAACATGGACTGGAAGCCAGGAGACCTATGTTCTCTCGGCAGCTCATTTACAGACTTGCAGTATGGCCCTAGTTGAGTCACCAGGCCTTCCTGTGACCTGGTTTCCTCATCTGTAAAACAGACTAATGGCATCTACCCTGTGAACCCCAGGGTGGACTTGAACTCCAGGGTGGATATTAGTAGATGATGTAGGATATGCAAAAGCTCGTGGAAAAACCAAAGGAGTATTCCAAGTATGCATTTTCACAACTAAAAATTACAGAGTCCTCAGCAGTAGGTGGGAAAGAGGGGCTGTATCAGGGGCTCCTACTCTGGTTTATATCTCTCTGTTTTCTTTGTTTGTTTGTTTGCAAATGACTTAGATTATTCTGTATTCACTAGACATGTATAACCTTCTGGGAGGCTACCTTTGATTTGAAAACAGGCATCTCAGCCTCTGCTTGATGGATAGAAACCTCTAGACTATCACTGCTTGTCCTTTCCTACCCTGAGCAGTGGATGGAAGGTAATATTTGTTGAGCAATTGATGCAAGTTATTTTATTTAATCCTCACAATGCTTCTCGGAGGAGGGTCTTATTGCAGATTCACAGATGAGACACCTAAATCTCAGGTTGGCTCATTTGCCTGGGGTTTCATTTTGTTCTTCATATTAAAAGAGAAGCCTTTTCAACTTTGTAGTCCTCAAGATGTGATTACATCACTTTTGCAAGACTATAAAAGTTCTCAAGCTCTGGGATCTGGTTAACAGTTCACCTTGGGCATGTTATTCCAAGGGTCGATATCATGAGTTTAGGGTGAAGCCAAGAATTTTGTGTTAAACACCCAGCAGCCCTATGAAGCTGGCTGTTTTGTTATCCGTGTTTTAGAGAAGAAGAAACCGGAGACTTAGAAAATTAAGAAACTTTTGCAAGGCTTTGTGCCTCTCAAGGCAGATCAGCCTGGACTTTAGTCCTGATTTTTCAGACTCGAATGCTCATACTGCCATTTTGAATGGATTAACTACTGTCTTGACCATCCAGGTTTAGAAATGGGGAGTGGCTCTCAGTGGAAAAAAGCTTCTTGAAACTAATAATAATAATGCCAATAATAATGCCAACTGCCAGCTTGCTATGCTTCTGTGGCGTATCCTCTGATGGCCATGATACATCTCATCATGTCACAGGGCATATGAGATCACAGAGCTGAAATAACCCTGAGTGACTGATGTACAGCAGATGGCATGTGACACCTGCCCTTGGATTTCCCGGCATGGTGCTTCAGCCCTGCTTAGTGCTCTCGGAGTACTTAGCATACCAGTGGAGTGCTTGGACCCCTGAAAGGGCTTCCTACAGATGGTGTATCTTCTACTGGGACAGGATTCTAGACTACTGAGGAATTTTGAAAGGCACAAATTATTGGAGGCACAAAGTCCTGTCCATTTGAAGTAGTTACTTAATCTCTGCAAAGCCTGGTTTTCTCATCTGGTAAATGGGAATAATGATAGCACCTCCCTCAAAGGTATGAGAGCTGATTGAGCCAGTGTGGCCAGATTGTTGATAGGTACACAGTCAAAGAGGATCATTGTAGCTTGACTTCTGGATCACATCATCTTGGATTTTTCTCTTTCCCTGTCCTCTCATCTATAATCCATCAGCACACTGTCTTGAATCTGTTTTTTTGTGCCTAGCTACCACCTTAGTCCAGACTAGCCTCAGCTCTGGTGTAGATTACTATAATACTATACTATTCATACTATAATATAGTACTATAATAGCCACCTACCACCTACCTGGTCCCCTGCTTATACTCCTACTGTACAGAGCATCCAGAGTGATTTTATTAAAGTATAAATAGGATCATTCATTCCTTTCCTTAAAGCCATCTGGTGGTTTCCCACTGCATGCTGGAACAATCTATACCCTTTGGCCTACAAGTTGTTACCTGATCTGGTGTCTGCCCACTGCCTCACCTTTACCTCATGGCCCTCATCCCCAGGCTTACTGTGTGCTTCAGTCATGGTGACCTTCTTTCTGTTCCATGGATGTGCCAAGCCCAGTGGCCTGTGGACCTTTGGACTTGCTCTTTGTTCCTCTGCCTGCATTCTATTCTTCAAGATCTTTGCATGGCTGCAGATGTCATCTAGAAACATCTCCCAATTTCTCGGTAGAAAATCACCAGGTCCACTCCTCCAATTTTTCTAATATGTGACTCTGTTTTAGTTTTCTTCATGTGCTCATCATAGCCTGAAATTTTCTTGCTCATTTGTTTAATAATTTGCAGTTTGTGTCCTTTCACTGGAAGGTCAGTTCCCTGACTTTACTCATGATCACATGTCTAGTTCCTAGAAAGGGTTGGCATATGTGAGGCACTCAGCAAACATTTATTGGTTGAATGAATAAATGTGATCTTTATTGTAAATTACAAATAAATATAAGAAAATAAGAGGAAGGCATTCAATATTTGTCTTCAACCTGAAGCTTAGGATCCAGTGATCATGGATAGACCTAATGTGAAATAGTAGTGAGTAGACAGATCAACGGAGAAGGCAATGGCACTTCACTCCAGTACTCTTGCCTGGAGAATCCCATGGACGGAGGAGCCTGGTAGGCTATAGTCCACGGGGTCGCTAAGAGTTGGACACGACTGAGTGACTTCACTTTCAATTTTCACTTTCATGCATTGGAGAGGGAAATTGCAACCCACTCCAGTGTTCTGGCTTGGAGAATCCCAAGGACAGAGGAGCCTGGTGGGAGGCCGTCTATGGGGTCACACAGAGTCAGACACGACTGAAGCGACTTAGCAGCAGGAGCAGCAGCAGCAGCAGACAGATCAGCATCAGCATCAAGCATTGCTTGATGAGAGGCCACCTTCCTCAGCCCATTGCTTCCAAACACTTTTGTTTGTATATTCAGTTATTTAGCAAGAACTTGCTGCCTTATGGACTCTGTGCTGAACTCTGGGCTTCAAGCAACTAACCACAAGAGACCTAGTCTCCACCTTCACTGAGATTAGAGTTTGCAGAGGAGACTGGCGTTGAGCGCAGACATTTTCAGATGAAACAGACATTTAACAAGGAGAAGAGAGCAGGGAGCCTGGGAGCATTTTGTAGAGAGCCTGTCCTGGAGAACTAGGAAGGCCTCCCTAAGGGAGTGGTGTTTAAACCAAATAGGAAGGATGCTTCACTTTGTCCATGTTTTCTCTTAGACGTCTTATCATTAGCCCTTGAGGAAGGCACCCAGTTGTGTAGGTCAGGCCAGCAAAGGGGATGCTTCTTTTGGAATCCTTTTATCCCAAAGAGATAAAGGATGCCTCTTTATCTCCTTATAAATTAACCTGTGTGTAAATATTAGCAGCAGCCTTGTAGGGATGTTGATATCTTCATTATTGATGAGGAAAGCTGAGTCTCAGTGGAGAAGGGGAATTTGTCCAGTCCATGTCTCTGATAAATAATGGATTAAGCACACAGTTTCATGTTTTCCAATAGATCTGATAGATAGAGTGCCTGATGAACTATGGAATGAGGTTCGTGACATTGTACAGGAGACAGGGATCAAGACCATCCCCATGGAAAAGAAATGCAAAAAAGCAAGATGGCTGTCTGGGGAGGCCTTACAAATAGCTGTGAAAAGAAGAGAAGCGAAAAGCAAAGGAGAAAAGGAAAGATATAAACATCTAAATGCAGAGTTCCAAAGAATAGCAAGAAGAGATAAGAAAGCCTTCTTCAGTGATCAATGCAAAGAAATAGAGGAAAACAACAGAATGGGAAAGACTAGGGATCTCTTCAAGAAAATCAGAGATACCAAAGGAACATTTCATGCCAAGATGGGCACGATAAAGGACAGAGATGGTGTGTACCTAACAGAAGCAGAAGATATTAAGAAGAGGTGGCAAGAATACACAGAAGAACTGTACAAAAAAGAGCTTCAAGACCTAGATAATCATGATGATGTGATCACTGACCTAGAGACAGACATCTTGGAATGTGAAGTCAAATGGGCTTTAGAAAGCATCACTACGAACAAAGCTAGTGGAGGTGATGGAATTCCAGTGGAACTATTCCAGGTCCTGAATGATGATGCTGTGAAAGTGCTGCACTCAATATGCCAGCAAATTTGGAAAACTCAGCAGTGGCCACAAGATTGGAAAAGGTCAGTTTTCATCCCAATCCCAAAGAAAGGCAATGCCAAGGAGTGCTCAAACTACCGAACAATTGCACTCATCTCACACGCTAGTAAAGTAATGCTCAAAATTCTCCAAGCCAGGCTTCAGCAATATGTGAACCGTGAACTTCCTGATGTTCAAGCTGGTTTTAGAAAAGGCAGAGGAACCAGAGATCAAATTGCCAACATCCGCTGGATCATGGAAAAAGCAAGAGAGTTCCAGAAAAACATCTATTTCTGCTTTATTGACTATGCCAAAGCCTTTGACTGTGTGGATCACAATAAACTATGGAAAATTCTGAAAGAGATGGGAATACCAGACCACCTGATCTGCCTCTTAAGAAATCTGTATGCAGGTCAGGAAGCAACAGTTAGAACTGGTCATGGAACAACAGACTGGTTCCAAATAGGAAAAGGAGTACGTCAAGGCTGTATATTGTCACCGTGCTTATTTAACTTATATGCAGAGTACATCATGAGAAATGCTGGACTGGAAGAAACACAAGTTGGAATCAAGATTGCCGGGAGAAATATCAATAACCTCAGATATGCAGATGACACGACTCTTATGGCAGAAAGTGAAGAGGGGCTAAAAAGCCTCTTGATGAAAGTGAAAGTGGAGAGTGAAAAGGTTGGCTTAAAGCTCAACATTCAGAAAACGAAGATCATGGCATCTGGTCCCGTCACTGCATGGGAAATAGATGGGGAAACAGTGGAAACAGTGTCAGACTTTGTTTTTCTGGGCTCCAAAATCACTGCAGATGGTGACTGCAGTCATGAAATTAAAAGACGCTTACTCCTTGGAAGGAAAGTTATGACCAACCTAGATAGCATATTCAAAAGCAGAGACATTACTTTACCAACAAAGGTTCGCCTAGTCAAGGCTATGGTCTTTCCTGTGGTCATGTATGGATGTGAGAGCTGGACTGTGAGGGAGGCTGAACGCCGAAGAATTGATGCTTTTGAACTGTGGTGTTGGAGAAGACTCTTGAGAGTCCCTTGGACTGCAAGAAGATCCAACCAGTCCATTCTGAAGGAGATCAGCCCTGGGATTTCTTTGGAAGGAATGATGCTAAAGCTGAAACTCCAGTATTTTGGCCACCTCATGCGAAGAGTTGACTCATTGGAGAAGACTCTGATGCTGGGAGGGATTGGGGGCAGTAGGAGAAGGGGACGACAGAGGATGAGATGGCTGGTTGGCATCACTGACTCGATGGATGCGAGTCTGAGTGACTTCCGGGAGCTGGTGATGGACAGGGAGGCCTGGCGTGCTGCGGTTCATGGGGTCACAAAGAGTCGGACACGACTGAGCGACTGATCTGATCTGATCTGATCTGACACTCCTTTAGACAACTTTAGGTTTATCTGCCCCTTTGTGATCATGAGCAGTTTAAGATCTTGTTGATTTTTTTGCCCCAACCAGTTGGCCTGTTCTGGATTTTTAAGAGTTAAAAAATTGGCTGATGTCTGTTTCAGTACTAACAAAATGTCTCAATATTTACAGCCCTTTGAGATATCTTGGCAAGTGAGATACCAAAATGCAAGTAGGTCCCCCCGCCACCCCCGCCGTTTTTTTTTTTTTTTTTTTTTTGGTCAGCCAGCCTAATAATTTGGCACACTGAGACTGAGTGATTTTGAACCTTCAGGCTGCCTCTGAGTACCTGCATCCCCACCCTCATTCAAGTCACTGGTACTTTCTGTAAAGTGGCCAATACAATCTTATAGAGCTGGTCAGGGAAATGCTCATGAAATTGATCTTGAAGTACTTGGCAATGCCGAGCTTCATAAGAATTCTTGGTAATAATAATTAACTTATTTTGGAGGATGAATTTACTTAGGAAAGCTCCATCTGCATTGAGGGTGGGCCCCTCTTTCCTGTTGCTCCTGGCACGTGCTCTTCTCCAAGTAACATTTGCTGCAGTCTGGGTGGTTTGTCTGCATAGAGACATCCAGAAAAGTTGGTGGGAAAAGCCAACAGGCCATTGGCACTTAGAGACTGGGGTTGGCACCAGTCACAGTGAGAGCATTGCTTTTATTAGCAACTTAGTCATTTTATAGCAAGCAAGGCAGAAGTGCCTCATATGCAGACTCAAGGTGCAAATGTGGCTCTGCGGGTAAGAGGAACAGATATGGCTGGCATCCCACAGAACTCCCAAAGTATGGCCTTTCACTCTTGTGGTGGGAAGACTTGGTGTAGAGCAGGGGTCCCCAACCTCTGGGATATAACACCTGATGATCTGGTGTAATAATAATAAAGTGCACAGTTAATGTGCTTGAATCATTCTGAAACCATCCCGCCTGACTCTGGTCTGTGGAAAATTTGTCTTCCATAAAACCAGTCCCTGGTGCCAAAAAGGTTGGGAATATTGTAGAGGCTTGCTTCTAGAAATACTTGCTGTCAGTCTCTCCTAGATCACATGATGTGGTATTTGCATCCCATTTCTACCTTTCACTATTAATAGCTCTGTGACTTTGTGATTACAAGACTAACCTCTGTGTTCTTATCTGTAAAATTGGGATGCTAATGACATCTATCTAGCTGTTCTATGGAATGAGCAGCTTAATACAGGTAAAGCACTTAGAACAGTATCTGGCACTTGGTGAGTGCTCAGTGATGATTGGCTCTCGTTATTAAGCTGAAGTTAAACCTCAATATTGCACCTCTCAGCTTCTCAGAGGCCTTTAAGAGATAGATTCCTTGGGACTCCTTGGGAATCTGAGCTGTGTGGCCCTCTACTCTTTACCATTCTCTAACCTGTGGCGTTGGAGAAGATTCTTAAGAGTCCCTTGGACTGCAAGGAGATCCAACCAGTCCATTCTGAAGGAGATCAGTCCTGGGAATTCTTTGGAAGGACCGATGCTGAAGCTGAAACTCCAATACTTTGGCCACCTCATGTGAAGAGTTGACTTATTGGAAAAGACCCTGATGCTGGGAGGGATTGGAGGCAGGAGGAAAAGGGGACAACAGAGGATGAGATGGCTGGATGGCATCACTGACTCAATGGGCGTGAGTCTGAGTGAACTCCGGGAGTTTGTGATGGACAGGGAGGCCTGGCGTGCTGTGATTCATGGGGTCGCAAAGAGTCGGACATGACTGAGTGACTGAACTGAACCTAAATGAAAGGACACAGTGTACCCCCAGATCAGTCCTGGTGAAAGACCAAAGCTCATAAAAATCAGAGGGAAGGGTTTGGAAATTTAACACAGCTGGGCGTCCCAGATGAAAAGGATACGTTTATAAAGACCCATTACACTTTATACAGGCAAACACACAAATAGGCCAGTTGACACTTCCCGCCTCAGGGGTACAGGTTGTGACCTGACCCTTTCCAGTCTTCTAACCCCTCCTATGTTTTCTCTTTCTTCCTCTTTCTTATTTAATATAATTTTTACTTCCTACATCTGTCAGTAAGGACTGAATATTGGGCATCTATCATGTGAATTGCTGTGATAAGAAAGTAATGGTTCCTAACCTGGGGAAGTTTTGAAATGTCAAAACGTATGGTTTTATGTGTGAGCACATTTACCCTGACCAGATTCCATTCGTTCCTTAAAGCCCATCTTAAATATCACTTCCACTAGGAAGCCTTCCCAGAATTCTCCTTGTACTGTTAGCTATTTTCTTTCTTCTTCTCTTTTTTGGTGGCCTCTATAGAACTCTGACTTTAATCTTATCAAGATTGTGTCTGCTTGTTTGACTTGCATATTAGACTGGAAGCCATCCAGAGGGATGTTATGTAATCCTTGCCTATCTCTGTATCCTCCAGTACTTTGGCGTGCAGTATATGTTTGCCAACATCAAATTGCCAACATCCGCTGGATCATGGAAAAAGCAAGAGAGTTCCAGAAAAACATCTATTTCTGCTTTATTGACTATGCCAAAGCCTTTGACTGTGTGGATCACAATAAACTATGGAAAATTCTGAAAGAGATGGGAATACCAGACCACCTGATCTGCCTCTTAAGAAATCTGTATGCAGTCAGGAAGCAACAGTTAGAACTGGTCATGGAACAACAGACTGGTTCCAAATAGGAAAAGGAGTACGTCAAGGCTGCATATTGTCACCATGTTTATTTAACTTATATGCAAAATACATCATGAGAAATGCTGGACTGGAAGAAACACAAGTTGGAATCAAGATTGCTGGGAGAAATATCAATAACCTCAGATATGCAGATGACACGACTCTTATGGCAGAAAGTGAAGAGGGGCTAAAAAGCCTCTTGATGAAAGTGAAAGTGGAGAGTGAAAAGGTTGGCTTAAAGCTCAACATTCAGAAAACGAAGATCATGGCATCTGGTCCCATCACTGCATAGGAAATAGATGGGGAAACAGTGGAAACAGTGTCAGACTTTGTTTTTCTGGGCTCCAATATCACTGCAGATGGTGACTGCAGCCATGAAATTAAAAGACGCTTACTCCTTGGAAGGAAAGTTATGACCAACCTAGATAGCATATTCAAAAGCAGAGACATTACTTTACCAACAAAGGTTCACCTAGTCAAGGCTATGGTCTTTCCTGTGGTCATGTATGGATGTGAGAGCTGGACTGTGAAGAAGGCTGAGTGCCGAAGAATTGATGCTTTTGAACTGTGGTGTTGGAGAAGACTCTTGAGAGTCCCTTGGACTGCAAGAAGATCCAACCAGTCCATTCTGAAGGAGATCAATCCTGGAATTTCTTTAGAAGGAATGATGCTAAAGCTGAAACTCCAGTATTTTGGCCACCTCATGTGAAGAGTTGACTCATTGGAGAAGACTCTGATGCTGGGAGGGATTGAGGGCAGGAGGAGAAGGGGACGACAGAGGGTGAGATGGCTGGATGGCATCACTGACTTGATGGGTGTGAGTCTGAGTGACCTCCGGGAGCTGGTGATGGACAGGGAGGCCTGGCGTGCTGCGGTTCATGGGGTCGCAAAGAGTCGGACACGACTGAGCGACTGATCTGATCTGATCTGATTTGATATGTTTGCTGAATGAGATGGTCATCTTGTCACTCAGCCATGTCCGACTCTTTGTGATCCTATGGTTTGCCAGGCTGCTCTGTCCATGGAATTCTCCAGGCAAGAATCCTGGAGTGGGTTGCCAGTTCCTTCTCCAGAGGATCTTCCCAACTCAGGAATCGAACCCAGGTCTACCATACTACAGGCAGATTCTTTACCATCTGAGCCATCAGAGAAGCATGCAGTATATGTTTGTTGAATGAGATGGTAAACAAATGTAAATGATAAATAAGAAAATGAAAGCTAACACTTACTGCGTGTGTTTTGAAAAGCAATTCTTAGTTCCCTTCCACTGTAATGGTAGCTTACAGTTACTGAGGACTTCCTTTAGTTTTTTGTACTTTTCTTACAGAAGCTTATTTGATCATCCTGCCTGCCTTAAGAGGAAGTATAATTAGCATTGCCATTTTATAGGTGAAGAGACAGAGGCACATAGCTGTTTGGGAACTCATGCTGGAATTCATACCCAACAATCTGACCCAGAACTTGGCCTCTTAACAGCTACACTAGACTCCCTTGAAAGACTTCAGAGAGAGTTTTAGAATTTTTTATGGGTCTTCCTCTCTCTCACTCTAAAGGCAGGGATTCTGGCTTATTGGTTTCTGTTGCCAACTGAGCCAGTTCAACTTATCCATTCAACAGAGGTCAGGTTCTTTTTGGTTAGTTTGGGAACTGTATCTCCTCCCCAGTAACCTATGCTACAATGAAAGCAAGTCATAGACTAAATCTTCCACACGTATTAGCATTTTTTAGTCAGTCAGCATAAACATCCTCATAAATCTCTTTCCTTTAAGGCTCCATGAAGTCCCTTCTCTCTGCCCTGGAGGTCCACCAACCATTCTTGCATAAAAAGTTCAGGCTGAGACCAGCGCTATAATATTCTAATGTCAGAGTTGGCTAGTCTTCTAGCCATGTGCTCCCTGTGTTGAGCACACAGAGCTTATAGAATTCTTGATCCATGTGTTACTCCTAAGTCTTTTTGCTGGAATAGAGATGCCCTTACTATGCTGTAAGCCAATCACATTTCTTGAGTGTTGCTCACTTTACCAATGTAAATTTGTTTTAGTACCCCTTAGTAATTAATGTTCATTGATGACTGGTGGCTCAGATGGTAAAGAATCTGCCTGCAGTGCAGAAGACCCAGGTTCAATCCCTGGGTCGGTAAGATCCCTTGGAGAAAGGAAGGGCTATCCACTCCAGTGTTCTTGCCTGGAGAATTTTATGGACAGAGGAGTTTGGTGGGCTACGACTAGTCCATGACGTTGCAAAGAGTCAGACACAACTAAGTGATTAATACCATGCTGTACCTGTGTGCTTAGTCATGTCTGACTCTTTGTGATCCTTTGGACTGTACCCAGCCAGGCTCCTCTGTCCATGGGATTTTCTAGGCAAGAATACTGGAGTGGGTTGCCATTTCCTTCTCCAAGTTATCTTCCCAGTCCTGGGATCAAACCTGCATCTCCTGTGTCTCCTGTATTACAGGTGGATTCTTTACCCACTGAGCCATCAGGGAAGCCCTGATTAACCTATAACACTAAGCAGACTTAGACAACATTTGAAGTGATTACAGTTGCATCCTTTACATTCTAACTAATTACATCTCAGTGTGAATTCCTAGTTAGGGCACTTCAAATGTTAATAACAGCTCCCCCTAGAATAAAGACCTTTGTTTGAGTGATATAAATGTTAACCCTTCATCCCTCAGAGGAAGACAAAAGTTAACTTAGAAGCAAATATGTCCATCTCATCATCAGTATTGCAGGGCTTTCAAGTAAGTCACTGATAAGGTGACAGCCTCACACAGAAGTTGTTTAGAATAGTGGGAAGAGGTGGGCTTAGAGGTCAGACAGGATTTGAACCTGTGTCCAGCTGACGATATGGCTCTTGATGTGGAAGGGCTGCTGTACATGGGTGTTTCCCAGCTGTCTCAGGGAAATCTGGTCATCTGCTGGGTATTTATTCCACCATTCCTTCCCTGAAGCTTGAAGACTGGACCTGAGGGTTGGAGGAATAGGTTGTGGGACCAGAAAGAACTGGTGGAGTGGGAAGCAGTTCTGAGTCTTCTGTGCCCACCTGTCCTGAAACCCTTTATCTCTGCATCTCTATAGTAATCATCAGGAGTCCCCAAACATGCCCTTTGCCTGCCTAGTAGCAAGACCAGGGATCATGCCAGACTTAATTGATTCTGGTTGAAAGTTACAAGAACTTCTCTTCCCTTTAATTTTCTCTAAATTAAGCACTGTGGAAGGATGAGATGACAGGAAACAACCAACAGTCCTGAGAAGGGGTTCATTGTACTGGTGACTTGTGCTGCCTCTTGTAGTTGTGGGACCATGGTCAAGCTTCTGGGCCTTTCAGAGTGAACCTCATTTTTTTAATGTGTAAAACAGAGTTAATAACATTGACCTCAAATGGTTGTGAGGGTCAGTGAAATTCTCCATTTAAGTGCCTACTTCTAGGCAGGAACTTAATCAATATTCCTTAACACACCCAGAAATAAGCCTTGATAGCCTAGTGTGGTTTTAAATCCTCATTCACATATCCGGCACATCATAGGTGCTCAGTAAATGTTGGTTGAATGATGAATATGGTTGCTTTGCTCTCTTTTCAGGCTTTTAGCTAGATAACAGGAGGGTTAGGAAGTCATTAAAAAATGTTACCTTTTAAGGGCAAAGATAGTAATATTAATTGGACACCAGCTACAACCAAGTGCTTTCCATGTTATTTAATTACAACAGTCTTGAAAAGCTTTATTATGCATATTTTTATGTGAAGAAATTAGGACTCTGAGATGTTCAGTGAGAAAGTCAAAGTCACGGACCTCCATGGAGGGGCTGGAATCATATCCATAACTGGCCACAGATCACCCACCCACCAAGCTCATGGGCGTGTTGAGCCTACACATCTCACGTGAGACATGCCATCTGCTTGAACAGAACATACAAGATGCAGAACAAGTTCCACATCTTAACATCTGGGCATGGGATAGTTATGGCTTCTGTACAATGAGCTGCTATGAATGAAGAAATAGAGAGAAGCTGGATGAGGACTGATTGGGAGCCGGGCCTTATCTCAGCTCCATCCTCTGTTCTGTCTCTGGCTTGGGAAATACAGGATTCAGTGTGGGCTCAGGATGTTAGTGAGGAGTAATATGTTGGCAATTTGATCTCTGGTTCCTATGTTTTAGAAAAGGCAGAGAAATCAGAGATCAAATTGCTAACATCCAGTGGATCATTGAAAAAGCAAGAGAGTTCCAGAAAAACATCTACTTCTGCTTTATGACGATGCCAAAGCCTTTGACTGTGTGGATCACAGTAAACTGTGGAAAATTCTGAAAGAGACAGGAATACGAGACCACCTGACCTGCCTCTTGAGAAACCTGTTTGCAGGTCAGGAAGCAATAGTTAGAACTGGACATGGAACATCAGACTGGTTCCAAATAGGAAAAGGAGTCTGTCAAGGCTGTATATTGTCACCCTGATTATTTAAGTTATATGCAGAGTACATCGTGAGAAATGCTGTGCTGGAAGAAGCACAAGCTGGAATCAAGATTGCTATGAGAAATATCAGTAACCTCAGATATGCAGATGACACCACCCTTATGGCAGATAGTAAAGAACTAAAGAGCCTCTTGATAAAAGTGAAAGAGGAGAATGAAAAAGTTGGCTTAAAGCTCAATATTCAGAAAACTAAGATCTTGGCATCTGGTCCCATCACTTCATGGCAAATAGATGGGGAAATAGTGACTGACTTTAAATTTTTGGGCTCCAAAATCACTCCAAATGGTGATTACAGTCATGAAATTAAAAGACACTTACTCCTTGGAAGGAAAGTTATAACCAACCTAGACAACATATTAAAAAGCAGAGACATTATTTTGTCAACAAAGGTCTGTCTAGTCAAGGCTATGGTTTTTCCAGTATTCACCAATGGGTGTGAGAGTTGGATTATAAAGAAAGCTGAGGGCTGAAGAATTGATGCTTTTGAACTGTGGTGTTGGAGAAGACTCTTTGAGAGTCCCTTGGACTGCAAGGAGATCCAACCAGTCCATCCTAAAGGAGACCAGTCCTGGGTGTTATTGAAAATACTGATGTTGAAGCTGAAACTCCAATACTTTGGCTACCTGATGTGAAGAGCTGATTCATTTGAAAAGACCCTGATGCTGGGATAGATTGAAGGCAGGAGGAGAAGGGGATGACAGATGGTTGGATGGCATCACTAACTCAATGGACATGGGTTTGGGTGAACTGCAGGAGTTGGTGATGGACAGAGAGGCCTGGTGTGCTGCGGTTCATGGGGTCACAAAGAGTCGGACATGACTGAGTGACTGAACTGAACTGAATGTCACAGAGACAATGAGGCAGTGATGGCAAATATAAGGGATTCAATGATAAGGGCAAATTTAAGAGCCCATGGGTGACTTACAGTGATATGGACCAGTTAGCTGCCATGGAGCAGGGGGTCCTGGGACTTTACACTGAAGATCCTAACTCTGAGCTCCACTCTCCTGATCGGAATCTAACCCTAATACTCACTGTGTGACCTTAATCAAGGCCCAGTCTGCTCATCTGTATAATGGGCATGATGCTGATTATACCAACCTCATTGCCTTGTCATATAGTGTTGACAATTTTCAGCACAGTATCTGGCTCTGCTGCTGCTGCTGCTGCTAAGTCGCTTCAGTCGTGTCCGACTCTATGCAGCCCCATAGACGGCAGCCCACCAGGCTCCCCCGTCCCTGGGATTCTCCAGGCAAGAATACTGGAGTGGGTTGCCTTTTCCTTCTCCAATGCATGAAAGTGAAAAGTGAAAGTGAAGTCGCTCAGTCGTGTCCGACTCTTAGCGACCCCATGGACTGCAGCCCATCAGGCTCCTCCGTCCACGGGATTTTCCAGGCAAGAGTACTGGGGTGGGGTGCCATTGCCTTCCCTGGTATCTGGCTCTAGTAAACATATAAAGGAATGTTAAGTGTGATCATTGTTGAAAGGCCACATTCTACCCTGAACTTTACTTATTTCCTGGATAGAACTCGTGGCGTGATTTTGAAGAATAAAGCTGTTTACTGAATTCTTAGCCTCTGACCTAAATTTAGAACTGCTGGGCAGAATCCAACTTAACAGATATTTAAATTTCACAGAAAGAAAACATGTGGGTCGACCTTGGCAGGGTTTCCTTTTCTAAAAAGTTTATTTAAAAATTTTTGTTTTTGCGACGTCAGGGTCTTGAGTGATGGACAGCCTGTGTCTAATGTCTGGGGCTGAGAAAATGTAGTAAGATTCAGGTCTGTGGGGTCAAACTGGCCTTTCAGACAGAGCCTGTCATAGATTTTCTGAGGGTTTAGATGATGTAAAGGGGAGTTAACCCATCCCACATTGTAAATTATTTTTTCAAAGGAAAAACAAGCGAGCCAAGAAGCAATTTGTCATGATCCTTTTGCATTTTAACTGGGTCAGAATTTAGCAATCTGCCATCCTTCTCCAGCTCTGTGTGATTTGGGGAGAACTTCTGTAAACCAAATGGTTAAGAGTAACCTGTTTGTTTTTTCACTGAAATGTAAAATAAAAATTTCAGTAATCCATCCAACTTCCTGCACCCTCCCAGTACGAAAACTCTTGTCTATGTGTTAGCTAGACTGCAGGAGGGAAGAGATCTGCTTATACCAATGTGTTCTTTGAAAGAAACTAACCGTTGAATGGCAGAAAGTTCCAAACGTGGGATGTTTTGAAAACATTTCAGTGCATTCCAATCAACAAGCTACCCCAGTGCAAACTACCAACCAAGTACCCACTGGCTTGCAGATTTGTGGCTACCCAGAGTAAGTGTCACCTCATTATAATAATCATGCTTACCCTCTCATGAATACGCATGTCTCCTAGGCGTGAACTTTCTTGGTCCAGCAATTTGAGAAGACTGGACTTGGAGAGCTATCTCTTTGTCTCCTTACTTGTCATGAGTAATAAATGATCCCTGTCTCCTTATTTGTCATAGGTAATAAATGCTTCTGCTTTGATTGAAAGAACTTTGGTGTGTTCACTGGCCATGCATCTCAAGCAGTGGACCAACTGAGTCCAGTCGTACATGTTTCTTGACAGCAGAAGTTAATTTTCAGCCATTGGTTAGGGAAACAGAATTCAGGGAAGCTTCATGCTTATAACTTAGCTTTACCAGTCCAAGAGATCATTTGCTGGCATCAGATGGGCTAAGATTCTGCCACTTCTGAAGTCCAGGCTCTGTTGTCTACTGGTAAAATGATCTTTGTCTTCAAACCTCAGCACAGATAGCTGAGTACCTATATTCTCACAGTTCTAGGGGATAAACGTAGAATGGTGAATAGGTGACATAGATATTGATGGGGCCTTAGAACTTAATAAAATATTGATGATGATGATGGAGGAAGAGGAGAAGTTGCAGTAGCAGCAGCTGCCATTCACACATCTGTGCCAGTCACTTTCTGCATCTTTTCTTGTTTAATCGTCTCAGAACAGCAAATGCCTGCTTGAAGGAGGTTATATTTAATCTCATTTAACAAATACAGTAAGGAAAGTTCCCTGATATTAAGCAACTTGATCAAGTCTCCAAAGAGAACCAGTAGATCAGCTTGCATTCAGCCCTGGATCGGCCTCCTCAAAGACTATGCCTGAAACCGGGATACTGCACTATGCAGGGATTAAAGAAGATGTGTACGAAGATCACTAGAGTATGCTGTAGTGTGTGTTGAAGCAGCAGTGTCCCAGGTGCTTTGGGAACATGGATGAGAGAGACTCTGGTTTGCCTAGAACACTGGGCATGGTCTCCTAGAGGAAGTTCTGCTGGAGCTGAGTCTGGGGGTGGGTAAATAGAAGTTCCCACTGCTGAGGAAAGGCAGTGAAGGCTTTGCCAGTAGAAGACACAGCTAACGGTAAGTTGTCACAGTTAACGGGAAGTTGTGGCACACTAGGGTGGGGTGGGGGACACAGGGAAGCAGCTTCATTGTCGTTATTGTTTGGTCACTAAGTCATGACTCTTCTGTGACCCCCATGGACTGTAGTCTGCCAGGCTTCTCTGTCCATGGGGTTCTCCAGGCAGCAACACTAGAGTAGGTTGCCATTTCCTCCTCTAGGGGATCTTCTTGACCCATGGATCGAACCAAATCTCCTGCATCGGCAAGCAAATTCTTTACCACTGAGCCACTATTGTAGAGGAAGGCACAGTCAGGCCTAGGTGTATTGGACTAGAGAAAAATTAAATTTCTCTAACTAAAACTTCCAAAGTGGTTAAAACCTAATCATTTACCATGTGTTTTTTTTTTTTTTTTTTCCATTCTATGATTTGGTTATTGAGAAGGCTTCTTCTCAAGATTATATATTATATAATGTCCACACACTTGATTCCTGAGAAAGGAAGCCAAGACCATATTTAATCACAAACTGTACAGTGTCAGTAAAGGTCCTGGTACCCTGTCTTGTCACTGCCCTGAGTGGCAGTAATTTACAACCTGAATCAGCAACTGGAGCAGGAGGCAGCCTTGAAAGCAGTCAGATTTGTTGGTTAACTGTAGTTAACCCAGAGGTCAGAAGCAGTTTCTGTCTAGCACATGAGATAACTTTTGAAACATTTGACAAGTTGCAGGGAGCATTACAGGAACATCTACACTTGTGATAAAAGGAATTATTTATGAGGTAGCTAAGGTTTCAAATGTAAAAGGAAAAAAAAGTCCTATAAATTATGAAGACTTTGGTAACAAACCCCAGTTGAATCTTGCTGAGATTTCTGAGAGGGTGAAAGGGGGATTAGCCAGGAGTAAAATGGGAAAGTCCATTTAAGTTCTCACTGGAATTCCATTGGCATTACCTGCTGATTGAAAGTGACAGTCCAAAGAAATGTAAGTGACCATCATGGAGAAAGGATTAATGCCTTGAGCCTTCCGATTGGATGTCTTTTGTGTCATGAGTTACTATGGAAAACTCTACTGGTGTTTTCCAGCTGATCTAGTATTGTCTAGAAATAAGTGAGAAAAATCAATTGGTTCCAAGGACATCATCACAAAGCATTTATAATCTATTAGGTTCCTGCCTTGACTTATCAAAGCTAAAAAGAAAGAGGGTGCTCTAAAGTAAAAAAAAAAAAAAAAGTAGACACCTCAGATTCAGCTGCTTTCTGAAGTCTTTCTTTTTTTTCCTACAGAGTGTTCATTGTTGTATTTAGCAATAGAGTACATGCTTTGGGGGGAATAATGATTCTATTTTAAATACCCTTACCTCAAATGCTACAATTTTAGCTTTCTGGAGGTTACATGACTAAGTCAAGAATTGTTTTTCTACACATGTATGAGTGCTGGAAAAATAGAAATTAATTACAAAGAAAAATATATGCCTAGTTTTTTATTCAAAATACAAAGTATTTTTATTCTATTCAAAAAAAAAAAAAAAAAATTTAAAAAAAAAAAAAAAATATTTATTCAGTACAAAATAATACTTCTTTCCTTTCTTGTCTGCTGGTGTACATGCAAGCCACACAGAAAGGGAGATAATGACCTGAGAACTGGCCTTGGAATAGCACATCCTGCCAATGTCACTTCCAGCTAGATATCTGGGGAAAGTGCTATAGCCCTTCTGAGCCCCAGAGACTGATAAGCACCAATTCTAGTCCTCACTAATGTTCTTATCAGGATCAATGTAATTCTCTTTACGTGTTCTCTGCCTACTTGTAATGTACCAAGCAGATGTACTGTGATGAAAGTAAACTCTCTGAGGGCAGGGATTGTTTCTAATTTAGGCTCCTTTATATCCCCTTTACCAAGCGCAGGGCCCTTTGATGAATAAACGAGGCAATCAGTCACTGGATTATCTCATCAGTGGCCCAGTTTTTATTACATGCCCAGTGTGTTTCATGTCTGGATCTTCAGTTGACAGTTTTAGCTAGGAGCAAAGGATGTAGTCTCTGAATTAGGAGATGCCTCAGAATCAGCCAAGGAAATGGGTGAGGATGTTATTAATTTTCAGCTCCCTTCACTTGACTATGGGCTTCTGGAGAGTGAGGGACAGGTGTCATTTGTCTTTCTAGCTCTCAGCCGCTGAGGCTTAACACAATGTTTTGCATTTGTCAGTGAGCAAGAAATGTTTACTGGATGGAATTTCTGTTGGCCCTGGGCCATCCGTTGTTGCTGTCTCAGCCTTGTTCCCACTACCTGCTCTGGATTGAGATTTGAAGCTAGTACAGAACCTTGGCAGGCTTGTGGGTTTCAGCTTCTCCCACTCCAGGAATATCGTTATCATGTGTCAACACTGTTCTAGGTAGACCTTCCACATTCTGCACCCTGGTTGTTCAGTTCAGTCGCTCAGTTGTGTCTAACTCTTTGCAACCCCATGGACTGTAGCATGCCAGGCTTCCCTGGCCATCACCAACTCCCGGAGCTTGCTCAAACTCTTGTCCATTGAGTCAGTGATGCCATCCAACCATTTCATCCTCTGTCATCCCCTTCTCCTCTCACCTTCAATCTTTCCCAGTACCAGGGTCTTTTCCAAATAATCAGTTTTTTGCATCAGGTGGTCCAAGTTGGAGTTTCAGCATCAATCCTTCCAATGAATATTCAGGACTGATTCCTTTTAGGATGGACTGGTTGGATCTCCTTGCAGTCCAAGGGACTCTCAAGAGTCTTCTCCAACACCACAGTTCAAAAGCATCAATTCTTCAGCACTCAGCTTTCTTTATACTCCAACTCTCACATCCATACATGACTACTGGAAAAACCATAGCTTTGACTAGACGGACCTTTGTTGGCAAAGTAATGTCTCTCTTTTTTAATATGCTTGTGTTACATAATCACTAATTGCTCATTCAAGAGCCCAGACACTTTCTAACTTCAGATGTTATCAAAGTTTTTTTTTAATCCACATATGCACGTGCAGTGACACTTCTCCCCCTCTAACGCAGCCTACCTCAGAGGACATCTTAGGCATCTTACTGAGAGAAGCGGGTAATCCTACTCCTGACTGGAGAGGGGGAGAGGCCCCATTGGCAATACAGTTGTTAAGTCATGGTCCTGTGGCACCCTTGGAAAGTGAGCGATACCTGATCTGAGAGGAGAGAACTATGACAGACAAGGAAGCTAGTATTCTTTTGGCCTGTTTTTAATGTTCATATGACACAGATTACAAAAGAACCTGTTTGGGCTGTTTATTTTGACTGGTTGCTTCTTCCAATGATTAAGTCATTTCTCTTACTTTAGATTCATTTAGACAGAGTGTGGCTCAGACATCCAAAAGGGTCATAATTGGCTCCCCGCAATGCTCTTCTGGGGCTTCCCCAGTTGCTCAGCCGTAACAAAATCCGCCTGCAGTGCAGGAGACATAGGAGAAGTGGGTTCGATCCCTGGGCCAGGAAGATCCCCTGGAGGGGGGCATGACAACCCCCTTCCACTCCAATATTCTTGCCTGGAGAATCCATGGATAGAGGAAGCTGGCAGACTACAGTCCAGGGGGTCACAAAGAGTCAGCCACGACTGAGTGACTGAGCACACACATGCACGTACAGCACTCTTCTGCTCAGACACTACCATCAGCTTCTATTCCTCTCCCCTCCCAGACTTAATTCCTTCTTCTCTTCTGAGGCTACACTGGGATTTTTACCTCCTCAAAAAAGCCTTCCATGGTATCCCACGGGCATATACCTGACTTCATACTCCTAGCACTCCCCAGCACTCCTCTTGGTGACTTTCTCCAGAGACTCCATTTATGCTGAGTGTATCCACCTGCTCTCCACTGTATTCCCAGTGCCCCTGCTCTGACCTGCTCCATAAAAATTGAATTGTTGTTCCATGAATCAATTTTGCCCATTATTTTAATCACTTCTTTCACTAAGCTAGGCTTTAAGGTTTTGTACATTGTTAATTTTCATTTTATTTTTAAAGTTTATAATTTTATGAAGAAATAAATTTTGGCTTTAATTTCATTTCCTAGAATATCTTGGATCATCATAGCCTGAAGGGAAAGGAGTTGATTTCCAGAATGCCTTAGAGAAGTGATTACCTTTTTATTTTCCTTTTGTCTGCCAATGGTTCTTTAACTTTGCAGCATATTAGAATCGTCTGGGGATCTTTTAAAATTCCTGATACCCAGCTCAGCTTCAGACCAATTAAAGCAGACACCTGGGGACATGAATGTCAACATTTTTAAAGATCCTAGGAGATCCCAATGTATCTCGGAGTTAGGATATACTAGTGTATAGGGGTTTTTTGTTTTTATTTTTATAAAGATGGTCTAAGGAGGGAAAGCTCACCTTTTCTTAACTGAAATCCAGAGAAACAAAGATCAAATAAACAATTTGGGGGAATACATTCTTCATTTTATTTTCATGAGAGAGAAAACATCCAGATATAAAGTTATTATTCAGAAATCAGAAAATTATTATTTCCCCCAAAAAACAATATAGGTTAAAAGTAAAGATACAAATGAAAGGAAAGTCTATCAAATGGGCTTTTGTGTTGTATTTCAAAACATACCCTCTGGAATCGGGTGGTCCTGGGTTTGAGTTCTGATTTTACAACTCACCAGCTTTGTGATCTTGAAGAGGCAACATTACACTGCTCTGAGCTGCATATACAAAAACTGAGATGAAAATACCTAGCATAGGGGAGAAATTACAAATACTCTCAGTGTCCTTACAGGATCTGGTGCCAAACATTGACTCCATTTCTCATTCCCTTTCCTGTATGTTTTGAGCCAGTGGACTCAGCTCTTTCCTAAACCTTTCACTTGTAACACATCTCCAAGAATCCCTGAGATTTAGAAAGATTCACTTACCTAAGTGCTTTCTCAATTACCCAGGACCATTCTATGGGTTGCTACATCTTATTGTGAAGGGTGAAAGCATGAGTGAGAAGGGAAGCTCTTAGAAGCTAGACTTGTGTGTCTTGCAGAAAGAAGTGGATTAGAGGCTCTGTTTTGATAGATCCATCTTTCAGGAAGAGTCTGATGATGATTTTCTGGCTCTGCAGTGATTCATGAATCCTGCAGGGAAGGCAGATTTTCATTCATTCAATCATTCATTCAATGACTACATCAGATCAGATCAGATCAGATCAGTCAGTCAGTCGTGTCCGACTCTTTGCGACCCCATGAACTGCAGCACGCCAGGCCTCCCTGTCCATTACCAACTCCTGGAGGTCACTCAGACTCACATCCATCGAGTCAGTGATGCCATCCAGCCATCTCATCCTCTGTCGTCCCCTTCTCCTCCTGCCCCCAATCCCTCCCAGCATCAGAGTCTTCTCCAATGAGTCAACTCTTCACATGAGGTGGCCAAAATACTGGAGTTTCAGCTTCAGCATCATTCCTTCCAAAGAATCCCGGGGCTGATCTCCTTCAGAATGGACTGGTTGGATCTCCTTGCAGTCCAAGGGACTCTCAAGAGTCTTCTCCAACACCACAGTTCAAAAGCATCAATTCTTCGGTGCTCAGCCTTCTTCACAGTCCAGCTCTCACATCCATACATGACCACAGGAAAGACCATAGCCTTGACTAGGCGAACCTTTGTTGGCAAAGTACTGTCTCTGCTTTTGAATATGCTATCTAGGTTGGTCATAACTTTCCTTCCAAGGAGTAAGCGTCTTTTAATTTCATGGCTGCAGTCACCATCTGCAGTGATTTTGGAGCCCAGAAAAATAAAGTCTGACACTGTTTCCACTGTTTCTCCATCTATTTCCCAGACTAAAATTAGAAGTGGCAGCTTATACTGTGTGCCCCCTCACCCTACCCCCCGCATAAAGAACCAGGGATTCTTGAGAAAAAAAAAAAAAAAAAAGGCTGATTCCATTTGCTGGAGCTAGGAAGGTACACATTAAGCCTGGAACATTCTGTTTTGTGCCAGTAAGTAAGCAAACTAATCGGTGATGTCAAGAAGATACAAGAACCAGTTTGAAGGGGATTTTGCTGGTCCAATCTGGAACAATTTGAGTGATAAAATAAATAAGGACAGTAACAGATTGTAAACCATTGAATAAAATCAATGAGTCAGTTCTGTGATAGGAAGATGGAGGATAGGGACATAAATAGATATCAGGGGGAAAAGAAAGGGCTCTTCCTTACAGTGTAATGCCTATTGATAAATGTAGGGGAAGTAGTAGAATTGAGAAAGTCACTATTTTGCAACCCCAGAATTGTTTAGGCAAGAATCATCGAAGGATGTCACATATTATTATTTCTTTGTGGTAGAACATTTAAAATCTCGTCTCTTAGCACCTTCGAAGAATATAATACAGCATTGTTGACTGTCATCACATGCTGTGCATTAGAGCTTCAGAACTTAGCCACCTTTTAATTTCAGGAGTATTCTTATTATTAAAAAGTACATCCTCAAGTATGAAGGGGTGAACGGGCATGATGTATACAAATACTCTTCAGTAGTTCAGAAACAAATAAGTACACACAATAGAGCAGCCGTGGTGAGATGCTGAAAATTGACCCATTGGGTTATAAAAGGGCGTGAGGGAGTCCTCTAGGAAAAATATTTGCAGTAAAGTCAACAAGTGGAGCCCAGCCATCTGCCTCTGCTTAAGTGTCTTAGACCAGGCAAGTCATTTGTCATCTCTGAGCCTCAGTCTCTTTGCCTTTCAAATGGGAATAACATAGTCACAGTCCTTTTTGCGTTGTGTGTGTGAAAGCCCTTCTAATTGCAAAGAGCTGTAGACAAATTTGGGGATATTTTAATCTACATACTTCCTCACTTCCAGGGCTCTGGATTGATCTCAAGTCTTTGGCTCCTTCTGCTCTATACACCAGCTGCATGCATGCCTAAGTCGCTTCAGTCGTGCCCAACTCTGTGTGACTCTATGGACTGTAGCCTATCAGGCTCCTCTGTCCATGGGATTCTCCAGGAAAGAATACTGGAGTGAGTCGCCTTGCCACCACTATCCCCCACCCCCCACATCAGGGGATATTCCCAACCCAGGGATCAAACCCCAGTCTCTTATGCCTCCTACATGGCAGGCAGATTCTTTACCACTAGTGCCACCTGGGAAGCCCCATATACTAGCTGTTTGTGTTTACAACATACCCCCTCCCTCCCGAACCTATGAGATAATGGTACGGCGACCACTAATAATACTGCTAATATCTAATGCTTGCACAGTTCTCTACAGCTTGTCTAGTGCTTTCTGTCTGCCTGGCACTCTTCCAATTACTTTGCCTGTATTATCTCATGTAATCTTCACCCAATACCCTAGTAGGTAGGTAATGTTATCTCCATTTTACAGAGGAGGAAACTGAGGCGAACTGAGGAGCAAAGCTAGGATTTAAACCCAGAGCTGCACCTGACCAAAGAGAGTGTTTTTTCCTATAATTTCCCTAAAGTGTGATAGGGACTGAAAGTGGCCTGGGATTCAAACCCAGGCAGTCTATCCTCAGTTTCTGCCCTCAGCTAGGACCCTTTCAGTTCAGTTCAGTTCAGTCACTCAGTCGTGTCTGACTCTTTGCAACCCCATGAGTCACAGCACGCCGTGCCTCCCTGTCCATCACTAACTCCCAGAATTCACCCAAACTCATGTGCATTCAGTCAGTGATGCCATCCACCATCTCATCCTCTGTTGTCCCCTTCTCCTCCTGTCCCCAATCCCTCCCAGCATCAGGGTCTTTTCCAATGAGTCAACTCTTGGCATCAGGTGGCCAAAGTACTGGAGTTTCAGCCTCAGCATCATTCCTTCCAATGAACACTCTGGACTGATCTCCTTTAGGATGTACTGGTTGGATCTCCTTGCAGTCCAAAGGACTCTCAAGAGTCTTCTTCAGCACCACAGTTCAAAAGCATCAATTCTTTGGTGCTCAGCTTTCTTCACAGTCCAACTCTCACATCCATACATGACCACTGGAAAAATCATAGCCTTGACTAGACGGACCTTTGTTGGCAAAATAATGTCTCTGCTTTTGAATATGCTGTCTAGGTTGGTCATAGCTTTCCTTCCAAGGAGTAAGTGTCCTTTAATTTCATGGCTGCAGTCACCATCGGCAGTGATTTTGTAGCCCCCAAGATAAAGTCTGACACTTTCCCCATCTATTTCCCATGAAGTGATGGGACCAGATGCCATGATCTTCGTTTTCTGAATGTTGAGCTTTAAGCCAACTTTTTCACTCTCCTCTTTCACTTTCATCAAGAGGATTTTTAATTCCTCTTCACTGCTTCTGAAATCTGTATCTCCTGTGCCTAGCATCCTTCCTGACTCAGCGTGGCACAGACCCATATATGTCTACAGAATGAACAGTGGGGAACAGAATGATTTGGAAAGTACAAGGGTTTGGAAATGGAAGGACCTGACTCAGAATCTTAGAATCTTCACTCTCCTTTTACCAGCTACACTCAGCTTTTCTGAGCCTCAGTTCCCATGTTTGGTAAGAACAGTCTTCACATAGGGGATGATGCACTAAATGGTCATGATTCTCCTCTTCCTTCTTCTCCTTTGCCTTCTTCTTTTTCTCTTTTTCCTCCTTCTCCTTCCTCCTCCCCCTGTTTCTCCTCCTGCTTTCTGAACCTTTCATTATGAACAGCATCAACATTGCTTTTAAATAGGCATTCTTTCTCTCTTGTTTATTATGATTTTTGCATACCATTTTTATAGTAATTGTGAGCTTCATTGTACTATTCACTTTCTGTCTTCAATTAGATTGATTTTCTAAGGGCAAACAGTCATGCTGTTTTCATTTTTGTATCGTCATTGTCCAGCCCCGTGCGTGGCCCTGGGAGCAGAGCCATTGCCAGCTCCTGTCACACATTTGTGAAATTTAGAAAAGGCCCTCCCTCTGGCCAGGTGCAGCTCTGCAAGCATGAGATTTGGGCAGCTTTCATATGAAGAAAAGACCACCTTTCCTTGGAAGACCACAGTCCCCGGCTGGAAGCACAGCCTGGTGAGTGGAGCTATATTTCACTTCCCACTCACCCTGCTCCTGGGTCCTTTGTGTGGTCCACAAAGTAATGACTGTCTGTGACAGCCATTCCTGAGGGTTACTCAGTAATGCTTGTTGAATGAATAAGTAGGCAAACAGGTGACACATCCCCTCCTGGAGTCCTTTCCCCTCTCAGCCATAACTCAACCAGAGAAGTGATTCCATGGCTGCTTTATACCAACCCCAGAGGCCAACCATTATCTTCTTAGTTAGACTTGTCACATGAAATGATGCTGCCAAAGGATTTTGCCCTTCCTTACATTCTTTGGAGTCTAACTGTGAAGATGGTTGCTCCTCTGTCACAGCTTTTGAGAAGAAGCCCAATGGAGGCCCAAACCCAAGTTAAGGTACTAGTATCCAATCCCAGATTGCCCCTCCCAAGTCAGAAGAGATGGTCTCTGCATGTACGTAGCTCAGGGCTGGACCCCTGGCCTTCACAGTCTTTAACATGTGCACAGAGGAACAGGTTTCCCCTGCCACTCCCCAGTGTGGTTGCTAAGTGCAGGATGGGAAAGAACTTCATTTGACTAATTGCAAGCATTGGCACTGCGGGTGCCAGGTAGGAGCTCCACTCAACAGGCTGGAGCCCTGTGGTTAACTGACCTGAGCTGGTGGGTCACATTTGCAGCAAGACCCTTGACCATGTCATTTGATTACAGGTAGAAGGCAATGGCACCCCACTCCAGTACTCTTGCCTGGAAAATCCCATGGACGGAGGAGCCTGGTAGGCTGTAGTCCATGGGGGTCACTAAGGACTGGACATGACTGAGCGATTTCACTTTTACTTTTCACTTTCATGCACTGGAGAAGGAAATGGCAACACATGCACTGGAGAAGGAAATGGCAACCCACTCCAGTATTCTTGCCTGGAGAATCCCAGGGCTGGGGGAGCCTGGTGGGCTGCTGTCTCTGGGGTCGCACAGAGTCGGACACGACTGAAGCGACTTAGCAGCAATAGCAGCAGCAGAAGAGTCATTTCTCCTTTTCACATGTGATTTATGATTATTCTTTCTCAGTTAAAATAGTTTTGTTCTAAGATAGCAAAGTGCTAAAGTATTTATTTGTTGTTGTTTAGTCCCTATGTCATGTCTGACTCTTCTGCAACCCCATGGACTGTAGCCCACCAGGCTCCTCTGTCCATGGGATTTCCTGGTAACTCAGTGGTAAAGAATCCACCTGGCAATGCTGGTGGATTGATCCCTGAATCAGGAAGATTCCCCAAGAGAAGGAAATGGCAATCTACTCCAGTATTCTTGCCTGGGAAATGTCATGAACAGAGGAGCCTGGCAGGCTGCAGTCTGTTGGGATGCAAAAGAATCAGACATGACTTAGCGACTAAACAACAACAAAAAAGCATTTTATTACTGACCAGTTCCATGGACAGTGGAGCCTGGTGGGCTGCAGTCCATGGGGTCACACAGAGTCAGACATGACTGAGTGACTAACACACCCATGATAATACAGACAAAAAAAAAAAACAACCTCATAAACCCACTCGGCCATAACCACCGTAAATACCCAGGTTTAGTCTTCCAATTTCCCCCTTTCTTTTTCTTTCCCTGCAACACACCCACCCCCCCACCCACACACACACACACAAACACACACACACACCCACCATAGCCTCACCTACATTGTATTTTGGAACAGGTTGGAAATTTAGAGATTATACTGATTTGTAAAAGCGATTGAGTGATCTATAAACATAAAGTATGATTAATACGCTAGGAATGGAGGTGAGATTATACCTTAAGTTCCACAGATATAAGTTTCTAGTCCATCATGCCTGAAGTAAAGTTGCTGGAATGTAAGTCTTTCTTTTATGCCAAGTGTATGCTAACCAAAGAACCTACTTCCCAGGAGACTGGCTAAACCAAGCACGTTGTGTTCCATCTTTATGATGAAATACAGATTTCCCATTAAAAGGAAATCTCTTCCTTTCAGAAGGTTGAAAAAGATGAGACTTATAAAAAAAGAGGGCAAAAAAAAAAAAAAAAAAAAAGAATCCCAGCTGGTTAAATTTAGGGCGCTGAAAGAGATCCAATTGGCAGATAATCCCTGGCCACAGGCCCACAACATTTTCATTTGATTGTACATTGGATACATTTTCATTCATTTCTAAGCCCTTGCCTTTCAGTGTTTTGTTCCTTAGAGACAGGCAAACTAGTATCAATAGCTCTCTTGGCCTCTATCAAACGGCTTGATTTACTTAAGTGGTCTATTTCGTTATTCCAGTAAGGAGGGACTTGTATTTGTTGATGCATTTCCGAGAAAGATTGTGCAAAGAAATTCTGAGATTTGAATTGCTTTTGCTTGTCCTCTCATTGGTAGACTAAGAAGATGTTGGGTTAAGTGGTGAGTGTGGGACACAGGAAAGAAGGCACACTGGACCCTCGGTCAGGAGCCTTGGCTTCTCAGCTCTGACACTGACATATGTGTACAGTCTTGGCTAAATCTCCTAATGGCCTTGAATTTTAATTTCATCATCCTTCAAGTAGGGATAATTGACTCTTCTCTGCTTTTTTCTCAGGGATGTTGTAAGGGTGAAATGACCTAATCCAGTGGCTTGCAACCTCAGTTGCATGTCAGAATGACCTGGGGAGGTTGTGAGAAATATACTTTGCTAGGTCCCACCCAACTGATGAGATCAGACAATGCTGGGTGTAGACCCTGGGCATTGTTAATTTTTTATATCCCAAGAGATTACTGTGGAATCAGGGTTGAAAACCATTGAAATCAAGGAGAAAACATATTGGAAGGCCTGAGACTATAAGGCAAAAGAAAATATTAAAACCATCCACTTTAGTGTGGTGCTAGGCAGTATTCCTTTAGGATTGACTGGTTTGATCTCTTTGTAGTCCAAGGGACTCTCAAGTGTCTTCTCCAACACCACAGTTCAAAAGCATCAATTCTTAGGTGCTCAGCTTTCTTTATAGTCCAACTCTCATATCCATACATGACTACTGGAAAAACCAAAGCTTTGACTAGATGGACCTTTGTTGGCAAAGTAATGTCTCTGCTTTTTAATACGCTATCTAGGTTGGTCATAGCTTTTCTTCCAAGGAGCAAGCGTCTTTTAAAACTTCATCTACTAATTTTAAAACATCTACTTCTGTTTTATTGACTATGCCAAAGCCTTTGACTGTGTAGATCACAACAAACTGTGGAAAATTCTTAAAGAGATGGGAATACCAGACCACCTTACCTGCCTCCCGAGAAACCTGTATGCAGGTCAAGAAGCAACAGTTAGAACTAGACATGAAACAACAGACTGGTTCCAAATTGGAAAAGGAGTACGTCAAGGCTGTATATTGTCACTCTGCTTACTTAACTTCTATGCAGAGTACATCATGAGAAATGCTGGGCTGGATGAAGCATAAGCTGGAATCAAGTTTGCCAGGAGAAATATCAATAGCCTCAGATATGCAGATAACACCACCCTTATGGCAGAAAGTGAAGAGGAACTAAAAAGCCTCTTGATTAAAGTGAAAGAGGACAGTGAAAAGTTGGCCTAAAACTCAACATTGAGAAAACTAAGATCATGGCATCCAGTCCCATCACTTCATGGCAAGTAGATGGGGAAACAATGGAAACAGAGACTTTATTTTTAGACTCCAAAATCTCTGCAGATGGTGACTGCATCCATGAAATTAAAAGTCGCTTACTCCTTGGGAGAAAAGCTATGACAAACCTAGACACCATATTAAAAAGCACAGGTAGTACTTTGCCAACAAAGGTGCATCTAGTCAGAGGTATGATTTTTCCAGTGGTCGTGTATGGTTGTGAGAGTTGGAGTATAAAGAAAGTTGAGTGCTGAAGAATTGATGCTTTTGAGCTGTGGTGTTGGAGAAGACTCTTAAGAGTCCCTTGGACTGCAAGGAGATCCCAACCAGTGCATCCTAAAGGAAATCAATCCTGAATATTCATTGGAAAGACTTACGCTGAAGTGGAAACTCCAATACTTTGAACACCTGCTGCAAAGAACTGACTTCTTGGAAAAGACCCTGATGCTGGGAAAGATTGAAGGCAGGAGGAGAAGGGGATGACAGAGGATGAGATGGTTGGATGGCATCACTGATTTGATGGACATGAGTTTGAGCACGCTCCAGGAGTTGGCGATCGACAGGGAAGCCTGGCGTTCTGCAGTCCATGGGGTTGCAAAGAGTTGGACAGGATTGAGCGACTAAACTGGGGCAGTGTTCAAGTGGTGTCACCTGGAAACCACTTAAGGGCTTGTAAATCAGTGAATTTCAAACTTTTTGGACCATAACCTTAAAAAAATCAAGTTCCGGTAAAAATAGCAAACTAATACATAAATATACTCCGTTGCATATAAACACAATTTTCAGGGGACAGTGCTTTCCTTTCCTATATGTGATTCAATCTAATATTTGTTTTTCTTCTTTTCTGTTCCATTGAAGTGTACACTACTGTTTTCTTTTTATGCTGGTGGAAAGCCCCAGAATTGATTTAATGATCTGCTCATGAGCGTGGACTTGTAGTTTGACAAGCAGCAATAAAGAGAGGGAGTGTTTCTGGTAAGCAGGTTCATCTGCTCTTTGATGCTTAGTCCCTCTAGTTCCAGGCTGACACTGGTGCTCAGATCCACTTCCCCGCTCTCCCTCCCACCTCCACCTTTACTTGTTACTTCAAACATACCCACTAGGACTGCCCTGGTTCTAAACATATTTAGCCCTGAATTGTGTGACTTGGAGCTTTGCTTTCTCTTTCCACATTCTAATCCCTGAAATGGTAGACCTTCTGCATTACAAATTACTTTGTACCTCACCTAAAATTTGAGAAACAAACCCAACCCACATTGTCAATTGAGTTTTTTATGTAGTTTGATAAAGAGCTTCTTTAGCATAAATGCAAGAAGTTACAGTTAATAGGTAGCTCTAGCTACTATGTTGCGCTGATGGTAATTCCAGTTTCTCTAGGGAACTAGGAAGCACCCTAGGTCACCTGGAGTGAACAAAACTAACTCCCTCTTGTTCTGCCCAGACCCTGTTTTCCTCAGGCTTCCTTCTCCTCCTCTGTGTATCCTGCTGTTCTAAGTAGGTTTGCTTCAGCTACAGAAAATTCTCAGCTTATTTCTCTGTGTTCTTTAGCAGTTTGCCTGTCACAGGCCACAGTCAGCCTCTATCACATGTCATTAGCTCAGACATCTGATGGCATTTCTATACCGGTGTGCAGTGTGGGCAGGCACTTAAAGGTCAGGTTCTCTCCCAGAACATACTAGCTAATGAATTTGAGCAAACTCCAGTAGACAGTTGAGGACAGGGAAGCCTGGCATGCTGCAGTCCATGGGGTCTTAGAGTTGGACATGACTTAGCGACTAAACAACAATAGCAATCAGTTGCCTACTGGTTCCTTCTCTCTGCTTTATCACCATGGGGTCTGGAAGGGAGATTTGGGCAGGAAGAGACCTCTTCCAGGTATAACTATTTCTAAAATTTTCTCCCAGTTCTTTTTCCCAGTGTCTGTTTACTTTTTTGGGGAGTGGCTGGGGGTGCTCTGCTTAATTTGTGTTATATTGCCTCAGACTTTGTTTGACAATAGCACAAAATCAAATGCATTCAAACTTTTCAACATATAATTGAGCATATTAACGTGTGTTATTCTCACTTAATGTCTAAAGCAGTCATTGACAAAAGATGTTATAGTTTCCATTGTGTATAGGGGCTAACTGGAGAAGGAAATGGCAACCCATTCCAGTAATCTTCCCTGGGAAATCCCCTGGACACAGGCACTTGGTGAGCTATGGTCCATGGTGTCGCAAAGAGTTAGACATGACTGAGCAACTAAGCATGCCAAGGGGCTAACAGGCCCAGGCTCAGAGCATTGCAGTGACTTATATGGCTATTAAGTGTCAGGAGGTGGGATTCGAACCCAGGTCTAGAGCCTAAGTCATGACCCCTGTCTTCCACATGAGGGTTCTGTGTATCTATCACAGGCAGTCCTTGCTCCCTCAAGACATGTGTGACCCAAGACAGAAAGACTGGTAGAAGGGGTGCCCTGATGCCAGGCATGATCTTGGCATGAGTTGAGGTGATGAGTCCCACTATATGCCTGGTTCCCAGAGTTGGTAGTTGGCCTTCAACAGACCTGTCACCCTTCTGGAGCTTCCCTGTTGGCTTGGACAGTAAAGAATCTGCCTGTAATGCAGGAGACCCAGGTTTGATCTCTGGGTCAGAAAGATCCCCTGGAGAAGGGAAGGGCAACCTACTCCAGTATTCTTGCCTGGAGAATTCCATGGACAGAGGAGCCTGGCGGGCTATCATCCATGGGATCACAAACAATCAGACATGACTGAGCAAGAAGATTTACTTTTGGGGATCAGCCTTGCCTGAGGCTACCACAATTGACCAATGTACCAAATCTTTCCTGGCAATGGACGCCGAGTTAGGCTGGGAATGAAATCCAGTGAAAAAATAGATCCATCTCGCCCCACCCTTGCCCTGCAGGGGACGCAGGCAGCCTTCTCTCAGACGGCTGTCTCGGTTCCACGGTGATAGGCGTCCTGAGTAAATACTCTGATAGACTAAACACACATTGCTCGCGTTGGCCCGAGGAGCAGCCATCTCGGGAGCACTCCCAGTCCAGTCCCCTGTGTGGCAGCCCGACCTGTTAATCATTGCACTGGCAGGCTGGCCAGGATGGAGCTATTTAGCTTGGGCCTTGAATGTTACCCTGTATGCTAATGTGAGCGTTCTTAGAAATGTAATTTCCGTTCTGACCTCCATGGACAGTCCTTATAGAGAACACAGACATAAAACAATTTGTGAAATGTCAGGAAGAAATTGTATCTAATGGGGGATACTTCTGCCAAGGAAAACATATTTCAGTTTTAAAGCATTCCCATCCATACAGGGATATTTGAAAATGACTCTTGGATCTGCAATGGGGCCTGAGCACTTTTCCATGTCCTTTAATAAGCTGTAACGTGTGTACCAGCCAGCTCCAGTGCAGGCTCCGCACGGACCGAGGCAGCCTGTGGAGGAGATGGGGTAGGAGGCTGAAGGTGACAGCTGAGACCTGTATGAACTGGCATCAGCCAGAAATCCTTCCTGGGGGTCAAACCAAGAAGATTTACAGTGGGAATAAATACTGTGTACCATAATGATCTCCCTGCATCTGTTACAATGGAGAATCTGATCTCCAGTTGGGTCTTGAACCCTTGGCCCTTCTGACACTTGATACAATGGCTGAGAAGCGTGTCCTTCACCCTTTACAGTCTTGTGTTAGGAGACACACTGTCTTGCAAAATTGTGCTTATGAACAGAGACCACTTAGAAATAATAATAATATACTGATAACACTTGCTATTATTATGAGTGTTTATAATATGCCAGGAATAAGTCTCTTAACTAATCTCATTTTAACCCTTTCAGTAGCATGACAAGATAGGTGTTGCTCTCGCTCCAAATTTTACTTTTCAATTTTCAGGGAAAACTGAAGCACGGAAATTGTCCAAGTTCACACAGGTAGTCAGTGACTGACCTGGAATTTGAAAATCATTTCCTAGACTTGTGCAAGATGATTGACTGGCATAACAAAAGGAAAAAACAAACCAAAAAAAAAAGTATTAAAACTTACATTTATACTTACATTTTAGCTCAGCTCATCCTTTACTCTTTTCTGTTTTTTGTATATGTTTTATTTGTTGTTGTTGTTTTAGTTGCTAAGTCATGTCTTGACTCTTTTGCGACCCCATGCACAGTAGCCCACCAGGCTCCTCTGTCCGTGGCATTTCTCAAGCAAGAATACTGGAGAGGGTTGCCATTCCCTTCCCCAGGGGATCGTCCTGACCCAGGGATAGAACCCATGCCTTTTGCATTGGGTTAGAAAGATTTCTTGGAGTAGGAAATGGCAACCCACTCCTGTATTTTTCCTTGGAATATCCCATGAACAGAGAAGTCTGGTGGGCTAGAGTCCATGGGGTCGTAAAGAGTTGGATGTGACTGAGCAACTGAGCACACACAGATTTAACCTCTGAGTCCAGCTGAGAAGAAGATTTATTTTCCTGATAAGTAACTGATAGTGATAATATCATGGGAAAACTGATACTTTAAGAGGACGTAAGGAGAAGGCAGTGGCAACCCACTCCAGTACTCTTGCCTGGAAAATCCCACGGACGGAGGAGCCTGGTGAGCTGTAGTCCATGGGGTCGCTAAGAGTTGGACACGACTGAACAACTTCACAAGCTCCTTAAAGGTAGACATTTTTGTCTGATTTGTTCACTGCCATATGGTCAGTACTAGACCTAATGTCTGGTAGACATTTAAGGTAAAAAGTGGCCATGAAGTCTGGGAACACAGATGAACACACACAATGAAGAAAGGTTGTGTTTGACTGTATTACTGTTGCACTGTAACACATGACGTGTTCTGTGACATCACATGGTGTGTGAGTGAATTATCCTTCACCAAATGCAGAAGTCAGTATTTGATGCAGAATTGCAGGGAAATGGATATGATTTCATCAACCCTTGCACAAATATGAACCTTTCCACATGACGAAGGCAGGAGCAGGGCATTTAGTAGAGAAAGGGCTTATGATAAGTCAAGAGCATGAAGAAGGGGAAAGCAAAAATAAGAAAAATCAGATTCAGTTTCATGCAGTGATTTTCACTGATCAACAATTGCTCTTTACCTGCCCCCTGAACAACTGCTTTCCTTGTGCCCACAGTGTCCCCACAGAGAAAAGAAGTTTTTTGTGTGAGCTGAGGTAAAGGGGGAGGTTCCAGCAAGGAGGTAAGATTTGAGCCTGGCTTTGGATTGGTGAGGAGAAGAAACAGATACACTTGAATAGTGTCCAGTGTACAAACCTGAATGTATTTTATCCTGTAAGATAGCCTGGTTTTACGTCCATTTTATACAGGAAGAAAAATGGAAGCTTGGAATGGTGAAACAGCTTGCCCACATTAACACAGCAGGAATTCTGATTGCAGTGCTAGTCTCTCTTGTTGCACTCTACCATGGCCTAGACAGCCTTCCCAGGACCTGTCTGGAATCTTTGCTACTGCTAGAATTCTTCTAGGGGTTAAGAGCTTAGTGGTTCACTCCTTCAGTGGTCCATTCTCTTAAAAATGGAAAGACTTCATATCATTTCTAGAAGTGCTTAAGTTTCTTAAAGGGGATAACCTGGGAATTTGAGGACCCTAGTAACATTCTCCTCCTTCAGTACCCAAGTCCAACCAGTGCCCAACTTGTACAGACCAAGGGAAATTGTATGTGTGTGTGTGTTGGCAGTGGTGATGGATATTTTTGCTTTTCATTAGACAACATTCATAAGTGTTGTCACACTTATGACATTCATTTTTCACAAAAACATTCATTTTTCCTGAGTTGATCCAATTGTTTTGACCTTTGTCCTGTGACTATCTTGAAGATGCCTTCATCTAGCTTAATCTCTTAATATGTCCATGGCGGTTTCCAAACTTGGCTATCCATCAGATTCATCTGGCCTACTTGTTAAACACACAGAATGCTTTGCCAGCCTCTAGAGATTCTGGTTAAGCCAAGCCTCTCAAATGTAATCACAAGCATCAGAGGTGAATTTGAGGATAGACTGATTTGGAAACTAGTGAGTTATTCCCTACACTTTCCAATGAATTAATGAGGGATGCCCCATGGGGTTAAACTATTCCTAAGTCAGACTGAAGGAAGCAGAAAATGGCACTGAGATTTCATCAAAGCCTTAAACTTAGTTGGGGGGAATCACTGTTCATCATGGATGATGAAAATTCGGCCAAAAGCCTTCATCAAGCAAACAATAAATGTCATTAAATTTACTAGAACATCCTAGCATTTCCAAAGATAATACATGAAATAAAGTCCCAAACTTTGCATCCTTTCTGAGCAAGAAGTTCTGAGTATTCTGCTGAACTTTTTAAGGTTAGAAATAGGAGGGACCCAGTGAGAGGCACTAAGTGATTTATTGTCTTTGTCATTAGCCGTAGGATGTTCATGACCCATCTTCTGAGAGGTCACAAGAAGCCATGGAAAAGAAGACAGTTAACCAGCTTGTTTCCTTGCCCTGATCCTATTTATCATTTGAGTGTTTAAAGAATGTAGTTGGCTGTGGGATCCATTTTATTATGCAGGAAATCTTTTCAGAGCATGCCTGTGTGACAAACCTTGTTCCAGGCCCCATGCACTGTTGAGCTAGACTAAGTCTCTAACGTGCTGACATTCTTGTGGGAAAGACAGGCAAGAAATGAATAGAAGAAATATTAATAAAGATCATGTGAAAATAAAGATCACATCAGTGAATAAGGAGGAACATGAAGAAGATGTAGCAGGGTGATGGTGGGGACTGAAGGGAACACTTCCCTAAAGGGACTACCCAGGCCAGAGCCAGAGATTGGAGACAGTGATGCAGGTAAACGGACTGTGTGGAGAAGGGCCTCTGGGGAAGTGATGCAGATGATGCTTTTGGCTCTGTCCTAGGGCTTTATTCCACAGACTATCTTTAGAGATGCTAGGACTTTCCAGTAAATTTAACGATGTTCATCGTTTGTTTGATGAGGGCTCTTTACTATATTTTTATCATCCTTTTCCGTGCTGAGTGGTGATCTCCTCTAACTAAGTTCACAGATTTGATGATATTTCTGCCTGTTTTTCTTTTTAAGACACATACCACATACCTACCCACCCCTGTTTGTATAAGCTTCAGGCTCCACGAAGCCTAGATCTGTTCCTGGCAACATAGAGTACAAATATGCTGCAGTACAGAGGAACTCAGAAGAACCTAAAGGAAAAACAAAAATTGGTGTGAAAAGCTAGGCTCAAGGGGGAGTGTGCTGCTAGATTCATTCATGCATGCATTGGTTCATTCATTCAATAGTAATTCATTGAGTAAAGTGCACTAACAACCAAAAAAGAAATTGAGTCCCTGTCCCAATGGAGCTTCCATTCCAGTGGAAAAGAACAGAAAATGAAGAAATATATATTTAATGTGCCAGGTGGTGAAAAGTTGTCAGCCAAGGGGAACACAGAGTATATGCGTGGGGGGTGGGGGTGGGAGGAGGTGGGAACATTTGCTGTTTTATCAGGGGTGAGGAAGGAAGGCCTCTCTCACATTTTCCATTTGAATTGACATGTAGAGGAGATAAGAGAGTGGGCCATATGGGGGAGGAATATTCCAGGTAGTGGAACAGCAAATACAAAGACCCCAAAGCAGGAACATGCCTGGTCTTCCTGAGAGAAGTGCTAGAGATGGAAGAGAGCAGGACTAGGTAATGGAGGCCCTTGGTAAGGAATCTGCATTTCATTCTAAGAACAGTGGGTAGTCTTTGGATGGACAGTGCTTTAGGAGTCTAGGGAAGGAGAGAATATTGGGTATCAGAGGCTCAGACTGACTTCGGATTGGGTCTGTAGGGATCCAGTAGGTTAGGCAGAGCTTAGCATTAAGAGAAGACCTAGCAGGAGCCCCAGCAGAAGCTCAGGAGAAGAGCCTGAAAGCAGACTCTTTAGAGGGCCAGGTGACAGGTGAGCACTGACATGAGCTGGAGTTCTACTGTGGGAGAGTGCTGGGGCTGATTTGCCTGAATCATGGAAGAGCTTTGCAACCAGGCCAGGGAATTTAATATTCAATATGCAAATTCCAGGATGCCACAAATAGAACAGTGATGACTCCAAAGTTTCTGTCTAGGAATGTTCTGGGGATGGCTCCCTGGTTAGAGATAGGAATGATGGAGGGGACAGAAGACGTGTCTTAGCACTGGCAAGTAAGAGTTTGTACTTAGATTGTGCATTTACTTGAGGGTGGCTTTGGGGAGGGTCCAGCATTTCTCATGATGTACTCTGCATATAAGTTAAATAAACAGGGTGACAATATACAGCCTTGACGTTCTCCTTTTCCTATTTGGAACCAGTCTGTTGTTCCATGTCAGTTCTAACTGTTGCTTCCTGACCTGCATACAAATTTCTCAAGAGGCAGAGCAGGTGGTCTGGTATTCTCATCTCTTTCAGAATTTTCCACAGTTTATTGTGATCCACACAGTCAAAGGCTTTGGCATAGTCAATAAAGCAGAAATAGATGTTTTTCTGGAACTCTCTTGCTTTTTTCATGATCCAGCGGATGTTGGCAATTTGATCTCTGGTTCCTCTGCCTTTTCTAAAACCAGCTTGAACATCAGGAAGTTCATGGTTCACATATTGCTGAAGCCTGGCTTGGAGAATTTTGAGCATTACTTTACTACCGTGTGAGATGAGTGCAATTGTGTGGTAGTTTGAGCATTCTTTGGCATTGCCTTTCTTTGGGATTGGAATGAAAACTGACCTTTTCCAGTCCTGTGGCCACTGCTGAGTTTTCCAAATTTGCTGGCATATTGTGTGCAACACTTTCACTGCATCATCTTTCAGGATTTGGAATAGCTCCCCTGGAATTCCATCACCTCCACTAGCTTTGTTCGTAGTGATGTTTTCTAATGCCCACTTGACTTCATATTCCAGGATGTCTGGCTCTAGGTCAGTGATCACACCTTTGTGATTATCTGGGTCGTGAAGATCTTTTTTGTACAGTTCTTCTGTGTATTCTTGCCACCTCTTCTTAATATCTTCTGCTTTTCTCTTAGGTCCATACCATTTCTGTCCTTTATCGAGCCCATCTTTGCATGAAATTTTCCTTTGGTATCTCCAAAGCTAGAACTGGACATGGAACAACAGACCAAATGTTCCTTTGGTATCTCCAAAGTTAGAACTAGACATGGAACAACAGACTGGTTCCAAATAGGAAAAGGAGTACGTCAAGGCTGTATATTGTCACCCTGTTTATTTAACTTATATGCAGAGTACATCATAAGAAACGCTGGACTGGAAGAAACACAAGTTGGAATCAAGATTGCTGGGAGAAATATCAATAACCTCAGATATGCAGATGACACCACCCTTATGGCAGAAAGTAAAGAGGAACTCAAAAGCCTCTTGATGAAAGTAAAAGTGGAGAGTGAAAAAGTTGGCTTAAAGCTCAACATTCAGAAAAAGAAGATCATGGTATCTGGTCCTATCACTTCATGGGAAATAGATGTGGAAACAGTGGAAACAGTGTCAGACTTTATTTTTCTGGGCTCCAAAATTTCTACAGATGGTGACTGCAACCATGAAATTAAAAGACGCTTACTCCTTGGAAGGAAAGTTATGACCAACCTAGATAGCATATTGAAAAGCAGAGACATTACCTTGCCAACAAAGGTTCGTCTAGTCAAGGCTGTGGTTTTTTCTGTGGTTATGTATGGATGTGAGAGTTGGACTGTGAAGAAGGCTGAGTGCCAAAGAATTGATGCTTTTGAACTGTGGTGTTGGAGAAGACTCTTGAGAGTCCCTTGGACTGCAAGGAGATCCAACCAGTCCATTCTGAAGGAGATCAGCCCTGGGATTTCTTTGGAAGGAATGATGCTGAAGCTGAAACTTCAGTACTTTGGCCACCTCATGCGAAGAGTTGACTCATTGGAGAAGACTCTGATGCTGGGAGGGATTGGGGGCAAGAGGAGAAGGGGACAACAGAGGATGAGATGGCTAGATGGCATCACTGACTCGATGGATGTGAGTCTGAGTGACCTCCAGGAGTTGGTGATGGACAGGGAGGCCTGGCGTGCTGCGATTCATGGGGTCGCAAAGAGTCGGACACGACTGAGCGACTGATCTGATCTGATCTGATCTGATTGGGGAGGGTGGTGGTCAAGCTTTGAAATC
This sequence comes from Tragelaphus eurycerus, assembly GCA_935064755.1. Taxonomy (NCBI): domain Eukaryota; kingdom Metazoa; phylum Chordata; class Mammalia; order Artiodactyla; family Bovidae; genus Tragelaphus; species Tragelaphus eurycerus. The sequence goes on along the minus strand of CAKXYN010000092.1, from coordinate 3,904,987 downwards.
TTGCGCTAAAGCTACAATGCATAGCAACCACCCTGTTCTTTCTTGCATGGTGTTTAGAGTTATTAAGGGGTGGGAGCAATGAAAATTATGGGTATTCAACCCTGAATATCCACGAAAGGACTGATGCTGAAGCTCCAGTATTTTGGTCATCTGGTGTGCACAGACAACTCATTGAAAAAGTCACTGATGCTGGGAAAGATCGAGGTCAGAAGGAGAAGAGGGCATCAGAGGATGAGACGGTTGGATGGCATGAACTTGGGCAAACTCTGGGAGATGGTGAGGGGCAGGGAGGCCTGGCGTGCTACAGTCCATGGGGTCACAAAGAGTCAGACTCGACTGGGCAACTGAACAACAAAACAACAAATCCTTAGCTCTGTATTGGGAGAATAAAAATTAAATGATGAAATCTGTGACTTAGGAAGTTTGACAAGAGTAAGTCACTGAATCCATCTATTCAGTGATTAATTTTTGAATGTTCCAATGTGCCAAGTGGCAAAATGAAACTTGGATATCCCTGAGTTCAGATCCTATCGTACCACTTACTAGCTGCATGACCTTGAACAGGTTTTATTTAATGTCTTAGAACCTCAGTTTCCTTATCTATAAAATAACAATATGTACCTTAGCAGTTGCTGTAATTAGAGATAACAGGTACACACTGCCCAACCCAGTGCTTGGCACCTAGTATTAGGTGCTCAATAAATGGTAACTTGTGCTGAGTTGCAGTAGATGGGGGACACTGGAGGCAGGGAGTGGTTACTGTGGCAGCAGAGATTTGCCTCAGAGGCCTTCATTAGGGTGAGGGTGGGGTTTTGTAGAGCAGAGGGTAGCTTTGAGGGGCTTTGAAGACCACCTTAGATAGAAATAGGGACCAGAAGGAGAGAGTGCATTCAAAGATAACCTAAAGGTTTTCAGAACAGAAAATAGGGAAATATTCTGCCCCTCCCTCCCTCAAAAAAAGAACTGGGAAGAAAGTGGACTGGATAAGAAATAGATAAGAAGTGACTTCATTGAATTTGTGGTAGTAGCCGAGTAGAGAGAGTCTCTAAACTGGGGAAGATACAGTGGATCCCAGGAGTGAGACTGAACTAAACACTTGAGTTTAGTATAACTATCATCGTGACAGAGTACTAGTCATGATTGGGTTGCTATAGCAAAGACCCCAAGTAATAGTGGCTTCTGTAAGAGAAGTCAGAGCAGAAGCCGTTTGGGGCTTTCCAGTCTCTTATGTTGTTTCTCCACCTTTACTAATTTGTAGTCTTCATTCTCTTGGTCCAGGTTGGTTTATCTGCATGCTTGCATCCCATTCAGAGGGAAGGGAAGATGGGGATAAAAGTGGGCATACCCACTCCTTACATTCCATTGGCCAAACTTGGTCATAGAGTCACAGATAGTTACAAGGGAGACTGGGAAATGTAGCCTTCTTCTGAGAAGCCAGATTCCTCAGTACAGTTCTATTATTTTGGATGAAGTGTTCAGGCCAGCTATCAGTCTCTGCCAAGGTAGTATTACATAAAGTCCTGAGGATGGGTGAGATCATGGAGAAGAAGTTTAAGACGGGACTTCAGAGTTGGACTTTCATACTTTAGTAAGCCTCTCTGTTATGGCAATGGGAGGCTTTAAGAAGTTAAGGAAAAAACATGGAAGTTAGACCAGCAGATCTAAGATAATCAGTCAGCCCTAAAGGAAATCAGCCCTAAATATTCCCTGGAAGGACTGATGCTGAAGCTGAAGCTCTGATACTTTAGCCACTTGATACGAAGAGCTGACTCATTGGAAAAGACTGTGATGCTGGGAAAGATTGAGGGCAGGAGGAGGAGGGGACAGCAGAGCCCGAGGTGGTTAGATAACATCACTGCCTCAATGGACATGAATCTGAGCAAACTCTGGGGGATGCTGAAGGACAGGAAAGCCTGGTATGCTGCAGTCCATGGGGCCGCAAAGAGTTGGACATGACTTAGTGACTGAACACACACATAGACCAGCAGGCAAACGGGGCTGATATAGGTTGAGGGATGGGACAGTGGAAGCTGTGTCAGGTCCTGACGGTCCAAGGGGAATGGATTGGTGATTCATTATCATGGCGAAGGCTCTCAGTGGCGAGGGAGTGAGCAGAGGCTGGTCTGCAGAGGGTGAGGCTGGGACAAGCGAGGACAGTGAGTGTTGGTCACCCTGGAGAGGTTTGGCAGGCAGTTAGAAGGACCTTAGAAGAGATTGGAACCCCAGGGGCCAGTCAGGTTAAGTGAAATGAAATTCACATGTCTGAAAGCATTTAAAGATATTAATTTTACCTTTTTTTTTTTTTTTTTTAAATTAAGAAGAGACCTTTTAAAGAAAGAAAAAATCCTCTTAACTGAAAAGAACTAATCCTTTTAGGGAGTTTGCTAATGTAGGCATAAATTTTTTTCTTTGGCAGCTTTTTTTCCCTCCCATCTCCCTCAGATAATCTTATCTCAATTTTGAATCAGAAATCTTATTTATAGCTTTTCTAAAGAGAATTATTTCAATGAGGGCAGATTCTTTACCCTTTGGACTTATTTTCTTTTTAAAAATAGATAAGTTATCCCTCCTTTTTCCAAGAGAGACAGTTAAATTATTAATTGAAAAACAATGATTGTGAGCTAAAAAAGGGGGCGTAAATCAAAGGAGGAGGAATAGATTCAGCTGGCTTCCTGTTTTTCTGTTTCTTTTTCTTTTTTTGGAGGGAAACGAAAAATGCCAAAATTCCATCTTTCCCTCAGGACCAGAAGAAAGCTTCGTGCATGTTATATCCTTAACAGACCTGGAATAAAGTGGGGAATGGTGTGGTCTTCTCACGCTCTTTCCTCCACCCTCTGCTGGATCTGATCTAGAGGAGCAGCTCAGCATGCATGGCTCTGAGACAAGCAGGTCATACATACTTATAACAGCTATAGTAATTGTACTTCTTCTGCCTGCATGCTCTTATGTACATACATACTATCACCTGTCTAACTGTGTGCATTACAGGCTTACATATCAACACTTTCACATGACAGCCTCACTTCCTGCTGTTGTCCCAAGTTCAGTGATAAAGAAACTGTGACTTAGGGACCTCTCAGCTAGAAAAGCAGCCAAGTCTGGTTTTGAAGGACATCAGTAGTCATGTATGGCTGTGAGAGTTGGATCATAAAGAAAGCTGAGCGCTGAAGAATCGATGCTTTTGAACTGTGGTGTTGGCGAAGACTCTTGAGAGTCCCTTGGACTGCAAGGAGATCCAACCAGTCCATCCTAAAGGAGATCAGTCCTGGGTGTTCATTGGAAGCATTGATGTTGAAGCTGAAACTCCAGTACTTTGGCCACCTCATTCGAAGAGCTGACTCATTTGAAAAGACCCTGATGCTGGGAAAGATTGAGGGCAGGAGGAGAAGGGGACAACAGAGGATGAGATGGTGGGATGGCATCACCGACTCAATGGACATGAGTTTGGGTAGACTCTGGGAGTCGGTGATGGACAGGGAGGACTGGCATGCTGCAGTTCATGGTGTCGCAAAGAGTTGGACACAACTGAGCGACTGAACTGAACTGAATCCTAGGATGGTGTACTTCGGTCATTGAGTACTTGTGTCCTGAGAGAAGGGAGAAGGGCAGGTCCAGCTGTCCTTGCATCCCTGTGACATGCTCTGCTGTCCTGGCTTTGTGGGCACCCTGGCTCCTGACATTGGTTTTAATACTGGTGATGCCAGCCATCCTAGGGCATGTTCAGTCTGGAGCTTGGCTGAGATGATTACTGAAGGAAAAGGAACTCTCACCAATATTCTGAAGGCATGAAAAGGGCATCTAGACCCAGGCCCAGCATGAATTCATCTCTAGATAAGTTCTTTCTGCATCGTTCTGGTGGGAGACCTGGTTATCATCAACCTGATCACTGCCAACATCAGAAAGGCAAAATTTATTCCTAAGGAGGGAAGAGTATCACTGATCAACAGAGCATGACCCTCAGGAAGCTGAAAGGGACCCAAGAACAAATACTCCCAGATCTGTACCCAGAGTCCCTGAATCTAATTCGTTAGGTAGTTGAGAAAGTAGACAAATTAATATAGGTGAAATGTTTAATGTGGCACCTAGTACATTATTAAGGATTCAGTAACATTGGCTGTTGTTTATTATCAGACAGGCTCAAGGCAGTGGCCCAAATTCCACCCCAATTCTCTTAACTCCCACTAATTCAGTGTATCTGAGGGGTCCTGTATCACTGTCCTGTATTTACTTTATGAATTGCTAGTCAACATCTTGGTACTTTGTGGAAAAAGCTTATGGAACCAACTCCACAGAGAAATACAGTTTTAAAACTCATTTTCAAACATTTAAAAATTAATAGAAGGCAGTGGTAAAAGAATTCAAATCTCTGAAACGTATAAATCTAAGAAGGCTCCTCCCACTCTGCCCCTGATTCCCCAGTCCTATTTCTTATAGGTCAAATGGGTACCATTTTCTTGGCCATCCTTCCAGAACTTTCAAGAATGCATATGCAAATGTAATGGAGTTGAAAACACTGCACTCTGGTGTGCTAAGAAAGTGCAATCTCTTTATTAATTAGCTCGTCTTGCTCAGCCTTGCCTCCTTCCTGGAGGGGGAAATAGACTTGGATTCAAGTCCTGGCTTCTCCGTGTCCTCTGCTTTGGGTTTGGCTGGTCTAGTCATGGGCTGCCGTTTAAGTCTGTGATTGGTGAACTTGTAAGCAGTCCTCTTGGTGGAAATGTTACTTAGTTGAAAAACCATAACACACATACTCTCACCTGTCTACTGTCTATTGCTGCCTCCTGCAACATCTTCCTGAGAGTCACTGACAGCTTGGAATGCACTCCTGCAGCTCAGAGGTGCTAGCGTTACTGTGCTGTTGCAATTTAACGTCATGACAGGGTCTCTGGGTGTTGATGTCCCCCTGCCTTCCAAGAGTTCCTGGCGAGAAGTGTATCTGAGGGGTCCTGTATCACTGTCCTGTATTTGTCCTGTCCTTCTCTGAGCGGCTTTTACTTTTTCCCCAAAGTGCCTAACTCTGTCCTCCTTCACCTTTGTGGAATTCCAGCCCATTGCTGGGGATGAAGGTCCATGATGCCAACAAACCTCTTCTTTCTCCCCATACTTCCCCAAGGCAGCAGTGTGGGGGCTTCCCTTACATCCTCTTCTCCTACCCTACTCCCCCCATCTCCTGCGGTCATAGTTGTGAGACAGCTGCTGAGAAGGAAATAGAAAGCATATTTTCAAAACACTGTATCCGCTGCATGAGTCAGTTTATCTGTCAGTCATTCTAACCACTCATTCATTCATTTCACTTTTCTCTAGGACTGTTTTGAACTTGTTTTTTCTCTGATCAATATCCCTTGATGATCTTTCCCATGCAGCACTTAAAAAGAGCACTGACCTCATCCCTCTAACAACTGTTCAGAATTGTGTCATACTGCTCCATCAAGGTTTATTTACTCCTTTTCTTGTTGATTGGCATAGAATTGTTTATGATTATGCAACTACATCTGAAAGACATTTTATGCTCTCTGCTCTGATTTTTTTCCCTTTCTTTGCAAATTCCTTTACTTGTCACCTAGTACACAAGCAGCAGTACACCCGGCAAAAGCTTCTCTTTCCTTGTGAGGCCCTCAGCTGCCAAGTGCTGCCCATTCTTCCTTTATACTTTTTAGCCTTTGCTTGACAGTTTCAACAACAGAAGCATGTGACTGTGGTTTCAGGGGAAGGAGCAACAGCAATGGCAAATGAGTGTTCCAATCCCCAGGTGCACATTTTTTCAGTAAGTGCATATTCTTAGTCCCAAGTAAGAGAAGTACATTTGCAGAAAGGATCAGCATTTCTTCTTTGCCCAAAGAAAAGAAGAGAGTAGAATTACGTAGCTGATCAGTTAGGATAAACATGAATATAGTAGCTTTTACAATCTGAAGTTATATTCTCTTACCTAGGAGAAGTCTGAAAGTAGGTGGCGATTCGTGGTTCATATGGAGGCTCCATGACTTTTTCAGGACTTTCTGCTCCATCTTTATCTGCTGTATCCACAGCACTTGGTTTCCATCCTCAGGTTCACAAGGTGGCTGCTGGAGTTTCCTTCATCAGTTCATGTTCCAGGCAGGGAAAAGTAGAAGGAAAAGGACAAATGAGGCACATGTCAGTTGTCTCCTTTCATAGGAGTTTCACTACCTCCCACGTAACACTTGCATTTATATCTTACTGGCCGGAAGTTGTCATATGGCTGTATCTAGCTGCACTGGAGTTCTGTTAGTAAGGAATAAGGAAAGAACTGATTCCAGATAGGCATCAGATAGGTCTCTGTCTCATGTGGTTTGATCCATGGCTTGGATTTCTCATTTCACCAAGTGCTGACACATATGGAATAATAGTTGCTGCTCAGAGCAAAGATGTGAAGTAGCTTAGATTTATTTCTTTGCTCTCTCCCATCATCTGGGTTTCTGCCTCCTTCCTCCTGAGGATCTCATCACAAACTGTTCAGAGAATTCTTGGTGTAGTTTTTGGTCATAATGTAGAAGCATATCATACATTCAGAGTTTTTTTCCCCTAAACTCCCCATCAGAGCTTACATGTTCTGTGTCTTCTCTTTGCTGGGCACAGTTAGGCAGTGCGTTTACTAATTGAAGAAATATTATCTACGGAACTCGAAATCAGTGGTTTCCCATTCCAGTGCCAGTTCCCAATGCCTTCCTTACATTCCCCACTGCTTACCTTCCAACAGCACTGAGTCCCCTTCCTTGGGTTCATTGTATCCCTTAATGAGTCCAGACACTTGCATGGGCAGCCCCTTCTGCCTGAAGTGTCCTCCCCATCTCATATGTCTTCTCTAGCCCCATCTCTAGCATTCAGTGCCCATTTTAAATGACCCAGTTCAAGCCTCACTCCCGCAAGAAACCTTTTCTAGTTCTTTGCCATTACTGTCTCCCATCTAAGCTCACAGTCCCTCAAGTGCCTTGCTGTCAGTTTATCAGACCAAGTCACCAGTGTTAATGCTGACTGCCTTCCCCCACCAGATGCTGAGCTCCTTGACAGCAGGGCAGGGATTTTACCACCTGTGTCTTATGTCAAGGAGGATCTTTGTTGCTGTTTGTCAGTACTTTGATCCAGAGAGAAAGTGTGAATTTCCTTCATGGAGAGATCTTTTGTTGATGGGAGATCTTCACACAGCCACATCATGATGAAGGTATCTTCCTGCTTCATCAAAGCAAAAGGTGTGCCTGGAATGGCTGCTCTATTAAACTTCTTAGTGGTGGCCCTGTGGTCAAGAGCATCAAGGGAGAAGGTCTTAGTTTGTGCAGCTGAAGGGATTCATGAAACTCCATCAGCCACTTGAATAAAATGCTGGGCTTTCTATAATGGTTTATTTTTGAATAGGAACAGGCCTGTGGCACTAATCCTGTTTGAATCCTGGAACCCTGTTTAGCAGAAAGATGAGCCGGAGACCTCAAGTTACATTTGTTGTTAAAGTTTGACCAGACACTTGGTGTAAGTGTGTGTCATGCATGACTTTGCTTAAGTAATTAACATTCCTGTCTAGGTTTCTTAGAAGGGGCTTGTGTTAGAGAGCCCCTCAAAAGACTGATTTAAACCTTTGAACTTCCAGTCTTTCCATTTATTGCCAATTACTGATATGCTTAAGTTTCATTTTTCTAAAAAATACAAGAAGGATTAGATCTTCTAGGAAAAATGTTTATTATTAGGAGAATCAAGCTTGGAAAGTGGGGCAATTTCAAAATGAAGAGCTAAGCGTAAAAGTGGTATTAGAGAAAGTGTTGGGGGAATAAGTCCAAAAGTACTTTTTTAAGTTAGGGAAAGAGAAGAATTAAGGTGAATGTGACAACAGCATTCAAATATTTTAGGCACTGTCTGGAGGCAAAGCAATTTGGTGCACTAGAGGGCCGACTTAACATTTAATTACCTCCCTCTTTTCTCTTCCTTTTCATCTTTCTTCCTCTCTCCTTTTCCTTTCTTCTTTTCTGCCTCCCTCCCTCCTTTCTTCCCCCAATCCTTCCCTCTTCTTCATTCCTTCTTTTCTTGTAACTCCTATTAAGTGCCTTTAAAATAATAAGGTCCATGAGAGTAGGAGATTGATCTAACTTGTTAATAGAGATCTTCTTAAAGAAGGAAGGAATGGATGATCTTGAAGGAATGAAGGAAGGAATGGATGCTAAAATGGGCTTCCCAGGTGGCTCAGTGGTAAAGAATCCACCTGTTAAGCAGGAGATGCAGGTTCAGTCACTGAGTTGGGAAAATCCCCTGGTGAAGTAAATGGGAACCCCCTCTGGTGTTCTTGCCTGGGAAGTCTCATGGACAGTGGAGCCTGGTGGGCTACAGTCCACGGGCTCACAGAGTCCACACGGTTTGGCGACTAAACAGCAGTGGCAGAGAGTAGGAGATCGATCTGACTTGTTAATAGAGGTCCTCGTGAATAAAGGAAGGAAGGAATGGATGCCAAAATGTGCAAGCACGGGGAATACTAAAAAGACAGAACTGAGAATGGAAAAGTAACACAGATCAGTGCATGTGGAGATATAAGTATATGGAGATATATACACTGGGGCTGCTAAGGAAGCAGAACGGTAGGGCCTAGCTATGGATGGAGGAAGGATATGGGGGCAGCAAGGCCTCCTACAGTTGATGATGATTACTTAGCTGTGTCTTGAATAATGATCAGGTGATAATCTGATAGGTGCATGGAGATAGTGTGTTAGGTGGAACCAAGAAGGATGAAAAATGTGGAGGTGAGAGCATGTTGACACTGGCTATGCTCCCAAACTGTCTCTGTGTTATCTGTGGGCAAGTTCAGGGCAGGGGTGGTGGGTCATGGTGCTTGGAGAGGTCAGTGAGCCACACAATATGTGGCAAGTGAAAGAATGTAGGTTCTATCTAGATGTGATGGGTCACATGATGAATTTAAAACAGGAAGCTTTAAGGATGCCTTTAAGGAGAAAAAGAAAATTCAGAAGTTGTTTACTGGACCAGAATAAGATGGCTCAGTAGAACCAGATGAAGGCTAAAACTTGGATATGGTACAGGATGAAGGGAGGGCATGGATTTGAGAAATATTAGAACTTGCTGCCTAATCAACTAAATAATATTGCCTTATGTACTAGACAGTGCATTTCTCAATAATAGATGCCATGTATTATCTTTATACACTTAATACCTAGATCAGTATCTGGCATCTAGGAAAGCTTAAATTTCAATAATGTTTGTTTAATGAATGATTTAATTAATGAATTATCTAATTGTAGTAACCTACCTACCATATATGTCAAAAAATGCTAGTTGTCTCCCAGGATCTGTTTCTCTTTTAGAAAAAGAACTCCGCTTTGTGGCTTCATACATTGCCTCCCAGCTAAAAGTCTGCATTTCCCAGTTGCCTTTACAGCTAGGTGTGGTCATGTGACTAATTCCTAACCAATGAGATCCAAAGATAAGTGCCACTTGGAACTTCAAGGATGACTTCTAAGAGGAGGAAGCAGCCTTGACTCCTTCCTTTCTACTATCTGCTTTTTCCTTTCAGTTATCTAGAATGCAGACTCAGTGCCTGGAGTCCCAGTATCTGTCTTTCTAAGGATGGTAGAGCAGTAAGATAGATGGAATCTGGGTCCCTTCTATAAAAACTGACATTACAGTCTGATTCAGTTTTTCATTGAGCCCATTCTTGATCAAATATTTATGAGTCTTATTGGATGTCTATTGCTGTGCCAGGATCAGGGGCATTTTTTAAAAATCACATTTCTTGTCTCATAAGGGACTTATAGTTGATCTTCAAAGGTTCTGAAGGAAACACTCCCTTCCTAATTTCTGAGGTGATACAAACCAACTTGTGGATTTCATCAGTGTGTGTGAAATTAATTGTGTTAATTCACAGGAAGCTTGCACCCTCAGCAGTGGGGCGCTTTTGACTGTTCACCCAAGCAGTGTTAGTAACATATGGTGGTCTGAAATCAGCGGTGACTCCTGATTTCTGAATGTGTGCTCATGTACTCCAGCCTTCTTTGTCTGAGCATCTGGATGGTGGGCTAGAGGCATGACCTGAAGCTCTTTTTAAAGCTGAGGATTATAGGGAGTTTGGGAGGGACATGTACACACTGCTATATTTTAAACGCATAACCAACAAGGACCTACTGTATAGCACATTGAACTCTGCTCCACTTTATGTAGCAGCCTGGATGGGAGGGGAATTTGAGGGGGAGAATGGATACATGTATATGTACGGCTGAGTCCCTTTGCTATTCTCTTGAAACTATCACAACATTGTCAATTGGTTATACCACAAAATATAATAAAAAGTTAATTAAAAAATAAATAAAACTGAGGATGAGTTTCTTAGCTAGGCATGAAGAGGCTCACAGTTGAAAATCAAGGGAACAGGTTCATTAAATCTGCCCTTAGGTGTTAACTTTGTGTTTAAATTTCCCATTGTCTTTATGTCCTAACAGATAACAGGAAATATAAAATAATCTAGTATTAATTGCTACTGTTTATGGAACAATTTTTTAATATACCATGCACTGTAGGTATCATTAATTATTTCATTCTAACAACTGCATGAAGAAGACTCATTATTTATATTTTACAGATAAAGAAACTGAGGTTTGGAGACATTAAGAAATCCCATATCTAAGGGGACCTATGTATATATGTGGGCTTCCCTGGTGGCTCAACAGTAAAGAAATCTGCCTGCAATGCAGGAGAGCCTGGTTTCATCCCTGGGTTGGGAAGACCCCCTGGAGGAAGGCATGGCAACCCACTCCAGTAGTCTCACCACGAAAATCCCGTGGACAGAGGAGCCTGGCAGGCTATGGTTAATGGGGTTGGAAAGAGTCAGACATGACTGAAGTGACTGAGCATACATACACACACGTGTGTATGTGTGGCTGATTCACTTTGCTGTACAGCAGAAACTGACACAGCAATGTAAAGCAACTATATTCCAATTAGAAAAAGAAATTTCGGGTCTGTATGATTCCAAAGCTCCCCAATGAACTCTCTGTCCTTCCTCAGTGACTTTAGATGCTACACTTACACTCTTTTCCTGGTGAGGCTGGACAGGAAAGGTTAGACCACCTGGTTTGTCAGCAGTCAGTTATGGAAAGAGTGGCTATTACTGGCTGCTTATTATCATAAATAGTGTTGTCATTGGCAACCAATAACAGTGTTTCTATACTTAACATTTTCCCAGAATTACATTTTTTAACACTCAGCTTGTTAAATGTATCAGAGCAAACTGACCACAACTTGTAATATTTTCTTTAAAAGAAAAAAAACTGAACCCTGAGTTTCCAAAAGCCCATTAGGGCAATGTGAGGACTCCTTCCCCAGGATTTGCACAGTTGAAAGTCATTGCCAGTGAGAGTTATAAGGTGCTTAGAGAGGTTATTTTGTACTATTGTGCTGTTGTTGCCTCATTCAATATAATCCCAAGGTCTTAGTTTTTTCAGTGGCTGTAACAAGATACTCGGAGAAAGCAATGGCACCCCACTCCAGTACTCTTGCCTGGAAAATCCCATGGATGGAGGAGCCTGGTAGGCTGCAGTCCATGGGGTTGCTTTAAAAGTAGGACACAACTGAGTGACTTCACTTTCTCTTTTCACTTTCATGCATTGGAGAAGGAAATGGCAACCCACTCCAGTGTTCTTGCCTGCAGAATCCCAGGGATGGGGAAGCCTAGTGGGCTGCCGTCAGTGGGGTCACACAGAGTCGGACACGACTGAAGTGACTTAGCATAGCATAGCATAACAAGATACCATAGACTGGGGGGCTTATAAACAACCAAATTTTATTCCTCACAGTTCTGGAGACGGAAAGTCCAAGGTCAAGGCACTAGCAGTTTCACTGGATGGGGAGGACTTCCTTCCTGGTTCACAGATGACTGCCTTTTCTCTGTAACTTCCCATTGTGAAAGGCGCTAGCTAGCTCTCTGGGGTCCCCCTTAAAAGGACACTAATTCCAATCATAAAGACCTTCATGAGTTAATCCCAAAGATCCTGCCCCTTAATACCATCTTATCAGGCATTAGGTTTTAACATATGAATTTTAGGAGGACACAGATATTCAGTGTGTGGCATGTAGAGTTCTGCTTCCCATGTCTGGGGATTAAGTTTTTCTTATGTGCATGTGTCTGCACATGCTTGGCTGTGTCTGACTCTTTGCGACTCCATGGACTGGAGCCCACCAGGGTCCTCTGTCCATGGAATTTTCCAGGCAAGAATACTGGATCAGGTTGCCATTTCCTTCTCCAGGGAATCTTCCTGACCCAGTGAGTAAACCCACCTCTTTTGAGTCTCCTGCATTGGCAGGTGGATTCTTTACCACTGTGCCACCTGAGAAGCCCTAAGTTTTTATTGTATCACTTGCATATGAAGAGGATAGTTCCCTTTTGAAGACTAACAGGTTAGTTGACAAAATAATAAATTAAGCTTGCAGTGCTCCTAAACTAAGTATGGAAAGCAGCGATTTTAGAAATGCATACCACAGACAGACCTGGATTCTAATTCCATCTTCATTATTATCCAACTCTGTGACAGGGAAACCTGGCATGCTGCAGTCCACAGAGTTGCAAAGAGTTGGGCACGGCTGAAATGAACCATGATCTTGGGCAAGTCACTAAACCTCACAACCTTAGTTTATTCCTCTTTAAAGTGGGGACAGGACTATTACTGACAGAATTCTATGTTGGAAGCAGCGTGTGGGTCCAGTGCCTGACACAGGACAAACACTGAATATCTGTCACCCACAATCAGTTATCGTTCTGATCTTCATGCTCTATCATGTAACATCTCAGATGTGGTAAAAATCAGTTAGCTTTTTTGAACGTTGCCAAACAAGAAGATAGTCATAAAGCACGTTGGAGTCGCTTCTCTGTTGGTTCAGTTACCCAGAACTGTCAAAGTGACAGCTGGAATCCCCTTCATTGAACGTCAGCTGTGCATGTCAAGATACGCCCCCTGGGTCTCATGCGTGTAGCTCCCCATGGACGGCGGGACACACCCGAGCTCAGCGTGTTGACAGAGTCACTACCTTGGCTTTTCATGAGAACAGTCTGTTCTAGCCTGAAGTCTTTGAGATTTGCACAGGGACAAACAGATGCCTAGGTTTGTAAAATTTTCTGCTAGGTTACCTGGTAGGTATGATCTATCTGAGGGCTTCAAAAACTTACCTAGTCTGAGGTGACTTTTTGGATGGAAAGAAGCTAAGGAGAGTCTGAATGAGTCTCTGTGGATATCCTGCCCAAACCCCATACCTCACACTCCTCCATCTGAATGACACTTCCTGCCCATCTCAACCAAGCAGTCCTCATTGAGAGCCTCTTTTTCTCTTTTTTATAATTAGTTACGCTTTCTAATTATTTGACTGCCTCTTAAAACCTCCCAGCTTCCCAGCTGGCACAGTGGTAAAGAATCTGCCTGCTGATGCAGGAGACTCAAAAGATACAGATTTGATCCCTGGGTTGGGAAGATCCCCTGGAGGAGGAAATGGCAACCCACTCCAGTATTCTTGCCTGGAAAATTCCATAGACAAAATTCCTGGTGGGCTGCAGTACATGGAGTCACAAAGAGTCAAACACAACTCAGGGACTGAGCACACACCTATGCAAACACTTCCATATAATTGAAAACTGGAATAGTATTGTTTCAGGTTAGTCAAATTTTAGTTTCCACTTCAACTGAGGGAACTGACATTACCTATTGCGAGGCTAATCTCCTTAACTGGAGCATGAACACACATTGAACCAGTTGGTCTAAAAGATTCTTACTTCAGATCAATTCCTGGGCCAGTCAATAGCACCTTTTCATGTGGCCATGACATTCTGTTTTTCAGTGACCTGTATTTTCCCCACTTACATTCCACTTTGATTCTGTGCTGTGTTATCAGATGAAATTCTCTAAGTTCTATGGAATTTAATTTATTTGGCCTCTTCAGGTTTGGGATTTTCTCAGATGAGTTCCTAAGGGGACTTGCTATGGTTTAGTAGAGGCTCAGCCTAAATGAATTACAGTTGACCCTTGAACAATATAGATTTGAGCCATGTAGGTCCACTTTGATGTTGATCTTCATCAGTAATAAATACCACAGAACTACAGGATCCATGGTTGCTTAATGTGAGGATACAGAACCTCAGATACTAAGGAACCATGAATATAGAGGGCTGACTATAAATTATAAATGGATTTTCAAGTGCTTGGAAGGTCAGTGACCCTACTTGCCATGTAGATCAAAGGTCAACTGTATTGTAATTGAAGGGCTTAGAACAGTGTTTGGCACATAGTAACTACTCAATAAATCATAGCAGTTTTAGAGGTGATTGTTATTAGTCTAATATTTTATAACTGGTGCATATAATTATTTTTGTCCTGTATCCAATTCTTGGACTAGTATAAGAAGTTTCTATTCCTTCTTAAGAACTAACATCATTAGGTTATTGGTTAACTTGAAGGAAAACAATTCCTGCATAAAATGGAAGGTGAAATGGTAAAGATACTGTCCTGCAGGGGAAAATAAACACTGTTCCCTCTGATAACTCCTTCTCTTTTCCTCTTTCTATCGTCTACCACCATCATCGACCATGCTGTAGTCACTTCTGTATTTCCACACTTAATACAGTGCCTGGCATGTGCAACAAGTTCATAAGCACTGAAGTGACCTAAAGCCACCTGCTCGTATGCTCATTCTTTCATTTGCTATTTTATTTGTGTGACTTTGTCATGAAAGTGGATGATGAGATCAGCCTTTCTCTCTGGGGTTTAGCTTCCTCATTTGTACAGTGGAAAAGGGAGTCTAGACTAGAGGATATTTTAGTTCCTTCTGGCCCTGACACCTTACGATCCTCTGTGGCATTTGGGTTCCTGTGGCTAATGGTGTGCTATGACATGTTATGACTATTCATGTGAAGGTGAGGCCATTTTGCACAAGCGTTTTTTTTTTTTTTTTTTAATCCTAGAAAATGGATTAGGTCAAGATCTGTTTAGGAAGCTCCTCTTACAACTGATACATAATTCCTTACAATGTTTTGTATTCTTTAGGCCTTTAGAGATTGGTAGCGGTATATGTGGAGAAGAAAATGGCAACCCACTCCAGTGTTCTTGCCTGGAGAATCCTAGGGACTGGGGAGCCGGGTGGGCTGCCGTCTATGGGGTCGCACAGAGTCGGACACAACTGAAGTGACTTAGCAGCAGCAGCGCAGCAGTATATGTGTGTATGACTGTGTGAGTGTATCTCTAAGTATAATATACTTGTGCATCTGTTAATAATTTACAGGTAAATGGTAAGAAGTTTTCCTGCCAGATCAAGAAAGTTAAATAATAATTACATTAGTAATTACCTAGTACTTCACTTTTAGGAATCTGTTCTAGAGAAATGGTATAGAATATAGATAATTTTGGAGAAGAGAATGGCAACCCACTCCAGTATGCTTGCCTGGAGAATTCCATGGACAGAAGAACCTGGCAGGCTATAGTCCATGGGGTTGCAAAGAGTCGGACATGACTGAGCAGCTAACACACACACATAGATAATTTATGGACAAAGTTATTAATAACAATTTTTCAGTATTGAAAAAACAGAAGAAAATGCTCAACAAGAGGAGAATGATTTTAAGTATATACATAAAATAGAATATAATATTTAGAAATATACTAATATTTTATTCAATCTCAGCTATTTAAAGTAGTGTGTAGAAATGGAGTGGAAATAACCCCAAATGATAATAATGATTATTTCTGGATAAAAAGGTTATGAAATATTTTTATTCTCCTGTTGACATTTCTCTCTGCTTTTTATAGCAATGACTAATATTTTCTTAAGAGAAATATAAAATATAGAAACCTATGGAACTTATTTATATATTTAGATATGCTTTATCTAAATATAGAATCTTACCTAAAATATAGATATTAATGAACACTAAGAATATCAGTGCCAATTTCTTGGATGCATGGGAAATACCATACCAGAAAAGAGTGAGATGAATCAAGCTATCCTACTCTGAAGTTGATTGTACACACCCATTAGGTTCATGCTTGGCAGCAGGCCCTTCTCTGAAAGGTTCTGAGAGTGGCATCCAGTGAACTGCCTGGCTGAGATCCGTGTCCACTGTACTGGCAGAAAAAGAAGGTCCCGTGTAATCCCTTCTGCCAGTGACCACAACAGCACAACCATTCAAGTCTGCAGGAGTTCATTCAGCACAAGATGGTGCAGAAGGTGGTACAGACCCAGGAAATAACAAAATGAATGAATAAGTTTTTATTGAGTGTTCTGTGATGAGGCGTACTAAGCAAGACCATCCTTGGAATCCTAGAGTTATAGAGCTATTGGGGAACCTTCCTTATCACTTTATCCTGGATTCTTTCAGCCCACAGAGGGTGAAATCCTGTTTAGAGTCATCCCAACTACTGTGGCTGTGCTGCTTTCTGGTTGTGTGAACCTAGACAGTTTACTTCATTCAAGAAATATTTATTGAGTTGCTGTTTTGTGCCAGGCTCTGTGCCAGGTGCTGGGAACAAAATATGGAATGAGATGGAGAATCTTCCCTCATGAAGTTTAATGCCCTCAGGGGTGGAGGGGGATGCAGGCAAGCTATTTCACTTCTTTGGCAACTCCTGCTTTCTTTCCCTTTCCCTCAAGTTCTGCTGCCGTTTGTGGTTTGGTACCACCTTTGTGCTTCTCTAGCATTCCAGGCCCTCACTTGAAAGTTTCATTCTCTCCCATCATCCCAAACAGTACCTGCTGAGTGATGGCTTCCCATCCATTTGTCCATTCTGGGTTGCTCTTCTGAGCTCAAACTCAGAGCCAATTGTTAGCTCCCATTGGGTGTCTAAGAACCATCTAAAGCTCAGCTTAACTAAGACTGAGTTTGATGTCATCTTCTCCTCCCATCCCCACCCAAACCAGTTTTTCTCCTGTGTTTTGTCTCTCTACACGAAGAGTCCTCTGTCCATCCAATGCCCAAGTCAGAAATTTCTCCTCTTCCATTTCCTTTCCTATTCTCCAGTCTGCATCTAATGACCCATCCAGTTCTGTTGATTCCCACTCTTATGAAACTATTGTTCGTTTTAGTCCCCTCTTTACTCTAATCTCTGCTTCTTTTCCTCAGATTTTCTAGCAGCCCGTCATTTCTTTAAAAAAAAAATAAAAATAAAATTTATCTGGCCACATAATGTGGCATGTGGAATCCTAGTTCCCTAACAAGGGATCAAACCTGGACCCTTTGCAGTGAAAGTGCAGAGTCCCAACCACTGGACTGCCAGGGAATTCCCAATCATTCCTTGAGGAATGTGACATTCCAGATAACTAGTCTTTCTTAGTGTAACTCTGATTACATCATTCCTCCGCATAGCACCATCTCCATGGCTCCCCCTGCCCTTAGAATAAAAACTAAAATCTAGTCTGCTTGCTCTGGTCATCCTGACTTCTCCAGTCTCATTGCCTGTCCTGCTTTTCCTTAAATCTTAAAGCGTCAGCTACCCCTTCCCTCTCTTATGTGGACCACTCCATTTTATTTCTTAGATCATGAATCAGGTATTACTACCTTCAGGAAATCTTCCCCAACTTCCTAAGTGTAGGTTGGACACCCCTGCTTCCTGTTCCCATAGCGCCTCATCCATCCCCCTTTCATCATTGTTAAGATGTTGCCTGGTTCCTCTCTCACCAGATCACAGGCTCTGTGAGGGGAGGGGCCATTACCTTTTGTGTTTCTAGAATCTAGTGCAATAATAGATAATGGTAGATACTTAATCAATTGATTAAAAACAAGTAATTTTTATTTCTTCAGGTCACATTAATCTGGGGATAAAGAGAAGATCAAAATAATAATAATAAAATAGAACAATTGTTTTGTTCTCTTGGTCCTTCCCTGGCTCAAACCCTGGCTGTTAAATCTTTTTTCCATTAGGAGGTGCTCTAGTCTGTCTGGAAAACTGTCCCTAGATGGTCCACTCCATGAGCTCATAGGCCCTACATGGATGTGACTAAATCCTAAGATCAGCGCACTTAAAAATGAAATAAACCTAACTATCCATGGAGCTGCTTTGTTAGATTCTGATCAGAAAGAGGAGAATGCCAGTATTAGAATAATAGCTAACCTTGATTGAGAGCTTCTCAATGCCAGTCATCATTCTAACGCTTGTATGAATAATTTTTATTTTCTCAACAATTCCATGAGGTAAGTAGGATTATTCCCATTGAACAGATGATAAAGTTGAGGTCCAGAGAAGTTAAGTAACCTGCCTAAGGACACAAAGCAGAGGCGTGGAACCAGCTCAGGCTGTGTGATTCTAGGACCCTCACTCTTAGCCACTATACTTACCGCTTTCCTAGCTGAGGTGTAAAGGGCTTTAGCTCTGATTTTCTATGTTTCTCTGGTGTCTGTCAGCAATAAGACATCCTCTGTTAAGGGTCATCTCCTTCCTCAAACACTGTCCGAGATTGCTCTTGAACCCAGACAACCCAGATAGAGTCAGTCCTTCTCTTAAAGCCCTCTGTAGCCCTTTCCTTACCTCCTGCATAGATGCTCATATTCTTCAAAACAGACAGAGTGGCATTTTGGTTCAAGAGTGGACTCTGGGCTCAAACCACAGCTCTGTCATCTATTAGGTATATGACCTTGGACAAATTATTTCACCTTTCTATGCCTTGCTTTCCTCGTCTATAAAATGAGGATAATTCTGACCTTGTATAACCCATAGGCTGTTGTGAAGATTAAGGGAGTTAATATATGTAATGCACTTAAAACAGAGCTTGGCACATAATAAGCAATAAGTCTGCATTAGCACTTTCATAATTTAAATAATCTCATTAATATTTACTCCAACTGGTATTAGGATGCTTTGATTGTTAAATACCAGGGTAATTCTACTACTGTTCGTGATGTAGAAATCTACCAGTTTCTTTCATCTCATTATGGGCTTTAAAAATATATATTACCCAGGAAGATAAAAATATATCATCTGCAAAACCTCACATGAAAGGTTTTCATAAATCTTGTAAAAGTTGGGCCAAGTTTAAAGTTCGCTGCTTAGCTTGATTTAAAGCCCTTCATTGTGAGCATTCTAATAGCGGTGCTTATAAAGGGAGGATCTGGAACAGTCTGGCTAGCAGTGTGTGTGTGTGTGTGTGTGTGTGTGTGTGTGGTCACTGGAATCATGGCCTTTTATCTACTTGATGGGTGTGAGTCTGGCTAGCAGGTGTGTGTGTGTGTGTGTGTGTGGTCACTGGAATCATGGCCTTTTATATACCTGATTGGTGTGAGTGGGTGTGAGTAAGAAGGGTTAGCTCAGGCTCAAGGAGAGCCTGCAGATGAGAAAACCTTGTTTTCAGTCATGGTCACACCCATGATGGTAGGTAGTAGACTGTATGATGGGGTCCCCAGGTGGTGCTAGTGGTAAAGAATCTGCCTGCCAATTCAAGAGACTTAAGAAATGTGAGCTCGATCCCTGGGTCTGGAAGATCCCCTGGAGGAGGGCATGGCAACCCACTCCAGTATTCTTGCCTGGAGAATCCCATGGACAGAAGGGCTACAGTCCATAGGGTTGTGAAGAGTCGGACACGATTGAAGCGACTTAGCAGGCACGCACGCAGACTGTGTGACACCAAGTTCGTAGTGCTTAACATGGCATTCATGGGCCATCCTTGATGTCCTGATCAAACCTACCATCTACTCTATATCCTTCTACTCTTACTCTTTCTCCTGCCTAGAATTTTCTCACTCATCTCTCAATAAGGCCTCATCCTGTGTGTGTCTCAAGGTCCCAATTAAAACCCATTTTCTTCTTGGAGCACTTTCTGAGGTCCTCAACCTACCATATACTTTTCCTTCTTTGCCCTACACCTCTTTCTCTGATGTGTATTTCAATTCCTAACTTCTGTGTGCTCATAGGAAATTTCCCTCTAGCCGTGGCTCTCAAATATTAATACACTCTTTTGTTTAACCATTAAAACAAACTTGTGAGGCCTAATCTGTTTATTTTTTTGAAGAGAAACCCAAAGCTCAGAAAGGTTAAGTGATTTGTCCAAAGACACAAAGCAAAGTCAGACCAACTGACGCTCTTTTTTTTTTCTGCCCCAGACTCTGTCTTTGATATCCTATGCAAGGCTTGCTCACTTTTATATCGCCCCCTGAGATGCCTAGCATAGCTTTAGGCTCAACAAATTTCTTTATTCATTCAACTGATGTTTACTGAGCCTATGAGGTATTAGTTAGGCCTTGGGCCCTGGCATTTCATAACTACAGAGGTTCGGGGAAGGAAAGGAGATGATGTGATAGGAGCATTTGTATTTCACTTAGTAAAGTGGGTTTCATATGGTTTCCCAACTTCACTGCCAACAGGGCAGGTAGGTGATTGGGTGAAGCAGACTGGATGTAATATTTTGAAGAGTGATGTGGACATCACAACTGGATATCAATATTCTATCTAATGGAAATGGTCACTGTATAACTCTATCAAACTGTTGACACATTTGATTATAGGCCTAGTGTTATGAGATTTTCCATTTGTTCAGAAAAACTGAAAATCCAGGCTTGTACAATTTCCTTTTTATTCAGTGTTGGCAGTTAATTTAATTTTTTACCGAAGACTGAAGATCTAAACAATACATGGCTGGTGGTTACCACTTTCTGCCTCAAGATGCTGAGTATTGAGTTGACTATGCAGTCCACAGTGCCAGCATTCAGAGGCAGGGAGCCAGTGCTGAGGATGAGCTGGGTCTCTCTTCTCTTGGTCTCACTCACCTGCTGGCCCACCTGGCTTTGCTACAATCACTCCACCTCTGTGCCCCCTGGTCCCTTGGCCTCTTCCAGGGCGACGGCTGTCCTGTTTCCTCTGCGGAGATCCCTGACACTGGATCTTGCTCTCCCATTTAGCTCCTTGTCTTTAGTGTGATGAATGAGGCTGAGCAGATGACAAGCAGAGATCACTGGGCAGAAGATCAAACGCTCCCCCTGGGCTGCTGAGAGCATATTTATGACTTTGCTCTTTGGGAAGTTCCACCCATGAAAATGCGAGGCCTACAGAGAGTGAACTTCTACCCTCCAGATACTGCTCCTCTGTCCCAGTGGGAAAAGAGAGATTTGCACAGGGGCTGCCAAAGAAGGACCTCTGAAAACAAAGTTGATAACAACCTGTTGGGGATTTTCTGTGGCTGGAGCACTTTATAGAAATAGGGTCTACATTAAGAGACCTATGGAGATACTTCAGGTTTCTGATCTGATGACTCCGAAGTAACATCAGTGTTTGTTTAAAGTGTTGATGAAGGCAGTTATGCTAAGGGACTCCTGGTTTGGTAAATCATATAGTCTCCAGTATCGTGGCACAAGATTTTCCGACATATGACTTAAGCGTCAGCAACAGACATTCCGGATGTTTGTTTAAAATGTCAGTCCCTGGCCTTCATCCCAGATCCAGGAACAGGGTCTGGGAATATGCATTAAAAAAAGAAAAATCTCAGGAGGGTCTTGTGGTTGCAAAGATTAAGAAGCTTTGACTAATGGTGAAAATGAAACAATGACCACAGAGCCGTAAGTATTCTAAGTGCTGTATATCTATTTCTTCTAACTTGCCTATGAGGTACCTGTTTCTCGAAGTGTGGCTAATTTGCAGTTGAAATTTCAGATGACAAATAGATAAACTTTTTCAAAAAATTTAAGTTTTATGCTTAACTTATATAATTCATATATTTACCCAACTAAACTCATAATTTCATATGTATTGTATTTTGCTGCTGCTAAGTCACTTCAGTCGTGTCCAACTCTGTGCGACCCCATAGACGGCAGCCCACCAGGCTTCCCTGTCCCTGGGATTTCCAGGCAAGAACATTGGAGTGGGCTGCCATTTCCTTCTCCACTGCATGAAAGTGAAAAGTGAAAGTGAAGTTGCTCAGTCCTGTCTGACTCTTCACGACCCCGTGGAGTGCAGCCAACCAGGCTCCTCCATCCGTGGGATTTTCCAGGCAAGAGTACTGGAGTGGGTTGCTGTTGCCTTCTCCGATTGTATCTTAAATGAAGGCTAAATTTATTTGAGTAAAAACAGTGTATCAACTAAGGAAATAGTAAGTCAGTCATAGCTCTGGTTGGTCTTCCCTGATGGCTCAGTGATAAATCTGCTTTTCAGTGAAGGAGACACGGGTTTGATCCCTGGGTCAGGAAGATCCCCTGGAGAAGGAACTGACAACCCACTCCAGTATTTCGCCTTGAAAATCCCATGGACAGAGGAGCCTGGTGAGGTACAGTCCCCAGGGTTGCTAAAGAGTTAAACATGACTTTGCAACTAAACAGCAACAAGTCGCTCTGGTAACAAAATACTGGGGAAGTAGAATGTTACAACTTGAAGTTTGTGAAGCACTGAAATGTGTAAGAAAGCTCTGTACTGAGCCATAGGACTTGGATTTAAAATCTAGAATTAAATCCTTACTAGCTATGTACCCTTAAGCAAGTCTTTTTGCCTCTCTGAGCCTTAGTTTCATTTTCAGCAAAATGGAAACCAACTTTACTAGGCTGTGCTGAAGAGTAAATGAGAAAACATAAATAAAAGAGTACATAATAGATGGTGAAGAAATATTGTCGAACATCATCAATATTACTTGAATTTTCATAAAGTGTTAACTGAATATGTCTTCCATGTGGACGTTACTTGAATCTTCCTGAGAATGTATTAGATATATAAACTTTTATTTTTTCGTGTCTTTTTTCCAGTCTATGTCTTTACCACACTTACTAAAACATTTAAAGGGAAAGTGCTGAATTGAGTTTTAAGATTTGAGTTCTCATCTCAGCCCTGCCTCTGGCTACTTACGTGACCTCCAGCAAAGCATTTTGCCCCATTGAACCTCAGTCTTATAATCTGCAAAATGGATTTGCGATGGCTTCCAAGGTTTCTCCCAATCCCAGCATTCTATTTGCATCAAAGCTACTTTTTTATTATCTATAACAAATGGAGAACAGTCAGAGCACAGATCAATTATCATTTTAGCCCAGTAGGTGATTTGCTAAAACTGCTCTCCAGAAGCCTGATTTCCTGGTTTTTTGTTTTTTGCATTCCTTTGGGGGTGCTAGTGAACATTAAAACCAAATAGCTGGCAGAAGGAAGAGGAAAAAAGATGATGCTGGAACAAAGACTCTAGATTCATCACAAGCTAGAAATATCTTCCAAATGAATAAAAGTTAATTATATGTTTATAGTACTATAGTTTCACAATACTGTAGCTTGTCAATGAATCATGCTAACATTAGACTTGAGAGTATCCCATCATTCAGTTGTGCCTCTCTGTGTCTTCCTGCCTTAGAAATAGCAATAATCTGGATTTTTAAAATGGAAGATCAGTTTTTAAAAAAGTGAATTAATAACTTTTGATGGCATAATTAATTGCCTGAGTGATTTCTCTGAAATCAACTATTTTGGGCTCAGCTATCTCTTGGGAAATCCCATGGACAGAAGGGCCTGGTGGGCTACAGTCCATGGGGTCACAAAGAGTCAGACACATATTAGCCACTAAAACAATGACAAATCTACCAGTTAAGCAGTTATGCAGAATTCTTTCTATTCTGTGCCTGGAAGTATGAAATAGAAAAATCATGGGATGCTGAAACTGCTGAACACACACAAAGTGGTGCCACAGTGCCCCCACCCTGTGCCAAAGCACATTTCTGGGCATTATATAATTTCTCTCTGGCTTTGAGATGACAAAAAGTTGATGCTGTGTAATTTGCTGAGACAATATTCCACCAGAATACTGGTGGTGATATCTTATCTGTATTAGGGACCTGTGAATGGAATCAGAGAAGAGGCCACCATTATTTCAGCCCACATGCAGTGTCTTGCCATCTTCCAAAATTTATGCTGACAATTGCTAAAATGGATACTATTTAATTGGCTGAACATAAATCATGACTTGGAAATGACATTTCTTCACTTGGAAATTATTTTTGATCATCCACTGGGCTAATAGTGCTGTGAAATTTGAAAAAAAGAAACATGTATTTTATATGGTTTCAACAGCAAAATATATGGTAGAGGTTTTGCCCTCAAGGAGTACTCAGTCACTCAGTCGTGTCTGACTCTTTGTGACCCCATGGAGTGTAGCCTACCAGGCTCCTCTGTCCATAGGGTTTTCCAGGCAAGAATACTGGAGTGGGTTGTCATTTCCTAGCAAATGTGCTGAAGTTCAATCTCTTAAGAAACTGACATTTTTCTTGCTGATGATTTCCCTGAATAGATTTTCAGACCAGTTTGTGTTGGGAGTGCCTTAGAGATCATCAACCATTGCCCTCCCTTTTTATTGATGTTGCAGAAGTTATTTTGTCCATCTGTGGTGGGTGTACACTGGGAGTTATGACCAGCTAAGATCATAATTGGAGGATCTTGACTTTAATCCCAAACCACCTCTTTTATTTTTGCATTCAAGGAGGGAAAGAGGAAGTACAAGACATGCTTTATAGTGATAGTTGATGTTGGCTTCCTGAAAGAACCACCCTAATGACCTGTTGAAAGGCCAAAGCTGCATTTATTATTGTGATAAGGGAGAACACTACCTTGAAAGAGAAGAAAAGGAAAAGCTGTGATATTTATGATGTTTGGGGATTTGAGTTAAGATGGTTCTTTGAATGCAGAGACTTGATTGAATTGTGTAAGGATCAAGATGTAATAGTTTAGAATTAGTGAACACCACTCTCAGTGAGAATGATAAACAGTCATTTCATGCTATCTATGGAAAAGTTGATCAGTTTGATGTTTATTAAATGGAATTTTCAGGAAGTTATTTGCAACCCTTATCTTCCTGGCCAAGAATTTCCTGGAATAGTAAAATCAAGCTGATGAAGATTAATGGAACAGTAAAGTCATGTTAATGTGGACAATAAACTGTGCGGTATAGATAATTTTGGTCTCAATGATAATTACACACTTCTTAGGCAAAAACAGTGTGCCAGATCACTTATATACTTTTTTGTTGAAAGTTCATTAGGGACAAGGATTATTTTGTAGATTATTCTGTCTCTAGTTCACACACGTAGTGTCTGGCGCATGGTAAACACTCTGTAAATAATTGTAAAATGTTTTAGTTTTGTTATAGTATTATACTTCATAACACTACACAGTTGATACATTCCATGACCCAGAAATTTTACCTCTGGGTATACAAACCAAAGAAATTCTCATACACTCCTATAAGGGAACATGTAAAGAGTCTTCATCACAGCATTGTTGATGGTAGCAGGAAATTGGAGACAATATAGGTGCACATCTTTATAAGTCAGCATTCTCCAGAGGAGCAGAACTGATCAACTATATAATCATAGCTGTGTTTTAAGAAATTGGCTCACAGACTCCTGGAAGCTGAGCAGTCTCGGGTCTGCAGAGTGAGCCAGCAGGCTAGTAGAACTGAAACTGCAGTTCAAGGTAGAAGAGGCCAGCCTCGGGGGTCTAAGCTACAGAAAGGATGATCGAATGGCCCAGAAAGGGCCAAGGACAAAAGACCAGCTTAAATAGGATGCAGCTGTTAGAAGTAATGATGCAGATATGCTGATAATGACATAGATGAATTTGAAAATACAATACTGGGTAAAAATGATAAGTAACAGAAAGAGATCTAAAACTCAATTCCAGGTACAAAAATTAAAACTACATACACACAGAATGACAATGCACATTTGCAAGAATGTCTGGGAACTGGTAGATTACACATCAAACCCTGGGGTGGCTGTGTGGGCTAGGGGAGAAGACTATGGATTAAAGGGAATCAACAGAAAAATAAATAAGAGAGGGATTTTTCCTGGACCAGTGCTGATAATGAACAAGGAATAAGGAAAGGGATTAACTCAACCCTTTGCATCAAGGGTCCAACGTTTTTACTAAAAGAAAAAATAGAGTTGGTATTAATTTCTCTGATATAAGAATGAAGCAGCTAGGAATGTGAAGAAACAGCCCAAGGTTGTGAAGGTGGTGGGAGATCCCTCCCAGAAATGAGAGGCCAGGAGAATCCTTGATGCAGACTGTTCTTTTAAGTTACACTGCCATGGCCCTACCTCCATGAGACAGTTAATCCGCGTAATACAATGAGTCAGCACCGGTGTGACCTTGTATCACTGTTGTTCTTTTTTTGTGCTCCTTCCTCTGACCAGTGAGAAATTTCTCCAAATACTAAGGTCCCACTTTTGTTTGAGAATTTACTTTAGAAAAGTACCACCATTGGCCTTATACCTATGATTAGCCAAAGCTTCTATAAATGGTATCATTTTCGGGGCAAGGTAATTGTCAGGTTGGGCCTGGGCAGACACAGACCTCAGCTGTTATCTACAAGGTCACTTTCAATCTTTTGCCCTTTACCATCTGTCAACAGACGTCTCACTTGGTTTATGTTAAGCTTAGAAAATGGGGTTTGAGTTTAGCTGGAAGGCATGGTTGGCTTCAACTCCCTGGCTCTGGGAGGGAGGGAAGTGGGGATGGCCTTAGCTACTCTGGGGCTCTGTGTAAGGGGGCCAAGGAACACTTGCCCTTCCAAAGGATGCTTGTTTCAGGGGCCAGAATGCTGTCTGCCCACAAACAAAATCCTCTCCACTGGATAGCTCGCCAGGGTGGGTTATCAGGAGAGGTCAATTACAGGAATGGGCCCAGGAAGCTGTTGTGATCACATTATCAGATTGTGAAAGGAGGATAGACGAGGCTTTTGATTTGGGGAGTTAGCAGAAGAAAAAAAAACACTTGTCTGGATCACTCCTGTTGCCAGACCAGAGAAACCTGAATCACTTTGGTGAAATTAATAACAATAATAGCAGTGACAATAAATACAAAATTGACCACCATCATTTATTTTTTCATCTACTCTATAGCAGGCATCTACTCTATAGGACTTCCCTGGTGACTCAGATGGTAAAGTGTCTGCCTACAATGCTGGAGACCTGGGTTCAATCCCTGGGTCAGGAGGATCCCCTGGAGAAGGAAATGGCATCCCACTCCAGTACTCTTGCCTGGAAAATCCCATAGATGGAGGATCCTGGTAGGCTACAGTCCATAGGGTCGCAAAGAGTCAGACACGACTGAACGACTTCACTTCACTTCATAGGAGGCATAGGAAGCCTGACGTGCTATAGTTCATGGGATTGCAAAGGGTTGGACGTGACTTAACTACTGAACAATAGGAGGCATGGTGCTTAGGGCTGACATCTATGGTTTCATTTCATTCTCGTGATAACCGTTTTTTTGTTTTGTTTTATTTTGTTTTACTTATGGAGACTCTGAGGTCCAACAGACTACACAGCCTGCTGAGCCCAGAATGGAGCCAGAAGAAGGTCGCATAAGCTCCCCTGTCTCTGCTCCTGCCTCATAGACATTTGGCCCCAACCTTAGGAGTCTAGTCTATCCTGGGACAGGACAGGGTGGGGTCGGGCTGGAAGCCCAGAGAAGTTAGAAGCATCCCAAGTGGGGCTAAGTGAGACCTCCCAGAAGCTAGGATTGATGTTGTCTCAAGGCAGAGTTTGCTTGTTGACACTGCTTTGTTTCCTCTCCCCACCTAGAGAGAGTTCCTTTGTTATCTTCTGAAAGGCAACTCTGATAAGAAGGGAGTTCATCCAATGACTCAATCAGGATGCAGATCCTAATGTAGACTGGGCTGATGCATGACTCCTTCATGGTGTCTTTAGAGTCTGGGGTCCTGGATTTCTGTGGCTGGGAGCCTCCACCTGGTCCTGGCCACTGGGAAGATGGATGGAAGGCAGGGGATGGTGGACGTGGCCCAAGGTTTCAAGTTTGCTCTGAGAGAGCAAAGGTGCCTTGCACAGAAGTGGGGGCAGTCTGTTCATTTCCCTTCCTCTGGATCTCTTCATGGCTCACCCACCTGGAGTCACACCCTCCCTTCCTCGACAACCAGTGCCCTGAAAGGATATAAAAGCCCACTTTGACCAATTCATTTTTAGGACTTTGCTCTCACTGCCTCCTTTTTGGTTTTCTCTTTTTAATGATGCTTTGTCCAGTAACAAATACTAACAATAATTAATAATAATGATAGTAAAATAATTAGTGATTGGCACTGTTCATGCTAGAAAAGATTGAAGGCAGAAGGAGAAGGGGACAGCAGAGGATGCGATGGGTTGGATGGCATCACTGACTTAATGGACATGAGTTTGTGCAAGCCCCGGGAGATGGTGAAGGACAGGGAGGCCTGGCATGGTGCAGTCCATGGGGATCATAAAGAGTCAGACACGCCTGAGCAACTGAACGACAGCTGATCTAATTGCTTTACATTGATGACCTCACTTGATCCTCTGTATAACCTTGTAAATTATTCTGCCCAATTGTCAGATGAAGAGACTGAAGCTTGGAGAGTTTGGGAAACTAGTTCAATATCACACAGCTAGAATATTGAGGAGCAGGGAACAGAACCCTATTCTGTCTTCTTCAAAACCCAGGAAACTCTCTGCTTGACCACACTGCCTATAAAATGGGGCTGGTAATAACAGTGGCCCTGCTTGCTTTGCAAGCCTGCGGTGAGGATCAAATGAGACAGTAATTGGGAAAGCACTTTGAAAATTGCAAAGCACTGTATAAATATATGGTATTATTCTAATGTATCACTGGCCTACAAAAACATTACTCCAACATTTCATTTAGGAGAAGACACACCAGACCATTATTCAATAAGATAACACCACATGTGATCCTTTTATCATTCTCAGAATGTTTATGAAGTCCATGAAACCAAAGCCATTAAGAAGATCTTGTTTTCTGGGGAGACTCAGTAAACTTGGAGCAAGCTCAAGACATCTTTAAATAGCCAGGAAGTTAAAGTGAAGAGACTGCATTAAGTATCAGAGAATTGAATGTCCTTTCAAACTCTGGGAGTTTAAAATATACGATTTTGATGAATTAGAGTATTCCTAGGAACTGCTTTCAAGGCGTTAAATGAGAATTCTCTTGGGATCAATGGGAGCTATGATAATTATACAAGATAATAGTAAAAGTAATTACAACAAGTGGAGCAGTGGGACATCCAATCAGACTCCCCGGTTAACTTGATAAAACGTACGTACGTGTGTGTGTGTGTGTGCGCACGCTCAGTTGTGTCCGACTCTTTGTGACCCCATGGACTGTAGCCTGCCAAGCTCCTCTGTCCATGGGATTTCCCAGGCAAGAATACTGGAGTGGGTTGCCATTTCTGCCTCCGGGGTATCTTCCTGACCCAGGGATTGAACCTGTATCACTTGTGTCTCCTGCATTGGAGGCAGATTCTCTATGTGTGCCTTGGTATTCTTACTGGTAAAATGGAGATAATAGGAGTGCCTACCTTTTAATGGTATTGTAATGATTAAATAAAAAATTGAAGCAGTGCCTGGCACATACTAAGCACTCAGCAAATATTACCTTGTGCTGTTACTGTGACTTACTAAGCTCACAAAATATTTATGAACAACACAAGAAAAGAATGTTAAAGGCACTATTATATATTCAGCTGTAATGATTAAGAGCTTACAATGTGCCAGGTATTATGATCTATCTATACTTTATATGTATTATCTCTTTGATTGTTATGACAACATCAGAAAGAAATTTTATCACCTTCTTCCATTTTACAGATATGGAGACTAAGGCCCAGAGAATACTGGTGATAATCTGAATTGCTCTCTTAAATTTCTTTATTCTTTACCACTTCCCCAGACTATCAACACCTGGCAGCTGGTAGCAAGTCCTCTGCTTAGTATTGATGATATTGGTTGATACTGAGATTGGAGAAAAAGATTGTGCGGTGTCCTAACCTCTCTTCTCACACTGCTGAGAGAAATGGGCAACAAGAAGGAAGACCCCTCTGGAAGCGATGGCTAAGACAGTTAAAGTCGCCTTTCCATAACTTTTCAGGGTTTGGCAGTTTTGATTACATTCCCCAAATAGAACTATCCTTGAAGCTGCTTTGAACCTGATTTTAAGGCTTTAGAAATATTCAGTAAGACAGGTGTATCGGCTGGTACCTTGTAGTACCTCAGGATTTCCATCTGGGTTGATTTAGAGTATTATCACATCAGTTGTTGCTTAGTTGCTAAGTCATGTCTGACTCTTCTGTGACCCTATGGACTGTAGCCCATCAGGGCCCTCTATCCATGGAATTTCCCAGGCAAGAATAGTGGAGTGGGTTGCCATTTCCAGGGGATCTTCCTGACCCAGGGGGTGAACCCGCGTGTCCTGCATTAGCAGGCAGATTCTTTACCACTGAGCCTCCCAGGAAGCCCCTTTCACACCAGACCACAGCGTTAAAATTCCTTTAGCTCCCCATTGTCCAAAGGGATTCACAAGGCAAGAATACTGAAGTGGTTTGCCATTCCCTTCTCCAATGGACCATGTTTTGTCAGAACTCTCCACCATGGCCTATCCATCTTAGATGGCTCTACACGACATGGCTCATAGTTTCTTCGAGTTAGACAAGTCCTTGAGCATACCATGAACAGGATGAAAAGGCAAAAAGATATGACACTGAAAGGTGAACTCTCTGGGTCGGTAGTGCCCACTATGCTACTGGGGAAGAATGGAAAAATAACTGCAGAAAGGATGAAGAGATGGAGCCAAAGTGAAAACAATGCCTGTTGTGGATGTGACTGGTGATGGAAGTAAAATCCGATGCTGTAAAGAACAATATTGCATAGGAACCTGATATGTCAGGTCCATGAATCAAGGTAAATTGGAGGTGGTCAAACAGGAGATGGCAAGAGTGAACATCGACATTTTAGGAATCAGTGAACTAAAATGGGCTGCAATGGGCAAGTTTAGTATGCTGTCAATATGCCAACAAATTTGGAAAACTTAGCAGTGACCACAGGACTGGAAAAGGTCAGTTTTCATTCCAATCCCAAAGAAAGGGAATGTCAAAGAATGT
This sequence comes from Tragelaphus eurycerus, assembly GCA_935064755.1. NCBI lineage: Eukaryota > Metazoa > Chordata > Mammalia > Artiodactyla > Bovidae > Tragelaphus > Tragelaphus eurycerus. The sequence continues at coordinate 3,874,141 of CAKXYN010000092.1, read as the reverse complement.
TCAAACTACTGCACAATTGCACTCTTCTCACATGCTAGCAAAGTAATGCTCAAAATTCTCCAAGTGAGGCTTGAATAGTACGTGAATCAAGAACTTCCAGATGTTCAAGCTGGATTTAGGAAAGGCAGAGGAACCAGAGATCAAACTGCCAACATCCGTCAGATCATAGAAAAAACAAGAGAGTTCCCAAAATACAGCTACTTCTGCTTTATTGACTATGCCAAAGCCTTTGACTGTGTGGATCACAACAAACTGTAGAAAATTCTTAAAGAGATGAGAATACCAGACCACCTTACCAATCTGGGGAAGGAGTACGTCAAGGCTGTATATTGTCACCCTGCTTATTTAACTTCTCTGCAGAGTACATTATGAGAAACACTGAACTGGATGAAGCATAAGCTGGAATCAAGATTGCCAGGAGAAATATCAATAATCTCAGATATGCAGATGACAACATCCTTATGGCAGAAAGTGAAGGGGAACTGAAGAGCCTCTTGAAAGTGAAAGAGGAGAGTGAAAAAGCTGGCTTAAAACTCAACATTCAAAAAACTCAGGTCATGGTATCTGGTCCCATCACTTCATGGCAAATAGATGGGGAAACAATGGAAACAGTGACAGACTTTATTTTCTTGGGCTCCAAAATCACTGCAGATGATGACTGAAGCCCTGTAATTAAAAGATGCTTGTTCCTTGAAAGAAGAACTATGACAAACCTTAACAGTATATTAAAAAGCAGAGACGTTACTTTGCCAACAAAGGTCTGTCTAGTCAAGGCTATGGTTTTTCCAGTAGTCATGTATGGATGTGAGAATTGGACTAAAAAGAAAGCTGAGCACTGAAGAATTGATGCTTTTGAACTGTGTTGTTAGAGAAGACTCTTGAGAGTCCCTTGAACTGCAAGGAGATCCAATCAGTCCATCCTAAAGGAAATCAGTCCTGAATATTCATTGGTAGGACTGATGCTGAAGCTGAAACTCTAGTACTTTGGCCGCCTGATGCAAAGAACTGACCTATTGGAAAAGACCCTGATGCTGGGAAAGATGGAAGGCAGGAGGAGAAGGGGACACAGAGCATGTGATGGTTGGATGGCATCACCGACTCCATCGACTTGAGTTTGAGCAAGTTCTGGGAGTTGGTGATGTACAAGGAAGTCTAGTATGCTGCAGTACATGGGGTCGCAAAGAGTTGGACATGACTGAGCAACTGAACTGTCCAAAGGGAAAATGTTTTGATTCTTTAATAAGCATGGTAGAGTGAAGTATGTTATACCTTCAGGATCCAACAGACCCAAGTCTGAATTCTGGCTCTAGTTAGAATGATCAACTAGCTGCAGGATTTTGAGCTGAGAATAATTTCTCAGAGCCAGTTTCCTCATTTACTATATAATGCTTCCTTGCCAAGTTATTGTAAAGATTAAACAAGAAACAATGGGAGGCAAAGTACCCCACTCCATGTGGCTCACAGTAGTTGATTACTGATTAGTAGTTCCTGTTCTTTCTTTTAGCAAAGTACATGTAAGCTTTTCTAAACAGACCTCAGTCTATGTATTAATGTACTCTTACTGTGTGCCCTATAGTTCATAAAGACCAAGTTGAAACATGTCATTTTCAAATTTGTTACAGAAATGAGGTCATTTATGTGAAATTGCCTTGCTTAATTGCCTGGGCAAGAATGGTCTAAATAACGTGGAGTGAATGAGGGTGGCTGAATAGGAGGAGACAGGGATATTGAGAATGTTTCCTTTCAAGGGGTCCCAGATTGAACCTCAGACTCTGGGAAGCCTCTAGAGGGGAGAGGGAAATGGAAAGAAGGGGAATGGTCAATGAAGGAACAGAGTTATGGAACCTGTATACTGCTGCCACCTCCCTTAACCACCAAAGTATTTGCCCCTCTCTCTCCCTGAAGCCAGACCACAGCCTCTTACATTTAAAGTTTGCTATTTGTCCATCCTTGAAAGGGTGGATCATGGCATAGGGTTAAATTCAGTGCATAGTGATTGCTTTGTGGCTCAGAGAATTATCCCTGGCTAATTCTGCACTAGATGCTAGTCTTGTAAATGTCATTTGTGTGTTGGAGCTAGCTGTTGACTTCATGTTGACTTTCTTTGTATCAAACATAAGCTCCTGAAAGTTTCTGTGCAGACGGCCATTTAAGGCTGTGTAGTTGGTTTGGGATTGACTGGGAATATAGCCTCTCCTGGAATTTCGTTTAGGATCTTGAATCAGTGTGTATTTTCATGCTGATGTTTCTCTTGGTCCTTTGTGTGTGTGTGTTGGGTAGCTGGAAATGGACAGATGTACAACATGAAGCCTCTTGGGTTTCTATAGTAGCACATTTCATATCTGGCATTGTCAGCTCATTAGCTGTTCTGCCTAAGTGAATTTTCCAACTAATAAAAGCATTCCCTGTTGAATGCCAAATGGTTTGCTGTTTGATGGAAATCTTCCTTAAGGGATTGCCCACACACCTCTATCATTGTAAAGTGGGCTACCGTTTCACCATAATGCAGTCACCATTATGCACAGTGCTGCCACAGCATGCAGACCCACTGTCTGTTGAACTCTAGACTCACTGCCCCAAATTGTTAGGCTTTTTGAGTCCTTGGGTCCCCTCTCTTTCTCCTCAGAGTACTTTGTAGTTTATCTACCTCCATCTCCTTTCCTGCTCTCCATTTGTTGTGTCTGGTCAACTCTAGGCTGAGAAATCTGATAACTAAGTTTATGAAAAGTGTGTATAAACAGCTTCTGAGTGAAGACATTTAGAATTTTCTAAAGAGGATGAGCTTCAGTGCTTAAATCTAGGTTGGCTCACAAAAACAGAAAGAGCCCTTACTTGGACCATATTTTGTCAGATGTTTGTTTACCCGATCTGCCCAACTTGAATCCCAGGACCCAATCCAAATGTTAACTGAGACCTCCAAGTTACTACTACTAGCTGAAGGAGTTCCTTTAAGTGGGATTTATAAGAACTTCAAAAGGATTCATTCAGTCATTTCTTGTTTACTGCTAGGCACTCAGCTAAGCATTGGCTATCTAGAAAAACACAGTCCTTGCCTTTAGGATAGTGTAGCTGAGAGTATCGGGGAAGGCAATGGCACCCCACCCCAGTACTTTTGCCTGGAAAATCCCATGGATGGAGGAGCCTGGTAGGCTGCAGTCCATGGGGTCGCTAAGAGTCAGACATGACTGAGCGACTTCACTTTCACTTTTCACTTTCATGCACTGGAGAAGGAAATGGCAACCCACTCCAGTGTTCTTGCCTAGAGAATCCCAGGGACGGGGGAGCCTGGTGGGCTGCCGTCTATGGGGTCGCACAGAGTCGGACACGACTGAAGCGACTTAGCAGCAGCAGCAGCTGAGAGTATAGATGGGGAAGAAACACAGCAATAGAGGAAATTGGAGAACAGTATAAAGGGGTGTCTGACTAGGTTCTTATGTAGCTCAGAGGAGGGCATGATGTCTGCTTGGAAGAATGAAAGATAAGAGAAAATTTGCCCCTCTGTACCTCCCTCCTTTATTTCATTTACGTCTTTCTTTAACTCCCTCATTCTTACATTCAATAAACATTCACTTAGCACCAACTCTATTCCTTGCACTGAAATTACAGTAGTAAATGATGATTCCTGTTCTAATGTGAATATTGGAGAAAGAATTGGGGGAGGGCAGAGGGATAGAAATGACATCCCAGCAGAGATAACCAAGAAGGCATGAAAGGTGAAGTGTCTTTGGAATGGTGAGCTGTAATTTAACATAGCTGGAATAATGGGGAACTAGATTATAGAGGACTTTGCATGCTCTGCTGAGGGCTTTAAACTTTATCTCATATGCATAGTCGATGCCCAGTGAAGGTTCTAACCAAGGGATTCTTAGAAAAGTGTAACCATATGGTGTGTGGATTATGGCATGGAAGACAGTCAGTAGCAGAAGAGAACCAAACCCATACCATCTAAGGAATCATATATAATTTTGAACTTCACCCTTAGGCCTTAAATTCTGGGTTTTCTTCCTCAGTTTCCTAGAATCCATGAATGGCTTTTCTGTTGTTCCTGCCTGTACTATTTTTACCCCTTGATGCTTTTGCACGGACCCAAGCAGTCCGAACCTGTAGGAGGTCTGAGAGCCTGCCTGACTCTGGGAATGGCTCATAGATGAGTCACCTTTGGTTTTGCTGTGGAATGATTTCAGCAGAAAATGTATTATATAAATAAATATTATACTGGTTTTTAATCTACATCATGAGGACTAAATGAGATAATGACTGTGAAATTCTCATGCCTGACCCATAAACACTAAATAAACAACAGTTGTTTTCAACTGTGCTTGTTCTACTTTGTCATGTATCTGGCAATGTTACTCACTTTCAGCTTTTCCCCACTATTCTGTCAGTTCTTCAGCCATGGGGGCTGAGGGTGTTAATCTTTGTATCATACTGACTTTAATTTAGGTTGTTTAACATGTCATACCCTCATTCAGTCACGCAGAGACACACGCCTGCTTTCAGAGAGCAGTGGATATTCAGTTTTAATTTATCATGGCATTTAAACTGGAAGAAAACCTCAGGGTAGTGTTCCTGGAGGTTTTAATGAGAACAACATTCTCTTTGCATTATCAATGTTCCTCAGTCTCCACTTGGCTGGAGCCACTACCTCTGGCTTCAGTTAGCTATTTACATTCCTCTATTTTTATATAAATTGTGCTATATTAGCATATATTTCACACTGTGACCTAGTGTTTCCCAGATCCTTTAAGCCAGGCTATTTGTACATTAGTCAACGTCAACGGAAGTAAAATCGAAAATTGAGTACAGACTATAGCCCTGCTACATCGCACACTCTGTCATGCTGAAATGAATCCCTTGTTCTAAGAAGATTTGCTGTGAAATACAGTCTATTTACATTAAGGAGACCTCTGTATATTTAAGGCGTAATTGTTTCAGGGCCTTCATTAATTCTTGAACTGCAAGACCTAGGCTTTCTTTTCTTGTATCTTTTCTATAACAATGGAAGTCGGGGTTTCCAAAAAATAACAAATTGGTCCTCATTAAAATGGAGCTGGAAATGTTTTGCTGGTAACATGCTTTACAAAAATGAGAGAATCTTATTGTAAATCAATTCCAGGGCCCAGCTGTCCCAGAGTTCAGGCTGGGAAGCTCCAGGATAAAAGGTAGTCTGTATTTGGGGGGAAAACTAAAACAATTTATTACTTCTGTAATGGATGAAGTGCTTATCTTGTCAGAGAATTTTAGAGTTGTAAGGAATCTCAGAGTTCACTTAACCCAGTCCCTTCCTGGAATAATAATCCCTTCCCCAGCATCCCTGACATATGGACAACTTATCTCCACTTGAACACTTCCATCTCACTCCTATTAAAAAATATTGTGGTTAGATATACATAACAAAATTAGCCATTTTAACCATCCTTATGTGTACATTTCAGTGGCATTCAGTTCAGTTGTTTGGTGACTGTCATCACTCTCCATCTGCAGAGCTTCTTTGATTTTCCAAATTGAAACTCTGTACCCATTAGATGAGAATGCTCCATTCCTTCCTCCCCCTCAACCTCTGGCAACCACCACTCCACTTTCTACGTCCATGAATTTGATGACTCTAGATATTTCACATGATTGGAACCATAGTATTTGTCCTTTTGTGACTGGCTCGTTTTACTTGGCATAATGTCTTCAGAGTTTAGCCATGTGTCAGAATTTCCTTCCATTGTGCATATATACTACATTTTATTTATCCATTCATCTGAACATGGGCACTTGGCTTGCATCCACTTTTGACTATTATGAATAATGCTTCTTTGATCCTATGTGAACAAATATATGCTTAAGTTCCTGCTTTAAGTTATTTTGGGTATATACCCAGAAATAGAATTGCTAAATCGTATGGTGATTCTATGTTTAATTTTTTTAGGAAACGCTACCCCATTTCCCACAACAATTGGACCATTTTACATTCCCACTAACAATGCACAAGAGTTCCAATTTCTCTACATTCTCACCAATGCTTGTTATTTTCTGTTTTTTAAATTCCTTTTAAAACAATGTAATATAATTGTAATATCTTGTACTCTGACTTGAAACTTGGCTCAATCACATATTTGCTGTGCGAGTATAGATAAATTATTTAATCACTCTCATTTTTTTATTCAGTTTGTATTTTTTGTAAAATATGATTAGTAAAGGAGATGTTGATAATAATAACCTTATTAAATTATGAGGAGGAATGAGACAATTCATTTAAAACACATTTTGATATCTAAAAATTGTAGGCCATCAGTGGATATTGGCTTCTGGGTTTTTGGTGGCAATTGATTAGATCATTCTATTTGCGGGGGTGGGGGAAGGAATCTTATTGTTAAATTATCTTCTTTATTTTCAATTAAAATCTGCTTTGCTGTAACTTCTGTAACTTGTGTAATGGTTACCTTCAATCCATCAATCCTGTTTCTGCTCTTTATAGCCTCACAGAATAAACCATATCTTCCGTCTGTGTATCATTTGTCTGATATTTGAAAAACAGCCATCAGTCATTCACTAGTCTTCTGCTTTGGCCAAGCATTCTGGGTTTCTTCTACTGTTTCTTAAGTAATGTGGTTTCTAGATCTCTCATCATGTGCCTCAACCAGTTCTTTCTGTACCATAGTTTGTCTGGTAGAAAAAAGGAATAAAGTGACTGGAAATGTCACACCCCCCTCCCTCAACATTCTTTTGAGTTTATTCCCTAACAGTGATGTCCATAAGGAAGAATGGATCTGTAGATGTTGATGAATCAGTTCAATAGACTAAGCTTCCCCTCATTCCTTCCCAACATTTTTTTTTCACTACTCAGAATGCCCGAGGACTTGCTTTTATTTGTAGCACTTGCTTTTATTCAGTTTAGGATCAGTCTTGTATCATTTCACATATTCTCCATTTGGTTTTTTTCTCTGAAAAATACCAGTGCTGTTTCTGAAAGTTCCCAAGTAATCAAATGAATCCTGCATTTTTCTGATTAATATCCCTAATTTATCTAAATATTTTTTCATTATAAGCTCTGCCATGCAAGAAGACTTTTCAGTTTTATTATGGACCTTTTGAGAACAAAAATCTTAAATCTCTTTTCAAGAGAGGGGAAGTTGTATTTTTTGTAGGATAAAATAATTGAATGGTATTCTCTCTTGGCAACTCAGCTGTGTGTTTGAAAACCTAGTTCCTGAGGTATCATCCTCAAAATCACATGTCATATGTTTATATTTTTAAAAAGGTAAAAGCCAGAGTTTTTTCCTTTCTATAAAAACAAAAGTAGTGAAGAAGAAGGGATAACAACTCACTTTCTTGGCATTTTAATAGAGTACTCAGAATACTCCCAACATAAGGCACTATTCTAGTTGAAAGGTATATTAAAACTATGTGTAAACTCAAACCCTGGCTTTAGGGCAGGACTAGTAGTTTCACTTACAATTGATGTACATAAGCTTTACGACATGGGTTTTATAACTTCTTTAGCCACTCAGAACATTAAAAAAAAATATCCAAAGTTGTAGCCATTTTTCCAATATTTACAGCTGCCAGATTGCTGACATGCAGCTAAATAAGGTCTTATTTTGCAAAATCAAATCCATGTGGTCACTTCTTAATTAGCCTGTTTGTCATAAATGCCTTTGGGGTGATGTCATCCATGCCTGGTGATGAGCATCCCAGCAGAGGCATTCTACACCTGGCAGTGTAGCAAACCAACCAGCCACCAGTGAAGAGTAGGGAGTGTCAGCTCTTCATCATTTTGATCACTATTGTCCCCCATGTCTAATTTGGGCTGTGTTGGTTGCACAGTGGTAAAGAATCCACCTGCCAGTGCAGGCTATACAAGAGATGTGGGTTCAATCCCAGGATTGGGAAGATCCCTTGGAGAAGGAAATGGCAACCCACTCCAGTATTCTTGCCTGGGGAACCCTACAGACAGAGAAGCCTGATGGGCTATAGTCCATGGGGTTGCAAAGAGTCAGACAAGACTGAGTATGTCAAGTTGGTGTATCCAGTGCAGCACAGTGTGACTTTGGTTACTTTGTGATTTAGTTGCTGTATCCATTAAGATCTGCTACCTTGAAGTTTGCAGACATTGGGAGTTAGTGCTTTTGAGTTTATTTAAGGTAAAGAATGGAAGACTTAGAAATATCTGCACAAAAAGATTGTGCAGATATTGCACAATTGGTAGCTGTTAACCTCTAAGCATATGAGAGAAGCCAGTCTACCATCACCAACATGGTTGTCATGGAATGTGATGACCCTTCTCTCCTCTAAATCACCTTTCTTGCTTGACTGACTGCCTCTCACAGTTCCCATTTCAGTGTGGAGCACATGACATGGCAATAGGAGAGGAAAATGTAAAAGATGGTGTAAAAGATTGGGTCTCCCAGTTCAGTTCAGTTCAGTTGCTCAGTGATGTCCAACTCTTTGCAACCCCATGAATCGCAGCACGCCAGGCCTCCCTGTCCATCACCAACTCCTGGAGTTCACTCAGACTCACGTCCATTGAGCCAGTGATGTCATCCAGCCATCTCATCCTCTGTCGTCCCCTTCTCCTCCTGCCCCCAATCCCTCCCAGCATCAGAGTCTTTTCCAATGAGTCAACTCTTCTCATGAGGTGGCCAAAGTACTGGAGTTTCAGCTTTAGCATCATTCCTTCCAAAGAACACCCAGGGCTGATCTCCTTCAGAAAGGACTGGTTGGATCTCCTTGCAGTCCAAGGGACTCTCAAGAGTCTTCTCCAACACCACACTTCAAAAGCATCAATTCTTCAGCACTCAGCTTTCTTCACAGTCCAACTCTCACATCCATACATGACCACTGGAAAAAGCATAGCCTTGACTAGACTAGACCAACTATTACTTTGTTGGCAAAGTAATGTCTCTGCTTTTGAATATGCTACCTAGGTTGGCCATAACTTTCCTTCCAAGGAGTAAATGTCTTTTAATTTCATGGCTGCAGTCACCATCTGCAGTGATTTTGGAGTCCCCCAAAACAACCCAAATTCCTTGACGTTTTATTTTAACATTATAACTTTGGGGCAGAATTTCCTTTGTCATATTGTTTTGTTTTGGGAACTTAAAAAAAAAAAAAACAACCCACAACTCTTGTAAATTTCAAACAAAATTTATAATGTAAGTAGTAGATTGTGCATTAAATGCCAGAGAATGGACAATAGGTTAATATATAATAGGTTAATTATGTCTTATAGACTTCAGCTCAGGATATTTGTGTTTAAAGAGATAGACTATTTCATACATTCTAGTAAAAAGAATTAGTTAGTGATGGTGTAAACAGAGGCCACTGTAAAGTAGGAGACAGAACCAAGGGTTCAAGTCTTAATTGGCCCCTTTTCAGCAGTGACTTTTGGCACTTCACTCTCTCATCCTTGGTTTTTGTGGGGTAGTAACACTATCCCATAAAAAGGGATGATAACACTTCAATAAATGTTTATGAAAGCATGCATACATGTTCTTTTCAAACTGTCGTTGATGCGTCGGGTTGTTCTGCTAGTTAGTGTTGTATGTGCTACAGTCCTCTCCCCCACTCCACTCTTCCTCTCTTGCTCATTGCTGTGACAGCTACCCCTTACCAGTGTGAGAGACACTGGGGAAGGTCCTGCCTCTATTGACCCATGTCCTCTTTACCTACCAGTCAGTGAGATTCAGCAAATATTAGGTCCCTAGTAAGTGCCTGGCACCAGAGGATGTGAAGATGAGTGCTCAAAACAAAACAAAGCAAAAAGAACATGCAGCAATATATAATGAACTATGTGTAGTTCCCCAAATTTACTCATCTCCCAGGGGCAGAAGAGCCTTTGGTTTGCCCAGCTAATGTCTACTTGTCCTTGAAGGCTTCAGAGTCAATGTCCCTTGGCAACCTGTGGAGGTCATTTCTATTGTTTGCCCACTGGCTCTGATCAGGTGCTCCTCCTCTGGGGTCCCATAACATGCTGGCATACCTCAAGGGAAACACTTATCTGAAGAAGGAATCATTTTGAGTGTGCATTTTAAAAAACTCCCCCATTTTGCACATGGTATAAAACACTTTAAGTACAAAAGGATATATGATAAGAGTGAGTTCTTCTTACCCCTGACTTGTAGCACCTCAGGTCCCCTTGTCAGATATAGACATTTCTCAATTTTTGTGTATCTTGTTTTATAGCTACTTTATATATACATACATATAAGAAAATACAGTATATATATATATGCACAAACATTATATATATTGCCAAAATTATATATATATAGCCACAAATATAAAAGTACAGGCATTTTTTCCTTTTTATACAAATTATATTTTTCTATATACATGATCAGTACTTTGCTCTTTTTAGAAAATGTAACTTAAAGATATATTTTGGTGATTTTTTCTTAATGAATACATACAGAGCTTCTTTATTCTTTTTAACAGGTACATTGTGTTCCACTGCAAATATTGGATAGGCCATAATTTATTTAACCAGTAACCATGTAGCTAGACGAGTAGGTTGTTTCTAATCTTTTTCTGTTATAAGCAATACTCAGATCAGATCAGATCAGTCGCTCAGTGGTGTCCAACTCTTTGCGACCCCATGAATCGCAGCACGCCAGTCCTCCCTGTCCATCACCAACTCCCGGAGGTCACTCAGACTCACATCCATCGAGTCAGTGATGCCATCCAGCCATCTCATCCTCTGTCGTCCCCTTCTCCTCCTGCCCCCAATCCCTCCCAGCATCAGAGTCTTCTCCAATGAGTCAACTCTTCACATGAGGTGGCCAAAATACTGGAGTTTCAGCTTCAGCATCATTGCTTCCAAAGAAATCCCAGGGCTGATCTCCTTCAGAATGGACCAGTTGGATCTCCTTGCAGTCCAAGGGACTCTCAAGAGTCTTCTCCAACACCACAGTTCAAAAGCATCAATTCTTCGGCGCTCAGCCTTCTTCACAGTCCAGCTCTCACATCCATACATGACCACAGGAAAGACTTGACTAGGCGAACCTTTGTTGGCAAAGTGATGTCTCTGCTTTTGAATATGCTATCTAGGTTGGTCATAACTTTCCTTCCAAGGAGTAAGCATCTTTTAATTTCATGGCTGCAGTCACCATCTGCAGTGATTTTGGAGCCTCCCAACATAAAGTCTGACACTGCTTCCACTGTTTCCCCATCTATTTCCCATGTAGTGATGGGACCAGATGCCATGATCTTCGTTTTCTGAATGTTGAGCTTTAAGCCAACCTTTTCACTCTCCACTTTTTCTTTCATCAAGAGGCTTTTTAGTTCCTCTTCACTTTCTGCCATAAGGGTGGTGTCATCTGCATATCTGAGGTCATTGATATTTCTCCCAGCAATCTTGATTCCAACTTGTGTTTCTTCCAGTCCAGCGTTTCTCATGATGTACTCTGCATATAAGTTAAATAAACAGGGTGACAATATACAGCCTTGACATACTCCTTTTCCTATTTGGAACCAGTCTGTTGTTCCATGTCCAGTTCTAACTGTTGCTTCCTGTCCTGCATACAGATTTCTCAAGAGGCAGATCAGGTGGTCTGGTATTCCCATCTCTTTCAGAATTTTCCACAGTTCATTGTGATCCACACAGTCAAAGGCTTTGGTATAGTCAATAAAGCAGAAATAGATGCTTTTCTGGAACTCTCTTGCTTTTTCGATGATCCAGCGGATGTTGGCAATTTGATCTCTGGTTCCTCTGCCTTTTCTAAAACCAGCTTGAACATGAGGAAGTTCACGGTTCACATATTGCTGAAGCCTGGCTTGGAGAATTTTGAGCATTACTCTACTAGCGTGTGAGATGAGTGCAATTGTGTGATAGTTTGAGCATTCTTTGGCATTGCCTTTCTTTGGGACTGGAATGAAAACTGACCTTTTCCAATCTTGTGGCCATTGCTGAGTTTTCCAAATTTGCTGGCATATTGAGTACAGCACTTTCACAGCATCATATTTCAGGATTTGGAATAGCTCAACTGGAATTCTATCACCTCCACTAGCTTTGTTCGTAGTGATGTTTTCTAAGGCCCACTTGACTTCACATTCCAGGATGTCTGGCTCTAGGTCAGTGATCATACCATCATGATTATCTGAGTCGTGAAGATCTTTTTTGTACAGTTCTTCTGTGTATTCTTGCCACCTCTTCTTAATATCTTCTGCTTCTGTTAGGTCCATACCATTTCTGTCCTTTATCGAGCCCATCTTTGCATGAAATGTTCCTTACGTTGAGAATATTGTATAAATATAATTTCATACATATTTCAGAGCATCTGTAAGATAAATTCCTAAAAGTAGAATTGCTATTGACAAGGTATTTGCATTTAAAATTTTCATAGATGTTGCCAAATTGTATCAATTTATTCTCCTACCTGGCACCCCACCCCAGTACTCTTGCCTGGAAAATCGCATGAACGGAGGAGCCTGGTAGGCTGCAGTCCATGGGGTCGCTAAGAGTCGGACAAGGCTCAGCAACTTCACTTTCACTTTCATGCACTGGAGAAGGAAATGGCAACCCATTCCAGTGTTCTTGCCTGGAGAATCCCAGGGACAGGGGGAGCCTGATGGGCTGCCATCTATGGGATTGCGCAGAGTCAGACACGACTGAAGCAACTTAGCAGCAGCAGCAGCATTCTCCTATCTATCAATATAAGGATCCCTATTTCCTTACATCCCTCCCAGTATAGAGAAATAACAAGCGCTTCTTAAATTCCTAATCTGATTCGGAGAAAATCACATCACATTGACATTTTAATTTACATTTCTTACATTATCAAGTGATTTTAGTATGGTTTCATGTGTGTGAAAACCACATGTTTTCTTATTTTTAAATTGTCTATTCATTCCATTTGCCCTCTTAAATATTTTGTTCTTGGTTTTTTCCCCCTTGCTTATCTGTAAGAGGTTTTGTTTACTATTATGACCGCTGGCCTTTGCCTTTTGAGTTGTAATAATTTTTTCTTCCTAGTTTCTTCTTTTTTCCTTATTGAATATTTTAAATGCAATCCGATGTATCATCTTTCTTTTTATAGCTTTTAGATTTGTGTCAAACTTTGAAAAGCCCTTTTCACTCCAAGATTGCTAAGTAAAATAATCCTGTGTGCTAAGGATACGCTTGCTTGATGGGGTCCTTGAAGCAGCAGGTCAGGAAAAATGAGGGCAGCAGAGAAGGCTTGTAGGGGAGGCCTGAGAAGAGGGAGGACTCTGGGGCTGATGACAGCTATGGGACCTCCACTGTGACCTCGGGGGAGGCAGCGTAACAGGACCCATCAGCTCGCTTCCTTCTCCCATGCAGTTCCACCAGCTGCAACAAATCCCTCCAAATACCTTGGACTTCCCTGACTGAAAATGGATGCCCACATTCCATTCCATGGGGAAGGTATACACCTTCCCTGAGCAAAGCAGCTATTGAGAACATTGTCTTATCAGCAGGCGATCAAGTAGCCCATCATGGTAGGTGACACACATGAGCGAACAGGCCACCCCATCCATCACGTCCACAGTAGCGCTGGTTGTTCCCGTTCACTGCCAGTGACCAGGAAGGCCTCCTGAAATGCTGCTGTTTGACAGCTCTGGGAGGAGGGAGAGCCCTCCCTTTTCATATAAGAGGGGCTCTTTGGCAAATCCAAAGCATGCTCTTGCATTGTTGTGTAAAGTTCCCATGCCTGCAGCCACAAATACCCAGCTGCTTAAAGGCTGTAGGTAGAACTACATTTCAGATACAGATATCAACACCTGGGAACCAATTCCAACTATTTCCATCAGGTTTGAAAACCAAAACAGACATGGCAGATTGATGGTGGAAGAGAAGAGTCACAAAATTAACTACATGCAAAGTTACTTTTCTTTCTGATCAAAGAATGAAGGAAAGGAATATTGCACAAGGGGAATGACCAAGTGACCAAGTCAGTATTCTTTGAATCGCAATTGCTCTAAGTTGAGTCTGTGTTTACAAATGGGTGAATATCATTCCTTGTAGATCGTTGTGTAAAAGGATCCTGTACTTTTGCATCTCTTCAGTCTAATCAAATGAGCTGTCCACATGCAACCCTATCTGACAAGGGAGGTTCACCCTGGTTGGTGGCACTCCATCCTGCTTCACAGCAAGGAAAGGAGGCTCCTGCCCCATTTGTCTCTTGCCTTTAGTTTCTCAAACTGGTTTCTAATGCACGAGAATATTTCAAATTTGGTCAGTTTATTTAGTGGAAAGACTGTGGGCTTTGGAATCAGAAAGACTGGATTCAAAGCCTGACTTTTTCACTCTATGACTTTAGTGTAGTTCTTAACCTCATTGAGCCTTAGTGTTCTCAGCTGTAAATGGGTATCTATAACCCACAAATAATGCACATAACAAACCATCCCATAATTTAGTGACCAGAAGCAACAAGCATTTATTTATCTCATGAGTCAGTGTGTTGGCTGGATGGTTCTTTGGTCTGAACTGGGCCAGGCTGGTCTCAACACCTTCTTGTAAGCCAAAGCAAGTAATGAAGTTCAGCTCAGATTCAAGCAGGGGAAGTAGGCTGCATCTCTTCATGGGAAAAACTGCAGAAATATGCAGGTACAGGGAGGAATGAATTGTGGCCATTTCCATATACTCATTACTTCATACATATAAATGTGATAACATATGAGGAGTGCAGCTATTATATCACTTATACATTCAGAAGACATTTGTTGAGTGCCTGCTATTGTGTACAAGTCAACAGCTCCTGCTATGCATGATGTAGAGTTAAGTCAGACCTCATTTCCAGCCTCTATAAGCCTACAATCTTAGTAAAGAACACTGAAGCAATTGTAGGTCACCTTACAAAGTGTAAAGTGTCTTAAGAGAGGAATTGATAAAACAATATGTGATCTCAGAAGAGGGAGAGATTAAGAGGCTCTGGGAAAAGATTCTGGCCCCAACTTATGCTCTGCTTAATGTTTCCCTCTATTTAATTTTAATTATTGATCTCCCCAGGCTATCAATAATGACATGGTCCAGACGGGCAAAACATTTTAAACTGGAGCAATTTGAGGCAAATTAAGTATTTGAAAATTGCCAGCCGTTTAGATCCAACACGCCCAGGCTAATGTGGCTGGAGCAAAAGAATCTTACTATCTTGTAGGATAATAGTAATCCTTCTAAATTTACCTCTGATTAAAATAATTTCCACTAATCCAGGCACCCCTCAATCCCATTAACTTAAACAGTTGGTTTCCAGGGACAGGCAGAAAATACAAATTATACATTCAGTAGATTTTTTCTGAAAACAGTTTTAAAAAAATGTTTACTCCCCACTCTTTGAAACTTTGAAATGACTGAATTAACAGTGTGCTAGAGGGGATTAGAGAAAACCCAAACCTTAATACTGGAGATGAGATTTCACCAGCAGGGTAACAGCTTATGTGGAGCCAGGTTTGGGTGAGGGAAGATGGTGCTTGCATTCTCCTGGCACTTGATGACACGCCAAGGGACGTTAGGCAACTTCTCTGGCTGAGTCTGGGTTTCTTCAGCTCCAACCAGGGTATGATTATCTCGGGCCTTGATCCTTCACATGTGGAGTCATGAGCTAATGTCTGTTCTGTGTACAGGCTTTCTTGAAAGGAAAAGTGCTACCTAAATACAAGGTACTTGTATTACTGTGAGGTGCTTGAAATCTTAATAGCTTTTTCAACTGTGTCCAAAGTGGCCTTCTCTTTGTAAATGCTTTAAGTGGATGAGAATCAAAGCTGAAAAGGGTTTTGTTCCTCCCACTTTGTATGCCTAGAGTCAGAGGACTGCTCATTTTTAGAGTGTGTCCAGTTTCCTATGTGGTGAAGAGCTTCACAAACATAAAAATCCCAGCCCCAGATCCATGTAATGGAGATACTGGTGGAGATAAAACTGCCCTGCTCTTCACAGGATGATAATTTTCCTCCCACGATTCCAGTTGGCCAAATTGTTGGTCAACCAATTAAGAGGACTGTCTAGTTAAACATAAATACTTTGCTTTGAAAGACTTTCAAGTGGTACCAATTTTGTCCTTGGTTAATATTCAATGGGCTCTCTCAGTATTGATGAGATTTCTGACTACTTTGAGATTTTATGACAAAAACAAGAATTAAGTTTAAATCAGCCAACTCCCCTTACCTTAGATTCTTAAATTACATTAAATTTCTCAATTCAGTTAAACTTTTTTGTGTTGTTTGGATTTTTTGGCAGGCATATCATTATATGAGTTTCCCCACACTGGTGGGCTGTAGAGAACTGATGCTAGACTGGTTATATAAGACCCACTTTGGGAGATTTAATAGTTTAGGGATAGGAGGTCCAAGAATCTGTGTTTGTCTAATATGCTTCTCAGCTGGGTTTGGGAATTGCTGCATTAAATACCCCTCAAGTTGTATCTATGGTAAATAAAATAGTCTTTACCAATCAGTGATAGCTGCTACTCTGCTGGGCACTGAACTCATCTTTGAATATTTTCCTAGTTAATCCTCATCACAGTCCTACAAGCTCACTACTAGTATGCCTATTTTATGCATGAGGGACTGAGGTTTAGAAGTATGAAATAATTTGCCTGAAGTCATAAGTTAGTGTGTGACAGACTCAGTATTTGATCATGTCTGATTCTGAAGTCAATATAACCCTTTCATTCACCCCTGTGCCATAGTGCTTCTCATCTAGCATGTTACATGATCATGTCAGAACCAGGTAGGACACAAAGGAAGCATGAGACATGATCTTTGCCCTCAAGATGTTTACCAGGTAATCTGAGTGAAAGGAAGAACGCTTACTGATGACTGAAAGACACTTGGATCATAGAATTGAGGGCAGGCTGCAAAGTAGAAAATTAGAAGAAAACTGCAGTCTTTGTCTTCAATAGAAAGCTGAATATCACTGAGTTAGCAGATTTATTATATTTTCCTACTAAACTGCATGTTGTTTTGCTGTGATTTAAACATAGTTTAAGGAAGGAAACAGAGGTATCTTATTTGAACTTCAAACACGAGAAAGATTTTATTGATGTCAGCACTACACTATTTCAAGGAGATGAAATTTGTGCATCAAGTATTCTGTTTTATATATTCCATTTTTTATTGGTCTGGCTAGAGCAGAAGTTATTTAGCTTGTGTGTAGTATTATGTTGAATGGACAACTATTTTCTCTCTTTCTAGAGCCAAGTATAAATCAGAAAGGTAAAAGGAACTAGAAATTTAGAAACTCTTCGGTTACACTAGCCCTCCATTACTAGGAGATACTTATGTTGCTAAGGAGATAAAGACACAAAAGACCCACTCCTGGTTAAAAAATCGATTTAGGAAGTGCACAGGGCTGGAGCTAAATCACTAAAGCTGGAAGAGATGTTCCCTGTTTCTAATAGGAGACTCATATTAGTAGCCAAGTTCTGTAGGCAAGGGCAGTTACACGACTATGGCAAGTGAAGACATACCCACTGCAGAGGTCTCAATCTTTGTTCACTTTTTGCAGAAGTCAATCCTGTTCGATTAAAAGGAGGAAATTAGATTATTCATGCTCCTTGTGTCCATTAAGCATCTGGCACTCCATAAACCACATCCATAAATTACATCACCAAAGTCTTTGGTCAGGACAGGGTCTTCTGAGACTGTGCTAAGCCCCTTTACCTCCCCTACCCTCATTAACCCCCTTCCCCACTGCCAATCTCCATCCCATACATAGTGCTTATCATATGGTGTTTTAATTCTTTATTTACTTCTCTGTGTCCCTACCACACAGTGATTTCCATGAAGAAAACAAGTCGATTTTGTTCACTAGTATGTTCCAGCACCTGGAGAAGGCAATGGCACCCCACTCCAGTACTCTTGCCTGGAAAATCCCATGGACAGAGGAGCCCAGTAGGCTGCAGTCCATGGGGTCACTAAGAGTTGGACACGACTGAGCAACTTCACTTTCACTTTTCACTTTCATGCATTGGAGAAGGACATGGCAGCCCACTCCAGTGTTCTTGCCTGGAGAATCCCAGGGACGGGGGAGCCTGGTGGGCTGCCGTCTGTGGGGTCACACAGAGTCGGACACGACTGAAGTGACTTAGCATAGCATAGCATGTTCCAGCACCTAGATAGGACTTGACTGGTCACGTACAGAGTAGGTACTCCGTAAATATTTGTCAAGTGAATGAATGGATGGATGAATTAATAAATAAGTGAATATGATCACATTAAACTCCAGGTGAAAGTAAGCAATTTTTAAAGAAATCCTTTGCAGCCATCTAGTTTTCTAAATTGTATGCTAATACACTATGGCTTTACTGGCATAACTTAATTTTCTTCCCATTGCATATAGAACTTAACCAAGACTTCCTTTGTTTTGCAAAAAAAAAAAAAAACTCTCAGGCTGTCATGGAATTGCAGCTAGGAAAGCATCTTCCTCGGATCTCTTGTTTCTTTTGAGATGTGGGTGACTGAATTGACCAGGGACAATTATAGAGTAATAGACTTCTATTACAGAAAGGATGATAGAATATGAAATGAAAGTGTGTGTGGGCCATACAAAGGGGGAAAATAAATGGCAAACCCCAAAAGACAAAGACAGATGACACAGCAGGAGGATAAGAAGCAAAAACTGCCAGGAGGTGCTTTTGAGGGGAAAAGCCTATAAGGAAGAGCAGTCAAGTAGAAACAAGAAGAAAAGAGTGAAGTTTGTTGATGTCATTCGAAATCTGAGGTGTTTGCAGCACCCTAAAGGAAATGAAATAAAACCTCTCTAGGAAGATAAGACCAATTTCTAAGCTAAACATTTTTCAACATGCTTCCTTCTTTTTTTAACTGTCTTTGCTAGCTTGTTCTGAAGCCAGAAATAAAGTAGCTCTTTTGTTGCACTAAGCATCCATGAAGTCTAGTGGCACCATGGGTGGATGAGGGAGTGCTAACTTTGGGTCTGTACATTTGAACTCCTCATTGGGGAAGATTAAGGTCTGAGCCATCTGGAAGTTTCTCTTAACTTTGTACTAGCCCCGGGAAGAACCTGCCTTCCCAGTGATTAGTTGAGATGTTTCCTTTTTTTCTTTACAGAAAACAAACAAACCAACCAACCTAGAAGCCCCTGGATTTTGACATTATTGTTTGTTTCCTTCTTGAAGAAAGCAGCTTCTGGACAACTGAGTGTGCCCATTGTTGATTTATGTGCATGTCCCTTAGTGTACTGTAATATTTCTAATACGCAGGCCTCCTCCCAGACTGTAAAAGTCTTTCACAAATTCTGACCTTTTCAGGTTTCTATCCCCAAACTGGAGGTTGTACTATTCCTCAGTGCTGCCTTGGAACCCTCTGATGACCTCTATTGTACCTCTCATCACAGATTTATATTTAGACTAAGTCAAACTTATTTAACACGTTTTCTAACTTGTTTGCTTATTATTGCCTCTTGCATGCAACCCCTTTGTTCTAGATCCAACTTCCCTCTTACTAAAATACAAAAAAATAAGCACAAAAGGCTACAAGTATGTTTGAAACAGTTTTATTTTTAACAGGAAGAAAATGGAAACAACTAAATGTCCAAGGTGAATGGTTACAGTGCGGTAGTATATCTGAGCTGTGGAATACTACTCAGCAGTATAAAAAGAATAATCCATTGATACAAGAAATTGGGTAGCCCTCAAGGCCTTATGTGAGTCTGTTTATATCACATTCTTGAAACAAAGGAATTATAGAAATGGAGACCAGATTAGTGGTTGCCAGGGATTAGAAATGGTTAGGAGTGAGGGATAAGGATGACTCTTAAAGGGGTAGCATGAGGGAGATCTTTGCAGTAATGACATAGCTCTTCATCTTGATTGCAGTGATAGTTATACAAGTCTATAGTTGTAATTAAATTACAGAGTACTGTACACATACATTGTAACAATGTGAAATTCCAGGTTTTTCTAATTTATTTTTTAAATGTTTAATTATTTTTCTTATTTGGCCATGCTGGGTCTTAGTTGTGTCACACAGGATCGTTGATCTTCATTGCAGCATGCATGGCCTTTTGAGTTGTGGCATGCAGAATCTTTTTTTTTTCCAGTTGCGCCATCTGGGATCTAGTTCCCTGAGTAGGCATTGACCCCGGGCCCCGTGAAGAGTCTTAACCAGTGGACCACCAGGGAAGTTCCAGATTCTAAGTTTTGAAAACATGAATGCATAAAACGTGGTCCACTGGAGAAGGGAACGCAAACCACTTCAGTATTCTTGCCTTGAGAACCCGTGAACAGTATGAAAAGGCAAAAAGAAGGCACTCAAAGATGAACTTGTCAGGTTGGTAGGTGCCCAATATGCTACGGGAGGTCAGTGGAGAAATAACTCCAGAAAGAATGAAGAGAAGAAGCCAAAGCAAAAACAGTACCCAGTTGTGGATGTAACTGGTGATGGAAGTAGAGTCCGATGCTATAGAGAACAATATTGCATAGGAACCTGGAATGTTAGGTCCACTAATCAAGGCAAATTGGAAGTGGTCAAATAGGAGATGGCAAGAATGAACATCAACATTTTAGGAATCAGCAAACTAAAATGGACTGGAATGGGTAAATTTAACTCAGAGGACCATTATATCTACTATTGTGGGCAGGAATCCCTTAGAAGAAATGGAGTAGCCATCATAGTCAACAAGAGAGTCTGAAATGCAGTAATTGGATGCAATCTCAAAAATGACAGAATGATCTCTGTTTGTTTCCAAGGCAGACCATTCATATCACAGTAATTCAAGTCTATGACACTACCCAGTAATACTGAAGAAGCTGAAGTTGAATGGTTCTAGAAGACCTACAGGACCTTTTAGAACTAACACCCAAAAGAGATGTCCTTTTCATTATAGGGGACTGGAATGCAAAAGTAGAAAGTCAAGAGATACCTGGAGTAACAGGCAAATTTGGCCTTGGAGTACAAAGCAAAGCAGGGCAAAGGCTAACAATTTTGCCAAGAGAACGCACTGGTCATGGCAAACACCTTCATCCCACAATACATGGACATCACCAGATGGTCAACAATGAAATCAGATTCATTATAGTCTTTGAAGCCAAAGATAGAGAAGCTCTATACAGTCAGCAAAAACAAGACCAGGAGCTGACTGTGGCTCGGATCATGAACTCCTTATTGCCAAATTCAGACTGAAATTGAAGAAAGTAGGGAAAACCACTAGACTATTCATGTATAACCTAAATCAAATCCCTTACGATTATACAGTAGAAATAACCAATATATTCAAGGGATTACATCTGATAGAGTGCCTGAAGAACTATGAATGGAGGTTCGTGACATTGTACAGGAGGCAGCAATCAAGACCATCCCCAAGAAAAAGAAATGAAGGGAGACAAAATGGTTGTCTCAGGAGGCCTTACAAATAGCTGAGAAAAGAAAAGATGTGAAAGGCAAAGGAGAAAAGGAAAGATATACCTATCTGAATGCAGAGTTCCAAAGAATAGCAAAGAGAGATAAGAAAGCCTTCCTCAGTGATCAATGCAAAGAAATGGAGGAAAACAATAGAATGGAAAAGACTAGCGATCTCTTCAAGAAAATTAGAGATACCAAGGGAACGTTTCATGCAAAGATGGGCACAATAAAGGACAGAAATGATATGGACCAAACAGAAGCAGAAGAGATTAAGGAGAGGTGGCAAGAACACACAGAAGGACTATACAAAAAAGATCTTCATGACCTAGATAACCACGATGGTGTGATCACTCACCTAGAGCCAGACATCCAGGAATGCAAAGTCAAGTGGGCCTTAGGAAGCATCACTGCGGTCAAAGCTTGTGAAGGTGATGGAATTCCAGTTGAGCTATTTCAAATCCTAAAAGACGATGCTGTGAAAGTGCTGCACTCAATATGCCAGTAAATTTGGAAAACTCAGCAGTGGCCACACGACTGCAAAAGGTTAGTTTTCATTCTAATCCCAAAGAAAGACAATGCCAAAGAATGTTCTAACAACCACACAGTTGCACTCATCTCACACATTAGCAAAGTAATGCTCAAAATTCTCCAAGCCAGGCTTCAACAGTTCCAGATGTTCAAACAACTTCCAGATGTTCAAACTGGATTTAGAAAAGACAAAGGAACCAGAGATCAAATTGCCAACATCTATTGAATCATCAGAAAAGAAGAGAGTTCCAGAGAAACATCTACTTCTGCTTTATTGACTATGCCAAAGCCTTTGACTGTGTGGATCACAACAAACTGTGGAAAACTCTTCAGGAGATGGGAATACCAGACCACTTTACCTGCCTCCTGAGAAATCTGTATGCAGGTCAAGAAGCAACAGTTAGAACTGGACATGGAACAACAGACTGGTTCCAAATAGGGAAAGCAGTACGTCAAGGCTGTATATTGTCACCCTGATTATTTAACTTCTCTGCAGAGTACATCATGAGAAATGCTGGGCTGGATGAAGCCCAAGCTGGAATCAAGATTGCTGGGAGAAATATCAATAACCTCAGATATGCAGATGACACCACCTTTATGGCAGAAATTGAAGAAGAACTAAAGAGCCTCTTGATGAAATTGAAAAGGCTCAACATTCAGAAAACTAAGATCATGGCCTGCAGTCCCATTACTTCATGGTAAAATGATGGGGAAACAGTGACAGACTTTATCTTTTAGGGCTCCAAAATCACCTAGGATGGTGACTGCAGCTGTGAAATTAAAAGACGCTTGCTCCTTGGAAGAAAAGTTATGACCAACCTAGACAGCATATTATAAAGTAGAGATATTACTTTGCCAACAAAGGTCTGTCTAGTCAAAGCTACGGTTTTTCCAGTAGTCATGTATGGATGTGAAAGTTGGACTATAAAGAAAGCTGAGCACCAAAGAATTTATGCTGTTGAATTGTGGTGTTGGAGAAGACTCTTGAGAGTCCTTTGGACTGCATGGAGATCCAATCAGTCTATCCTAAAGGAAATCAGTCCTTAATATTCATTGGAAGGACTGATGCTGAAACTGAAACTCTAATCCTTTGGCCACCTGATGTGAAGAACTGGCTCATTGGAAAAGACCCTGATGCTGGGAAAGATTGAAGGCAGGAGGAGAAGGTTATGACAGAGGATGAGATGATTGGGTGATATCACTGACTCAATGGACATGTGTTTGAGTAAGCTCCAGGAGTTGATGATAGACAGGGGAAGCCTGGCATGCTGCAGTCCATGGGGTCATAGAGTTAGACATGACTGAACGACTGAACAGAACTGAACTGAACAGAATATATAAGTTTAATTGGAGAGAAACTGGGTGAAAGGTACATGTGACCTCTTTGGTCTTTACACACACTTTTGATTTCTTGTGGGGACATTTTTCCCTATCCTAGCCAAGTCTTAGGTAGACTCAAGCACCCTAGCAACTTCTCTGGATACTGGCGGAAGTATTTCAAGCCCCTCCCTCAGAGTGGGGAGATCTCCCAGGCTCTCATAAAGGCTTTAGGCAAGAACACAGATCTTCCTCTGGCCAAAGGTTGATTTTCCAATGAGTATTGTTAATGCAGCCCGTAGCCTGAGGGACCTGTGTTTATAGGTATCTTCTCTATCAGCTTCTACTGAACTGTTTTCTTCTTTTTTGACACCTGAGAAAGTCCTTTCCTTTCAGTTATCAGCTATACATTATATTTTTTCTTGTGGTATTTTACTCAGTACTCTTGATGTTTTTAATTGTGGTGAGGGTGTGGGTTCTGACGTGTGGGAAGAGGAGTCCCTATCTGTCCATTTCTGTGGTAAAGAACATGCCTGACGGTTCAGGAGATGTAAGAGGTGCAGGTTCAATCCCTGAGTCAGGAGGATCCCCAGAGAAGGAAATGGCCACCCACTCCAGTATTCTTGCCTGGAGAATCCTATAGACAGAGGAGCCTGGTGGGCTATGGTCCATGTGGTTGTGAAGAGTGGGACATGACTGAAATGACTTAGCACACAGCACTCCTCTCCCAATAGACTGTAAGTTTTTAAAAATGTTATGGACCAGGTCAAGTTTTTACATCCCAGTTCTTATACCTAGAAAGTGTTACTTGTATTGAATGAATGAATGAATGAATGAGTGAATCTCTACAGTTCCATGGAAGAGACCCCAACTATGGTAGTTTTTAAGTAAGGTAATTTTCAAAAATACGTGTATTCATTTTGAAGAAGATGTGTGTCATTATGGTGCTTTGTGTAACATAATTCCTTTAAATACAAGAATTACATATGACCCGTAGTATTAATTCAACAGATTTAAAGAAGGAAATAATATTTCCAAAGGAAAAAAGACGTTTAAGTGTGATTCAGAAAGGATCTCCTCTCTGGAACAGAGGAGGGCTTAAGCTAGAGAGCAAGTGGTTATGTCTTTTGGCATTTTACGCCCCCTGTTTTGGCATAATTGGAGACACAAGCTCTGCTGTCAGACTGCCTGGGTTTGAACACAATTCCCACCCCTCCCCAGCACCCTGAGTAGACAGGTGCCCTGATTCTCTACCTCAGGCTCTCCAATCTTGGAATGAAGTTAATAATGGTACCTCCTTATGGAATTGTTGAGAAGATCTCTTGAGTGTCAGCTTCTCAGACACTGAGAGGACAGTGGACAACTTTTTTGTTTTTGCAATTCTCTATGTATAAAAATATGAATAATACTACAGAATTTGGTATATTTTAAATTTCTCTTCAGCAGACTAATGACTGCCACATGAACCATAATTGTGCCATTTACAAGGTCTTTATAGATTTTATTAAAAATGTGTAGGTGGTATCGATGGATATTGGAACAGTTTAAGGCTGCAGGATTGTGCCTTCTTTCTTTGTGACTGTTCTGGTAACTTGTTTTGAAGATTGCATTAGCCGTCCAAATTTAAGGTCACTGAGGATTAGGTCACTGTAGACACTGAGCATAGTAATTCTCCACCTCTGCGTATCATACACTGGGTGAGGGAAATAGACTTTCCTCTCCCAGAGTGAAGGAGCCCCTTGTGCAGGACCCTAGATGTGGGATGATTGTGAACTGAGGGCTGGAGTAATGCTCAGGCTGACTCACCCCCGGAGCTGTTGGGGGATTTGGCCTGCCTGCCCTTCTTTTTTTTTTAAATTTAATTTTATTTAGCTTTACAATATTGTATTGGTTCCGCCACACATCAAAATGAATCCACCACAGGTATACATATGTTCCCCATCCTGAACCCTCCTCCCTTCTCCCTCCCCATACATTCCCCTCTGGGTTGTCCCAGTGCACCAGCCCCAAGCATCCAGTATCATGCATCAAACCTGGACTGGCGACTCGTTTCATATATGATGTTATACATATTTCAATGCCATTCTCCCAAATCATCCCATCCTCTCCCTCTCCCAGAGTCCAAAAGGCTTTTCTATACATCAGTGTCTCTTTTGCTGTCTTGTATATAGGCTTATTGTTACCATCTTTCTAAATTCCGTATATATGCGTTAGTATACTGTATTGGTGTTGTTCTTTCTGGCTCACTTCACTCTGTGTAATACTGCCTGCCCTTCTAAGGAGAGCAGACTGTGACTTTCCTTTTGTGAAGCTGACATACCTGGCTGTGGGCTTCTCCACTGAGGTGCTGGTAGGAGGAAGGAATCAAGGCCAAGAATGTTGTGTGTAAACTGACACTTCATACCAGAGATTTTGAAGTCTCCTTCCCACCTTCTTCCCCCAAATGATCACAAACAGAAGCCTTCTTTTACCACAGAAGACAGTGTGCCCCTTTTGTGTGACCGACGCTGGCTGTTTGGAAATTCCCTGTGCATCTCTCTAAACTCAGTTTCTAAGGAGACTTATTCTTACGGGCACAGTCAAGGGAAGATGGAGAGCAATGAGAAGGCAATATGCATTTATTTCTGTTTTCAAAATTTATTTTATTGAAGCATGCATTTATTCCCAAGCCATTTCTAAGGCTGTATCTATCTTAGAACTGTGATTTTGGCCAAGTCTCTAGACTGCCATGGGCCTAATTTTCTTCATCTGTCAGATGAGGAAGTTGTATCAGATAAGAGGATTAAAATATCTTTTGTTTAAAGCATTGGTGCCTTTTCCATACACCTGAATATGTAACGCAGAGAAATGTGGAATTGTTCCTGTTGAAGATGGAGCTATTGCCTGGGTCTCTTGTCTTTGTATGGGGAAGGCAATGGCACCCCACCCCAGTACTTCTGCCTGGAAAATCCCATGGATGGAGGAGCCTGGTAGGCTGCAGTCCATGGGGTCGCTAAGAGTCAGACACGACTGAGCGACTTCACTTTCTCTTTTCACTTTCATACGTTGGAGAAGGAAATGGCAACCCACTCCAGTATTCTTGCCTGGAGAATCCCAGGGACGGGGGAGCCTGGTGGGCTGCAGTCCATGGGGTCGCTAAGAATCGGACAAGACTGAGCGACTTCGCTTTCACTTTTCACTTTCATGCATTGGAGAAGGAAATGGCAACCCACTCCAGTGTTCTTGCCTGGAGAATCCCAGGGACGGGGGAGCCTGGTGGGCTGCGGTCTATGGGGTCGCACAGAGTCGGACACGACTGAAGTGACTTAGCAGCTTGTCTTTGTAACTGCAAATCCTCCAAGGTTCCCTGTAAGGATACTTCCAGAAATCCTTAGGCTTGAGTCATGACCTAGTTGAACTTGTAAGAAATTAGAATACTGAAAATAACACTACATGATACTTCAGTTTTATATCTAAGGAGAGAAGGACCCACATATGGATTCACATTAAAATGTGTACCCCTTTCAAAAAGTTATAAATTTGTGAACTCTGGGCAGGGGGAAGCCCCAGAGTGGTTGGTTATTAAACCGTGACACACAAGCAGCAAAAAACCTGCAAAAAACAAAACACAAAGCTTGCTAAATAAGTCTTTGGCCTCTAAGGCCCACCCAGCTATCACATGGTAAACTGAGTGTTACTGGTCAGAAAAGGCCCTCGGATAGCCACTTGTTCCCTCACACTTGGCCTTTGTGACCACTGGGCTGGCCACCAGTCTCATGAGAATGCTGGTTCGTGCCTGTGTAACCTCAACTTGTCACTGGATCAGGATACAGGATGTGGCGTGGCTGGGGGCTTCTTGGAAGAGCTTGTGCATCCTGTGAACATGGGGTCGCTCCCTGCCAACTGCTGAGATGAACCAGTAATCCTTGTGGAGAGCACAGGCTTTTATCAATGAGAAGGATTCAAGGCTTATTATTTTTTTTTCCTTTGCTCCAAATAACACTCCCACTGTTCAGGCTTAAATACCAAAACCTTATGGTTTGCAGAATCGGTGCCAAAAAGTCACTCATCAGTGAAACTGCAAAGATAATAGCTCCTATTGATCAACTCCGGAGAAGAATGGCTTGCCCTCCTGCAGAGGTCAGGAAAGATAAGGGATGGAGTTTTCTCAAACATGCTGCATTTGCCTAAATTGGATAAAACCACATAAAAACACTGATGTTCTAAGAGAACTGGTGACTGATTCAGGAAAACCTCACAAAATTAAAAGATCATCTTGGATTAGTAAGGCATGCAAAATAGAGTCTTTCTTAAAGTACAGCAAATGTGTTATTTCAAACTGAGACAGTGACACAGCCACTGAGCTAGAGTATATCCATGCAGAGTATGTGCATCTGCCTTTCTAGACAGAGGGAAAGGCACGAAAGATCTTACGTATCCACTCTATGCTGGGCACCCTCTCGGGTGCAGGACCCTTTGGTTGATAATCTACTCTAGTCCTTACCACATTTCCTATGAGATGGCTTGTATTGTCTCCATTTTCCAGATAAGAAAATAGTGGTCAAAAGATGTTAAGTAACTTGGTCCTGATCACAGCATTAATAAGTGGCAGAAATTAATATTTTAATGTAGGTGTGTATTTTCATTAAAAATTCTACTGTCTCCTAGTTGGCATGTATGAATTTGCTATTATCACAGTGATGTTACGCAAAGAGAGGCTGCTAGTCTGGTATTAAATATCTCATCCTTTTGTCACAGTAAAGAGAGTGAGAGAGGAACTGAATTCATCACTGGAGGTCCCGTAGGGTCAAGACTGGTGGTCACATCTCTCTAAGGCTGCTGCTGACCCTGGAATCGAGGCTGCTTAAATCAAGATGTGCTCAATTTTTCTCACTTAAGATTCAGTCTTCTTTTCAGGAGGTGAGGGGGAAGCTTATTAAACATCATTTTTGTGAGGGACAATTACTAACATTAAACTTTTCACATTAAATAATCCAGCCTTACTTTAAAAAAAAAAAAAAGCATAAGAAGATAATATTTGTCAGGGAGAATATTCATACTTAAAACTATTTTATCTGTTTTTATTATCATTTTATCTGAAGAGCTGAACATGTGGTTATCTCAAGGAATAGATCTTGAAGCTGAGAACAAAATTCCTCAGAATCATCACAATCAATTAATGAGGTTATGAATTGAAATTATCTTTTCTGTAGCCCAAGAACTGAGTGGTAATTAGTGTCCAGGGACACGTGGGGGAACAATTTTACTGTTAGCCGTGCCAAGAATCTATTCATTTGTCATCAGTCTCAAATTATATTCAATCAGCAATTCAAATTCAGGCTAGAAAAACCAAATGACATATAGCTAACTTTCTATAAAATTAATACTGTAAAATGAAACCTATGTTTCTGGCAATTTAGCTGTGAGCAGCAGTAAGATGAAGCTATGAAAATATTGAATGTAAATGCTGTCAAGATCTGTCTTAATCCCACCACTTCCCCACCCTTTGCTTCTTGCCTGAGTGGCCGCCGTGGCTGCCATGCTTCTATTCCCAAGCTCCCTGAAGTCTGGGTACTGGACTGCTTGATGAGCCTTTTTATAAGAGGACCACAATAGTCCAAAATACTGCAAACAAGGGGCCTTTATTCAAAGAGCCAAAGTGGGTGGCAGCAGCAGGGGGGTCAGAGTGGAGTTGTGGTTGGAGTCACACGTGGAGGGCTCTAGAATGTAGACAATTAGCACTTCCTGGTAAAATGACTTAGAAACACCCATTTCTAGGACAAGTGGTTGATAACAGGAGCACTGCCTTCTCCTGTGGTTGTCTGTTAAGCACTTTTCTTACTTGGGCAAATTTTCCTTTTTGGCTTCATATTTTGGAATTCTGTTTGCTGTAAGATCCCAGCCATACTGCCCATCTGACTTCGGTTCCCCTGAAAAGAATGTATGCTGTTGTTGGCTCAGGATGTGGGAGGTGACCGGGGCCTTTGGGGGTGGGTAGGTTTTGTGTGGCTTGTCTACTTTCTTTCCCACCTGTTTTCTTTCCCACCTGGACAGGGGAAGAAGAAAGCCAAGAAGGTCTGCACAAACCAAACAACCTCTTTGTCTCTACTGTGCATGGCAGGTTGATTAGAGACTCAGTAGACAAGCTAGAAGTGGCCTCTGCAAGGTCTCCGTGGGTAAACATCCTGTCCTTGGCAAAGCTCATTGATGACGGCATGCGGCTTCTATGGCCATGTGGCAGATGGCCTCCATCAGTAAATAAGGAAATGTGGAAGACTGTGCTTATCTTGGTGAAAGGATAAGGCCAGAGAGAAGTAAGGTGAAAAACAAGGCAGGTTTCAGACTTGACAACTGGGCAGCATGGGCTGCCAGGAGCTGTGTGGGTGGTAGAGTCAGACGGACGTAGGTTTAAATACTAGTTCTTCCTCTGCCTTGCATTCTAACACAGATCCATTTTCAGTGGCCACCTAAAAAAACCGTGTTGAAAGGCTGTGAGGCAGATCCCAGGTTTATAGGCAAAAGGATCCATAATTGATCAATGATATCTGAAGAAAGGGGATGTGATAGCATGGGTGCCATAGATCTAATGACCCAGTCTCTGGGCTCTCTGAGATCCTGCCTAGCACAAAAGCTCTGCAATACAAGTGTGTATGTGTGTGTGTGTGTGTGTATGTACATGGCCTAAGGGGAGATTAATGCAATCCTATTAAAATGTGCTAGTAGGATGTGTCATGGGTTAAATATTCAAAAATAAAAGCATTGTTTGTATATTACAGTATATCATAAAGAGTTTGAACATTTTCATATTGTATCATGTCCTTAATATTTTGGATTTGCATGTTTGCTTTAATTTATGGTGGTTTTTAAAGTTATCTTTGAATTTTGGTTACCACAAATTACTCTCCATATTCAAATCCTTAGCTTCCATTTGTCTTGACTGAAGGTTTCAATATAAGGAAATCAATTTGTCTATTAAGAGAAATGCTATGAATTCACAAACACAAATGAACCCAGCATCAGAACCAATGTTGATCTCATGTTTCATGGACAGACTGTTGACTTTATTAATATAAGACTGGTCTTTCAACAAGAAAAGGAAGAATTTGTATTTGATCATGTTTGGTCATTTCTGCAGGTTTGGTTTTTGGTCAATGAAATATTTGTATTTAATTTTCAAGCCTGTGTTTTAAAGGAAAAAATCCTCAAATCTGGCCTCCAGTATGTTTGTCTGGATAGCCTCTATAATACAGGCGCCTCTGCCTGGCAGGCTGAGCAGACATTTAAGTTTAATAAGCTATGGGACTGCGTGGTCTCTCTCGGAAGGCAGGGCCTTTGGAAATCTCCTGTAATGCTTCTAACAGCCCATAAGTTACTATATTTAATATTGCCCTTGTCTTTCTCCCCTCCCTTCTCTTTCTTTTCAGAAACAGAGTTGTCAGTCACTGCTGAGTTAGTGCCTACCTCATCATGGAACATTTCAAGTGAGCTCGACAAAGGTACACAGTGGGGACATGAAGGGCGGAAGTGGAGGAGGGGAGGGGTGAAACGCCACGTTTAATCCTGGCATGGCTGTCCTTGAAATCAACTGCTTTTTAGATCACCAGAAGGAGGCAGAGGCCAAAATAAATCCCCTGTTAACTTTGTGATCAGTTAACATTTAATTACTTAGAATTCTATTATTTCTGGAGAGGTTTTTTTTTTTGCCTCTCTCTTTCCTTTCCCTTCTTCTTCTAAAGAGTTCCACATGGTAAAAATGCTTCAAGATGTGAAAAAGGGTAGTTTCTGACCTTCCTGACACTGCATCCAGTGGATCTTATTTAGAGGATTTGATTCTGCCTGAGCCAGGATTGATCAGAGATGTTTGTTGGGTGACCTTTTACGGTGAGTATTTGATGTGCTTGCAGGGTTCAGGGCAGAGTATCTGGAAGGTTTGTAATTGCCTGCGTGTACAGATGGCCACTTCCTGTGTGCAGCTGGAGAACAGGCTCCTGCTATGCTGCTGTTGTAGCATTAATTAAGCCCCACCATATGCTAAGCACTGGCTACTCTATAGAGATCCTATGTCCTGGAAGATAAATCAGGCCATGTTCAACCCCCCTGCAATTCGTTCATCCTACCTTTCCAGCTTATTTCTCTTTAGATTGCTCTTTTATGCATCTCCAGCCAACTTTCTGTTTCATTGTCTATATCTTGTGCTTTTCTGCTTCTGCCTTTTGTCTAAGCTGTTCTTTCCATCTGAGTTGCCCTTTCTTCCTTGCCAGTCCCCACTCTCTCCCTCTACTGGGCTTAGTCGCTCAGTTATGTCCAACTCTTTGTGATCCCATAGACTGTAGCCCACCAGGCTCCTCTGTCCTTAGGGATTCTCTGGGCAAGAATACTGGATAGGGTCACCATGCCCTCCTCCAGGGATCTTCCCAACCCAGGGATCAAACCCAGGTCTCCCACATTGCAGACGGATTCTTTACCATCTGAGCCACCAGGTAACACATTACTTAAGTTTGAACATATAGTCTATATGAGCCACAGTCTTATCTAATCCCTCAGCAGGAAGTAGCCCTTCTGTATTTGGAACCCCATGCTGCTGCTTCTGCTAAGTCACGTCAGTCGTGTCCAACTCTGCGACCCCATAGACGGCAGCCCACCAGGCTCGCCCGTCCCTGGGATTCTCCAGGTAAGAACACTGGAGTGGGTTGCCATTTCTTTCTCCAATGCATGAAAATGAAAAGTGAAAGTGAAGTCGGTCAGTCATGTCCTACCCTAAGCAACCCCATGGACTGCAGCCTTCCAGGCTTCTCCATCCATGGAATTTTCCAGGCAAGAGTACTGGAACCCCATAGTCTTTTCTTATGTTCATCTCTTAGCATTTTCTATGTTATATCATGGTGATTTACATAATTGTCTATCTTGCCCTTACACCTGTAAATTCCTTGTAGGTAGGACATCTATTTTGTTCTTTTTTTTTCTTTCTCCTGTCTCTATCAAAAAATCTAGTACATACTCTCATTCATAAGAAATTCTCAATAAATATTCGTGGAATGATGAGTGAGTCTTATTGTATCTAGAGTCATATATATGGATGGGCTATATCCATATATATGTACAAGAATACTCACATTCAACAGTCTTATCAAGTTTCTAATTTAATTCAGGTGTGATTCTAGGCTCTGGAATTATAGTGATGAAAGGAGCTGAAAAGTCACTGTCAAAAATTGCCTTTTATGATCAGTTCTCCTTTGTCTGCTCATGCATTCAATGGGAGTTGGATTTCCTCCCTAAGGAAAGACACTGTTACTTTATAAAACAATAATAGGCAAATTTAGTTTGCTGGTTATACTTTTTAGGCATTTTAGAGTGGCAGGATGAGGCGAGATGTCTTTTCACCTTAGATCAGAGGACATTTGGGATAATTTTTATTGTCAAATTTGATGTGGACATTCTTTGTCTTAAAAAAAAATTATTTATTTGGCTGTGTCAGGTCTTAATTATGACACACTGGCTCCTTAGTTGTGATGAACGGGCTTAGTTGCTTCATGGCATGTGGGATTTTAGTTCCCTGACCAGGAATCAAACCTACATCCCCTGCATTGCAAGGCAGATTCTTAACCATAGGATCACCAAGGAAGTCCCTGGACATTCTTTTTCTAAGTAAGAATTAAAACAGAGGCGTAAAATATGTTACGCCTCTCCATCTTCAGCACCAAGCATAGTGCTTAGGAGGCAATAGATTTTCAACAAATATTTGTGGATATTTTTGATGGAAAAGAAGAAATAAGTGCACTAAATGTGCCTACTCTGTGCCAAGCACTGTGTGAGGGGCTTTCGAGTATTTGAATTTACTTGGCAAGCTCTTTATGGAACCAACAGAAAAGAATATATATCTTTGCACATTACATGTTGCTGATCAAGTTCCAGTTATGGCTCTAGAAGGACATAATGTGTGTGTGCTCAGACGTGTCTGACTCTTTGCAACCCCGTGGACAGTAGCCTGCCAGGCTCCTTGTCCATGAAAATTTCCAGGCAAGAATATTAGAGTGGGTTGCCATTTCCTGCTCCGGAGGATCTTCCTGACCCAGGAATCGAACCCACGTCTTTTGCATCTTCTGCATTGGCAGGTGGATTCTTTACCACTGAGCCACCTGGGAAGCCCCAGAAGGACATCAGTATGTGCTAAAAAGGCAACAAAGCTACCAGTAAGGACCTAGCCTGCCAGACTATGAATTTCTAGCAGACTAGCACTATAATTCAGAGAAGGCAACAGCACCCCACTCCAGTACTCTTGCCTGGAAAATCCCATGGATGGAGGAGCCTGGTGGGCCGCAGTCCATGGGGTGGCAAAGAGACAGACACAACTGAGCAACTTCACTTTCACTTTTCACTTTCATGCATTGGAGAAGGAAATGGTGGCAACCCACTCCAGTGTTCTTGCCTGGAGAATCCCAGGGACGGGGGAGCCTAGTGGGCTGCCGTCTATGGGGTTGCACAAAGTCAGACACAACTGAAGTGATTTAGCAGCAGCAGCGGCAGCACTATAATTATCAGCTGTTGCCCTTCAAGAAAGAAGTACTATCAAGAGTAGAGAACCTACTGGTCAAAGGGTGAAACTAAGGCAGTGGCCGAACTCCTTTGATTGGTTAGCATGGCCTCCCAGAGAGCATGAATGACTTTCCAGCCTCTTTATGTCTTCTTTCTCTAAAAGATATTTAGTGTATGATCTCTACTTCCCATTGAGAGTGTAAGTGAAAGACTATTGATTCGTTTGTTCGTTGAATGATGAAATCTTTATTGCTTCCTACTCTGATCTGGGCATAGTCTGAAGAATCAGGATCCAAAGATGAATCAAACCAAGGTTTCTGTCCTTCATGAACTCAGAGCTGAGAGAGAAAGACTAGTATCTAAAGACATTATAAAATCTTTCTAGTGGGATAGAGTTGTCAAGGGACATTCCTTCCAATCACAGAGAGATGTTAGTGTAAATATACAAGGGGGAAAAAATCCATCACCAGGCTGGTGTGCAGAAAGGAGAAATCCCCAGGTGCCTGAAATGAAGAGCAAGCAGTGATCAGTGGGAAGGAATGAAACAAAAGGTCCTGTGAAAACATGGGAAATATGTCTGATTCTTAGGGGGCTTGAGTTTCAGAATCCTATGGGGATGAGAGCTGAGGCAATAGGAAACAAACTCCTTACCAAGGCTGTCAATGAAGAATGAAGGGCCTTAGCATGAAATAAGGGAATTTCTGCCGAAGATTGAGTAGGGAAGCCTGTCAACTATGCTGGGCCGCTGGGATCACCCTCAAAAAAATTAAAACCCCAGCCTATGCTCTACATGGGTATGGGGTTGGGGTACTTCTCTTATAGTGCATAAGCCACAAACCAAGAAGATAATATAAAAACTGTGTCTGGAATTGATTAAACTATGAGATCCTGAGAGGGGCAGCCTAAATCCAAGTCATAAAAATGTCTCAACATTTTTATGTTGCATGGGTTTCCCACAAAAAAACAAAATTTAAAAACTCAAAACCACAAAACAACAAAACCCATGATGTTAAGTGTACTTTTAAATATTTTAGTGTGTAGAAGAGAGGGAAAAAGCCACCATTAGTGAGAGTCAGGGAAGGCAATGGCACCCCACCCCAGTACTTTTGCCTGGAAAATCCCATGGACGGAGGATCCTGGTAGGTTCCAGTCCATGGGGTCGCTAAGAGTCGGCCATGACTGAGCGACTTCACTTTCACTTTTCACTTTTATGCATTGGAGAAGGAAATGGCAACCCACTCCAGTGTTCTTGCCTGGAGAATCCCAGGAACGGGGGAGGCTGGTGAGCTTCCGTCTATGGGGTCGCACAGAGTCGGACACGACTGAAGCGACTTAGCAGCAGCAGCAGTGAGAGTCAGACAAAAGACATGGAGAAGTTCCTATCTTAGAAACTATAGGCAATAGATCAATTTGAGAGAGTAAGTATGTTTAACATGTTTTCTGGTAAAAGAGGAAATAGAAACCATAGGGCAAGTACAGGATAAGATGACCGAAAAGTAGACATTTTACATGAACTAAATAGAAATTCTGTAATTTAAAAATAGAGTTATAGAATTAAAAATTCATCAAATGGGTTAAACAGTGGATGTACTCAGCTGTAGAGAGAAATGGTGAACTGAAAGATAGATTCAAGATAATATGGTAGTTCAGAAATTAGAGCATCACCTTAACCATTCCCTCACCCTCTTTTCCCAACAGTGCTTAGACAGACACTAAGACAACATTCCGGCTTTGGTGGACTTTGCCTTCTAGAGGGAGAAATAGACAATTATGAGTCCTTTCATTGACCCCATTGACTATGCTATCAACAATACCTCAAAACATTTAATATGGGGGTGCCATATCACCCCATATCTGTTTTGCTGCAAATCCTTACCAGGCTGTATTGACATCATCAATTCTGTGCCCATCACTTTCAAAGTCAGGGCTCTCTTCTCCTTTGGAGCTCTTATTGCCCAACACAGTGCCTGGTGTGTAGTGGAAACCATGTGTTAAATTGTATGGGTTCCCACACCATCTGTGCCAATTTATAGTTATTATGTGTGAATTCCTACTAGGGGTGGGGCGCTCGCCAAGCATGTGAAGGCATCATTTGAATTCACAGCATCCTGTGCAGTAGAACAGATAGGCATCTGAGGCTCAAGGGGGTTAAAGAACTTAGCTGAAGGGCAAAGCTGATGAGTGGTAGTGTCAGGATTCCCACCAAGGCCTCCAGGCCAAGTCCAGGGAGCCATGCCCAACATGGCAGCTGATTACGCTGTCTCCCTTGCATTCATATCCCCTCCTCCAGTGGGACAATTGCCCTTACACGGAGAAGAAGTAAAATAAAAGTCTGTCACTTGGTATTCTCTAATGCCTTTCTGTTCATCAACCTGCTCTATTCCACTTGTAATCCCAGATTGGCTTCTCAGCTCTGTTTCACCCATCAATCCCACTCTGGTTCCCCAGCTTCACGCTGATCCTGGTTTTCTGTTAAATAAGTCCAGTCAGTGGCATTAAACAGTTACCTGTTTATCCTTTCCAACAGGAAATGAAATTTAAAAGAGACAAGGCCACCCGGGAAGAGCCGTTGAAAGCTACTATTGATGGGGCACAGGGGTAATTTCTGAAACAAATGCTTCAGAACCAAGTGCCTCCTAAAATAAATCGATCTACAGGGGCCTAACCTCAGCTTCCCCATGGGGGTTTTGGGGTGGGGCTTGAGGAGGGCCTCTTTCCCCCTCTTCCATTTTCAGTCACATGAGGTCTCAGAGGTTCTCTATAGAAAGCCAAATGTTTCTTTTGGAGAAAGCACTGGAAATTGCACCCGTAGGTAGCAGAAAGGGAGGGAGCCTCAGCTTAAAAAAAAATACTGAGGCCTGATTCCAACTGCCAATAGTTCTCTGTGCTGACAGACTAGATTTGGGGGTATTTTGTCCTGCTTTGCTTTTTTAAGAGCCGGCTTTCTCCACCAGCTCAGAGCTTTACACATGGCAGGGAGGCATACAGCAAAGTTCTTATGAGCATGAACTCTGGAGTTACTATGACTCTGAGCTTCCTTTTGCTCACCTGTGGAGCAGAGGCCTTGGTCTCTATCAGCTGAGATTGTTTTCCTGGCCAACTAACACATCTGTGGATCACTCTTGGGTTGTGCCCTAGGATACCTGCTTGCATGGTTGCAGTAGATAGATACATGCTGGCCTCAGCCCCTTAGCTTACTGTCAAGAGCTGTGGCCTTGACTCAGGGAATGGTTGCTTCCACTTGTCCCCTCTCTCTGTTACTAGATTTGTCCTTGGTATACATAAAGAGTCTATTTAAATGACATTGGAGCTTGGTTCACAGCTAGATCTCCTGGGGCAATTGAGTCCTTTCTTTGTCTTCTAATTATATGTTTCTGGAGCAGGGGCAGTGGGTGAAGGGGCCAGAGATGGATGAACTGGATCAGGAGCCTTGGTACTTGGCAAGCTAAAGTATAGTCTTCCTAGGACTAGTAGCTTGTGAAAGGAATTTCTGGGGATATCCGTGTGGTATTCTAAACCACCCAAGTTCAACAGGCTTTAACCTTATGCATTGTCTTCTAAATATTGATCGCACTGTTTCCTTTAAAAGACTGATATCATCCTGCCACTACAAAAGCACTTGGAGACTATATAACCCTTATATAGAAAATGGGAGAAGTAGTATCACTCCAAAGGGTTAGAGTCTAAAGTCCCACCCAGATGGCTCAAATGGTAAAGAATCTGCTTGCAATGCAGGAGACCCAGGTTCAATCCCTGGAAAAGGGAATGGCTACCCACTCCAGTATTCTTCCCTAGAGAACTCCATGGACAGGGGAGATTGGCAGGCTGCAGTCCACGGGGTCACACAGAGTCAGACATGACTGAAGTGACTGAGCACACACACATGCACCCACTCCAGTATTATTGCTGGACAATCCCATGGACAGAGGAGCCTGGCAGGCTACAGTCCATGGGATCACAAAGAGTTGGACACGCCTGCACAACTAAGCATGCACACACGCACAGTCCCACCATAGTCTCTGGAACAAACAGCTACTCATTGCAGGTGGTGCTATTGCCCCCACCCCTTCTTATTCCCAAGGGGAGGGTAGTATGATCCACTGAATGAGCACTTGACAAAAAACTTAGAATCTACTCACAGCTCAAATCCACAACCAGTTCAGTGACTTGTCAATTAAGCTTTGGGCATCAGTGTTCTCACCTATAAAAAGAGAGTTATCAATCCTTCTTCTGTAAGGCTTCAGTGGTATAGGGGCCAGTATGATAGCCCCCAGCCACCTGTAGCTGTTGAGTACTTAAAATATGGCCAGTCCAGAATGAGATTAGTGTGACTATAAAACCTAAACCAGATTTCATTGGCTTTTCTCATTGGAAAAAGACTTAAAATATCTTATTAATAACTTTTTAATTGACTATATAAATCATTCACTTAAACAGTTATAGAAATCCAATCATTAAAACTATCATTTCTCATATATCAAATTTAGTGAAATACACAGGGAAACTCAGCTTGGTGCTCTGTGATGACCTAGTGATGTGGGATAGGGGGGTGGAAGGGAGGTTCAAAAGGGAGGGGATATATGTATGCTTATGACTGATTCACATTGTTGTATGGCAGAAAACAGCACAACATTATAAAGCAATTATTCTCCAAATAAAAATAAATTTAAAAAAGAAGCAGCAGCAACTATATATGTATATTATTAAAATTAATTTCACCTGATCTTTTTTGATGTGGCTACTAAACAATTAAAAATTGCACATATCACTCACATTATAATTCTGTTCAAAGCTGCTGCTCTAGTGAACCAACAGCTAGAACCTCAGATGAATCTCCTAACCTATGTTTTCTCCTTGCAACATGAGGAAATGTTCTTATATCTATGCAAGATTTAATGTTCTAGGAACTGGTTTTTATTAAAAGACATTTTTTGAAAACTGACTGTGTGTGTGTGTGTGTGTGTGCGTGTGCGTGCGTGCTTCAGTTGCTTCAGTCAGGTCTTACTCCTTTCGACCCCATGGACTGTAGCCGGCCAGTCTCCTCTGTCCATGAATTTCTCCAAGAATACTGGAATGGGTTGCCATTTCCTCTTCAAGGGGATCTTCCAGACCTAGGGATTGAATCTGCGCCTCCTACATCTCCTATTTGGCAGACGTGATCTTTACCACTAGTGCCACCTGGGAAGCCCCAGTTTTCTGTGTGTATAATGCTTAAAAATATGTCAAGTACTTTATGTGTAATGGATAAGCATTATTGATTATAATCTGATCATTAATGCTCAAAGAAAGGCTATATTTTAAATAATATAAAGCCCAAAGTGTAATGGTTACATGAAGGATAGCAATGGGACCTCAGAACAAGTGAGGAAACCCCAGCTCAGGGAGATGCTGGGTGTATTCGAACAGGGCTCTGATGATCCAGCATTGCCTCTGACTCTCAGACTTCACTCTACACTATTCTGTCTCACTGTCTCTGCTCCACTGGCTTCCTCTAGTTTCCTCCAACAAACAAAGCGCTTTCCTCACCAATGGCACTGTCCAGAATCCCCTTTCTCTTGCTTTCTCCCTCCTTTGTGTCTTGCCCTAATTGTCATCTCCTCAGATAAGCTTTTCCTGGTCATCCATAGTTTCCTTTTCCTTTATAATGATTTTAAAAAGTAGGGGGAAATCTGGTCTAGGTTTGGAAGCAGTGAGACAAACCCCTTCTTGATAAGGAAGCAAGGGGGCTTCTTGCTAACTCTACTGCATCTGCTTTACTCACTGACTCAATACAAGCTTTCAGTCCCTTTGCCTGGAACCCAGCATGGAAGCGTGTGACATGGAAATCATGTCCTCTTCAACCAAGCTCCTCTCTCCAGGACTCTTGTTAATCCTCTTTACTTGACAAGTCCTTTCACTTTAGGGAAGGGAACCTCCAAGATGAGAACTGTGGAATATTGTCATAAAATAGAACAGAAAGGACCCTTTATATATAATCTTGATCCTTCAAAGCCTGCGCCAAGGGGAGAAGGTTGGCAGCTGGACACCACCCCTGGGGCAGAAAGAGTCAGCCTCCCATTCAGTACTCCGTCCACCCGTCATTCCAGCTCTAGCACCAGCTCTCAGCAGCACGCCCTTCCATCAGCCTTCCCTCCCTTCCCCAGTGTGCTGCTGTCAGTGGGGCTTTCAGTTGAGAGGCCTGGGGCCCTCGGGTGTTCTGCAAATGGCCAGCGTGGCTGTGTGAGGGGCACAGAGCTCCCTCTTCCCAGCAACTACAGCCCAGTTGAGACAGAGTGGCAATGGAACAAGCCTGGAGATGTTTATGCTCCTGTGCTTACCATTTAGAATCAAGATAGAGAGTAATCTACCTCCTATCATGGGTCTCAGATTCCATACTCCCTTGGTACTGTTTTCAGTGTGTACGTGCGTGTGCGCTCCGTCATTTCAGTCATGTCCGACTCTTTGTGACCCTATGGACTGCAGCCCATGAGGCTCTTCTGTCTATGGGATTCTCCAGGCAAGAATACTGCAGTGGTTGCCATGCCCTCCTCCAGGGGATCTTCCCAACCCAGGGGTTCAACCTGCATCTCTTACATCTCCTGTATTGGCAGGCGGGTTCTTTACCACTAGTGCCCCCTGGGAAGCCCATTCCTCACAAAGACAAATCACAGTCTTGCATTGATAAATAATCAGGAAGCAGCAGAGAGAACATTTCTTGGTACTCCCAGGCAAGCTTTGTCTTTGTCTGGTGTCTTCGACTGGATTTAAACCTGCCTACTTAGAGACCTTCCTGAGCACCGACTTCAGAAATGGCTTTGGAATTTGGCCTCAAGTTGCTTCTAGAAACTTGTGGACTAGAGGCCTACTCAAAGGGATTATAGGAGGCCTTTGTAGTCCTGGGCCTACAGGACTGGTCAACCTTTGAGGACTCAAAAGGACATTTGGACTTAGAGGCCTCTTGCTTGACAAGGGAGGGAGAAGAGACTCTACAAAGTGCCATGAGGCTCCTGCCCCAGCACCGTCGCTCCACCCCCTCCACTCCTTCTTGCTGTGTTCTGGAACCATTCACTCATGGTTCCCCATCCTATTTCAAGCCACTGTGAAAACTCTGCCATTCGCTATGGTAAGAGTACCCTCCCACCCATCTGCCGCCCTTAAATACCCTGTACAGATTCATCACTTGGAATAAATCTTTCCTGACCCCACCTTCCCCGACAGAAAATCACGTCTTACTCTGTGGGGGAAGTGGTCATGCTCCACAGCACTGCTAGGGAATGCTGATTCCACATATATATTTTCATTTTCTTTCTCCTTCTTCCTCTCTCATGCAAGGAATATGCATTAAGCATATTTTCCATGTCAAAGAAAGCCCTCATCGCCCAGCCATTCTAGTAGGAGGGTCAGTCAGGAAGAGCACTATGCAAAGTGCTTTCAGAGCCACAAGAGTAGCTTGCCAGGCTGTGAACCCCTTGACATCAGAAATTAGGTGTTATTTCTGCATCCCTGTAGCTCTAACTCTAGTCAGTTCAGTTCAGGCGCTCAGTCATGTCCGACTCTTTGCGACCCCATTGACTGCAGCACACCAGGCTTCCCTGTCCATCACCAACTCCCAGAGCTTGCTCAAACTCATGTCCATCGAATTGGTACAGATATTTGAATAGATAAATAAATGAATGGTGAAAATCAGAACATCAGAATTGAAAGGCACTTTAGAGTCATTGTCCTCTAACACTGCTAGTCTCAGAATCACCTGGAGAGACCCAGGCTCACTGAAACAGACTAGACCCTAAGTCTCTATAATTAAATCAGCTTCCCAGGTGATTCTGATTCTCATTAAAGTTTGAGGTCCACTGATAGAGCTGTAGGTCTTAACCCCCGCTGTGATTGGGATGATTTAAAAAGTTGTTAATACCTAGGTCTGGGCTTCCATGGTGACTTAGATGGTAAAGAATCTGCCCGTAATGCAGGATACCCATGTTCGATTCCTGGGTCAGGAAGGTCTCCTGGAGAGGGAATGGCTACCCATTCCAGTATCCTTGTCTGGAGAATTCCATGAACAGAGGAGCCTGGTGGGCTATAGTCCATGGGGGTCTCAAAGACTGAGTGACTAACATTCAATCCCTAGGTCTGTTCCCCACCCCCATTCTCATTTCACTCTTCTCATACACAGTCTGATTTGAGGGGTTTAAAAGCTCTCTGGGTGATTCTAATGTGCAGCGAAGCTGGAGAACCACTGGTACAGAGTTCTAGGCTAACCTACAGATCTTACCATAGTGTTCTAACAAGTGATTTAGTCAGGTACAGATGCTTGGCACTTTCTCCATTTCTGTCCTTAGTTTTCCGAGGTAATACAGAGAAGAACTGGGCTTGGAGTGAGAAGTCCTTGGTTTATATTTTAGCTCTATGGCTAACTCAATTTCTTGAAAATTTTGCTTTACTTTAGAGGGTTTTTTTTTTCCTGCCTTTTTTTATCTGTAAAATGGGAGAGAACACCAGACTTCCAGGGTTGTCTTGAGTACAAATGTGATGACAAAGGTAAGAGGGCTGAGCTAGGTCCTAGACCTGACTATTAATAAATAAATATAGAGATAGATTGACACTGATATTGATTTAACATACTTTTGAAGATGTCTGAATGAGTTGGCATAACTCCATCATTTATTTTATGTGGCCATAGGGAAGATCATGGCATCTGGTCCCATCACTACATGGGAAATAGATGGGGAAACAGTGGAAACAGTGTCAGACTTTGTTTTTCTGGGCTCCAAAATCACTGCAGATGGTGACTGCAGCCATGAAATTAAAAGACGCTTACTCCTTGGAAGGAAAGTTATGACCAACCTAGATAGCATATTCAAAAGCAGAGACATTACTTTACCAACAAAGGTTCGCCTAGTCAAGGCTATGGTCTTTCCTGTGGTCATGTATGGATGTGAGAGCTGGACTGTGAAGAAGGCTGAGCGCCGAAGAATTGATGCTTTTGAACTGTGGTGTTGGAGAAGACTCTTGAGAGTCCCTTGGACTGCAAGGAGATCCAACCAGTCCATTCTGAAAGAGATCAACCCTGGAATTTCTTTGGAAGGAATGATGCTAAAGCTGAAACTCCAGTATTTTGGCCACCTCATGCGAAGAGTTGACTCATTGGAGAAGACTCTGATGCTGGGA
The DNA here is from genome assembly GCA_935064755.1 of Tragelaphus eurycerus. Taxonomy (NCBI): domain Eukaryota; kingdom Metazoa; phylum Chordata; class Mammalia; order Artiodactyla; family Bovidae; genus Tragelaphus; species Tragelaphus eurycerus. The sequence goes on along the minus strand of CAKXYN010000092.1, from coordinate 3,831,337 downwards.
GGGATTGAGGGCAGGAGGAGAAGGGGACGACAGAGGATGAGATGGCTGGATGGCATCACTGACTTGATGGGTGTGAGTCTGGGTGACCTCCGGGAGCTGGTGATGGACCGGGAGGCCTGGCGTGCTGCGGTTCATGGGGTCGCGAAGAGTCGGACACGACTGAGCGACTGATCTGATCTGATCTGATAGGGAATAATATTTTCCTGCCTTATAAAGTAACACCACAGTTGCCATATACCGAGAGTTTTTTATGTACCATAAACACATAAAGTGATTTACATGTATTATTGCATCTAATCCTCATGATAATTCTAAGAGATACTATGTCCATTTTATGGATAAACAAACTGAGCCATAGACAAATGTAATTCACTGAATAGTGCCCCCCCCCAAATATATGTCCATGTCCTAATCCCCAGATCCTATTAAATTTTTATTATTTATAAAAAGTTGTTGGAGATATAATTAAATTAAGGAAAGGACCTTGACAGGAGATCATCCTACATGTCAAGATGGGCCCTCACTGTCTACAGGTGTCCTTATATAAGCTAGTGGCCGAGGGAGATTTCCTACAGACCCACAGGGGAGGCTGCAGAGATTGGAGTGATGGAGCCACAGCCCAGCAATGCCCCAGAAAATGAAAAGAGGTGAGAATGAATATGGTCCCCAGAGGGAGCAGGGTTCTGCCTGATTTTGGACTTGCAGCCTCCAGAATTTTGACAGAATAGATTTCTGCTGTTTTAAGCCACCAAGTTTGTAGTAATTTGTTACAGCAAAATCAGGAAACTAATAAAAGCAATTTCAACAATTTGCCCAATATCACAAGCTGTGAAACTAGAATTCAAACCCATGTCCTTACTCCAATATAGTCTAATGCCTCCAAACTGAATTGGAATTTGTACTAGAATATCTTAGATTCATTTGCTCGACAAACGTATATTGCATGCCTACCATGGACAAGGCCTTTTCTAGGGTCTGAAGATGCAATAACGAACAAAACAGAAATGGTCTTGCCTTCAGAAACTCTTAAAGGGCTTCCCAGGTGGCTCAATGGTAAAGAATCCGCCTGCAGTGCAGGAGATGGAGGAGACGTGGTTCAATCCCTGGGTCGGGAAGATCCCATGGAGAAGGAAATGTCATTCTTGCCTAGAGAATTCCATGATCAGAGGAGCCTGGCGAGCTACAGTCCACGGGGTTGCAAAGAGTTGGATAGGACTGAGGGACTAAGCACACATACACTCTGAATTCAAGAGACATTTTAACAATTAATTTACACATGTGCTATACTAAAAATAATTTAATTGAAGCTGTGATAGATGATTTAAAGGAGGATTATGAAAGCATAGATGTATAAAAACAGACTAACCCTGGAACAAAGGGTTTTCACATCCTCCTTGGCTAGGCCCAGCTAATAGCCACCCGAGGTCAGGGTTGCTCTGCAGCTTTTCTGGCCTGTTTCCTGGGAGGTGACATGTCTACAACTTCATTTTAGTCTGCCTGCACTTCAGGAGAAGCCAGTCCAGACACAAGACAAGTCTCTTGCTTGGGATAAGGCACACAATAGGAGGAAGGCAGTAAGGCCTTCAGCAGGCAGTGAGCTCTGCAACCCATTACAGACATCATTCTGAGGCAGTGGAGTGTGGGGAACTGCTTTTAGACAAGGTTGGAAATTTTTGCATTCCTGTGCCAGGCAAGATTTCCTGTAGGGCCCTGAGAAGCTCACTAATCATCTCTTTAGTTCCAAGTGATATTACTTCAGGGCAGTTCCTGTCAAGGCCCCATGCTTTAATATCTCTTTGCTTGGGTTTATTCCATCAAATGCTTCATTTGTTTCGAAAAAATGCCCCAAGCCTCAGCTGGCCAAACAGCTTAGGAAGTTCAACTCGCCGCGAGCCTCAGAGGGCTCCTAGCTCTGACCCTGGTTGCTGCAACTAAGACTAACTTATTTTCTGACCATTTTCTGCAAATGATTTCATTTTGGGGGCCCTACGTCAACCCTGATCCACTCCAGGCTTTGCAGTACAGTTGTGTAGAATACCAGGTGATTTGCATGAATTCTGTATCCATGGCCTTTACTTATCCTCTGAAATCAGAAAGCTGTGTTTTCCTGGAGATCCTTCCCAGGTCTCTCATTTCAATCCTTTCCCTCAACTCTTATATTCACTTATTCCTTCAGCAGGTTTTTATAGAGTGCTAGCTGCGTGCCAGGCATTGTAGTAAAACAGAGTGGTGAAAACACAAAATTTCTCTCGTGAGCTTCACTTCCTGGTAGTATTAGCAAATTCCTGTGTGGAAAGTTCTATTCCAGCTAATCCTTCTTGAATTCCCTCTCTGTCCCAGGCACTGTATTAGACATTTTACTCACAATACCATCCCATTTAATGTACCATCAAAACCCTGTGAGGTAGGTAGTATTATGTCCATTTTTCTAGGCAGGAAAATAAGCTTAGAGAAGTAGAGTGACTCAGCTCATAAATGGCAGAGCCAAAAGTCAAATCCAGATTTTTCTGACCTCAAAGTCCATACTCTCCATGACTACCTAGTTCTAAAGTAATAATCCATGTTTATTGGAAGGTAAAAAATAATGGGATTATAAGCTTATGAAAATCCTTTCTGGAAAAGGGTATTCCTCATTACCCTTAGGTGATTTTTCTAATATGTGTTTTTCCTCTAATTTCCGCATTTTCTTCAATTAATATCCTGTACTCTTGTAGTCAGATAAAATATAAGTAGAATACATAAGAAAATAAAAAACAAGTACTCAAATACATGGACTTGCACGTTCATAGTAACACGATTAATGATAGCCAGAAGATAGAAACAGTCCAGATGTCCATTCAGTTCAGTTCAGTCACTCAGTCGATGTCCATTAGTGGATGACTACACTGACAAATTGTGGTATGCACACAATAGAATATTATTCAGCCATAAAAATGAGTGGAATACTGATACAGGTTCAGAGTGGATGGACCTCAAAAATGTTACACTAAGTGAAAGAAGTCAGATGCAAAAAGTTCCATGTTCCATTCATGTAAAAAAAAAAATCCAGGATACTTCAATGCCTAGAGATTGAAAATGATTAGGTTGTTGCCAGGGGCTGGGATGGGAGAGAATAAGAACTGCTTAACAAGTCTGGGGTTTCTTTTTCAGAAGAGGGGCATATTTTGGAAGTAGATAGAAGTGGTGGTAGTGTAACATTGCAAATATACTAAATGACACTGAATTTTGTAATTCACTTTAAAATGGTTCTTTTCATATTATTTGAATTTTGCCTAAATAAGAAAACTGAAAATAAGTAAAAGAGACATTGATACGCTTTTATCCTACTATTCTTTACTGCTGGTACTGTGAGGGCTATAAAAATGAATTTCAAATCTCCATGCCAGGGCTGTTTTTATTTAGTGTTGCAGCCCCTAAGCCAAGTAAGAGTCTTGGCCTGGCCACTAACTAAATTAATTTGGGCTAGTCACTTAACCTCTTGGAACTTTAGTGCTCTCAGCTCTCACACAGAATAATGTCCACTGAGATTATTATCAGATCCTAACAACATAATGTTGTGCTCTGCAAACTGTAAAGTGACTTACATTAATTCCCCCAGGCTTTGTTTTTACATCAAGAACCACTAAGTAGGGGCTTCCCTGGCAGTCCAGTGGTTAAGATTCCATATTTTCATTGCAGGGGCATGGATTTGATCCCTGGTTAGGGGATTAAGATCCCACATGCCATGTGGTGTGACCAAAAAAAAAAAAAAAAGAACAACTAAGTTATTAGAAATCATCTCCAACTGCTTATCAAGTATGTGTGTTAAAAGAATCACGAAAACAAAAGTAAGTGGTGAAATCTTGGTAACGTGTGTATATTTAAGTGTGTGTGTTAGTCACTTCAGTTACGGCCGACTCTTTGTGACCCCATGGACTGTAGTGCACCAGGCTCCTCTGTCCATGGAATTTCCCAGGCAAGAATACTGGCGTGGGTTTCCATCTCCTTTTCCAGGGGATCTTCCCAACCCAGGGATTGAACCTGGGTCTCCTGCATCACAGGCAGATTCTAATGCTTTTTGTTGTTGTTGACATTGTTGTTTTTTATTTGTGGGTGTTTTGTTCTTGCCTTTGTGATAAAGTCTATTCAGGCAAATACAAATGTTTTGCCTGGGGATGGGGAGAAGGCGAAGTTTAGATAACAGGATACATGCACCCTAATGTTCATTGCAACACTATTTGCAATATCCAAGACATAAAAGCAATCTAAATGTCCATTACAGATGAATGAATAAAGATGTGGTGTGTTTGTGTGTATATATATACACACATACATATGGATATATATGCATTTATGTATGTATATCCAGTATATATGTGTGTGTGTATACATACACACACTGTAATGTTACTCAGCTATAAAAAAGAATGAAATAATGCCATTTGTAGCAACATAGATGGACCTAGAAATTATCATACTAAGTGAAGTAAGTCAAAGACAAATATATGATATTACTTATATGTGGAATCTAAAAAAAAGACAATGATACAGATGAAATTATATACAAAATGGAAACAGACTCACAAACATTAAAAAAAAAAAAAATTATGGTTACCAAAGAAGAAAGGGGAAGGAGAAAGATAAATTAGGAATTTGGGATTAACGTATGCCAACTGCTTCTGGTGCTGCTAAGTCGCTTCAGTCGTGGCCGACTCTGTGTGACCCCGTAGACGGCAGCCCACCAGGCTCCCCTGTCCCTGGGATTCTCCAGGCAAGAACCCTGGAGTGGGTTGCCATTTCCTTCTCCAAAGCATGAAAGTGAAAAGTGAAAGTGAAGTCACTCAGTCATGTCCGACTCTTAGCGACCCCATGGACTTCAGCCTACCAGGCTCCACCATCCATGGGATTTTCTAGGCAAGAGTACTGGAGTGGGGTGCCATTGCCTTCTCCAAGATATGCCAACTACTACATATAAAATAGCCAATGGCCTACTGTATAGCATAGGAAATTATTCTCAGTATTTTGTATGCTTCCCAGGTGGCTCAGTGGTAAAGAATCTGCCTGCCAATGCAGGAGACACAGGAGACGTGAGTTTGATCACTGGGTTAGGAAATTCCCCTAGAGTAGGAAATGGCAACCCACTCCAGTATTCTTGCCTGGAAAAATCCCATGGACAGGCTACAGAGTCAGACAGGACTGAGCAACTGAGCAGCACACACACATAAGGAAAAAAAATCTGAAAAAGAATTTATATGTAGATGTGTGTGTGTTTGTGTGTGTATGTAGCTGAATCACTTTGCTATATACCTGAAACTAACACAACATTGTAAATCAACTATATTTTAATTTTTTAAAATCTATCTGCATATTTACAGTCCCTAGCAACAGTGTAGGAGAATGCACCATTCTGCTTATTTTCAGTTGAACTAAGGATTGTCATTTTACTAGTCATTGTCAATTTTAAAGGCAAAAATGGAATGTCATTATTATTTTAACTTTCATTTCTTTGATAACTAAGTAAGGCTGAATTTTTTTCTCCAGCCAGTGGTATTTTTTCCTTCAATGAATATCCATTCCTTTTTCTCACTTTATTAATGTATTTATCTTTTTTACTGCTTTGAAATCTGCATCTTTAAAACTAGCTTTTAATTTTGCTATGGTATGTGTATCTTTTTCATACAGATAACTTTTATTTTTACAAAAGCAAATCTAGCAATCCTTTCCTTCATGAGTTTTTACTTTGATGCCATGGTTAGGAAGGCCTTTCCTTCCCCAGGGTTATAGAAGGATTTATATTTTCTTGAAATATAAGTGTTATAAGTGTTTATAAGTTATAAGTTATATAGTTTATAAGTTATAAGTGTTTATAAGTAAACACTTCCTTTTCAAAATCTGGATCAAGTTGAATAATATTTCCAGCCCTAGAAAGAGCAACAAATTTATCTAGTGCCAGAGTCAACTGTATCTCCACAGCTTAGTCACACAGTATCTCCAAGATGAACTGCCCCTTAGATACACAACAAGCTGTGGAAAATTCTTAAAAAGATGGGAGTATCAGACCAGCTTACCTGTTTCCTGAGAAACCTGAATGTGGGTCAAGAAGCAAGAGTTAGAACTGGACATGAAAAAATTGACTGGTTCAAAATTGGGAAAGGAGTACGTCAAGGCTGTTACCCTGCTAACTTAATTTATATGCAGAGTACATCACGCAAAATACTGGGCTGGATGAATCACAGGCTGGAATCAAGATTGCCAGAGAAATATCAACAGCCTCAGATATGCAGATGATACCACTTTAATGGCAAAAAGCAAAGAGGTACTAAAGAGCCTCTTGATGAGGGTGAAAGAGGAGAGTGAAAAAGCTGGCTTAAAACTCAACATTCAAAAAACTAAGATCATTGCATCTGGTCCCATTACTTCATGGCAAATAGAAGGGGAAAAGTGGAAGCAGTGACAGATTTTTATTTTCTTGAGTTCCAAAATCACTGTAGACAGTGACTGCAACCATGAAATTAAAAGACGCTTGCTCCTTGAAGGAAAACCGTGACAAACCTATATAGCACATTAAAAAACAGAGACAACACCTTGCTGAGCAAGGTCCATATAGGCAAAGCTACAAAATTTTTCCAGTAGTCCTGTACGGGTGTGAGAGTTGAACCATAAAGAAGGCTGAGCGCCAAAGAACTAATGCTTTTGAATTGTGCTAGAGAAGACTCTTGTGAGTGCTTTGGACTACAAGGAGATTAAAGCAGTCACTCCTAAAGGAAATCAACTGTGAATAGCCACTGGAAGGACTGATGCTGAAGCTGAAGTTCCAATACTTTGGCCACCTGATGTGAAGAACTGACTCATTGAAAAAGACTCTGATGCTGGGAAAGATTAAGGGCAGGAGGAGAAGTGGGCAGCAGAAGATGAGATGGTTAGATAGGATCACTGACTCAATGGACGTGAGTTTGAGCAAACTCCAGGACACAGTGGAGGACAGAGGAGCCTGGTGTTCTGCTGTTCATGGGGTTGCAAAGAGTCAGACAGGATGTAGGACTGAACAAGTCATATAATCCAATCTTCTAGTTGATTCCTAACTCTCTTCATGATTCTACACTGACCTTCTTTTTTTTTTTACACTGACCTTCTATATGAGCACTTTCTGATTAGAAAGCTTTTACATGAACACTTTCTTTAGTGACATTATAGAAGCCTACTCTACTCTCCCTTTTGAGAGGTTCTAAGGTTAGGATGGTCTTTCTTATGCTGAACCAACTGGCCTTCATTTTCACACTTCCTACCGTGTCTACAGTCACTACAGATGGTGACTGCAGCCATGAAATTAAAAGACGCTTACTCCTTGGAAGGAAAGTTATGACCAACCTAGACAGCATATTCAAAAGCAGAGACATTACTTTGCCAACAAAGGTTCATCTAGTCAAGGCTATGGTTTTTCCTGTGGTCATGTATGGATGTGAGAGTTGGACTGTGAAGAGGGCTGAGCACTGAAGAATTGATACTTTTGAACTGTGGTGTTGGAGAAGACTCTTGAGAGTCCCTTGGACTGCAAGGAGATCCAACCAGTCCATTCTGAAGGAGATCAGCCCTCGGATTTCTTTGGAAGGAATGATGCTAAAGCTGAAACTCCAGTACTTTGGCCACCTCATGCAAAGAGTTGACTCATTGGAAAAGACTCTGATGCTGGGAGGGATTGGGGGCAGGAGGAGAAGGGGATGACAGAAGATGAGATGGCTGGATGGCATCACTGACTCGATGGATGTGAGTCTGACTGAACTCTGGGAGTTGGTGATGGACAAGGAGGCCTGGCGTGCTGTGATTCATGGGGTCGCAAAGAGTCGGACACGACTGAGCGACTGATCTGATCTGATCTGACCGTGTCTACACCTTGTCAGAAAAGTGGATGAAAGCTGCTCTTCATAGTCATATTGGCCTTGTTTCCACTCTGGTGCTTAGTAGCTATATGGTCTTCAGTAAATTACTTAACCTCTTGGAGCCTAATTTTTTATCATCTATAAAACAAGGTTTCAAAAATTCCTATTATTACACATTCTAACTGTGAGCACTTAACAAGCTCAGCAGTTATGGGTTGTCATTTATGACCTAATTATGACTCAAGATTTCTTTAGTTCTAAGCTTCTAAGATGTGTGTTTTATAACCTATGATTAATAAAGAAAGGCATAGTACATCTCCTGATAAGTTTGTAAGTACACTGAAGAGAAGCAAGGGTCAAAATCAATGCCATTAAATCATAATTTCAATAATCTGTTATGAAACTTATTGTTACATAGATGTCTTCATTAGTTCCAGTATTGCTTTGAACTTTGGAATAAAATGACAGATAGTCTCTGGGGGTCTTTTCTGTTCTTAGGTAGAGGATCTGGCATGTGGACACCTAGACGTCTTGAGCTGACCTTAAGGATTAGGGGAGAACATACGTGACTGTGGTAGTGCATTATTGTTATCATGTTATTGCCCACAGAATCTTCTCTTTCTCAGGCTAAACAGTTCCTGTTCTTTTCATTATTTTTCCTCCTAACTTGTTTTCTAGATCCTTCCCCCATAAGAGGTAGCCTCCTGGAGTGAGCACACAGTATTCCCGGTAGACCTGGACCACATAAGTTGCAGCAGCACCATCTCCTCCTTTTGCATTTTTATTCTTTCAGCCAAAATTCTAAGCCTTTGGGTAGCATCATCTTATTATTAACTTTTGAAAAATTTACAGTTAGCTAACCTTCCTGTGAACTTCTATTATTTTTGCCATTTACTTGCATTTCTCCTTTCTCATACTTGTATAATGAGTATTTTATATCACATTACTCACTGTATTCCTTTTGTATCCAATTCCCTTTATTGGATCTAGTACCCAGTATTCATATTTTATTTCAATATACTTCATTTATCATATTATTTGATGTTATCATTTAGCATACTTAAAACCTTCCAACTTTGTATCTTATTCATTTGGTCCTCGTCTAAGACATTGATATGACTGTTGGCTGGGAAAGGATATAGACAGAGCCCCCAACCTGATTGTATCTTTTCTTGTTGCCAGTATGGAGAGCTATCTCTCTTATACTTGTATATAATTGAGGATAATGTTTTTGAGCTTCTTTCTGTTTCTCTGAACTTTTTAAACTCAGCATTCCTATTTGTCCCATTAATGCATTTGAAAAGTGTTTGTTGAACTATGTACCAGAAACTGTGGTAAGTAATATGTGCCTGTCTTCAAGACGCTCACAGTCTCATGGGAGAAACAGTCTAAAAGGAGAGGGTAAAAATAGAAAATATGAGTGAGTTGTGGATAAGGCTTTATGGAGGTGGTGGCATTTGAACTAGGTGCTACAGAACGCATGGAAGTTTGCATAGCAGAAAGCATATCAAGGTCACATCCTGCCATGCCTCAAACTTCTTTCCTTAAACCACATGAATGCCAAAATTGCATGTTCATTTTCTCCCATAGTTCCTGCTGTTCTGCAAACAACAATTGCTTGTTCAGAATTTCTATTACTGGCATTCTAGGAGATGTGACCGCCATTCAGGATCATTAAGAATAGAGAATATGCATCATCTTTTAGCTAGTGGATACTTTTAAGGTGTATTCAGATCACTAAACATCTTCTATCTCTCTAATGTCTTACCTCAGTGCCAGTTTTATGTTAACAGTAATTACAATAATATAATACTTTTTAGCATTTATGAAGTATCTTCCATATGCCAGGTAGTAGTGCTTACATATATTATCAAGAATAATATATATCATAAGTAGTACTTACATATATTATATATTATCTCTTTCTACCATTAATAAAGAAGAGGCATAAGTTCAAAGAGGTTAAGAAACTAGCCTAAGGTCAAATAATTAATAAAGCAGCAAAACCAAGATTTGAGCATTAGGCTCTCTGTCTCCAAAGCCTGGCCATTTGCAGTTCCTCTTGCCAGTTGGTCAGTATACCCATCCACTCTTCTCTTAGGGCTTTACTCATTGATTCGCCTCAGTAGTTGCCCTTTGTATTAGTCTGTGGGGGCTGCTGTAATAAATATCATAGACTCTGTGGCTTGAACAGCGGAAATTTATCCTCTCACAGTTCTAGAGAGTGGAAAGACTGAGACTGAAGTCCATGAGGGATCTATTTCTGGTGATGATGTTCTTCCTAACTTGCAAAGGTTGCCTTTTCATTGTGCCAACAAATAGCAGAGAGAGAGGAAAAGGAGGAGGGACACAGAGATTCTGCTCTGTATAAGGCCACCAGTCCTATCTGATGAGGTCTCCACTCAAGACCTCATTTAACCATGCTTATATCCTGAAAGCCCTATCACCAAATACAGTCTCATTGTGGGTAAAGGCTTCAACATGTGAATTTTAGGATACAATTCAGTCCATAGCAGCCTTCTTTAAACATCTCTTACATTTTTACTTCTCCATGCTTCTACTTATGTTATTCCCCCAGCATAAGCTGTCTGCCTTTCAAAATCCTTCCAGTTCTTGAGTATCCAACTCAAGTGTCACTTCCCATGAAGGTTTCTTTGATTTTCCCATCAAATTTAGTTGCTCCTTTTCTTACACAATAATAACACTTTGATTTAGTCCCTCTTTTACCCAGACTACATTATATATTCAGGCCTCTTGAAAGCAGAGACTCTGCCTTAATATTCTCTCAACTGAACCACCCCTAATTCTATTGGTACTCCCTGAGGATATGACTTGAGTTATTCGTTAGTTCTAAGGAGTTGGGTAGGTTTAGGTTGAAGAAGAGAAGACTACAGGAAGCCTCATGACTCTCTTCAAATGTTGGAAGTGGTGCCTTACAGAGGGGAGAGAGAAAATGGTTCTGTGTTCCCTGACAGTTTTGAATTGAGACTACCAGATTAAAGTTACAAAGAAGTAAATTTCAGTGCAGTATGTGAAAGACCTTTTTAATTAAAAAAAATGAAAAAGGGAAGAAAATTGATGTTCATTGATAAACAAGAGCTTAAGAGTTGGTCTTGACACATTATTTCTCCTCTCACATAGCCTTATAAAATAGTTCTCTTCTTTTATAGATGATAAAACTAAAGTTCCAAAAGTCTAAAGACCTAGTGTAATCTCATGAGTTAGTCTCCTTCACTCATTCCTTCATGAAGAATCGATCTCCCTCCCCCTAAATGTATTTAAGCAGACTATGTGAACATTTTTTAGAAATGCTATATCAGGAATGCTTTGGGGGAGGGGGCGGTCCTAAGATGGCAGAGGAATAGGATGAGGAGACCACTTTCTCCCCCACAAATTCATCAAAAGGTCATTTGAATGCTGAACAACTTCCACAAAACAACTTCTGAACACTGGCGGAGGACACCAGGCACCCAGAAAGGCAGCCCATTCTCTTCAAAAGGAGGTAGGACAAAATAGAAAAGAGAAAAAAAGAGACCAAAGAGTTAGGGATGGAGACCCATCCCGGGGAGGGAGTCATGAAGGAATGCTTTGGGGAAATTGATATAATTAATAGTTAAGTCTTTTCTATTTCTAAAATGCTATAACTTGGGGATTCTCAATCCCTGACAGTGATTTAATGGGAATAGACCTATAAAATCTATCTTCTGTCATTCTTTTTTAGAAAAGATACATTATAAAACTCTTATTAAAATTATTGCAAATTATCATTAAAGTATTTCATGTGTTCGTGGTTCCATTAGTTCATATTTATGAAGCTGCCTGGTAGAAACAGCTTTGGAAATACCCATACTAACAAAATTTCTTGGGCTCCAAAATCACTGCAGATGGTGACTGCAGTAATGAAATTAAAAGATGCTTGTTCCTTGGAAGAAAAGCTATGACCAACCTAGACAGCATATTAAAAAGCAGAGACATTACTTTGCCAACAAAGGTCTGTCAATCAAAGCTATGGTTTTTCCAGTAGTTGTGTATGGGTGTGAGTTGGACCTTAAACAAAGCTGAGCGCCAAAGAATTGATGCTTTTGAACTGTGGTGTTGGAGAAGACTCTTGAGAGTCCCTTGGACTGCAAGGAGATCAAACTAGTCAATCCTAAAGGAAATCAGTCCTGAATAATCATTGGAAGGCCTGATGCTGAACCTGAAGCTCTAATACTTTGGCCACCTGATGCAAAGAACGGACTTATTGGAAAAGACCCTGATGCTGGGAAAGATTGAAGGCAGAAGGAGAAGGGAACAACAGAGGATGAGATGGTAGGATGGCATCACCAACTCAGTGGACATGAGTTTGAGCAAGCTCTGGGAGTTGGTGATGGACAGGGAAGCCTGACATGCTGCATTCCATGGGGTCACAAAGAGTCGGACACGACTAAACAACTGAACTGAACTGAGGCTAGATGGTGGCAACAGTTTTCTAGCCTAGCCTAGATAATGGCAACAGTTTTCAAACAAGGGATATTTCATCTGGGGGAAAAAATGACAAAATATATAAGAAGTCAGATGGATAAGGTACTTAGTTTTGCTATCCTAATTACATTCCATGCTGAGAGTGGGGGTCACACAGAAGCTTCACTGTCAGCTTCTGCTGCACACAGCCAATGTTCTGAAGCAACCACCATTTTTCAGGGTGATTCATGTGTGAACATGTCACCTCCATAAGAATTTGGATCTTGTTCTTCTTCTAGAGTCAGGCTCTTATCAGACCAGAAATGTCTCCTCATACAAATGCATCCAAGTTGGGAAGTTTATGAATGATGAGGATAGTTGTTCACTCCAAATATGTAGCTGTCTTGGTCTGTGATATCTTATATTTGGCTATCCTGCTTTCTGTACTCAACAATATTAGACCTTAGAATCCTGTTAGTGTAAGTTTAGAAATAATTTTTAAATGATTGTATATCTCTATCTTCTCAATTCAGATAATTTAACTCAATGTTCTCTTTCCTGTATGAAGTCATACTCTTGAATTTGAGCAAGGCCTTCACTTGTGTGGGGGATGTATGTGTATGTATATGCATGTGTTGTTTTTTTTTAACATTTTGGCATGTGCTATGAAGAATCCTCTCTATTCTGTCTTTTGCCCCACCACACCCCTCTTCACCCTGGTCAGAGGAGAGATGAGAACATTGAATGAAGTGCCAGGAACATCTAAAAGTAGTTCAATTTTTTACTGTTGCTGTTTTTTTTTTTTTTTCCTTTGCCTCTGATTTATTTTCCCAGGGAAAATATCACAGAAATCCTCCTCTTGTTCCATTTGTTTTATACAAAATACGGGGTTCCTTGATGGAGGTGGAGAGAGAGAATGATATTTTTTAGTAAATTCCAAGGCAAGAATCACACCAGTCAACCTGACTGCAAGGAGATCAAACCAGTCAATCCTAAAGGAAATCAGTCCTGAATAATCATTGGAAGGACTGATGCTAAAGCTGAAACTCCAACACTTTGGCCACCTGATGTGAAAAACTGACTCTTTGGAAAAAACCCTGATGCTGAGAAAGATTGAAGGTGGGAGGAGAAGGAGATGACAGAGGATACGATGGTTGGATGGCATCAATGACTCGATGGATATGAGTTTGAGCAAGCTCTGGGAGTTGGTGATGGACAGGGAAGCCTAGCGTGCTGCAGTCTATGGGGTTGCAAAGAGTCGGACATGACTAAGCAACTAAACTGAACTGAACTGAAGGGAAGAATGTCATCAAAACATTTGACTATGAAGTTGACACCACTTTGGGATCATTTAACCTAGTCAGCCTAAAGTTTAACAGACATGACTCAGACAGGAAAAAGATTTGATCAAACAGTACTTGTGTGGTGGAGGTGGGACCGGATCCCATTCCCTTGCCCTCATTGCATAGCCTCTGAGAAGTCTTCCAAACTTGTGTTTGAGACCAGACTGTCATTGGCCACATCATGCTATCAGGGTATAAATCACAGTTGGTTGGGTTGAAAATCTCAAGAATTTGAACCCACAAAATAAAATCTGCAATTAACTGACATTGTATTCTGCACTCAACCTTTAAAGACAAAGATGGGGAAAGTAAGAAAATAAATAAGGGATTTATTGAAAAAGCAATATCTTGTATTTTTCTGCTTATATGAGACACCTGCATTGCAGGCGGATTCTTTACCAGCTGAGCTACCAGGGAAGCCTTCATACGAGACACCTAGAGTAGTCAAGTTGATAGAGAAAGTGGAATGATGGTTTCCAGGGGTGGGGAAGAAGGGAGAACGGGAATTGTTTAATGGGAACTAAGTTTTAGTTGGAGAATATGAAAAACATTCTTTGGGTGGATGGTGATGATGGTTGCACTAATATTAATGTACTTAATGCCACTGAATTGTACACTTAAAAATGGTTAAAATGGTAAATTTTATGTTACATATATTTTACCACAATTAAACAACAACATCCTTGGTCCAATCTAGAATCTTTATACCCTTATGCGTATGCATCCCTAGAAACAGGCTGTCTTAAAGAGCAGTAATAACAAATTTTGTAGTCATCAAAACTATCAGGGGAAAAGCATGACAGATATCCTCATCCTCACGTACAGATGAATGAACTGAGGCCTAAACTTACACAGCTGACAGACATAAGAGTTGGTACTGTAATTCAAAGCTTCTGAGTATGTTCCTGGAGTCATGCAAGATCCAGTGTAAAAAGTTTTAAATGGATACTTAACCTATTATATTTACTAACCCTGGAAAGTAGACTAAACTATTTCAAAAGGATTTTCAGCAAACTTGGAACACTGAAGAGGAGGTTTTTAAGATGAAAATAAATTAACTTTGTCACCCCATTATCTAAACATGCTGATTCACTGAGGTTTTATTGTATAGTAATAAATATTGGCACTTACCTATATAAATACTTTATTATGTATCAGGTACTCTTCTAAGTTCTTTAACTATACTAACTCATTTAACAAAGGGTAGTAGTTATAATTTATAACAGAATTTATTGAAACTAACATGTGCTGAACACTCTCCCAAGAGCTTTATATACTTTATATCATTTAATCCACAGAACAATCTGAGGCAGCAGGTATTAATAGAGCTGGAAGGTACATTTGCCCAGGGACATTTGACAGCAAGCGACACAGTCAGACCTGAAACCCAGGGCTGCCTACCTCTTTATAGCTACTCAGGCCCATGGTGTGGCGTGCATCTTTCCAATCACTGTCATCTCCACATATTAATTAGGTCATTCAGGCATGCTGGGGCAGTGTCCGAGTGTGGGTGCAGCTTGGCTCATAGTTTGCTTCTTGAGGGACTTCTAAATTTCACTCTGAAATTCTGGCTGGAAATTTGATTCAGTTGCTGAAAGTAGAAGAAATACAGCTTTCATGTTCATGCACAATTTGCTTTTTCATTTTCTTTTATTATCTTGAGACTTACTGTAAATCATACTTTCCCATCAGTCCTGGAGGTTCTGATTATGTTCATGGGGTCCAGCTAAGAGCAAGGGCAGTAAATTACTGCCACTTTGTTTGAAAATTTTTTTAGCTACAGTACATTAGCTGCTTTTGTTTGCTTTTCCACTGGTGGTATGCACGTTTTTATTTCAGAACTGGTGTTTCTTGAATGTCTCATTTGTGAATAGCATAGCTTACAAAAATGGAAGAATTGGAGAAAAACTATGCAAGAGGGTGTCCTGTTGGCATCTGTAAGATTTTAAAGCAATTATAGCTAAAGTGAGTTATTGAGTTCTCTTTTTCTCTCTTTTGCACACAGCCACGTACACATGTACATATACTCTTGCACACTCATTCTTTGCCTTCTGTTCTTTATGTTCTACATTTCCCCCAAAGCAATTGCAAGGTAATGATCAATACAGCAACTAACATCAGGTAACTCCCAAGAAATGCCTTCTTCCAGGCTTCTCTAAGTATTTTTGTTTATATAAAAGATTGATAGATCAGAGGGTCAGGGGACATGTTTTATTGTAAGTTTCTGTTCTAAATTTCCTGATATTTTCAGTAAGGAAGAAAAAAAGAAAAAAAGAAAACCCTTTAAAGGCAAAAATGGGACTAATAAGAACCAGATCTGAAAGTGATTGTCAAAATGTCAAAAAATAACTGCTTTTCCTTTTTTCAAAAGCATTAATCTTGAGGCAGCTACCCTTTCTGTAAAATCTCCCTAATGGTTTGACTTAATTCTCTTGCTGGACTGTCCACAAACAGAGTGGCTTCTACAGTGATACCCAAACCCCTCAATAGCTTGTAGTAATTGGTGTGGAGTTCAGAGGAGGCATTTGTTTATGTTTTTCAAGTCACTTCATTTGATAAAGTGGCAAGAAAGGAGGCCCTGGCAACCCCGAGTTTGAAGGTCTCCTTGTGAGCTGGCATTGCTTTAATGTTCACAGGGATCATCCTAAATGTGCTAGAGAACAATGATAATTATACAGGGTCTGGGTGAGAGTGGAAAGTAACTGTTTTCCCATGAAATTGGTCAGTTTCTGAAGTGGTTTTGGAAAGGAATTCAGTGCACATAAAGAAGCTTAAGTTAGAGAATTTTCATCTTTATTGATAATCTACACGATAGTTCTTTCATTTTCTTGAATTTTGTAATAGACAGCTCTGAAGGAGCCTGGCTACTTTACAGTAACTGCCCCATTATCTGTTAACTGCTCTGGACCCACTGAGATGGGTCTTCAACAGTCGTGCTTATGTTATATAACCCTACCTCTCTGGGGAGAGTTGATTGGATTAGGAAGGAGATGCCCTAACCACACTAAGCCAGCCAGAGTCTCTTTCCTGAGAATTTAGAATTGGAATTCAGAGACAACCAGTGTTTTTGAGTTGCTGTTAGTGCCCTGAGATGAACGCGGGGGCCATGCAATGGATCTGTGTTGTGTGTCGAAAAGCCAAGAAAGCTGGTTTGCAAAAGAGAGGAGATTTAAGTAGACTCGTAGAGAAAATCAGAGATCGGGGGTGAGAGGGAGAGTCTTGACCTGATTCCCAGCAGCTTTCCAGTCCTGGTTCCTGTTCCTCTGGATGTTTTGCCATAATGCCATAAAAACTCTTACAGCCTATGTTAAATTCCCCATCCACATCATCAGTCCCTCCTCACCCTCTTAAATTAGCTTGAGCTAGCTTCTACTACGGAGAAGGCAATGGCACCCTACTCCAGTACTCTTGCCTGGAGAATCCCATGGATGGAGGAGTGTGGTAGGCTGTGGTCCATGGGATCGTGAAGAGTCTGACATGACTGAGCGACTTCACTTTCACTTTTCACTTTCATGCATTGGAGAAGGAAATGGCAACCCACTCCAGTGTTCTTGCCTGGAGAATCCCAGGGATGGTGGAGCCTGGTGGGCTGCCATCTATGGGGCTGCACAGAGTCGGACACGACTGAAGCGGTTTAGCAGCAGCAGCTTCTACTACATGCAGAGTCTTAACAGACATAGGTTGACTCTCTCAAGCATGTGTGTGTGTTTGATTACAGAGATGACCTAGTGAACAAATAGGTGAATATTCATACTTCCTCTTTTATGCCCACTGGAAGCATAAAATTGGGAACAAACCTTGGAGATCTCTTAGTCTTATCCTCTCATTAGACAGATGGGGAAACTGGAAACTATAGATGTGAAGTGATTTGCCCAAGGTCACATAGTCAGTACTTGATCCCTGGACCTCTAGTTCTTAAACCAGCCAGTACTCTTTCTAGGCTGGCTCCCTAATGCCTTCCATACATTCTAGCTGGCCCCCTAGTACTGTCCATATATATCCAGCCAACAAATACATAGTTCAGAAGCTCCTGTTCTATGGCAAGTCATGGAGTCATGCTTTCTATGTTCAATAACTTAACTGTGTGGTGGAATTAAAATTCTTATGCTTGTTTTCACTTCATTCCATGGGGTTTCCCATCTGAAGGACACCTGGCTACCTTTGCTAGTCCATCATCAGAGCAAATTCATCCAGAATTCTCTCAGAGTATACTGTTCTCTGTGCCTCTCTTGTTGCTCTCTTCTTAAATATCACTAAAAATCTGTGTCCATCTCCTATCTCCCTTGGAAGCCTCTTGAAAGCAGGAGCTGTGGATGAATCATTACCTGCTCTTCCTAACCCAGACTCTATCACAAGGCATGTCTTCCATCAATATCTGCTATTTGGAGAATTTATTTCACCCCTTAGAATTTCAAGTGAGACTATTTATCAGTCATCTATTGCTGGGTAACAAACCAATCCAAACGTAATGGTTTCAAACAATCATCACTTATTAATAATGATTCTGTAAGTTGACTGGACTCTATCTCTGGTTCTTGCTCAGGGTCTCATGTGGTTGCAGTCAGATGTAGCTGGGGTTGGGGTTATCTTGAAGGCTTTGTCATTCACATATCTAGTGTCTGGTCTGAGAGGATTCAGACAGCTGGTGGTTGAAACAGCTGGGGTTCTAAGAGCGACTCTTTCTCTCTCTCCATGGACTCTCCACATGATGGCCTCAGAGAAACTGGACTTCTTACATGGTGCTTGAAGGCTCAAAGAGGAACTAGCTCCAAGAGAGACTAGCAGAGGCTATGTAGCCTTTTCTAATCTAGCCTCAGAAGTTGCTCACATGTGGCACTTCTGCAACATCCTGTTCATCAGAACAGTCACAGAGGCCCCTCTAGGAACAAGGAATGGAGACACAGACACTGCCTTTTAATGAGAGGAGTGTCAGTGGGTTTGCAGACATTTCTGCATCTCTGCCTTCTACTTCTTCACATATAGGAGAGGTGAAAGGAAATCAATCATTTATCCCTGGCCTCGAGGAGCTTGTGTTTGAGTTGGGAGCCATGGTTGTCTGGAAACCTCTGGCTTCTGCCCCTCTGACAGTTACATCCTTTCCATCTGCTTTGTCACTCCTTGTCACAGTCACCCACAGTGTCTAGTAATTATGAATGTGTGGCCTAGGAGCTAGTCTGAGCAAGTCGGCAGGGTGAGGCTGTCATTTGATCATGATATTCTTATTGCTGGGTCCTGTTAGGCACTCTGGAGGAACAGACAGAAAACTCACATTTGGGCCCTACCAAGAAAGAATGGACATTTCTGGAAGTGTAACTTAAGGAAATAATACAAAAGGAGGAAAATATTTAAGTATAAAGGTGTACATTGAAGCATTGTTTTTATTTTATTTTATTTAACTTCATAATATTGTATTGGTTTTGCCATACATCAAAATGAATCCGCCACAGGTACACATGTGTTCCCCATCCTGAACTCTCCTCCCTCCTCCCTCCCCATACCATCCTTCTGGGGTGTCCCAGTGCACCAGCCCCAGGCATCCAGTATCAGGCATCGAAGTTGGACTGGTGACTCGTTTCAAATATGATATTATACATATTTCAATGCCATTCTCCCAAATCATCCCACCCTCTCCCTCTCCCAGAGTCCAAAAGACTGTTCTATACATCAGTGTCTCTTTTGCTGTCTTGCCTGATGGGCTGCCGTCTATGGGGTCGCACAGAGTCGGACACGACTGAAGTGACTTAGCAGCAGCAGCAGCAGCAGCATACAAGGTTATTGTTACCATCTTTCTAAATTCCATATATATGCATTAGTATATTGTATTTGTGTTTTTCTTTCTGGCTTACTTCACTCTGTATAATAGGCTCCAGTTTCATCCACCTCATTAGAACTGATTCAAATGTATTCTTTTTAATGGCTGAGTAATACTCCATTGTGTATATGTACCACAGCTTTCTTATCCATTCATCTGCTGATGGACATCTAGGTTGCTTCCATGTCCTGGCTGTTATAAACAGTGCTGCGATGAACATTGGGGTACATGTGTCTCTTTCAATTCTGGTTTTCTCAGTGTGTATGCCCAGCAGTGGGATTGCTGGATCATAAGGCAGTTCTATTCCCTGCTTTTTGAGGAATCTCCATACTGTTCTCCATAGTGGCTGTACTAGTTTGCATTCCCACCAACAGTGTAAGAGGGATCCCTTTTTTCCACACCCTCTCCAACATTTATTGCTTGTAGACTTTTGGATCTCAGCCTTTCTGACTGGCGTGAAATGGTACCTCATAGTGGTTTTGATTTTCATTTCTCTGATAATGAGTGATATTGAGCATCTTTTCATGTGTTTGTTAGCCATCTGTATGTCTTTGGAGAAATGTCTATTTAGTTCTTTGGCCCATTTTTTGATTGGGTCATTTATTTTTCTGGAATTGAGCTGTAGGAGTTGCTTGTGTATTTTTGAGATTAGTTGTTTGTCTGTTGCTTCATTTGCTATTATTTTCTCCCATTCTGAAGGCTGTCTTTTCACCTTGCTTATAGTTTCCTTTGTTGTGCAGAAGCTTTTAAGTTTAATTCGGTCCCATTTGTTTATTTTTTATTTTATTTCCAGTATTCTGGGAGGTGGGTCATAGAGGATCCTGCTGTGATGTATGTCAGAGAATGTTTTGCCTATGTTTTCCTCTAGGAGTTTTATGGTTTCTGGTCTTACATTTAGATCTTTAATCCATTTTGAGTTTATTTTTGTGTATGGTGTTAGAATTATTTTTAAAAGTAAAAAAATAGAAGGGAGAGCTAAATACTCAACTCTTGGGGTCATCCTTCCCATCCATCTCTGATGGAAATCCATCATCTTGTGTCTGCTTTTTCCCAGATCTGAGGTGGTGTCTATTTATGGAGGAAGAAATAGGGATACAAAATTGGAACCCCAGGAAACCACCCCCTCCCCATTCCAGCTCCTCACTGACTTATGTTCCCTACCCTGCTGGGTGAGCTCATACTTCAGGAAGCCCAGCTCTGAACACAGATTTTCCCCTTAAGCTGAGCTGTAGAAGTATCAGGGGAGGAGGGACTTGGAGAGGTATCTGTTAACATGATGGTTATGAAGTCCATGATGTAAAGATGCTTCAAGCACCCTCAGTGTGGTTGGGTATGTGGGTGCTGTTTTTCATTGTCCTTATGATTAGGGGATGCAGCTGACATTTACTGGGCAAGGGCCTATGTTGGTAAACACCGTGTCATGTGTAGGGCAATCCTGGAGAAGGAGGAACTTCCTGCCTCTGTGATGACCCCTCTAAGGAACCCAGGAAGTGAGGAAGCAGAAGGAACTATGCTGTAGCAGCAGATGTGTGTGGGACATGCTGGGGGGGCATCAATGCTGGTGTCTTGCATGTCCCCAACAGTTGTATGGCTCTTGCCCACTGCCCTCACTCCCTCCCTCTCTCCACAGCTTTGCTTTCTCTGGCTCCCAGCCTCTGCTCTCCATCAAGGCCCAGCTCGAGCGTGACTCCCTCCTCTCTCAAGCCTTCCCTGACTTATATGGCTAGATGTGCTCACCTCCTCCAGAGCAGAAACATTTTTTTCTTGCATCTTCCCTTTCTGATTATTTTTATCAGTTTCTTTTCCATCAGTACTCTGTGAAGTCCAGAAAAGATGGGACAAGTACCGCCCCAGTGCCTACACAGATGCTTAATAAGTGTTTGCTTATTTTTCTTATGTTTTCTCCTTCTCTGGACCCCTTCCTTCCTCTAAATGCCTGCACATTCCCAGCAAGAGGACAGGAAATCTGGGGTTTCTCTCCCATCCACTCTGCTCTGGATCTTGTACATTCTGCCTGACAAAAGGCAGGGGGCTGTGGGGCCCCTCTGCCATTGCCACATAGTCCCCCAGCCAGCCCATATTAATCTCACCTCCCCTCTCTCCTGATGCCTTCAACACTCAGTCTCTTGACCACATGCTTAACTTTTATGCTCACTCTGACTTGTACTTTCAAGTGAGATCCCTTTTCTTTCCTTCAGGATCTTAAGAGGCTCCAGAAGGACAGAAGCCATATCTTTTTCTTTTTAAAAAAATCTTACCTGCTACTCAATGTCATCTCCTTAGGAAGCCCTTCTCTGACTCCTCTGGCCCAGAAAGCAGGTTAAATTTCCCCCTTCTGGGGTCCTCTGTCAGCACGAACGTACTCAGATCACGCTCGATCACGATTGTTTCTTTCACTGTTTGATTCTATAGCCAGCAGGAGAGATCTTTGAACACAGGTACCTAAGTCGCTTGGTTCATTTAGTCATCAAACATTTTCTGCATCAATTTAGAGCAAACCTGTGCTAGATTTAAGTTGCTTGTAACACTGAAAAGAGCCTGGTTCAACCCCCAATGTTCAGTCTTGTGTGTTTGATTGTTGCCGCTTGCAGTTAATATTAAGAAAATATTACCCACTGCAGTTTTCATTCTAGATGGCTTAGTACTTTTCTGGTTTCTTGAAAAAGCAGTAGAGCCAATAATCTCTAATTGTTGAGGAATTTGGTTCCAACCTTAAGGGCAAAACCATCTCATTCAGGACAGAGAATATTTGGGTGACAAGAACTTCCTTGATGCATTGCCCTGCTAACAGGAGATCTGAGATGTGGTCAGGTCAAAAGATGCCTTCAAAATTTGAAGTGCAAATCCTGGACACTGAATGGAGATGGGAGAAGAATATTTTGTGTGCCCTTTCATGTTCCCTGAAGTTTATTTTCTGGAATAGCTTGAGATGGGGTTTTGGCCTTCATGGAGTGGAGCTAGAAGGCTGGTATTGACACAGAAAGAAATTCAAGTCCTGTTCAGTCAAGATGTGGCTTTAGGAGACTGAGAGGGTATAGCTGTGTGGTCCCTATAGGAAAAGAAATTCCTTGGCCAGAATGGCAAACTATTATTTGGAAAACCACTCAGGCTCCACTTAGAACCACTGAATGCTTGAGAATTTCTCCTGATTGGCCAAACTGCTTGTTACAGAATTAGGCCTGTGCAGTGAACGCACACGAGGACTTGGTCTCAGAAGGTGCTTAACATGGCCTGGTTCTTCCTCACACAGAGCTCCCTAGCAGGGCTGAATGCAGAGCCGTTGCTTGTGCCTGACGTAGAAGCATCTACAGGCTTCCATAGGAAGCATCACACATCCTGCTGATGCTGAGGCGTCTCCTAGTCACGGTATTGAAATCACAGAGATGACTTATGATGTGTTCTGTTTGTGTTGGCCACAGTCCAAACCAGAAACATATCTCGGGCCTGGCCTTCTAGATACTATCTCCAGTCATTTTAAAGTTCATTATGTGGACCCTCTTATACTGTCCTGCTCTAGCAAAGGTCCGTCAGCATTTTACAAAGGTTCATGGTTCAACCATAAGGGAAGATAAGGTAGTTTTCAAGTTTCGGTATGGCATGCAGGGCCCGAGTCCAAGAGTCAAAAGCTTTGCTTTTTGTTGTTTCTAAGTTAGAGCCTTGGGCTTCCCTCAGCAGTAAAGAATCTGCCTGCCAATGCAAGGAACGTGGGTTCAATCCCTGGGTTGAGAAGATCCCCTGAGGAGGAAATGGCAGCCCACTCCAATATTCTTGCCTGGGAAATCCCTCGGACAGAGGAGCCTGGTGGGCTATCATCCATGGGGTCACAAAGAGTCGGACAGAACTGAGCAACTAAACAATAAGAGCGATGTTATAATGAAACAAGGTATAGCTCATGGTTTTGCTGGTATTACTTGGTTTGATTTTGTAGGACTGGGGAAAAGCTGCTAGTAATGTCTTAAAATGTAGATCTACCCTGTACCTGAAGAATTCTTAGGCCCATTTAATTTACTTATCATCCTAGCATTCAGCTGAAAATAGGGGTGGGGGTGGGGTGGGAGCATAGTGGTTAAATTTTTTTTTCACCATTTTAAAGTTGGGATGGATAGAGACCTAGGAACTCAGGAACAAGATTAGGAATATTACTGTAAGAAGCAGAGACCATTCCCTGTCGGGAGCAGGCTTGGATCAGCGCTTCACCCATGACAAAGGTCATGAGGAAGGAGGCTCAGCATACGCAAATGCGGGATCTAGCCTCAGGAGCCCGCCTGGAAATTCTCGAGCATCTACCCCCAAAACCAGAGTCTGCCTACTTTCTGCTTTGTGCTCTCACCTACACATCTGACTTTACGGGGGGCTGTCCCCCACTACCTCTCTCTGAAAAAAAGAGTTAACTCACAGCTCCAGTTAATAATTCCTGGGTGTGACAGTGTTTCAGCCTACAAACTCCTTTGGAAATCCTCTAGCCTGCCTGAATAGGTTTTTCCAGCCACATGTGATTGTTCAGAGCCTCCCAACTGTGAGAGGCATGAAATGTTCTAAACTGTCTAAATACAGATTCCTTTGAGCAATTAAAAGATTGATTAGAAATTGTATTGGTAAAGGGTTTTTCACTTGTTGGGCCAATGTTTGCTGCTAAGTCTCCATATCCCTTACCTACTGTGTCCTTGGTAGTGTATTGATTGATATAATTGGTTTCTAGATATGTAAGTAGTACCTTTAATGTTTGTAGCCTTGGACCCTTGAGTTAATTCTTTTTCTTGTTATAACCCACCACACCTTTGCCCTATAGAAATGCAAGTCCAATGCCTTTGGAGGTTGGCGCCTGACTAATCACCTTTAGAGAAAAATAAGTTTTCTGAAGAAAGGGTCTTAAAATGTTGACAGGCCTCTGGGCCAGAAGATGATGCAAATCACCTAAACTTTGCATATGATAAGTTTGCAGGAAGAAAGCCTGGCTTACTGCATGACTCTACCCCCTTCCCCCATTATCCTCTATGCACAACTTAAGGTATAAAAACTACTTTGAAAAATAAAGTGTGGGGCCTTGTTCACTGAAGCTTGGTCTCCCCATGTCGTTCTTTCTCTTACCTTCTAGTTGAATTATTCAGCCTCCTCTCTCCACAAAATGTTCTCACTGAGCTATCTTCATTCTATTATCTAATTAAAACTATTGTATCCTGATCCTCACCGACACTGTCTACACCTCAAACTCCCTGGATCAGCTGGGGCTCAGATCAGATCAGATCAGATCAGTCGCTCAGTCGTGTCCGACTCTTTGCGACCCCATGAACTGCAGCACGCCAGGCCTCCCTGTCCATCACCAACTCCCGGAGGTCACATCCATCGAGTCAGTGATGCCATCCAGCCATCTCATCCTCTGTCGACCCCTTCTCCTCCTGCCCCCAATCCCTCCCAGCATCAGAGTCTTCTCCAATGAGTCAACTCTTCGCATGAGGTGGCCAAAATATTGGAGTTTCAGCTTTAGCATCACTCCCTCCAAAGAAATCTCAGGGCTGATCTCCTTCAGAATGGACCGGTTGGATCTCCTTGCAGTCCAAGGGACTCTCAAGAGTCTTCTCCAACACCACAGTTCAAAAGCATCAATTCTTCGGTGCTCAGCCTTCTTCACAGTCCAGCTCTCACATCCATACATGACCACAGGAAAGACCATAGCCTTGACTAGGCGAACCTTTGTTGGCAAAGTGATATCTCTGCTTTTGAATATGCTATCTAGGTTAGTCATAACTTTCCTTCCAAGGAGTAAGCGTCTTTTAATTTCATGGCTGCAGTCATCATCTGCAGTGATTTTGGAGCTCAGAAAAACAAAGTCTGACACTGTTTCCACTGTTTCTCCATCTATTTCCCATCTAGTGATGGGACCAGATGCCATGATCTTCGTTTTCTGAATGTTGAGCTTTAAGCCAACCTTTTCACTCTCCACTTTCACTTTCATCAAGAGGCTTTTGAGTTCCTCTTCACTTTCTGCCATAAGGGTGGTATCATCTGCATATCTGAGATTATTGATATTTCTCCCAGCAATCTTGATTCCAACTTGTGTTTCTTCCAGTCCAGCATTTCTCATGATGTACTCTGCATATAAGTTAAATAAACATGGTGACAATATACAGCCTTGATGTACTCCTTTTCCTATTTGGAACCAGTCTGTTGTTCCATGACCAGTTCTAACTGTTGCTTCCTGACCTGCATACAGATTTCTCAAGAGGCAGATCAGGTGATCTGGTATTCCCATCGCTTTCAGAATTTTCCACAGTTTATTGTGATCTACACCTTGTGTCCTGGTGAATTTCATTTCAAAGAGATTGATCATGTCAAAAATCAAGTCATTGTCCTGACGGTTAAGTTTGTTTCCATTCATCATTTCAAAGTGTTCTTATTATTTCTAAATGTGAACAAAATATGCACACAGGATCAATGTGAAGTAACAAAATGATACCCTCAAATGATAAAATGACAGACATTGTGGTAAAATAGAATGGGTAGTCCAATAAATCACTGAAATCCACGGACATTTACAACTAGGACAAAAGTCACTAGAGTAACCCTGTTAGCAGTGGCCAGTGATCTTAGTAGATAACCTGCTCCAGGAGTAACAGTAAGGGCAGGTGAAGACCACAGCATCTTTGCCAGACAAGGGGGTACCATCCAGATGGATTCAAGTGAGGTGTTAATGGAAGAAGTTCTTGGTGACACTAGGGTGTATGTGTGTGTGTTGCTCTTTGCAACCCCATGGACTGTAGCCTGCCAGGCTCCTCTGTCTATGAAATTCTCTAGGCAAGAATACTGGAGCAGGTAGCCATTTCCTTCTCCAGGGGATCTTCCCTACCCAGGGATCGAACCCGGATTTCCTGCATTGCAGGCAGATTCTTTACCATATTAGCCAACAGGGAAGTCCAAGTGACACTAGGGTATAAAACAGTAAATTGAGATGGGGCAGGTTGGGAGTAGGGGCAGAAGGAAGAGTCAGGATACAACAGAGTCCAGTCACAGACAGCCCTGACCTAGTTATGCTAAAACCTCTGTAAGCCTTGTTGTGTGTCTTCCTTAAGATGAGGCTAGAAAAACCTGTAGATATGACAGGGGTCTGGAAAGGATAAAATACAGTAATGTATGTAAAGGCCTGATAGAATCAGTGTTCAACATATGTTTATTCCCCTCTCCTCCTACCTTTATTAATTATAGCCGGAACACAAAGTCATCTAAAGTCTGGAGGCCAGCCACTCATTCTTTGTAGATCTTAACTACTTCAGAGGAAAAAGTAGTTTTCCTGAGCTTTTAAGAGTCCATTTACATACAACTGGCCTACTTGTAAAAAAAAAAAGACCTATTCTTTAAAACAAACCTCTTGGTGGTGGCAAAAATTTTTTAAACTTTGTTGAATTTCTAGGTGCACTTTCTGTGCTTCCTAAGGAAGGACCTATAAAGATGGCATCTTTTCCGTTAGTCCAGATTTATAGGAGGTTTGCTGTAAGTGCACATTTGCAGAACCATTTCTGATGTCTGTGAGTTTCCTCCCCTTTCATTGACTGCTTGTTATCTTTGGTGCTATGGATACTCTTATTGTTTATTATAAGTTTAACTTATTTCACTTAGACTCCTCTTTTCTATTCTGAGATAATGTCCCCACCTACTGCTTTTGCTTTTTAAAGGTACCTGGTTAACTAGCTACAGACACTCTTTAAACCCCCTCAGAGGTCACAAGCCTGAGCTCAGCTTGAAGCATTAGTACTTTAACTTTTAAGAAAATATGAGTGTTAGGCCAGAGTGTTGGGTTTGTGGGGACTTTTTTTGTTTTTATTTTTGTTTAGCCATCATGTTCCATGGTCTTTAGCAACTTGGTTCAGCCAGAAAATGTTTATCTTCATTGAGTCATCTCTGTACTTGACTGGAGACAGGCTTGAAGACTGGCCAGTTCAAGACAGATGTCTTTTTGGAGCTGTGGTTTCACTCTTGATCAATAACATGACCTTAGGCAACATGCTTAGTGGCTCAGGGCTGCTTTCTTTGGAACAATGAGGGATGTATCAATAGTAGAGAATCTTTCTGGAGATCTTTTGATCTGTAAAAACAGGGCTTAGCAGGAAGCCCAGCAAGGATCAGTAGTCAGATAGCTGTAACTACTCTAGCCAAGTGTTCTATGCTGCTGAGGAGAATCATTTGAGTAGCATCTAAAAAATGCATATATGTGGACTCCACCCAGGATCCACTAAATGTGAATTGCTAGGGCTGAGACCCAGGTGCCATGGAATTTCTTTTATTATTATTCCTCAGGCAATAGTGATGTTCTGGAGGGTTCAGAATCTTTGACTTTAGCTCCCTATAATGAAAGCTTTTCATGTTCCAAAGAAGGATGATCTCATTTAAATCCCACAACACTTTAGGGTTATTAGCCCCATTTTACAGTTGAGGAAACTGAGACTCAGAGAGGTTAAACAACAGCAGGTGAGAGGAAGTACTCAGACCTGGGAATGTGCAGTCCACCTTCAGAGCCGCGTTATTATCGTGCCGCAGTTCATTATCATGAACAGCACCTCCAAAGAGGCTCTTCAGTGGAAACTAAGATCCAGCAAGTGGGGTCATCCAGTGGTCTCAGGCTCTCTCCATAGCTTCAGCTTACCGACCTCCTGCTTTCCTTGTGTTGGGAACTTCCCAGCAGCCCCACGTCAGATAACGAACTGTGGTTATTCAGAACTCCCTTGCTATTTCCACTGATTTTTATTAAATGCAGCTTGTGGCTCCAACTCAAGAATGTGCAAGCCGATTTAGATTATGTTTTGCATTGAGTTTATTAAGATAAAAAATATTTCCTGAGATAGTGAGTCAGAAATATTTATGGTGAAGTGTGCTGAAAGTGAGTGCAGGTTGATAGCATGAACAGAATGTTCTCTCATAGTTGAATGTGATGACCTAACTGTGTTTGGCAGCCTTCCTTTATGTTTAGCTAAGCATTTTATTTCATGTTGGAGACCTCCTTCCTCTTCTGAAAAGGATCGGTCCTGTAGGGAGCTAGGATTTGGCATGTGCCTCTTTGGTACTGAGACCCAGGCCCTGAACCTAATTGTCACTGGCTCCCTGGCTGGCTGACTGGGTTGCCATGGCAAAGGGCTGTTAAACTTTCTGTATCTGGGTTTCTCTCACCTGTCAAAATGGCAATATAACTCTTGGCCCTGCCTCCCTCCCTAGGGAGAATGGGAGGGCACTTTGAAAATTAAGTAATAAATGTTAGGAGGGATTTGTGGATGTGACGTATTGTCAAGTGGGTAAGTAATAAATGGGGTGTCTCCAAAGCTCATTTGCCTGGAATACACTTGAGCCTTCCATTTACTTAATCAACCAGCATTTATTAAATGCCTACGAAGTTTACCATATAACACATGGAGTGCTGGGGGGAATACAAAAAGGAGGAAATAAGAGTCTCAGTTCCCAGAGAGCTCATAAACTAACTGCTTTTTTCTCATAGTTCACTTTTTAAGTTGATTAAGCATCAAGATGAACGGTGCCTGTGGTTTATTTAAAAAGCTCCTTCTCCATGATAACTTCTAGTTACGTCATAAGTAACTAGTAGTGATTAGTTGTTCTCAGTACTAGTGGGTATTTTCTCGTTCTGGATGGACTCATAAAAAGGGCAAGAATATTCCACAGTCCTGATCAGGGGTGGTACGAGACAATGAAAGACTACATTCTGGCATTTTTGGGAAGTGGTGCATTGGCTAATAGTATGGTCTCTTGTGTCCGAAGGTCTGGGTTTGGGTCCTGGCTCTGCCACTTTCTAGCTGCAAGATTCTTGGTAATTACTGAGCCTCTCTGTATCTTATTTCCTTATCTCTGCGGGGGAAAAAAAAAAAAAAAAAGGTAAGAACAGGGTCTAGCTCAGGACTGTTTTCAAGATTAAGTAAGTTAATATGTACAAGGTGCTGAGAATGGTACCTGGCACCTTGTAAATGCTCAGAAAAATGCTAGCTGAGATCATCACCTTCTGTGGGTAATGGAGGAAATGGTGGCACTGAAAGAATACTGGCATTTTCTTTTCTTACATTATAAAAAATATAAATATCCTTTTAAAATTCAGATTCCCCAACTTTTGCCCAGATTGACCAAAATCACTTAGTGTGTGTGTCTGTGTGTTAGTCGATCAGTTGTGTCCAACTCTTTGCTACCCTATGGACTGCAGCCCTCTAGGTTCCTCTGTCTATGGAATTCTCCAGACAAGAGTACTAGAGTGGGTAGTCATTCCCTTCTCCAGGGGATCTTCCTGACCCAGGGATCGAACCCAGTTCTTCTGCATTGAAGGTGGATTCTTTACCTTCTGAGCCACGAGGAAAGCCCCAAATCACTTAGGATTGCCCCCAAATCCCAACCTGCTTATTCAGAAATAGAAATCAGACCATACAAGCCTAGTTAATAGCATTAGGGGACTAAACTAAACCATTTTGTTCTGAAAGCCTCACACTGGTTCAAGACCCAGAAAAGCGACAGAGGGTAGCTGTAAAGTGGACTGGAAAGAACACCAAGCTTAGAGTCTAAACTCTGGCTTTACCTTTTATTACCTGGGATAGGTCTAGGATATGTCTTTAAGTTCACCGAACTGCAGCTTACCCATCCTGATTGTATAAAATTCATGGTAGGTAAAATTTCTGGGGGCTTACCATGAATTGAAACAGTGGT
This sequence comes from Tragelaphus eurycerus, assembly GCA_935064755.1. Lineage (NCBI taxonomy): Eukaryota > Metazoa > Chordata > Mammalia > Artiodactyla > Bovidae > Tragelaphus > Tragelaphus eurycerus. The sequence continues at coordinate 3,801,200 of CAKXYN010000092.1, read as the reverse complement.
AATACACTGTACCAAATTGTACTAGAAGGTACTGTATTCTCTCCCACCGTACATGTGTAGTTTTTTTTTTTTTTTTAAAGAAAAGCCAAAATTGTGAATCACTGTATTATATACCTGCAACTTACATAATGTTGTACATCATCTGTACTTCAATTTAAAAAGAAGAAAGCCAATCGCACTTAAGAATATCTTTGATGAAACAGAAAGTTATTAATTCTTGACCCATGAAGTATATATCTTTTTTAATATTCTGTGTGGTGGAGAAGGCAATGGCACCCCACTCCAGTACTCTTGCCTGGAAAATCCCATGGATGGAGGAGCCTGGTAGGCTGCAGTCCATGGGGTAGCTGAGGGTCGGACATGACTGAGCGACTTCACTTTCACTTTTCACTTTCATGCATTGGAGGAGGAAATGGCAACCCACTCCAGTGTTCTTGCCTGGAGAATCCCAGGGGTGGTGGGGCCTGGTGGGTTGCCATCTATGGGGTCGCACAGAGTCGGACACGACTGAAGTGACTTAGCAGCAGTAGCAGCAGCATGGTGAAATGGGAAGTAATCATTAGCACTTTTGCTGACTGGTGAAATACTGTGGTTGTCACAGAGAAAAGCATTTTATTACTTGTAAGAATGATTGATAATCAAACTTTTAGAATAACTATTAGTTATTCTTGACAATAAACAAAGCAAGTCTAACACTTGAAGGAAACATAAGATAGTATTCAGTTCAGTTCAGTCACTCAGTTGTGTCTGACTCTTTGTGATCCCATGGACTGCAGCACGCCAGGCTTCCCTGTCCATCATCAACTCCCAGAGCTTGCTCAAACTCATGTCCATCGAGTTGATGAAGCTATCCAACTATCTTATCCTCTGTCATCACCTTCTCCTCCTGCCTTCAGTCTTTCCCAGCATCAGGGTCTTTTCTAATGAGTCGGTTCTTCACATCAGGTGGCCAAAGGATTGGAGCTTCAGCTTCAGCATCAGTCCTTCCAATGAATAATAAGGACTGTTTTCCTTTAGGATGGACTGATTTGATCTCCATGCAGTCCAAGAGACTCTCACGAGTCTTCTCCAACACCACAGTTCAAAAACATCAATTCTTCGATGCTCAGCTTTCTTTCTGGTCCAACACTCACATCCATACATGACTACTGGAAGATAGTATTAGTTGCCAATAATAAAATTTGAGCTTTCCAGCAAAAATTTAAAATTAGGAAAAATTTTAGCCAATACATTGAGCTTGGCAGTTTTTACTAATGAGATAGATGGTGATATTAATAGATGTGATGTTTCTATATTACTTGATAAATGTGTTCATATCTGGAAGATCTATATAACTCAGAGAACAATGCATGGTGTTGCAAAATCATAAGTGGATAAAATATCTTAAATTTGCAAGATAAATCAATCCACTTTAATATAACAGATTATGAAAAGTTCATTGGTATGGTTTTAGATTTCACATTACAACTAATCTTTAAGAAACTCCAATTTGTCTGCTGGAAAGGATGTAGAGAAAAAGGAACCCTTCTACACTGTTGGCGGGAAAGTATGCCATAGTACAGCCACTATGGAAAACAGTATGAAGATTCCTTAAAAAACTAGAGTTACCATATAATTCAGCAGTTCCACTCCTGGGCCTTTATTCAAAGAAAATGAAAACTCTAATTCAGAAAGACACATGTACCTAAATATTCATAGCAGTGCTATTTATAGTAGCCAAGACACGGAAACAACTTAAATGCCCCCTGACAGGTGAATGGATAATGATGTAGTGTATATATTCAATGAACTATTACTTATCCATAAAAAGGAAAGAAATAATGTCATTTGCGGCAACATGGATGAATCTAGAGATTTTCATACTAAGTGAAGTAAGCCAAACAAAGACAAATATCATATGATATCACTTGTATGTGGAACCTAAAAAAAAGGAACTTATTTATGAAATAGAAATAGACTCACAGATGTAGAAAACAAACTGCTGCTGCTGCTGCTAAGTCGCTTCAGTTTTGTCTGACTCTGTGCGACCCCATAGACAGCAGCCCACCAGGCTCCTCCGTCCCTGGGATTCTCCAGGCAAGAATACTGGAGTGGGTTGCCATTTCCTTCTCCAATGCATGAAAGTGAAAGTGAAGTTGCTCAGTTGTGTTGGACTCTTTGCCACCCCATGGACTGCAGCCTACCAGGCTCCTCCTTCCATGGGATTTTCCAGGCAAGAGTACTGGAGTGGAGTGCAATTGCCTTCTCCCTGAAAACAAAAATGGTTACCAAAAGAAAGGAGGGATAAATTAGAAGTTTAGTATTAACATATACACATTACTATACATAAAATAGATAAACAACACAGACTTACTATAAGCACAACACACTATATTTAATATTTTGTAATAAATTAAATGGAAAAAACTGAAAAAGAATATATATAACTGAATCTCTTTGCTGTATACCTGAACCATTGCAACTCAACTATACTTCAACTAAAAACATGTCAAAAAGAAAAAAAAAGCTACCATGTGTCAAATTTTGGTACAATACTAAATAAAAAATCAAATCCCCTATGACTTTACAGTGGAAGTGAGAAATAGATTTAAGGGACTAGATCTGATAGACAGAGTGCCTGATGAACTATGGACGGAGATGCGTGACATTGTACAGGAGACAGGAATCAAGACCATCTCCAAGAAAAAGAAATGCAAAAAAAGCAAAATGGCTGTCTGAGGAGGCCTTACAAATAGCTGTGAAAAGAAGGAAAGTGAAAAGCAAAGGAGAAAAGGAAAGATATACCCATTTGAATGCAGAGTTCAAAGAAGAGCAGAGAGAGATAAGAAAACCTTCCTCGGTGATCAATGCAAAGAAATAGAGGAAAACAATAGAGTGGGAAAGACTAGAGATGTCTTCAAGAAAATTAGAGATACCAAGGGAACAGTTCATGCAAAGATGGGCTCGATAAAGGACAGAAATGGTATGGACCTAAGAGAAGCAGAAGATATTAAGAAGAGGTGGCAAGAATACACAGAAGAACTGTACAAAAAAGATCTTCATGACCCAGATAATCACGATGGTGTGATCACTCACCTAGAGCCAGACATCCTGGAAAGTGAAGTCAAATGGGCCTTAGGAAGCATCACTATGAACAAAGCTAGTGGAGGTGATAAGATTCCAGTTGAACTATTTCAAATTCTGGAAGATGATGCTGTGAAAGTGCTACATTCAATATGCCAGCAAATTTGGAAAACTCAGCAGTGGCCACAGGACTGGAAAAGGTCAGTTTTGATTCCAATCCCAAAGAAAGGCAATGCCAAAGAATGCTCAAACTACCACATGATTGCACTCATCTCACACACTAGTAAAGTGATGCTTAAAATTCTCCAAGCCAGGCTTCAGCCATACATGAACCATGAACTTCCAGATGTTCAAGGTGGATTTAGAAAAGGCAGAGGAATCAGAGATCAAATTGCCAACATCTGTTGGATCATCGAAAAAGCAAGAAAGTTCCAGAAAAGTATCTATTTCTGCTTTGTTGACTATGCCAGAGCCTTTAACTGTGTGGATCACAATAAACTGTGGAAAATTCTGAAAGAGATGGGAATACCAGACCACCTGACCTGCCTCCTGAGAAATTTGTATGCAGGTCAGGAAGCAACAGTTAGAACTGGACATGGAAGAACAGACTGGTTCCAAATAGGAAAAGGAGTACGTCAAGGCTGTATATTGTCACCCTGTTTATTTAACTTCTATGCAGAGTACATCATGAGCAACGCTGGACTGGATGAAGCACAAGCTGGAATCAAGATTGCCAGGAGAAATATCAATAACCTCAGATATGCAGATGACACCACCCTTATGGCAGAAAGTGAAGAAGAACTAAAGAGCCTCTTGATAAAAGTGAAAGAGGAGAATGAAAAAGTTGGTTTAAAGCTCAACATTCAGAAAACTAAGATCATGGCATCTGGTCCCATTACTTCATGGAAAATAAATGGGGAAACAGTAGAAACAGTGACTGACTTTATTTTTCTGGGCTCCAAAATCACTGCAGATGGTGAATGCACCCATGAAATTAAAGGATGCTTGCTCCTTGGAAGAAAAGATATTACCAACCTAGATAGCATATTCAAAAACAGAGACATTACTTTGCCAACAAAGGTCCATCTAGTCAAGGCTATGGTTTTTCCAGTGCTCATGTATGGATGTGAGAGTTGGACTGTGAAGAAAGCTGAGTGCCGAAGAATTGATGCTTTTGAAGTGTGGTGTTGGAGAAGACTCTTGAGAGTACCTTGGACTGCAAGGAGATCTAACCAGTTCATTCTGAAGGAGATCAGTCCTGGGTGTTCATTGGAAGGACTTATGCTAAAGCTGAAACTCCAATACTTTGGCCACCTGATGCGAAGAGCTGACTCATTTGAAAAGACCCTGTTGCTAGGAAAGATTGAGGGCAGGAGGGAAGGGGACGACAGAGGATGAGATGGTTGAATGGCATCACCAACTCAATGGACATGGGTTTGGGTGGACTCCCAGAGTTGGTAATAGACAGGGAGGCCTGGCGTGCTGCAATTCATAGGGTCACAGAGAGTCAGACACGACTGAGCAACTGAACTGAATTGAACTGAAATTCTTTGAGAAGCTATAAAAGTACCTCTCTTCTCCAACTGTATAAAGCCAGCTTTTCCTCATATATTTCAACCAGAACAATATATTACAACAGATTGAATGCAGCAAGAGGAGAATCCAGCTGTCTGCTCTTAAGCCAAATAGTAGATCAACTATAACAGAATTAGGGACAAACTCAGGTAGCTCATTGGTAAAGAACCTGCCTGCCAATGCAGGAGATGCAAGAAACTTGAGTTTGATCCCTGGGCTGGAAAGGTCCCCTGGAGAAAGAAATGGCAACCCATTCCAGTATTCTTGCTGGGAAAATCCCATAGACAGAGGAGCTACATGGCAGGCTATAGTCGGTGGGGTCGCAAAGATTCAGACAGACATACAAAGGGTGTATAGTGATATCTTCTTGTTTTAATTTGCATTTCCCTGAAGATATATATATATTATGTGGAACATCTTTTCATATGCTTATTTGCAATTTTTCTTCTTTGGTGAGGTGTTTTTTAAAGTCTTGGTGGTGGTGGCGGTTGAGCAGCTAAGTCATGTCCAACTCTTGCAACCCCATGGACGATAGCCCATCAGGCTACTATGTCCTCTGTCCATGGGATTTCCCAGGCAAGAACACTGGAGTCAGTTGCCATTTCGTTTTCCAGGATATTTTCCCAATCTAGAGATTGAACCTGGGTCTTGTGCATTGCAGGTGGATTCTTTAACTGATTGAACCACCAGAGAAGCCCCTTAAAAATCTTGGTCCATGTTTTATTGGGGTTGCTTTCTTACCACGCATTTTAAGAGTTCTTTGTATATTTTGGATAATAGTATTTTATCAGATGTGCCTTTTGCAAATATTTTCTTCATCTGTGGCTTGTCTTCTCATTCTGTTGATGTTGTCTTTTGCAGAACAGACATTTTTAACTTTAATAAAGTCTCATGTATAAATTATTTATTTCACAGATCATGTCTTTTTTGACATATCTAAAAAGTCATTTCCATACTCAAGATGAGATCATCTGGGTTTTCTTGTATGTTATCTTCCAGGAATGTTTTAATTTTGCTTTTTATGTTTGGATCCATGATCCATTTTGAGTTAATTTTTGTGAATGGTGTAAGATCTGTGTCTAGATTCATTTTTTGCTTGTGAATGTTCAGTTGTTTCAACACTATTTGTTGAAAAAACTATCCTTGCTCCTTTGTAGTGACTTAGCTTCTTTGTCAAAGATAAGTTAACTACACATAGTTAGGTCAACTGGGCTCTATTTCTGGTCTCTGTTTTCTTTCGTGGGTCTCTATAATGTCTATTCTTTCACTGATACCACAGTGATTTGATTGCTATAGCTTTACAGCAAGTCTTGAAGTTGGGTAATGTCAGTCCCCCAACTTTGTTCCTTTCCTTCAATATTATGTTGGCTATTCTGGGTCTTTTGCTTCTGATATAAACTTTAGAATCAGTATGTCAATATCTACAAAATAAGTTGCTGAGGTTTAGGTTGGGATTGCCCGGAATCAATATTTGTTTTAAATCTTACTTCTACTTGCTTTGTCACTGTGGATGGCTTTTTTTTTTTTTTTTTTTTACCATCCCCATGCCTTAGATATCTTATGTATAAGATGAGAACAATAACAGTGATTTGTAACAACACCTGCCATGGTAATAAGTACCCTTTAGACATTAGCTATTATCATCATTATTATTGTATCATTGTCACCATGGTCATTATTACTAGTACTGCACTGGGAGACATAGTTCATTCAGAGGCACAGAGCTAAAGGTGGAGTCAGCAGAATTGGAATTTTTCCTCTCTCAAACAGGATTATGCCCTATCTCCCACTCACCACTCTGCCATTTCAGCCTTTGTCATCTACAAACGAAGGGAAAGAAGGATGAGAAAGCTTCCATAGTTCAAACACACATTGACACAGATATTAAATCAAGCCACTAAAAAAATATTTGTTAGAAAACAAAATTGAAATGGACACGTTTTTAAAATCTTATTGGCTTTATTCAACAGTTCATAAATTGGCAGCATCCCATCTAGCAGATAGAAAGGAGTTTCGAAGAACTGTATAAAATGCAAGACTTTTACAGGTAGAAAGGGGCAGGGCAAGGTTGTTCCTAGCAGAGTAGATTGTTTATGGCAAGGTCACTTTCCTTTACGGGACAGCAAAGGTCTATCAGGCAGATTACCTCACTAGTGCTGACCAGCTAATTCCAGATTGGCTGGTTTAAGAATCCACTCCTGTTGATGCTTTACATTGCTTCCATGTCTTGGCAGTTTAAATAGTGCTTCATTGAACACTGGGGCGCATGAATCTTTTTGAATTAAGGTTTTCCTCAGATGTATGCCCAAGAGTGAAAGACTGAAAAAAATGCACAACCTGAAAGCTCTATTTTCAGTTTTTTAAAGAAAGCTCCATATTGTTCTCCGCAGTGGCCAGGACAATTTATATTCCCACCCACAGTGTATGGGGAGCTTCCCTTTTCTCCATACCATCTCCAGCACTTATTGTTTCTAGATTTTTTTGGTAATGGCCATTCTGATACCAAGAAGGTGTGGTACATATATACAATGGAATATTACTCAGCCTTAAAAAGAGCAAAATAATGCCATTTTTCGGCAACATGGATGGACCTAGAGACTGTCATACTGATTGAAGCAAGTTAGACAGAGAAAGATAAATGTCATATGATATTGCTTATACATGGAATCTAAAAAAGAATGGTGCAAATGAACTTATACAAAAGAGAAAGAGTTACAGATGTAGAAAGCAAACATGATTACTAGAGCAGGTAGGAGGAAGGGATAAACTGGGAGATTGGGATTGACATATACACATACTATAAATAAAATAGATAACTAATTAAGATCTGCTGTATAGCATCAGAAACTCTACTCAATACTCTGTAATGGCCTATATGAGAAAAGAATCTAAAAGAGAGTGGATGTATGTATATGTATAGCTGATTCACTTTGCTGTACAGCTGGAACTGCTGCTGCTGCTGCTGCTGCTAAGTCGCTTCAGTCGTGTCCGACTCTGTGCGACCCCATAGACGGCAGCCCACCAGGCTCCCCCGTCCCTGGGATTCTCCAGGCAAGAACACTGGAGTGGGTTGCCATTTCCTTCTCCAATGCATGAAAGTGAAAAGTCAAACTGAGGTCGCTCAGTCGTGTCCAACTCTCAGCAACCCCATGGACTGCAGCCTACCAGGCTCCTCCATCCATGGGACTTTCCAGGCAAGAGTACTGGAATGGGTTGCCATTGCCTTCTCCGCAGCTGGAACGGAACTAACACATTTTAAATCAACTGCACTCCAATAAAAATTTTAAAAATAAAAATAAAAAAGTCTACTCCTGGAAGAGGTTAAAACTGTAATTAAGTTAGGTGTTAAGTCTAGGTTTAGTGACACGGACTTACTTCAAGTGACTCCACTTTGGACCCATTTTCTCTTTTTTAACAGTATTAATAGCCAGTTTTAAATGTAGAAGCCAAATTTCTTTGTCTGGCATTCAAATTCAGTCAGTATCAGCTGTCTGCTGTCAACTGAAAAAAATGAACGCCCTAAAAATGGAGAATTATATTTTATTTGGTTGACTTACTGAGGACTTAAGCCTGGGATATAGCCTCTTAGATAGCTCTGGGGACAGTTCTGAAGAGATATGGAAGAGGCCAAGATATATAGGAGCTTTACCAAAAGAAGCCCATGGGACTACCCTGGTGGTCCAGTGATTAAGACCGTGTGCTTCCAATACAGGGGATGCAAGTTTAATCCCCTGTTGATGAACTAAGATCCCACATGACACATGGCACAACAAAAAAATAAATAAAATAAAATCCAATTACTGATTTTTAAAAAGTCCCCCAAAACCAAATGAACAGAAAAGACCAGGTAGTAAGAGAACATTAAAAGATTACTGCTAATTAAAGAAAGATTAGATATATCAAGTTAATGAATTTAGTGCTTTTCTCTATATGAGAAGGTGCAAGAATTTGGGCTTAATGAAGGTATTCCTTTGGTATGCACCTCAACTATTAGGGCCCGTATTTTGTTTTTATCTCCATCCTGAATCTCCTTAGAGTGTGCTGTTGCTGGCTGCAGTGGCTGTTGACTTGATGGCCACACATCTTTTGTTTACTGTTATGGCCGGTGACATTCTTAGTCCACACTGCCATCCAGTGCTTCTGTAGCTGCCCTTATGGAAGCAGACACTATTCCAGGAGGTACAGACCTCGCAAGCCCATGTGGTAGACCATGACATCAAAGCCCAGGGAGGTGAGTGACTCCCTGACAGCTAGCTAGCAGCAGAACTGATATCAGGCCCAGTTTACAGATTTCCTCTGCCCTGGGCTGCTTTCACTGGGAGGCTCACTCTGAAAGAAATGACTAGTCTAAAACCTGCAGTAGCCCGAAGTGCTGGGTGTAGACCAGAGAGCTGGTCCCTTTGCGTGGCCCATGAGCTTGCTCCAGGAGAATCCAGCTAGTTCTGGGAAGATAATGGATTATAGCCAGGGGCTTGTTAACAACACGGGTGATAGCTATGATTTAGACATGCGTTTTTATTTTATTTTATTCCAGTCACAAAATACTTTTGTGTTGTTTCAGCCAAATGTTGTTCTGATGCTTCCAGTCTTTGCCAAACTGAGGACCAGACCATTTGCTTGTTTTACTTACTAAGTGAGCAGCTACAGATGGCAAATAAACCTAACATTATTCTGTATTAGTAAAAAGTTAAAACGAAATTCCCTGTGTTTATGACAAGGCTCTTTTGTTAAGTGAACACAAAGATTTGTTTACATTTCCTTTGTTCTTCCTGGAAACATGCAGCTTGAACCAGCTACTACACTGATTTCAAGATGCCTTATAACCCTTGTTTTTGTTTTTAGGTAAATATGATTTAGAGCTGCACAGACAAATTAACTACTCTTGCCAGCAATGTGGGAGAAGGCAATGGCACCCAACTCCAGTACTTTTGCCTAGAAAATCCCATGGATGGAGGAGCCTGGTAGGCTGCAGTCCATGAGGTTGCTAGAGTTGAACACAACTGAGCGACTTCACTTTGACTTTTCACTTTCATGCATTGGAGAAGGAAATGGCAACCCACTCCAGTGTTCTTACCTGGAGAATCCCAGGGATGGGGAGGCCTGGTGGGTGGCCATCTATGGGGTCACACAGAGTCGGACACGACTGAAGCGACTTAGCTGCAGCCAGCAATGTGCTAGTTATGTGACTTCAGACAGGTGGTCTCACCTCTCAGATCTCCTGTTCTGTAAACTCAGGACTGAACTCAGGCAGGAAACTAATCAGTTGGATGGATAATCATCCCTCATTTTTAAGTATAAGTTGCTGCTACTGCTAAGTCGCTTCAGTCGTGTCCAACTCTGTACAGCCCCATAGACGGCAGCCCACCTGGCTCCCCCGTCCCTGGGATTCTCCAGGCAAGAACACTGGAGTGGGTTGCCATTTCCTTCTCCAATGAATGCAGGTGAAAAGTTAAAGTGCAGTCGCTCAGTTGTGTCCGACTCCCAGCGACCCCATGGACTGCAGCCTACCAGGCTCCTCTGTCCATGGGATTTTCCAGGCAAGAGTACTGGAGTGGGGTGCCATCACCTTCTCTAAAGTATAAGTCATTCGTGAGGAAAAGAAAAAAAAAAAACAAAACCTGACAATAACAGAAACGTTCATAGGCTGCTTGCTGTGTGCCAGACTCTGTTCAAAACACTGTGTATAATTAATTTAATCCTCACAGTAACCCTATGAGGATGATAAAATTATTGTCCTAATTTCACAGATAACAAAACTTGAAGCACAGAGAGGTTAAATAAAGTGCCCAAAGTCAAACAGCTGATAAGCATCAGATGCTAATGCTAAGTCACTTCAGTCATGTCCAACTCTGTGTGACCCCAAAGACGGTAGCCCATCAGGCTTCCCCGTCCCTAGGATTCTCCAGGCAAGAACACTGGAGTGGGTTGCCTTTTCCTTCTCCAGTGCATGAAAGTGAAAAGTCAAAGTGAAGTCGCTCAGTCGTGTCCGACTCTTAGCAACCCCACGGACTGCAGCCCACCAGGCTCCTCCGTCCGTGGGATTTTCCAGGCAAGAGCACTGGAGTGGGGTGCCATTGCCTTCTCCGATAAGCATCAGAACCAGGATGTAAATGTAGGCATTCCAGTTTCAGAGCCTGTGAGGGTTGATTTCATCTTGTGAATCAGTTCAGTTCAGTCGCTAAGTCGTGTTCGACTCTTTGTGACCCCATGAATCGCAGCATGCCAGGCCTCCCTGTCCATCACCAACTCCCAGAGTTCATTCAGACTCACCTGCATCGAGTCAGTGATGCCATCCAGCCATCTCATCCTCTGTTGACCCCTTCTCCTCCTGCCCCCAATCCCTCCCAGCATCAGAATCTTTTCCTATGAGTCAACTCTTTGCATGAGGTGGTCAAAATACTGGAGTTTCAGCTTTAGCATCATTCCTTCCAAAGAAATCCCAGGGCTGATCTCCTTCAGGATGGACTGGTTGGATCTCCTTGCAGTCCAAGGAACTCTCAAGAGTCTTCTCCAACACCACAGTTCAAAAGCACCAATTCTTTGGTGCTCAGCCTTCTTCACAGTCCAACTCTCACATCCATACATGACCACAGGAAAAACCATAGCCTTGACTAGACGGACCTTTGTTGGCAAAGTAATGTCTCTGCTTTTGAATATGCTATCTAGGTTGGTCATAACTTTCCTTCCAAGGAGTAAATGTCTTTTAATTTCATGGCTGCAGTCACCATCTGCAGTGATTTTGGAGCCCAGAAAAATAAAGTCTGACACTGTTTCCACTGTTTCCCCATCTATTTCCCATGACGTGATGGAACGAGATGCCATGATCTTCGCTTTCTGAATGTTGAGCCTTAAGCCAACTTTTTCACTCTCCTCTTTCACTTTCATCAGGAGGCTTTTTAGTTCCTCTTCACTTTCTGCCATAAGGGTGGTGTCATCTGCATATCTGAGGTTATTGATATTTCCCCCTGCAATCTTGATTCTTGCTTATGCTTCTTCCAGCCCAGCATTTCTCATGATGTACTCTGCATAGAAGTTAAATAAGCAGGGTGACAATATACAGCCTTGACATATTCCTTTTCCTATTTGGAACCAGTCTGTTGTTCCATGTCCAGTTCTAACTGTTGCTTTCTGACCTTCATATAGGTTTCTCAAGAGGCTGGTCAAGTGGTCTGGTATTCCCATCTCTTTCAGAATTTTCCACAGTTTATTGTGATCCACACAGTCAAAGGCTTTTGCATAGTCAATAAAGCAGAAATAGATTTTTGGGGGGAGCTCTCTTGCTTTTTTGATGATCAGTGGATGTTGGCAATTTGATCTCTGGTTCCTATGCCTTTTCTAAAACTAGCTTGAACATCTGGAAGTTGGATCAGCCCATACTAAATTGTTTTCAATAAATTTGAGTACAGCTTCAGAGAATGCTGGCTTCCCTGATGGCTCAGACTGATTATAATATAGGAGACCCCTTTGATTCCTGGGTCAGGATGGGTTTGCTTGGAGAATCTCATGGACAGAGGAGCTTGATGGGCTACAGTCCATGGGGTCACAAAGAGTCGGACATGACTGAGTGACCAACACTTTCACTTTTCAGAGAATGGTTGAAATACTCTACCCAGCGAGCGACAGTACTCTCTGTCTCTGGGCTGATCTATGTTCCTAGAAAAAAAAAAATTGAAGAACTGTGTGTCTGTGACTGTATCATGCGAAGTAACTGGGCTTTGGAAGCAAAAGAAGTTGTTAAGTTCCTGTTCACCCTTTTATATTTTATGCTATGAGGGCCAAGAAGCTTGCTGGGAGTTTAGGCAACTGCCTCTGGGCGGGCAGGGTGGCGGGGGAGGTGGGGACAAAGAAATAAAGTAGAAATGGCTCTTTTTTCTTGACTAAAACTCAGCAGTCATGAGATGCCTCAGTGGTGATGTCTCACCACTGAGATGCCTGGCATCCAAAAACTGTTGTCCTGGCCTTTGGGGAGTGATTGGCTGGCTTTGATATTTAAAGTAGGTAGAAATCTGGGAGGGAGAGCCAAGCTGTGGGAGTACCTGGGAGCTGGTACACCTCTTGCCACTGAAGACACCCCTCCAACTCAAAGCTGGAGGTGTGCTCCTGAAAAGACAGGAAACAGGATGTGGCTTCAAAGAGAAGGGCCTGCAGGGCATATCAGGTCAAGTGAGGTACTTGGCTTTGGGAGGGAAACCATAACACCAGTCAGAACACGTGGCAAAACCTTAGACCCATTCACTGGATAATCCTGGCCGGAGGTAGGGGAAAATCACAACCCTGGCTATATGTGGAAATGTGTAAACCCAAGCTCTTCTTTAAGAAAGAAATTTGAATTCTATCCCCACTCCTCAGTGGAGCTCAAGCTACCAAAGCCATCTAATGGAGTGGAAAGTGCTAGATTTTGGAACCAGGGAAAGCTGAACCAGACCTTGACAAGTCACTTAACCTCTCTGGTCCTGTGTCTCCTCATTGTCAAGCGGCTGTAACAGTTCCTCCTTTGCAGGGTCATTGGACAGGTAAATATTAAGGTAAAGCCCCTGGCATATAGCAAGACTTAGTCTGTTCTTACTACTGAACTAACCAGCTGGCACAGTTGGACTTTGTCTAGCTGCTTTGCTGAGCCTGAGGACCCAAAGCTGTTAGTGTTGGAAGCTTGGGGTATAATGTACAAGTTATTGTGTGACCACAGGGCCAACCAGCTAATCTCTGAGACATCTCCTTATCTGCAGCCAGGCATTGTGATTTCTGTGCATTTCCTACTTTGCGGGATTGTTAGAGGCTAACAGGAGACAAGGTAAAACCATTATACAGAAGTTATTGTAAAAACAACAGAGGGACTTGCCTGGCATTCCAGTGGCTAAATCTTTGTCTTCCACTGCAGGGGGTGCAGGTTCCATCCCTGGTTATGGAACTGGGATCTCACATGCCTTGTGGCCAAAAAAAAAACAGAAGAGAAGCAATATTGTAACAAATTCAATAAAGACTGTAAAAATGGTCCACATTAAAAAAAATCTTATAAGAAATTTAAGAAAAATAAAAATAATAGCTCATTGGTTAACATTTTTGAGTGCTTACCTTTTGCCATGGGGCTTCCCTGGTGGCTCAAATGGTAAAGAATCTGCCTGAAATGTGGGAGACTGGGGTTCAGTCCCTGGGTCAGAAAGATCCCCTGGAGAAGGGAATGGCAACCTGCTCCAGTATTCTTGCCTCGAGAATTCCATGGACAGAGGAGCCTGGCAGGCTACAGTCCATGGAGAGTCGGACACGACTGAGTGACTTAACACTTTCACTTTCACCTTTGCCATAGTTAGTTTAAATATCTTCCAAGTCTCTCCTGATTTAATTTTAATCCTCTCACAGTTCTGTCAGATAGAGTCTTCTTTATTATTTCTGTTTTTTAATTGGTTAAACTGAGGTATAGAAAAAGTTAAGTAACTTGCCCAAAGTCACCCAGGATAGTGGGGACAGACATTGGATTCCAACACAATCAAATTCCAGAATCTGCCCAGTGAAGTATTAATAGCTATGCTTATATTGGCATTGTTGTGTGATGGCTATTTCTATGTTTCTTTTCTACAGAGAGTGCATTCTTTAGGTTCCCAATAGAACTGCAAAGCCATTCCAATAGCTCCAGAAAACCACCTGTAAACTAGTTTCTACTCTCTGACCACACCTCACACATTAGGAACACATGACAAATGCCATTCACATGCATGACTCATTCCTGTGGAGCTGCCCAGACCTTGACAACCTCTCTACCCAATTTTTTGTGGAAAATTAAAGCAAATAGTGAATGATTTATTGTTGGCCTTTATGAAAGCATTTACAGTCATCTGAGTGGTTAAATTAGCCAATTATTGTTGTTCAGTCACTAAGACTTGTCCAAGTCTTTACAGTGCCATGGACTCCATGGACTGCATGGACTGCATGGACTGCAGCATGCCAGGCCTCCCTGTCCATCACCATATCCCAGAGCTTGCTCAAAGTCATGCCCATTGAGTCAATGATGCCATCCAACCATCTCATCCTCTGTTGCCCTCTTCTCCTCTTGCCCACAATCATTCCCAGCATCAGGGTCTTTCCTAATGAGTCAGCTCTTCACATCAAATGGCCAAAGTGTTAGAGCTTGAGCTTTAACATCAGTCCTTCCAATGAATATTCAGGGTTGATTTCCTTTAGGATTGGCTGATTTGATCTCCTTGCAGTCCTTGGGACTCTCAAGAGTCTTCTCCAGCACCACAGTTTGAAAGCTTCAATTCTTCAGTGCTCAGCCTTCTTTATGGTCCAACTCTCATATCCATACATGACTACTGGAAAAACAATAGCTTTGACTATATGGACCTTTGTCAACAAAGTGATGCCTCTGCTTTTTAATATACTGTCTAGGTTTGTCATAATTTTTTAATTTCATGATTGCAGTCACCATCTGCAGTGATTTTGGAGCCCAGGAAAATGAAATCTGACACTCTTTCTACATTTTCCCCACCTATTTGCCATGAAGAGATAGGACCAGATGCCATGATCGTTGCTTTTTGAATGTTGAATTCTAAGCCAGCTTTTTCACTCTCCTCTTTCACCTTCAAGAAGAGACTCTTTAGATCTTCTTCACTTTCTGCCATTAAAGTGTTATCATCTGCATATCTGAGGTTGTTGATATTTCTCCCAGACATTCTTGATTCCAGCTTGTGCTTCATCCAGCTGGGCATTTCACAGGCTGTACTCTATATATATGTTATATAAGCAGGGTGACAATATGCAGCCTTGACGTACTTCTTACCCAGTTTTGAACCAGTCCATTGTTCCCTGTCAAGTTGTAACTATTGCTTCTTGTCCTGCATACAGGTCTCTCAGGAGGCAGGTAATGTGGTCTGGTATTCCCATCTCATTAAGAATATTCCACAGTTCATTGTGATCCACACAGTCAAAGGCTTTAGCATAAATTAGCCAGTTAGATATCTCAAAAATAAGTTGTCAATAAAATTCTATTAAATTCAACAAATTTACTGTGCTCTGCCTGTACTGCCATACACTTAGGCACTTGTGGCTGTTTAACTTAAAATTTAAAATTCAGTTCCTGGGACTTCTGTTGCATTCAAGTGGTTAAGACTTTGCCTTCCATGCAGGGTGTTCAGGTTCCATCCCTGGTCAGGGAGCTAAGATCCCACCTGCCTCATGGTCAAAAAACCAAAATGCAAAAAGCAGAAACAATTTTGTCACAAATTCAATGAAGACTTTAAAAATGGTCCACATTAAAAAAAAAAAAAAAAGACCTCAGTTCTTTAGTCACTATAGTCATATTTCATCTGCTAAATAGGTCAACTTGTGACTACTAGCTACCAGTTAGACAATGCAGATTACAGAACATGTCCATTATAGCAGAAAGTGCTACTGGATAATGCTGCCAGATGGTAGGATACTCTGAGGATGCAGTGATGACCAAAACATTCTGCCTGCCCCTAAGGGCTTACTGTCTAGCAGTGAAGACAGCTGCTTAGCAAGCCATCCCAGGTTGTAGTGGGAGAAGGACAGAAGGCAATGGGAGGTATTGAGGAGGGGGATCTACCCAAGGATGAATGGTCAAGAAAAATGAAGTCAAAGAAAATTCCATATATGTTATTGAATAATTGACCAATTTTTAAACTTTGTCGTACTTAGTTTTTAAAAATCTAACTGATTATTTACTCTGCAACTGGATTCCATAACTATGATATTTAAAATATTATTGAAGAATAACCTTAAAATTTATTCAATATTAAAATGTTTAATGTAATAAATCTCGGAATAAGCCAAATGCAAAACAGTATGATTCCATTTATGTGAATTCTAGAACAGGCAAATTAATCTCTGATTGTAGAAATCAGAGCTATAGTTGCCTAGCGTGGGGGAGGGTTTGTGAGTAGGAGGAGTGATTGACTATTAAGGATCTTGGGCTACTTTCTGGGATATTGATAATGTTCTGTTGTTCTATACCTTGATAGGAATTGGTTACACAGGCACATGCATTTGTTGATACTAGAGGAGCTGTGTAATTAAGTTTGATACATTTCATAGAATGTAAATTATATCTCAATTAAAAATTGAACGCATGAAATTATTTTTTATAATGTGTTGCCGTTGACATGAGTAACGTTATGGAAATAGTTTCATTCCCTCATCATTTTGTCTGCTAGCAACCTGGCCTTCATAACCCTTGTTATATCATCACTGGCAGGAAGGTCTTCAGCATCCTTCCTGATCGTGGGCCATGTAGACATAAATATATTGCTCCTACTTTTCCAACGTTTCATGCTTTCTCTTTTATCAAAAGTGGACAAGCTGGTAGGATCTTTGCCAGAATGTTAAGAAGGATATATTTTGGGGTGAGGAGATTTGAGGTGAATTTTGCTTCTTTTTCTTCTTCACTATATCATTTGCACTTGTAACATGGAGCATGTAGTTTTTTTTTTATTACTCTGAAACACGAAAGTTCATTTTGTCTTGGCCTGGAAAGTCCATTTATCCATGGGTACTACATAATCATTTGAAAACTGGGTTTTATTCCACAGTTAGTAACACATTTCCTTCCAAGCAGGATCGGTGGGTGGTTCTTTAGGAGTCATGGGTCTCGATAAAGGGCTAACTTCATGCCTCGTCTGTCTCCACCATGCTGCTCCTGTTAAGTCTCTCTGTGGTCTGGGACACACAGAGTGAATTTGGGTCTCTTGGAGGTGGTCTGCCCCTCTCATCTGCCTGCTTCTCACTGTACGCACAGATTCTTACCTGACCCTCGATGAGCCGATGAATAACATCACCACGTCCCTGGGGCAGACGGCTGAACTGCACTGCAAAGTCTCGGGGAATCCGCCTCCCACCATCCGCTGGTTCAAAAATGATGCCCCTGTGGTCCAGGAGCCCCGGAGGATCTCCTTTCGGGCAACCAACTATGGCTCTCGACTGCGGATTAGAAACCTTGACACCACAGACACAGGCTACTTCCAGTGTGTGGCGACAAATGGCAAGAAGGTGGTTTCTACCACCGGAGTCTTGTTTGTCAAATTCGGTAAGCAGCTTCCTACAGGGAATGACCTTGGGGGGGGGGGGGGAGAGGGGGGGGGGGGGGGGGAGGGGGGCTGGGGGGTGTTTAGGGGGGCAAAAGGCGACCAGACGACACAAGGGAAAGACCTGACTCTCAAGCTCCGTGGGGGTGAGGAGGGGATGGAGAAATGAGCATGTACTGGATGTGCCCAGCAACACTGAAGCTGGAACACTTGTACTCATTTTAGAAATAAAGAAACACCAAGTCTTCCAGTGGGGTCAAAGTACCATGTTCAAGGTCACCCAGCCAGTAAACAGCAGAGCAAGAGCAGGGTCCAGATCGGTCTAACCTCAGCTGCAATTTTAAATCACCACACCAGTGAATTCTTCTCAGCAAGGATGTTCCTTGTCCAGAGAAGTTGGGACAATTTCCAGCACACGTGCCCCTTTTTGATCCAGCTGGCATCAAAGACCCCTGCCTGTGGTTGCATCAATGTCCTTGTGCTCATTCAGCCTCCCATTGAAACTCCCTGCATCTCACGATAATGCCTACTCTATTGACTCATTTTTAAACCCTGGTCTTAGCATTTTTCAGGCTCTGAACCGTGGCATAATCTCATTGGTATGATTTGTCCTAGAGGTGGTTGGGGAGCTGGAGCAAAATAATAAATTCCAGAAAAATAAATATCACCTTGGGGTGGTTGAAAACCTTAGATCGTAATGGTTTGGCTGTACTGAAGCTTACCTTCCAATAACCCAGGCTGACTGTTTCTTTGTTTTTCTTTCATTTCTTCAGGCCCCCTCCCACCGCAAGTCCAGGATCTTCGTAAGTACTTGCATCTTCTTTTGTGTCATTTTCAAGGGTTTCTGCCGAGGTTGCTAGGGCAAAGGCCGTTTTGTCCTCTGCTTTGGTCAAAACACTGTGTTCCCAGATTTCATTCCATTTTGCCCTGCCCTCATTCCGTTTTGCTTTTTCTTTGATATGAAGATTCACAGGAGACCAGCACTGGCAGTAATCTCAATTGTGGTAATGTTGATTCTGAACAATCAAAGCAAAGAATCTACTTACATGTATTCTTTTCAAATTAAACTAACATTTAGTTACAATGGATTTGGTAAAATCAAACCAAAAAATGAAACAGTGCTGGCTTAGGAACCTTTGCCTCAGAGGGTCTGTACTTCATTCCTGATGCTTTACTTATTGAGCAGGTCATCTGCCAGGTGACCACTTTATTCTTATTCCCTTTAAAGAACTCAGAGGCAGAAGTTTTGACTTGCTGAGGAAAAGAAAGCCCTGTGTCTGGATGAGAGTTATGTTTGTTTCATTTTGAGTCTCAAAATCCAGTTTCTTTCACTGACCCTATTGATACATTTTTCCTTTTCTGTTTGAGGGGAATCTCTTCTTTCATTCTAGGAGCATTCACTTGGGGCATTTGTCTTTATGTATATTTTTATTTGGGCAGGGGTCGGGGATGACCTGCTTATTAAAATCCTTGCTCTGCAAGAAAATGTATTTCATATTCTGTGGATTTCTTAAGTAAAACTCACTGGGCTCTGCCATGAGAGCATCCAAATGCCTGACCTAGTCTGAACCAATGGCAAATACAACAACCGCTTAATTTGCTCTAATCCCCTCTGTGCCTCTTAATTACAATGTGGGATATTTTAATATATTTGTGTGTGCCTGGAGGTCCAATGGCCCACAATCCCATTAATAAAACAGGTAATGGGTAAAAATAAACACTTGCTTTCAGTCACACTGTTTTGCTATTTCATCAGCCAGTTAAAGGGGACTGTTAAAGAGTCTTTAAATCACCCATGTGCTAATTGCATTCTACTTGCCCAGGTAGAAAATGTTGATTGATCTTAAAGCAGGTCAGAAGTGTGGTCACTCTGCCTTGCATTTCTTGAAGTTAATCTTTTTTTTAAATGAACTCGCTTATTTGTTGATATATGGAATCCTTTTGAAGTCTTATTTAAACAAAGATGAAAACTTTTGTTACCGGCTGTAAAAATGGTTCCCACTCTGGTACCTTGTTTGTTCCTGTTAATCTGAGTTTCAAATGCAGCTGATAATTTCTGTCCTAGGTTGATTAATGTGGTTCACTAATCTGCCTTTGTTCTTAAACACTGGGCTGTTGATTTTCTACTTATATTGTTGTATTTATATCAAAGTTCCTTTTTTTAGTATCAAAAGTATTTTTAAACCTTTTTACGTCTTTGCTTCTTGAAGTTTTCATTCTTTCTTTGTTACTGCCTTTCTGATGAACCCAGTCTATTTTCTCATGACTTTTAATTTCTTACAAAGATAGGACACCACTTTTGTAAGCTGGTATCTATGGAAAGGTTATTGAAGTTCCTTAAAGATTCTCAGCGATAGCTCAAAGTATGCTTTGATGTCAAGCACTCTGTTTTATGTGAGCTGTTCATTTATCTATCATGTTAGTCTGCAGTAACATGAACAGTACAGTTGCCATGTTTGCTTGAAGGGAGCTGCAATAAAATACAATCACAGTTGGAAATCCCGCAGGGCCTTCTGCAGCTCAATTTTCATCCCCATTTTGGCATTGCTGGTTGGCATTTTGGTACCCTTTTCTTTCATTCCCTTAGAAACTGGCAATAGAGCCTGCTTTTTTCTCCTTTCTCAGTTGCCACCACTTACCCTATCTCCAAGAGTTCCTCTCTTCATAAGACTAACTCCCAAATGGAATGCTAGTTCCCTTCCCTATCCTCAACAAGATGCCAAACCTCCCCACAAGGGGACGGGCAGAATGCAACAAAATAATAGCCGTGGGGGATATCACCACACCGGAGTGCTCTGAAAGCCTTTTGTCAAACCGCACAGTCTTTTCCCAAGGCAGGAGTGAAGCGCGGTTATAAGATTGCTCTTGTTGCTTGAAGGTGGCACCATAAGAGTTACTGCAAGGAAAGCAAATGCAAGTGCATGGCACACCCTTTTGTTTGGAGCAGTGAGATGTATGTAACCTGGCGAGAGCCGGGCACCAGTTGAGGCCACAGCACATCCCTAGACTGGGACGGGCGTGCAGGGCCCTTGGGATTATGGCCCAGAAAGACAAAGCATGTGTGGCACTTGCCACTCCCCCTAGGGACTGCATCAGGTCTTCACACGAAGCTTCCGGGATGGCATTTTAGGTTGTAGTAAAAGCAAGTTTAAAACGTTGGTTTGGCTTCTGTTCACAGCTGCGGGCTAGCTTTCTTCTGTCATTGCTGGGTCCTGGCCCACCTCTAACAACTATCGGAGCCTGGGGCATGAACGCCAGTGGAGGCCCACAAACCACGTCTACATATTTAAATGTTGTAAATCAAGCTAGCAAACTGTTCAGTGAAATATGTTCTGTCCTCCCACGTTGACAAATGTACTTTCATAATGACCAAATTTAAAAATACATGCAAAATTTGTATGACCAGAAGCCAGGAACTGTCAAAACTAACCACTTTAATGATTCTTCTTCATGTCTACATGTTCTGTTCATGAGCCAGAGATATTATAAGTAATTCATAGATTGTTATGTATTAGTTCCATTAAAACGTCTTTTATTGCCTTCATTTCAGCACAATGGATACCTATGTTGTTTTCCATGAGATTTTCACATAGTGTGTATTCTTTTGACATTCTTTGGCCTGTAGATGCATCATCCCGTTTTCCGCTTTGATATTCTCACAGCATTATCCCTTTGTGTGCGTCACCTAATTTCCTCTTTCATAAAGATACCAGTCATATTGTATTTGGGCCCATCCCAGTGACCCTGTTTTAACTTGGGTACAGGGTAACAACTGACCTCTGTAATCAAGTTACCCTATTTCCAAATATGACCACGTTCTGAACTACTGGACATTAGGACTTCAACACGTTAATTTGGTGGAGGTAGAAACGACTCAACTTATAATGCTTAATATTAACAAATTTATCTCAACCATGTGAAACTCTTGCAAATATTACCCTTATTTGTGAGAACTTTTCAGAAGCAATGATTGGAATACGTGAAAATGAATGCTTGGTTATATTTGGAATGGTAGTTTATTGTATGAGAGTCTCTTGCATTCAAACTGAAAAGAAGTTGACAAGTTGGTTAACTTGTCTCTTACTGCAGTGCTTTTTGCCACTGCAGTCTTTCCTGTGCTCTAAGTCGTGTTCATCACTCCCGCTGGCAACGGCACAAACCTTCATAGGATAGAATCAGAGTTGTCTTCTGTTTCAAGGGCACAGGATGAGAGATGCAGAGAAGTGATCCCTGGGACCGGAGCAGTGTTAAATCGTGGAAATGGATGTTTAAGGTTTGGGTCTCTGAGCCAGCACTCAGTGGCACAACCGTAGAAGCAGAGAATCCCCTGTGTACTCTTTACTCTCATTCACTTTATTTTCTATGTATTTTTGGTATGTGGGCCCAGGACAGGGGCCTTCTTTTTTCACTTTTTTTAATAACAATTTTACTGAGATATACTTCATATGCCATAAAATTCACCTTTGTAAAGTGTTTCTAGTATATTCAGTGTTGTATAACTTTCACTATTACCTTATTTTAAAACATTTTCATCCCTTCATAAAGAATCTCCTCCTCCTCTGATAACCTCTCCTCTACTTTCTTTCTCTTTGGATTTACCTGTTTTGGGTATATCATGTAAATAGAATCATACGGTATTTGTCCTTTTGTGTCTGGCTTCTTTCACTTAGCATAATGGTTTCAAGCTTTGTCCACATTATAGCATGTGTTGGTACTTCATTTCTTTTTTATGGCTGAATAGTATTCCATTGTATTCCACATTTTCTTTATCCATTCGTTTATTGGTGGACTTTTGTATTATCGCCGCCTTCGCCTATTCTGAATAATGCTGCACTGTTCATGTACAAGTTTTTGTGGGGTGTGTGTTTTATGTTTTCTTGAATGTTTACCTAGGAATGAAATTCCATGGGTATATGGTTATTCTGTATTTAACTTTTTAACAAAACTGTTTCCCAAAGGAGCTGTGCCACTTTATACTCCTGTAAGGAATGTATGAGGGTTACAACTTCTCTTATTTTCCTTTTATTTATTTTTAATTATTATGACCATCCTAGTGGATGTGAAGTTGTGATTTTGTTTAATTGTAATTTTGATTTGCATTTTCCTAATGCCTAATGATGTTGAACATCTTTTTATATGGTCATTAGGTACTTGTACATCTTCTTTGGAGAAATGTCTGTTTGAATCCTTTGCCTATATTTAAATTGTTTTTTGTGTGTGTGTGTCTTTTTATTCTTTAGTGTTAAGAGTTATTCATATATTTTGGATACTGTACCCTTATCAGATATATAATTTCTCTCCCACTGAGTGGGAGAAAAATATTCATTTTCTTAATAATGTTCTTTGAAACAAAAATGTTTTTCATTTTGATGAAGTGCAATTTATTGTTAATTTTTGGTTGGCTATTTGTGCTTTTGAGAAACCATTGTCTGAAACAAGGTCACAAAGGTTTACTCCTATCTTTCCTTCTTACTTTTATAATTTTAGTTCTTTTGTTTAGGCTTTTGGTCCATGTTGAGTTAAATTTTGCCTGTGGTGTGAGGTAGAAAATCCAGATTCATTCTTTTGCACATGGAAATCCAGTCTTCCCAACACTGTGTGTGGAAAAGACTATTCTTTACCTATTGTCTTGGCAATCTGTTAATACATTTATTAACTATAAATGTATGTGTTTGTTTCTGGACTCTCAATTCTACTCCACCGATCTATGTGAGTTTCCTCAGGCCAGTTCCCCACACAGTCTTGATTACTATAGTTTGTAGTAAGTTTTGAAATCAGGAAATGTGAGTCTTCACTTTCAGTCAGTGTTCTACTGAAAAAAACAGAGCCAGCAAAATGTTATAAGTATGTATATGCGAAGAGATTTATTTCAAAGAATTGGCTTACATGATTGTGTGGGCTAGCTAGCCAAGTCTGAAATCCACAGGGTAGAGTGTCAGGAGGGGCAGGCTAGACACACCTCACCAGGTACTCATGCTGCTGTCCACAGGTAGAATTTAATCTTCATCAAGAAAATCTTACTTCTGCACTAAAAGCCTTTCAATTGATTGACTCAAACTCACTCATTTATTGAGGATGATTTTCTACAGTTAGCTGACTACAGATGTTAATCGCATCTAAAAAGTATTTTCACAGCTGCAACTGGACAAGTGTTTGAAAAACTGGGAACTATACTTTGCCAAGTTGACGCATAAAGCTGATCATTCCATCCTCCAAAATTATTCTTCTTTTTAAAGACTTTTTTTCACCTATTCTGAGTTTCCTTTTATTTCCATATGAATTTTAGGGGCAGCTTATTAATCTGTGCCAAGAGGCCAGCCAGGTTTTTTATATGAATGGCATTGGCTCTATCGATGAACTTGGACAGTGTTGCCATCCAAACATTAAATCTTCCAGTGCATGAATATGAGATGTCTTTCTATTTTAATTTCTTTCAATTATGTTTCATAGGTTTCAGTGTATAATTTTACTCCTTTATGTTAAATTTATTCCTAAATATTTTATTATTTTTCTTGCTATTGTATATGAAATTGTTTTCTTAATTTTCAGATTATTCACTGCTACTCTATAGAGATACAACTGATTTTTGTATGTCAGTTTTATGTCTTTGCTAAGTCATGTCCAACTCTTTGCGACCCCAAGGACTGTAGCCTATCAGGCTTCTCAGTCCATGTGATTTCCCAGGCAAGAATATTGGAGTGGGTTGCTGTTTCCTTCTCCAATTTAATTTTATACCCTTGCTAAACTCATTTGTTAGCTCTGCGTGTATGTGTGTGAATGAAATTCACTCAGTTGTGTCCAACTCTGTGACCTCATGGACTGTGGCCTGCCAGGCTCCTCTGTGCATGGAATTCTCCAGGCCAGAATGCTGCAGTGGGTAGCTGTTCCCTTCTCCAGGGATCCAACCCAGGTCTCCCGCATTGCAGGTGGATTCTTTACCATCTGAGCCACCAAGGAAGCTCAATATATGTGTGTGTGTGTGTGTGTGTGTGTGTGTGTGTGTGTGTATAAGTAGCTGGTAATTTAGTTATTAAGTCATGTTCAACCCTTGTGACCCCATAGACTGTAGCCCACCAGGCTCCTCTGTCCATGGGATTTCCCAAGCAAGCATAATGGAGTGGGTTGCCATTCCTATTCCTTAGTATTTTCTATCATATGATCATGTTATCTACAAATAGAAACCACTTTACTTCTTTCTTTTCGATATATGTGCTTTTTATTTCTAGTCTAGAGCCTCCTGTACAGTGTTAAATAGAAGTAGTGAGAACAGACATCATCTTTTCCCTGATCTTAAGGGAAAAAATTTATGATGCTAGCAGTTGTTTTTTTGCAGATACCCTTTAGTTCTATCCTATTCTTACTTTGTTTAATATTTTTTACTATAAAAGGGTGTTGCTACTGCTGCTGCTAAGTCACTTCAGTCGTGTCCAACTCTGTGTGACTCCATAGATGGCAGCCCACCAGGCTCCCCCGTCCCTGGGATTTTCCAGGCAAGAACACTGGAGTGGGTTGCTATTTCCTTCTCCAGTGCGTGAAAGTGAAAAGTGGAAGTGAAGTCGCTCAGTCATGTCCGACTCTTAGCGACCCCATGGACTGCAGCCTTCCAGGCTCCTCCGTCCATGGGATTTTATTTTGTCAAATGTTTTTCTGTGTCTATTGAGATGATCATGATTTTTTGGTCCTTTATTATATGTTAGTGTGGTATACTATGTTGATTAATTTTTAATATTAAACCAAGCTTAAAATTCCTGGGCTCACCTGATAGCTGAGCTGATAAAGAATCTGCCTTCAATGCAGGAGACCTGGGTTCAATTCCTGGGTCAGGAAGATCCCCTGGAGAAGTAATAGGCTACCTGCCTCAGTATTCTTGGGCTTCCCTTGTGGCTCAGCTGGTAAATAATCCACCTGCAATGGGGGAGACCTGGGTTGGATCCCTAGGTTGGGAAGATCCCCTGGAGAAGGGAATGGCTACCTACTCTAGTATTCTAGCCTGGAGAATTCCATGGACTGTATAGTCCATGGGGTTGCAGAGTCGGACATGACTGAGAGGCTTTCACTATATTCCTGAAATAATTTCCACTTGGTCATGATGTATAATTCCTTTTTGGTGGTGGTGGTTTAGTTGCCAAGTTATGTCCAGCTCTTGCGACCCCATGGACTGTAGCCCACCAGGCACCTCTGTCCATGGGATTCTCCAGGCAAGAATACTGGAGTAGGTTGCCACTTCCTTCTCCAGGGGATCTTCCTGACCCAGGAATTGAACCCAGGGCTCCTGCATTGCAGGCAGATGATTTACGTATGTTGCTGAATTCAGTTCACTAGTGTGTGTTTTTTTGGGGGAGTTTTGCATCTGTATTTATAAAAGGTATTGCTCTGTAGTTTTCTTTGTGTGTAATGTCTTTGTTTAATTCTGATGTCAGGATAATACTGACCTCTTAGAATCATTTGGGAAGTAGTCTCTTCTATTTTTGAGGAAGGGTTTGTGAAAATTCTTCTTTGAATGTTTCAAAATGTTTAAAATTCACCAGTAAAGCTATTTGGGCCTGAACTGTTCTTTGTGGGACTTTTCAAAATTAGTGATTCAACTTCTTCACTTGTTATAGATCTATTCAGGCTTTCTGTTTATAAGTCAAGTTTTGTGTCTTTCTAGGAATTTGTCCATTTCGTCTAGATTATCTAAGTTGCTGATATATAGTTGTTTAGAGTTTACCTTATGATTTTTAAAATCTCTATAATATCAGTTGTGATGTTTCTTCTTTCATATCTGATTTTAGTAACTTGTATTTTTTTTTCTCTTGGTAAAACTAGCTAGTCTAACTAAAGATTTGTCAATTTTGTCAGTCTTTTCAAAGAACTTACCATTTTTTGAAAACTGAGCATTTAAATAAGGTATTGTGGTAATTCTAGAAATCAGATCACTTCCTTTCTGATGTTGCTGTGTTTTGTTGTTTCTGTTTGCTCAGTGACTTTTCTGGAATAATTCTGAGTAGTCTATATGCCCTATCACGTGTGCTACTGAAGTCTATGCACAGCTCAGAAATCAGCTAACAATTGGACAGAAATTACTTTAAATCAATAAGTCTCCCACCCTTTGCTGAAGGGTTCCATGTATGTTTTGAAGGAACCCCTTTAGCACTCCAGTTTATAATTCTATCTTTGCTTTCATTTCCTGCTTGAGCATGACCTCAAAGTTAGCCAGAAGTGAGAGATTAAGACTTTCTCAGATCTTTCCTACGTATGCACACAGCCCCTCACATGACCTCATATGAGTGCATCCTTCCACATCCCCAGAAGTATGTCAGAGGTTTTCAAAGTTCCCTATGACTGTCTCATTCCTTAGATCCTCCCCTTTGAGAGCTTTTGAGCTTTTTTTGGCCGGGCTCCATTTTTCCCCAGCTGATACTGTTAGCCCAGGCAACTATGAGGTTGTTTTTTTTTTTTTTTTTTTTTAACAAATGTCCTGGGGCTAGAGCTTTTCCTACCCAGAAGCTCCCAGTTCAGTTTAAAAAAAAAAAAAAAAATCAAGCCCTGTGAATGGGGCTTTTCCAGAGTCCTGCTCAACAGGTGAAATCATGCCAGTTCTCTGCAGACAGCATTTTGAGGCCCTGCAACCCCCTTTGCCTCCTCCAGTGAGCGCTCTGCTGCTGGCTTTCATAGCTGCCAGTTCTCAAGGTTACTACTGAACTCAGGAGGGGCGGATGAGAATAGGGCAAATTAAAATTCCATAGGACTCTGATCTTTTCTTGAATAAATTCTCAGAGTGTTGCAAGACTTTGGCCAATTTCCAGAATTCTGAAAAGGATGATTTTCACATTTTTTCCCCCAGTATTGCTGCTTCATGGATGAATAGATTTTTAGAGGTCCTTCCTCTGTCATTCCGTATTCCCCACCTTCACCAGGGCATGTTGTTAATGTCTACAGACACTGCAGGTTTGGTACTATCTTAGGAGGCCTCTGAGGCCCCAGGGTATTGTTCCATATGATGACAGCTTCCCTTTGTTGAATTTTTCCCCCCAAATAAGGCAATGGTTGGGACTTCTCACATATATCACCTCTCTGCTCCAAAACAGCTCTCCAAGGAAGATGTTTTGATCCCTGTGTTAGTTAACAGGCTCACAAAAGTTAAATGGCTTTAACTGGACCTAGTTCATATTCAACTTCTTCAGTTTTAATCTTTAGGGATTATTAAATTGATGGATTGGACCCTGTGAGAACTGGGGAGTCCCAGTACTATATAACTCACGTTTGCCTAGGCCCCCTGGTATATCTCTTGAGAAATATGCCTCCTGGTATATTTCTAACAGGCAAACAGATCCAGTACAGCAAACACTAAGCCTCAGTTCAGTCCAACAAATACTTATCAATCACCTACAAAATGCCAAGCTTTTGGCCAAACTCTGTGGAAACTACAAAGACTAATCTTTGCCCTCCAACTGCTGACCCAGTGTGTTGGGTCCTGAAAGAACAGACCTTTCACTTCATCAGGAAGTGCTTCTGACCCTCCACCCCCTCTTCCTCATCTCCCCTGTGACCCTCCTCTCTGCCACTCTCCTATTTGAAATTCTGTAACCACCTTAGCACTGCTTTACCTTCTTCCACCATTGTCTCCTATAAGCAATTTCTCATTGCAGAAACCAGAGTGAGCTTTTAAAAATATTTTCTGCCCTCTTAGGTCCCTCACTCCCCTGGACTTCCCATTTGGAATAGATTTCCAACACTTTGCCCTGACGTGTAAGACTCCCTGCCTCCCTCTAGCCTCCCACCACCATCATTCAACTCCAGACTCGCAGGCGGAGGTTCTGTTCCTTGGACTCTCCAGGCTTGTTTTGCAGGCCATAGGATTCCTGAGCTAGCCATTCTCTCTGCTTGAAAGGCTTTGTTCTGAGATCTTAGTGTGAGTCACCCTTTTCTTGTCATTTAGTGCCCACCTAAAATGTCACCTCCTCAGAAATGATCTCTGAATCTAAAGCAGTCCCAAGCACTTTCTATCCTATAACATGCTTCGTTGATATCAGAGTATGGTCACCACCTAACACTTTCTTTTTTATGCCTTTATTTGTCTGCAAAATAAGTTTCATGAGGCCAAAGCATTATCTGCTTCATATATCATTCTATCCCAGTCCTAGAACATAGCCAACATTCAGTAAATATTCATTTTAAAAAAGGAGAATAGGGGGATGGGAGGAAGGGAGGGAGAAAGACAACATCTAACTTCCCTTGTGTCTCAGCTGGAAAAGAATCTGTCTGCAATGTGGGAGACCTAGGTTCAATGCCTGGGTTGGGAAGATCCCCTGGAGGAGGGAACGGCTACGCAGTCCAGTATTTTGGCCTGGAGAATTCCATGGACTGTATAGTCCATGGGGTCACAAAGAATTGGACACCACTGAGTGACTTTCACTTGAGATGGTGATAATAGTACCTATCTTATAGAATTGTCACTGGCAGTGATGAGACTATGAATATGGAGTACTTAATACCTCATAGAATTCACTAAGTATTCCTCCAATGAATGAAACAGTATTTGTTGACTGACTGACTGAACTATTCCACTGTCTTATGACACATGAAAAGTCCTGGCATGGCGCCTGGTAGATAATTAAAGTTCAGTGATTTTAAGTCATATTTCTTTTCTTTCATCTTATGAGGTCTCCTGAAGAATCAGTCTGAGAAAGACCATGGTTAAGATAAAGTGTCTCATAGGCTTGTTGTAAAGGTAAAATATAAGATGATGCCTATAATGTGGGCAGCACTGTGCCTGGCACACATTAAGAGCTTCATAATGTTGACTAATGTCACCATCATCATCATTGCTGTTTTAGCAAAAAGGCTATGCCTTCTTTCCAGCTAGAGTCCTTCTGGACAACATATCTAGATGTGAACCCCAACCAGAGACCTTGAAGTCTCTATTTCCTTTCCTCTCATTGGCCTTTGGCTTTAATCCCTTTCTGCAGAAAGATAAAGTGACCAGCTTTTGATGAATTCTTTCCTTTTCTTATCTGCTTCCAAGTCTCAGCCACAGTGAAGAAGTGTAGCTGGGCATTAGCCCAGTCCAGGAAGTGATAATGTAATTTTCAATTCAAGATAAACTCAAGGATAACTTTCAACACAGCTACTCAGGCAGTTCAGGGGTGGAGGTGCCCTGTAGAGAGGAGACGGGTAAGTCACTCAGCAGCGGGCCCAGAACACAGGGGGCCACAGCTCCAGTGAAATAGCTAACCTCCATCGCTTCATCAAACCCCTTGAGACTCAGTTCTTTGCAGAGAAGGGGCAGAGGGAGGGAATGCGGAGAGATTAGATAAGAAGGATTTACCAACCCCACTGGGAGATGGTTCCAAAAGTATAGAAGGTTGAGAAGCCAAGCTCTTACATTTCAATCCACCTCCATCACTCAGCAATTCCCACTGTATGAATAGGGTGTGGAAAGCTTCCAATTAGAACTATACTTGTGAATATTGGCAAAGTGTGTCATGTGTGCAGAGCACATTTAAAAGGAGAAGAAGGAAGATAAGTCCTTGTTTTCGAGGAACACATGTTGTGCTATGAGGTTCTCAGTCTGGGTGTTAGTCATAAATATATTGCCACGCCTAACACAGCACTTAGCACATAAGTTGGTGCTCATCGAATATGTATTAAATTGAATGTCTGTCTTGAAATCTTTTCTCCACATATAACAAAGTTTTATTATTTGCTTAACACATTTTTATCAAGTCCCTTCTGTGTTCCAGGCCTCTGGTTCTTAGAAACTGTTTTTAAGTCATACAGTGAGTGCCAGACAGCAAAGCCAATCCAAAAACCCTCATTCAACATCATTTAAACTTTTCTTTCCTGTATTTATGAGCCCTAATGTAAGCTTTCACTATAAGTTACAGAGCAAGTACTTTTTAAGAAATGGAGAACATTTCTACTCCAATTCTGGTTTGAGTGAACAGAAAGCCCAGAGATATCAGAGTGTGGTTTTGAGCACTGCTTCTCAATTGTAATTGCATGGAAGTCAGCCGAGGTGTTGCTAAAGTGCAGATTAAAGGTGTAGGTCTGGGGTGGAGCCTGAGGCTCTGCATTTCTAACAGGCTCCCAGCAGGTACAGGCTCTGGTGATGCTCGTCCACATACTTTGAGAAGCAAGGGTCTAGAGAAAATGCACTTGTCAGGATTCTAGTCCTTTCTGTGTCATTCACTAGCCAGTGACCCTACACAGGATGCTTACCTTCTTTGGGCCTCAGTTTCTCTATTTTCAAATTGAAGAACTTGAGCTCCATGTGATCTAAGAGTTCTTCTAAATCACACTTTTATTATTTAGTGACTCAATTTGTTATTTCCTTTAGGATCTTTTCAAGTTCCAAATTTCATGTAATTTACTCTTGGGCTCCCTTTCTCTTCTTTGAGGTGTTAATTGTTCTCTTTTATCTGTCCTGTGCATCCCTCCTGCTCATTCCAAGCATGGTGGTATGTAGTTAGATCAATCAATGAGAATGATTTTGCAGAGAACTTCTACATAACAACCCTCCCCATCACCACCACCGGGTTCTGCAGTTGTGTGGTTCTGTGCCCTTCTGGATGAAGAGGATATAACCATTCGTTCTGCTGGTCAGTAGCAGGCTCTGCTCACCTCATGTTAAATAGAGCAGCATTTTCCTTCCATATTTCTTCATGAGGATCCTGTCTTGAGCATAGAGTGCCTCTATTTGAAATTAAGCAAAGGGATCACAGCAGGAGGTCGTATTGAAGACAGCCCTCTTTATGTGGATGTTTTTAAAGAACCATCCCCTGGCAGTCCAGTGGTTGGGACTCTGCGATTCCACTGCAGGGGGCATGGGTTCCATTCCTGGTGGGAGAACTAAGATCTGGCCATGTGACCAAAACAAAACAAAAATTTAAAAATAATTTTTTTGTTGTCTGACTGGCAGGCCCTGAAGGCTTATAGGAAAATAAGGACACTACTTTGCATGTGTGACTTGTGAATAGAGGTTCATTACTGATTTGTGCACTCATACAGTTTTACAAGAGTCTTCCCTGGTGTCTCAGTCAGTAAAGAGAGACCCTGGAGATGCAGGAGACCCTGGTTCAATCCCTGGATCGATAATGTCCCCAGGAGAAGGACATGGCAACTCACTCAGTATTCTTGCCTGAGAAATTCCATGGACGGAGAAGTCCGGTGGGCTACAGTCCATGGGGTCACAAGAGTCAGACACAACTTAGTGACTAAACCACCAACACCCACAGCTTTACAAGAGAAACAACTGAATCTTACAACAAATACAAAAAATGAAGTGTTACAAATAATCTTGACTATGCTAGAAAGTGGACGATGCTACTCAAAGGGCAGAAACAGGTAGAAGCCGCAGCCATGCCTAGACTGGCAGGGCAAAAAAAGAGGTGGTTTTACCAGAAGCCAAGTGTAGGGTCATCTGTGGAGGTTGAGATGGTAACAAGCCTGTCCTGTGGGCACTGAGGCCATGAGAAGGTGCCCCCCTTGATTACCCAGGACAGAAAGAAGGGGGGAAACAATTTGGCTTCTCCCCTCCTCCCCACTTCTAAACACCAGCCAATGCCGCCCATCAGGGGAACTCTATAAGAAGTCAGCTGACACAGGAAGCCTGTGACTAACAGCCAGCAGGGGCCACCTCCTTGTGGATGCTGAGCTAAGCAGGGGAAGGGTGAGGAGTGAATCCACGGCCACACAGCACCTGAATTAATACCCCAGATTGATTTTCATGCCACTAGAAGGCTGGGGTAGAGGCAAGGTAGGAGGAAATTATGAGTCAAAGAGAGCACATTCAAAGCTGCTATTCCTGCTGGGTCTTCAGGTGAAACCATCAGCGGACAGTTAGATTGTGGAACTGGGACCTGAGATGGAGATCAGGACTGTAGCGGTAGTCACAATAGTCATTTCACCTAAGCCGATGGACAGAGCTTCACAGAGGGTAAAATTCCTAAGAGAGATTGTAGAAAGGAACAAGAATAAGAAGACCCCTTATGTCTGTATGACTGTAATCTTCAGAACATTTTTCTTATGTCTTTTGATATTACAACTATCTAGTAGCTTTCACAGCATAGCCTGGCACTTTACCTTCCTGACTAGAAAAATAGATGATCATGTCTGTGCTCTTTCTTATCATAATAAGTTCTTTCAAACTGTGTAGAGAGTGCTCAGAGGTGCTCAGAGTCTGAATCTCAATATTTATTAACTCTTGGAGGCTAAAACAAGGACAGAAAGCTGCTAGAAGTTTGCTTCTTGGGATTCTATAGACAGAATTTGCTAAGTGTGGTAGACATGAACTAAGTGCTCTTCTGTGCCAGGCACGGGCCCTGCACGATGAGCACGGGCTCATCGAATCCTTCAGGGTAGGCATCATTAACGCCTCAGGCAGATTAAGTGACAGTGTCTTAGTCCAGGCTGCTACAGCAAAAAACTGTAGACTCAGTGGTTTATGAACAACAAAAATTGGTTTCTTACAATTCTGGAGGCTGAAAGTCCAAGGTCATGGTTCAGTTCCTATAAGAACTCTCTTCCAGATTTTAGACTTCCATTTTCTCATTGTATCTTCATATGGTGGGAAGAGGTAAAGAGAGCTCTCTCGGGTCCCTTTTATAAAGGTACTAAACCTATTTATGAGGGTTTCACCCTTAGGACTTAACTACCTCCCAGAGCCTCACCTTATACCATTATACTAGGTTTCAACACATGAACCGACAAAGAATTAATCTCCGAGATATACAAGCAGCTCATGCAGCTCAATACCAGAAAAATAAACAACCTAATCAAAACATGGGCAAAAGAACTAAACAGACATTTCTCCAAAGAAAACATATAGATGGCTAACAAACACATGAAAAGATGCTCAACATCATTCATTATCAGAGAAATGCAAATCAAAACCACAATGAGGTACCATCTCATGTCAGTCAGAATGGCTGCCATCAAAAAGTCTACAAACAATAAATGCTGGAGAGGGTGTGGAGGAAAGGGAACCCTCTTACACTGTTAGTAGAAATGCAAACTAGTACAGCCACTATGGAGAACAGTATGGAGATTCCTTAAAAAACTGGGAATAGAACTGCCTATGACCCAGAAATCCCACTGCTGGGCATACACACTGAGGAAACAGTACCCCAATGTACTGTTTAACGTGTACCCCAATGTTAATCACAGCATTGTTTGCAAAAGCTTAGGACATGAAAGCAACCAAGATCTCCATCAGCAGACGAATGGATAAGAAAGCTGTGGTACATATACACAATGGAATATTACTCAGCTATAGAAAAGAACACATTTGAGTCAGTTCTAATGAGGTGGATGAAACTGGAGCCTATTATACAGAGTGAAGTAAATCAGAAAGAAAAACACCAACACAGTATATTAATGTATATATATGGAATTAGGAAGATGGTAACGATGACCCTATATGCGAGACCGCAAAAAAGACACAGATGTAAAGAAAAGACTTTTGGACTTTGGAAAAACGCAAGGGTGGGATGATTTGAGAGAATAGCATTGAAACATGTATATTACCATATGTGAAATAGATGACCAATCCAAGTTTGATGCATAAAACAGGGTACTCAAAGCCGGTGCACTGGGACAACCCAGAGGGATGCGAAGGCGGTTCAGGATAGGGGGACACCTCTATACCCATGGCTGATTCATTTCAATGTAAGGAAAAAACCACCATAATATTGTAAAGTAATTAGCCACCAACTAAAATAATTTTTTTTAAAAAAAAAGAGAGAGAGAGAGACTCAGTTAGCAAAGGGTGAAGCCTTGACCTGATCCAAGACACAGACTCCAGGGCTCAGGCTTTAGCTACTCAGCTACTTGCCTCCTTGGGGGAAGAAGATCCATTGTTGAACTCTTACATTAGTTACCTGATGTGTTCAACTGCTGAAGGGACTCACAATACTTAGTTTATCCTCATGGAACAGTTTTATTACAGGCAAGGGATACAGTATAGCAACAGTAAGACATGGATATGCAATGCAAGGGGTCCAGAGATCTCAGGTGCAAACTTTGTCTTACAGCTGATTGCAGAGAACACCCTTTGTCAGCAGGTCTCAAACCTCCACTGGCCTGCATGTGAAACATCTGGGTACCAAGAAGTCCAAAGTCAGCTCATCTTGGAGGCCATTTGTTAGTGAGCTGATCACACAGGCACATTCCAGCCACAGGACACATCTCAACTGATGAAACCCCAAGACTCCACTGAAACCAGGTGCAAATCATAAATCCAATTATTATTACTAAATGATGCTGACAGGCCAATATATCCTGCCCTAACCAAGTTGAACTCATGGTTACAAAATATTTATCTTTAGTAAATGCATTCCATAGTCACTGCCAGCAATTGGTAACATTAGAAGATTAGTCTGGGGTCAATTCAGGCCATGCTCTTGACTTTGCTTAGTGTGTAAGTCAGGAACCTCCTCCTAGAACTTGGACAATGGTGAAGTAACCTAAATGCAAATGCTTGCCATTGATATGGGAAATATTCTATAGAGAATGGAAAAACTATCATTTCAGTTATCACAAACATATGTTACTTCAACAGATGGCCTAATATTTCCTTGCATGCACACATGCTCGGTCACCTCAGTTGTGTCTGACTCTTTGTGACGCCATGGACTGTAACCCAGCAGGCTTCTCTGTCCATGGGACTCTCCAGGCAAGAATACCAAAATGGATTGCCATTTCTTCCTCCAGGGGATATTCCTGACCCAGGGATCGAACCTGCCTCTCCCGTGTCTCCTACATTACAGGCAGGTTCTTTACCCACTGAACCACCACCAATATCTAATGTCCCTACACTCTACTAGGAACTCTAAGATTGTACTGGGTAACCATTCTGTATGCTCACATAAAACCCACTTTTTTCTCAAGGCCCTTAGAATATAATATAATGAGTGCTGTGATATTTACCTGTGTCTCTGGAACAATGTTGCCCATTAGAAACTTAATGAAAGTTATATATGCAATTTTGAACTTAATAGTACCCTAACCCTAACAGAAGCAGAAGATATTAAGAAGAGGTGGCAAGAATACACAGAAGAACTGTACAAAAAAGATATTCACGACCCAGATAATCACAATGGTGTGATCACTCACCTAGAGCCAGACATCCTGGAATGTGAAGTCAAATGGGCCATAGGAAGTGTCACTACGAACAAAGCTAGTGGGGGTGATGGAATTCCAGTTGAGCTATTTCAAATCCTGAAAGATGATGCTGTCAAAGTGCTGCACTCAATATGCCAGCAAATTTGGAAAACTCAGCAGTGGCCACAGGACTGGAAAAGGTCAGTTTTCATTCCAGTCCCAAAGAAAGGCAATGCCAAAGGATGCTCAAACTATTGCACAATTGCACTCATCTCACACACTAGTAAAACAATGCTTAAAATTCTCCAAGCCAGGCTTCAGCAATACATGAACCGTGAACTTCCAGATATTCAAGGTGGATTTAGAAAAGGCAGAGGAACCAGAGATCAAATCGCCAACATCTGTTGGATCATCGAAAAAGCAAGAGAGTTCCAGAAAAACACCTATTTCTGCTTTATGGACTATGCCAAAGCCTTTGACTGTGTGGATCACAATAAACTGTGGAAAATTCTGAAAGAGATGGGACTACCAGACCATATGACCTGCCTCTTGAGAAACCTGTATGCAGGTCAGGAAGCAATTGGACATGGATCAACAGACTGGTTCCAAATAGGAAAAGGAGTACGTCAAGGCTGTATATTGTCACCCTGTTTATTTAACTTATATGCAGGGTACATCATGAGAAACGCTGGACTTGATGAAGCACAAGCTGGAATCAAGATTGCTGGGAGAAATATCAGTAACCTCAGATGTGTAGATGACACCACCCTTATGGCAGAAAGTGAAGAACAACTAAAGAGCCTCTTGATGAAAGTGAAAGAGAAGAGTGAAAAAGTTGGCTTAAAGCTCAACATTCAGAAAACTAAGATCATGGCATCCAGCCCCATCACTTCATGGCAAATAGATGGGGAAACAGTGGAAGCAGTGGCTGACTTTATTTTTCTGGGTTCCAAAATCACTGCAGATAGTGATTGCAGCAATGAAATTAAAAGATGCTTACTCCTTGGAAGGAAAGTTATGATCAACCTAGATAGCATATTCAAAAGCAGAGACATTACTTTGCCAACAAAGGTCCGTCTAATCAAGGCTATGGTTTTTCCAGTAGTCATGTATGGATGTGAGAGTTGGACTGTGAAGAAAGCTGAGCACTGAAGAATTGATGCTTTTGAACTGTGGTTTTGGAAAAGACTCATGAGAGTCCCTTGGACTGCAAGGAGATCCAACCAGTCCATTCTGAAGGAGATCAGTCCTGGGTGTTCATTGGAAGTACTGATGCTGAAGCTGAAACTCCAGTACTTTGGCCACCTCATGCCAAGAGTTGACTCACTGGAAAAGACTCTGATGCTGGGAGGGATTGAGGGCAGGAGGAGAAGGGGACGACAGAGGATGAGATGGCTGGATGGCATCACTGACTTGATGGGCATGAGTTTGAGTGAACTCCGGGAGTTGGTGATGGACAGGGAGGCCTGGTATGCTGCAGTTCATGGGGTTGCAAAGAGTCAGACACGACTGAGTGACTGAACTGAACTGAACTGAAATTTATAAATACCAACAAAGCATTCTTCAAATTTTCTTCTAGTTTTTACAGTAAATTTATAAAACTCTGTCAATTATAATTAAAATCTTCTGCATATCAATTCATGTTAAATATATAAAGAGCATGATTGTTGATTTGTATTGTGAAGTCTCATTCATAACATGCATTCTCATACCTGACCAGTTAGGTTGCGTGTGTACGTAGTCATTCGGTTGTGTCCAACTCTTTGCAACCCCATGGACTGTAGCCTTCCAGGCTTCTCTGTCCATGGAATTTTCTAAGCAAGAATACTGGAGTGGGTTGCCATTTCCTACCACAGGGGATCTTCCCAAACCAGGGATCGAATCAGCATCTCTTGGACTCATTAGGTTACGGTAAGCTTTTCCTTTCCTTGGAGCTGCAAGTTTAACATGTTCACATCCATTGCAACATCAGTGAAAAATATAAATCATTCTGCCATTTTTTCTTTTTGTTTTTCATTATTGAGTATTTGGCAAGCATTCATTCTATTTCAAGAAAGTGTGTAGTCAGAGTCAATAGCAAAGTATATCTTTGTTAAACTCTTCCATAATTCTGTCAACAAGCACTGGCAATGAACACAAGATCATGACATTGATTGCCTTTGATTTCTTTCACCATTTCTGTAAACTGGCAATGATTCCATTTGCATGTATATATGAGACAATTTTAATAACTGTATGCATGATGCTTTCATAGTGTCTGCTTAATAAAACTGAACACAGATATTTTCAATATGTATTATACAGAACTAAACAATAAAGAAACTATCAGTCTTGTTTTAAGATTCCACTGTCTAGATTTTTGACCTAACAGTTGGAATACCATTCATTGTGATAGAAACTAATTTTTTCATATCTAGGTAAAATTATTTGACGAATATAAAAGATTAAATTCTACTCCAGGAGTTCCATTTTATGCGCTACCAATTGACATTTTCTTTGTGAATTTGGAAGTCATGTAAAGTAAAATACATCCAAAGTATTAATTGGCCAATTTCTTGTGTAACTTTCATCTCATCTAAAACAAAATATAAGTTTCTACAATTTTTCAAATTATGAATCAGTTGGTCTTTGACTTTGTTAAAGAAGTTTTACATTCTACAGTCTATAACTAAAACAATAATTTCTATTACCATCTCTCCCTCTCAAAGCAGTTTTACATTAGGTCTAAGTAACACACTCAGATTTGGTTAAAGTGTTAAAAAAAAAAAAACCTTTATTTGTACAGCATTTAACTCTGATTTCAGATGACCCATTTCATTGATACTTTTTTGACTGTTGATAGGGACAAACTTTTAAATCAGATTCACTGTGTATTTGCTGAAAATGCATCATCAATATTGTTTACTTTATTATCTTCAACTCAGCACAATAAACAAACAACTTTTTGTTTGACTCTGCCCAGATGACTAGAGAAGGCAATGGCACCCCACTCCCGTACTCTTGCCTGGAAAATCCCAGGGACAGAGGAGCCTGGTGGGCTGCAGTCCATGGGGTCACTAAGAGTCAGACACGACTGAGCGACTTCACTTTCACTTTTCACTTTCACACATTGGAGAAGGAAACGGCAACCCACTCCAGTGTTCTTGCCTGGAGAATCCCAGGGACGGGGGAGCCTGGTGGGTTGCCATCTATGGGGTCACACAGAGTTGGACACGACTGAAGTGACTTAGCAACAGCAGCAGCAGCCCAGTTGACAGTCATCATGAAATTTGCAGCATACTTTAGTCTCATTTTCCTATCACTGTTCTGATCTTAGTACTCTCCTCTAAATTGCTTCTAATTTCTCCATCAGTACTATGCCATTTTGGAGAAGGAAATCGCAACCCACTCCAGTGTTCTTGCCTGTAGAATCTGGGGGACAGAGGAGCCTGGTGGGCTGCCGTCTATGGGGTTGCACAGAGCTGGACATGACTGAAGCGACTTAGCAGCAGCAGCAGCAGTATGCCATTTGGTCCATCTAGCCAGAGCTATGGTTTTTCTAGTAGTCATGTATGAGTAGGAGTTGGACCATAAAGAAAGCTGAAGGCCAAAGAATTGATGCTTTTAAACTGTGGTGTTGAAGATTCTTGAGAGTCCCTTGGACTGAAAGTAGATCAAACCAGTCAATCCTAAAGGAAATCAGTCCTGAATATTCATTGGAAGGACTCATGCTGAAGCTGAAGCTCCAAATTTTGGCCACGTGATGTGAAGAACTGACTCATTTGAAAAGACCCTGATGGTGGGAAAGTCTGAAGGCAGGAGGAGAAGGGGATGACAGAGGATGAGATGGTTGGATGGCATCACAGACTCTATGGACATGAGTTTGAGCAAGCTCCGGGATATGGTGATGGACAGGGAGGCCTGGCGGGCTGCAGTCCATGAGATCGCAAAGTCAGACATGACTGAGCAACTGAACTGAACTGAGTGTGCCGTCATTTTAAATTTCAAAGTTCATCCATAGTTATTTTTAGCTAGAAAAGTTAACTAACTCTGTAATAATGAAAATAATAGTATTTCGTTTTAATTACCGAATATGATTTACATAGGTTTCACCATAATTCATGCTGTATGCATAAAATACTCAAATAAGCACAAAACAATGTTACCTGGTGTACAGAAAAGAATCACTGAATCTAATCAGTCTATTTATACCTTATAGATTGGTGATGTGTTAACATGTAAAGTTGGAAGCAATGTGCTTGATTGGTATGTGAAGTATAGTAAAATCTTAGGTGATAACAGCAATTAAAGTAAAATGTAGTCCTACCAGAACAATAAAGCTGTTTTTAGCAGAAAAGTATTTTACACTACTTCAGTTTTTAATTTAAATTAACTAAAATTGAAAAAAAAAATTCATTTTCTCAATGAATTAGCCACCAAATGTTCAATGGACATATGTGTTTTGTGGCCACCATATTCGACAGCACAGCTCTAGAATCTATTAGATCGTCAACTCAGTGGCAGCAGCAATCTTGCTCACCTGTTCACGCTTTATTCCCAGTGCATAGTAGGGGCTGAGTAATTGTTCCATTAAAATGAAATAATGCGTTTAGCACAGTATCTTGCATTTAGTAGGCCTTTATTGAAGCGCTAATTGGATGATGTGCCACCTGCTCATTCATTTGCCAGTGACCTGAGCCCAGGCAGCCATGGCCCCTCAGTGAGTCCACTCTGACCCAGAAGGACAGTGAACAATCACATCATGGCCTCATGCCAAACAGTCCTGAAAGCACCATCGCACTAGTGTTGTCCAGCCTATTTCATTGAATTCAGGAAAAATAAATTAAGTCAAGATTTGTAACCCTGATAAAGCACTCTAATGATTAGAGCACAGGAAGATTTGATACTTGGGGACAAAATGAGAAGCATTCTGTGAAACTTGGAGCCTGGATGATATTCTGGCTTTGGTGTTGGGCAGGTATGTGAGGCATCTTCCAGCACAGTGCTCCACCCAATCCTCAGTACATCCCCTCTCCATTTTGTTTGAGAGAGACTTTCCTTGGTAAAAAATGATACAGAACTCACTCCTTCTGCAGAATAGTATTTGTTTGAATCGGTTTTCTGTGTTGGGCTAAAAATAGAAATTCAAAAACGGAGCGGCAGTTGGACAGGTTTTCAAAGCCGCGTTCAACAGGCTATGTTTCCTCCTGGAGTAAAAAAAAAAAAAAAAATTATATACGTAAATGACTGTTTGGGTGATCATCCTGATTAAAGAGAGAGGGTAAATTACAAAGAGAAACACTGTGAAGTTGCAAAGTAAAATGTTATTCTTTTAGATTAGGGTTAATTGTGAAACAGTCTGCGAGGCTGGCAGGCGGATCCTGCAGAGGGTCAGGACAATGGGAGGAGGCAGCTCCCACGTCTGCAGCCGCAAGGGCCGAGGGGACCATGGCTGTGAGTGGGTCCCTGGCTCAGCTTCCAAATGGCTGTGGGTACCTGGCTCTTCTGGGGAATCTTCTTTGCTTTTATGATGATGACGACAATGACAATGATGATGATGGCAAAATATACGTAACATAAAATTTACCACTCTGAATATTCTTAAGTGGACAGTTCGGTGGCACTTAGTATAAGTCACTGCTACAGTTGTTGTACAATCATCACTCCTACCTAATTGCAAAACACTTTCATCACCCCAAAGGTAAACTCTGTACCCATTAAGCAGTCATTCCCCATCCCCCAAGCCCCACCCTCAGCCTCTGACAACCACTAATCTGCTTTCTGTCTCCCTGAGTTTGCCTCTTCTGGACATTTTATATAAATGGAATCGTGCAGGATATAGTCTTTTGTGTCTGGCTTCTTTCACTGAAGCATGTTTTCAAGGTTCCTCCATGCTGTAGCTTGCATCTTCCTAGTATTTTGATGGCCTTAGGAGAATACCTGGCATAAAACAAGAGGCCTGGCATAGAAACTGTACAGACCTGGGTTTGGATCCCAGGCTGGTTTCTTAAACTACAAAATAAAAATGTCGCAGGTATCCACCTCAGAGTCTTTGGGAAGGTTCCCTTGCTAATATTGCTAATTTAGCAAATATTAATGGGGCAACTACTGTGTGCCAGGCCAAGGCTCTGGGAATGCATTGACAGATGGCACCAGGCAAATTCTTTGTCCTTATGGACCTTGATTCTAGTGGGAATCAGGACACTAAAGAACAAACACAGACAACAAATACAGGTACAAGTAGGAAGAATATTGGGTAATGTGTAATTTGGGGGTGGGGGTAGGAAAGGGGCTGCTTTCATAGCTTGGTGAGCAAAAGCTTTCCCCCAAGGAGTTGACATTTGAACGGACATGTGAAGAAGGAAACGAGCCAGCCTTTTGAAGAGCTGGGAGAAGAGAGACTGTTCTAAGCAAAAGAACAACTCAGGCAAAATCCCTGAAGTGGGAGAGGGTTTGGCACAATCACAGAATGGAAAGTAGGCCAAGGTGGCTGAAATTGGGTGAGCAGGGCTGGAAGGAGCAGCATGAGGTTGGAAAGATAAGCAGGTGTGATGTGGACATCTAAAGCCGAGAGTGGTTGAAGCCGTGAGAGGCTTTAGCTGAAGGAATGTCCTTTTCTAACGTACAGATGAGTACCCTGGCAGCTGTGTGGAGGCTGCATGAACAGAAGCCAGAAGGCTAGTAAGGAGTCTGTTGTATTAGTCCCAGTGGGAAAAAAATAGGTGGTTTGGTGACTTAGTCTAAGATGGGAGTAGATAAGTTGCAAAGAATTAAGATCTGAGATGGCCTGGAGAGGAGACAAGTGTAATAGCTTAAGTTCAATAAATGGAAGTAAACAGAACATATGAAATCAAATGAGAAAATACATGCAAAATACCAAACAGTGCCTAAGGACAGAGCTGGTATTTAATTCATGTCCCCTCTTCCATCCCACCTTCACAGCCCCTGTGCATGTACTCATAAACCTTGGGCTTTGATAAAGCATATTATTGGTCTCATGCTCACCCAGATTTTTCCATCATCAGGGATGAGTGGGGACTACAGGGAGAGGGACATGGATATGTCTCTGATTTTCATGGGAAAATCATCTTTGTGTTCTCTACCCCGGCACTTGATTAATATCTGAACAGTAAATGAATGAGTCGTGGACACTCCAATGCAGCCTGGCTCAGAGTATAAAACTTCTGGGGCTGCAGAATAACCTGTGAGGTTTTCTCCTCTGTAAAAATGGTGATCATAACAGCATCTACTCAAAGGATTGTGCGGATTAAGTATGATAATGTGTGTGACTCATTTCGCACAGCGCCTGACATGTAACAAGCCCTCAGTGGAAGTTTGCTATTATTCCAGTTATTAGGGGTCTGCTTTCTGTGGCTTCTTCTTTAGGGTCGTTAAAGATAGATGGCCCAGGGAGACTCCTTTGGGGGCCCTGGATTAAGTGGGGGAATATGGATACATCTCTAGAGAAGAGGGGCTCCAGTTCAGGAGCCTGACTGCTCCCCTATTCTCAGCATCCCAGGGGACGTGAAAGTGGAATTAATAAAGTGCCTTAGGTTTACCGCCAGTTCCTTTACAGCCTGATTTCCTGCAGATTGTCTACCAGATGAGACAGAAGGGATTGCAAATGCAAATGGAAAGTGGGATATTGCACGCTGGGGCCAATATAAATATATTTTGGGGGGAGAGCAGAACAAAGGCCTGAGGGCCTGATGTTGACAGAAACCATTTT
Organism: Tragelaphus eurycerus; assembly: GCA_935064755.1. Taxonomy (NCBI): domain Eukaryota; kingdom Metazoa; phylum Chordata; class Mammalia; order Artiodactyla; family Bovidae; genus Tragelaphus; species Tragelaphus eurycerus. The sequence goes on along the minus strand of CAKXYN010000092.1, from coordinate 3,757,736 downwards.
TCTGTTAATATATTACTTCATCCTAGTAAAAATGATAGTTCCCCTAGGCCTGCCAGAGAATGGGAGGGCTAGAATATCTATACCTACACACACCAGGAACCTTAAGGGATAGGAGGGGCAATCTGCATGTGACTCTGATCCATCCCCCGCCCCCCTGCAATAACCCTCCTGGTATGTTTGTGGGAGGGTGCTCAGCAAATGGTGTCCACCTTGGAGTCAGAAGTCTGGGTCCCGGCTCTGCCAGGCCCCAGCTGCAGCCAAGAACTCAACTGGGAGCCACAGTTCTCTCTGATTAAATTCAGAAAACAATTGAACCCCCACAGAGTAGTTGTGATGAATAAACAACTACTTATTTATTTGCAGATGAATAAGGTCCACAAAATTTAAAAGGAATGCTCAATTAAAAAGAGCCTCTGCTCTAAACTCACCTGCTCTATGTAACCACCTCCCACCACCACAGGAAGCATGCAATTCCTGGCTCCAGCTCCAGCCTCCTCCTCCCTCCCTTCCCCCACTCTGTTTAGCTCACCTCCTCTCTGTAAATCTGTTTTATTTCATTAAGCCCACTGCAAAATGTGTAAAGGTTGCTGGGCTAAGAAAGCGGAAGGCCAGGGCAACCTCTAAGAAAATATTGGCCACTTGGGGTCCTTATACTTGTGCAGCCAACTGGGATATGCCAGCTACTCCTCTGCCTGCCCCTTTATTTTCCCCATTTCCTCCATCATAAATGAAGGCAGGAGGCTTTGATGTCACGAGGGGAACCTCCGTGAGTGGAAATTCTTAGGCAGTAAGTTGAGAATCTCTTCAGTTTTAAGAACACTCAAGCCCCAGAAGTGGACGTGATGAAGCTCCCCAGTTTGCCATGCTGCACCTTTCATTTTCTTCCCCTGAAAGTTTCCACTGGAAATTCCCCAGCTTTGGTTTGAGCGCTTGGCTCTATAATCTTGGAGACATTCAGCATACACCCCACAATTAAGACTTTGCAACTCCACACAGCCTTTCTTAAGAGAAAGTTAGAGTCAATTAGATCATTTGAAGATGGATTAGCTTGCCGTCTGCACAATATTAAGAAAAATCACGTTGGCAAATGACAGGGCCTCTTTGAAGAGCTCTAAAGGAAAGCCACTAATGAGCTCTACACGGGGTTTCCCCCTGTTCCCGAAGGGTTAACACAATTTGTGGGAAAGGAAAAAAAATCCCCTGTGGTATTAAAATGCTGTGTCAGAGATTTGTAAGCTCTCCTTTGTAGCTCTGCCCCTAGACCTGGCTCACTTCAGTTGAGATCAGGTTAATAAGAGCTCTGTCGCTGCCTGGCAGTTCCTAATGGGGTTACAGTCTGGTGCCTGACCAGAGAAGAACCGTTATTATTATTGGTATTAAAACTCAGGAATTTGATACAATAAGGTAAGGGACATTTGTTGTTCTTGCTTGCCCAGTATCCATTCATCCTTTCTGACAAGAGCAGCTTGCTATTTCTTTGGGGAATACTGTTTAATGTCCACTCTCAGTCTGGATGAAGCTGGTCCAGTTCCCAAGCTAGAATGACCACATGCCCAAACCAGCTAAGTTGGTGTATTGGAGAATTCAACCATGCACCAAGCCACAGGACTTGTCAGTTACATGAGCCCATAAACACCTCTTCCCTCTACCCTAACTCTTTTGCTTTTGGCTTCTCCAGGTGGAGTTTTCTGTTATTTGCAGCTAAGAATTCTGAGTAATACAAATATTAAAGGAGCTTGTACTATACTACACATTCTGAAAGGATAGCAAAGAAGCATATATAAAGTTATCTTACTCTTAGGAACCACCAACTTCAAAGAGTCAAGTCTTAGGTATAACAACTAAAGGATTGAACACTATGCAGCATAATTAAATTACAAAAATATGTTCTGTGGGAAGTCGAGAAGCAGAAATTGGTGTGGGTATGTGGGCTTCCTGGCAGAGGTTGAACTTGAGCTGGGTCCTAAAGGACAGAGAGGATTAGTTGAGACCCAGAGAATGTGGTGCCCTGCAGAAGGCCCTGGGAGAACTCAGAAGGAAGATCCTTTGCGGGCAAGAAAAGAAAAGTGGATTCTAACATGTAGTCAGAGCTGATACCAGAGGACTTGGAATCGCAGGATGGAAAGTCTGAACCTACCCAGATAGTTCTGTTGTAGGGAAGATCTACACTTGTTTGGGCTTCCAGTTTAGGCAGGTATATAGTATCATATAAGCAAACATGGACATCACCAGATAGTCAACACCGAAATCAGATTGATTATATTCTTTGCAGCCAAAGATGGAGAAGCTCTATACAGTCAGCAAAAACAAGACCAGGAGCTGACTGTGGCTCAGACCATGAACTCCTTATTGCCAAATTCAGACTGAAATTGAAGAAAGTAGGGAAAACCACTAGACCATTCAGGTATGACCTAAATCAAATCCCTTATGATTATACAGTGGAAGTGAGAAATAGATTTAAGGGCCTAGATCTGATAGATAGAGTGCCTGATGAACTATGGAATGAGGTTTGTGACATTGTACAGGAGACAGGGATCAAGACCATCCCCATGGAAAAGAAATGCAAAAAAGCAAAATGGCTGTCTGGGGAGGCCTTACAAATAGCTGTGAAAAGAAGAGAAGTGAAAAGCAAAGGAGAAAAGGAAAGATATAAACATCTGAATGCAGAGTTCCAAAGAATAGAAAGAAGAAATAAGAAAGCCTTCTTCAGTGATCAGTGCAAAGAAATAGAGGAAAACAACAGAATGGGAAAGACTAGGGATCCCTTCAAGAAAATCAGAGATACCAAGGGAACATTTCATGCAAAGATGGGCTCAATAAAGGACATAAATGGTATGGACCTAAGAGAAGCAGAAGATATTAAGAAGAGGTGGCAAGAATACACAGAACAACTGTACACAAAAGATCTTCACGACCCAGATAATCATGATGGTGTGATCACTGACCTAGAGCCAGACATCCTGGAATGTGAAGTCAAGTGGGCCTTAGAAAGCATCACTACGAACAAGGCTAGTGAAGGTGATAGAATTCCAGTGGAGCTATTTCAAATCCTGAAAGATGATGCTGTGAAAGTGCTGCTCTCAATATGCCAGCAAATGTGGAAAACTCAGCAGTGGCCACAGGACTGGAAAAGGTCAGTTTTCATTCCAGTCCCAAAGAAAGGCAGTGCCAAAGAATGCTCAAACTACCACACAATTGCACTCATCTCACACGCTAGTAAAGTAATGCTCAAAATTCTCCAAGCCAGACTTCAGCAATATGTGAACCATGAACTTCCTGATGTTCAAAGTAGATTTAGAAAAGGCAGAGGAACCAGAGATCAAATTGCCAACATCCACTGGATCATCAAAAAAGCAAGAGAGTTCCAGAAAAGTATCTATTTCTGCTTTATTGACTATGCCAAAGACTTTGACTGTGTGGATCACAATAAACTGTGGAAAATTCTGAGAGAGATGGGAATACCAGACCACTTGATCTGCCTCTTGAGAAATTATATGCAGGTCAGGAAGCAACAGTTAGAACTGGACATGGAACAACAGACTGGTTCCAAATAGGAAAAGGAGTACGTCAAGGCTGTATATTGTCACCCTGTTTATTTAACTTATATGCAGAGTACATCATGAGAAATGCTGGGCTGGAAGAAGCACAAGCTGGAATCAAGACTGCCTGGAGAAATATCAATAACCTCAGATATGCAGATGACACCACCCTTATGGCAGAAAGTGAAGAGGAACTCAAAAGCCTCTTGATGAAAGTGAAAGTGGAGAGTGAAAAAGTTGGCTTAAAACTCAACATTCAGAAAACAAAGATCATGACATCTGGTCCCATCACTTCATGGGAAATAGATGGGGAAACAGTGACTGACTTTATTTTGGGGGGCTCCAAAATCACTGCAGATGGTGACTGCAGCCATGAAATTAAAAGACGCTTACTCCTTGGAAGGAAAGATATGACCAACCTAGACAGCATATTCAAAAGCAGAGACATTACTTTGCCAACAAAGGTTCATCTGGTCAAGGCTATGGTTTTTCCTGTGGTCATGTATGGATGTGAGAGTTGTACTGTGAAGAAGGCTGAGCTCCAAAGAACTGATGCCTTTGAACTGTGGTGTTGGAGAAGACTCTTGAGAGTCCTTTGGACTGCAAGGAGATCCAACCAGTCCATTCTGAAGGAGATCAGCCCTGGAATTTCTTTGGAAGGAATGATGCTAAAGCGGAAACTCCAGTACTTTGGCCACCTCATGCAAAGAGTTGACTCATTGGAAAAGACCCTGATGCTGGGAGGGATTGGGGGCAGGAGGAGAAGGGGACGACAGAGGATGAGATGGCTGGATGGCATCACTGACTTGATGGACGTGAGTCTGGGTGAAATCCAGAAGTTGGTGATGGACAGGGAGGCCTGGAGTGCTGCGATTCATGGGGTTGCAAATAGTCGGACATGACTGAGCAACTGATCTGATCTGATCTGAAGCAATATATGCATACCTGCAGTAAAGTCAAAACTTCCTAATAGGGGTTAAGCGTATCTGCTTCTGACAGTTAACCACAGTGCAATCTTAAACAAGTTACTTTAACTTCTCTCAGCCTGTTTTCTCATCCTATCAAGATGTATCTTGATAGAAGCTTCCTCATAGAAATTTTTGGTAAGGATGAAACAAGATTATTGATGCTTTATTGCACACCTGGCACATAATACACACTCAGTAAATGATATCAATACTTTTGAATCATTTTCCCCATTTATCTTTCACAATTGCAATAGCCATGCAATTGCATGTGATTGAAATAGACATGTATGTACAATTGCTTTCATTTTTTAAACAGTTAACATTGTACCTTAAATATTTTCCAAATAGTGACATGATCTCCCTATCTCTCATCACTAATGTATATGTTCTCCTGACTAAAATCAGTCATTTCTAAATAATGTTGCACGTCACATCCTTAACTCATGTGGCTCTTTGTAAAGGTTTAGGTCTCAATATACCGATTCACTGTTTCTTTAAGCTCAGACTATGATTCTGTCTACACCTTTTCAGAAAGTGATAAGTCACACCCAAGTTAGCAAAGACCTTTTATAAATTGTGGATTATGCTGGCTTGACAGGCTGCCGCCAGAAACTATCATTGTCATTATTTTTCTATCAGTGAATTCCCTCTGGTGTGATATTCCATGCCTCATCTTTAAGCAGATTTTATTTTGGGTCTGAGTGTTAGCTCAGTTTCTCTGTCCTTCTTGCTGACAGAGCAAGAGGAATATTGGCATCTTTTAGCTGGAAGTTGTTACCCTGGTCTCTCTGAGTCTTGTTTCTTGGAGGCAGATGGACTCTGCAGCAGAACAATTTGAGTCTGTCTGTCTGTTGCAAATCAAAGCCTTAACCCCTTATTTGGATCCCAGTAAGAATTTCCTAAAGTACTTTGAAATCAGACCCTTCTACTTACACCTGGAGTCACCAGTAAGCCCTGCCCACAGATCCCTGGGCTGATGGACACACAAAACTAAGGGCAAAGGTGAGCTTTGCATTTCTTCCCCAAGTCCTAAAATTCCTTTGAAATCTTTATGATCTGTACCTTCAGGGATCATGCAAATAGCTTGAGGAAATCCTAAAATTGTGTTTTCTCCAGATAAGCATTTAGGTCAAAGGAAAGACCTTTGCGTGCCTTCACAATGGACAGAATTTTGCCTGAGTTTAGAAAAGTCCACCAAAAAGAAAAATGGCATTCAGCATGTATGCAGTACATTGAGAAACTGTTTTCAAAGGATAAGCAGCAGAGAACAATTCTCTAGAGCAGTGATAGCATCCTGGAAGTCTCAGACCCCACAGGTACTTGGGATAAATAGTAAAAGTCTAAGAAATTTACTTAGTTTATGAAATTTTAAAACTCCTATTGATAACTGCATATTATTATTATTATCATTTTATTTTTTAACAGTACAGGATCAACTAAATGAAAACATATTTGCATTCTTATTATGCTAATTAGAGGATTTAATTGACTAGTGTTTTAATATATTTACTGTATTTATATGTTATATTTTAATAAATTTGGTTAATTATTTTTTAAGTTTACAAAGATGCTTATTTTAGTAAAAATAAGGGGAACAATTACTTTTACCTAATTAGCTCCAATACTTTGGCCACCTCATGGGAAAAGTTGACTCATTGGAAAAGACCCTGATCCCGGGAGGGATTGGGGGCAAGAGGAGTAGGGGACGACAGAGGATGAGATGGCTGGATGGCATCACTGACTCGATAGACGTGAGTCTGGGTGATCTCCAGGAGTTGGTGATGGACAGGGAGGCCTGGCATGCTACGATTCATGGGGTCTCAAAGAGTCAGACATGACTGAGCGACTGAATTGAACTGAACTGAATTAGCTGTTAGTTAATTGAGATTATTTGAAAAGCAGTGTGACTTTGGACAAACTGATTGACTACAAATAAGATCTTTTATAAGGTGTGTGGTCCTGAACAAGTTACTTAAACTATCTGAGCCTCATTTCTCTCCTTTATAAAAAAAAGTAATAGACTCTCCCCATAGGGTTGCTATAAGGAATAAAAGGCAATACGCAAAGAGTAGTGGAGCAACAAAGTGCCTGGCACACTGTAAGGTTCAATATGCAAATACTTTCTGTGTCAAAACTGTAAATATGTATATTTGACAAAAATATTTAAAGCTTAGGTCTTAGGGGGAAGGTGGATGTAAAATTTAAGGATTCTTACAGTGGTAAAAAAGTTAGCAAACAGCCTTTTCGCTCTGACTGGTGTTGGCTACTTAAATAAAACAATTAGCAACACCGTGATGAGAATGAAACGTCCACTAAAATCCATCTCCCCTGTGCAGCTACCAGGCAGCATTCCTTTGAGCGCTTTCACACCTGGCACACATACCTCTCTCCCTGTGTGCTGGTGGCTGACATTACCCCAGTTCCTGAAGGCAGAGGTGGAGCTGAATGCTGTGTCTGGGAAGAGAGGAGCTGACAGGCAAGTCCTCTGATCCTTGCCCAGGGGCCTGCTTTGAGGGGTGGCATCAATACTGCTTTTGTTCCACCTTCAGCGGCTGGCCCACAGTTGAACCTAGAGAGGCTGGCTGTTTGGCTAACCTGATCCACCAAGGACAGACGGCACTAGCCAGGACCAAAAGTTCATTCAGCCTCCAGGATCTGGCATGGTGGTTCTCCCCACTGAGGAACCAATCTCAGGGAATGCTGACTCCCTTTTTGGCATTCAAATCCATTCTAGAGTTCATGGATGTAACCTGGAGGTGTGAAAGGTAATATCACTGTTGAAAAGGCCAGAACCATCAGCACAGAACAGGTATACCCTTGTTAATTGTAAAACATAATAATTTCCTTGTACTCATGCAGGTGAATTGTCATTTACTCATTCATCAAATATTAATTGAATTCCTACTAAGTACTAGGCATTATGCTCAGTGTTTGGGACATAGAGGTGAAAAAATGGTTCCCTGCCCTTATATTTGTGAACTGGTGGAGAAATTGTCACCTGCTTAGATAAATGGCACCCCACCCCAGTACTTTTGCCTGGAAAATCCCATGGACGGAGGATCCTGGTAGGCTCCAGTCCATGGGGTCGCTAAGAGTCAGACACGACTGAGCGACTTCACTTTTACTTTTCACTTTCATGCATTGGGGAAGGAAATGGCAACCCACTCCAGTGTTCTTGCTTGGAGAATCCCAGGGACGGGGGAGCCTGGTGAGCTTCCGTCTATGGGGTCACACAGAGTCGGACACGACTGAAGCGACTTAGCAGTAGCAGTAGCAGTAGACAAATACAAGGTAATGTTCTAGAGATAGTAAGGGACCCCCTGAGAAAAGGAAATGGAGTCTGCCTAAGAGGCTAAGAATAATAATAACTACAACTTATCAAGCATTTGTCCTGTGTCCATCACTACACCAAACACTTGGCATATATTATTTTATTTAATTATTTAAGCATACCTATAAAACTGATTATCTGATGGTCTGATGATCTTTCTACCTCTTTAGGGAAGGTCATGCAAAGGAGATGACCTCTGAGGGTCTTAAAAACTTGCTGACCGGACAAAGGGAGAGAGTGTTCCAGGCACAGAAAACAAATTGGTCTGTCTGGAGACCTTCAGATTCCTGGTATGTGTGGAGCAAAGGGAGTATAGGGGAAGTATTCTGATGTAAGGGTGTTGATTGTAGTGAAGTAGGAAATAAGTGAGATAAGTCTTCAGATATGGATGGCTCTTAGCGGAACTAAGATGTGGAGGAAGGAGACTCAGTACTGTGGTGCTCTAGTCAGGGAGGAATGGCTGCCTTTGTTGGTTGGTTTTGAGATGGAGAATCTAGTCCTATAGGTAGGCTGTGAGAAGGGGAGAATGAGAGGGAAAAACTAAAAAACACAGAATGGGAAGAAAGATGAGTGGAGACAGGTCTTCATCCTCCTCAGATTAGAGGAAAGGTAAGAAGAGACCTCAAGACATAGGTAAGTTTGTAAGAATAAGTCTGGGAGGGAGGACCCAGACAGGAGGAGGCAGGAGGAAAAGACATGATCTTGAGAGTTGTATGTGTCTGCTGCCTGCTCTGTCTGTGAGGTTAGAGAGAAGTCTTCTGAGGGGGATGAGAGGTAAAGCGGTATGTTAGGGCCTTGACGACAGGAGTGAGGGTTCAGCATCATTGTTACATGCAATTATGAGATGCTAATGAGAGCCCTCTGGATCTTGAAGAAGCAATCAGTGTTCAAAGGAGGAAGAAGAGAGTGACTGGTGGGGAGATGGCTGATGGCTGTTGAATGTATTGGGATGGTTGACTGGAGAAGAGATGCTGTAGAAAAGACTTCATAGGTGACTTCAGCATCTACTTTCAGACATCTAAATTAGGGAGTGGATTTATGCCAAGAAATGGTCATTACTCAGAGGCAGATTGTAGCTCCAACATAAAAACTGATAAGTAAGCAGTGTTCTCCAATGACAGAATAATTTACCTTGTGAAAGTTTCTAATCATCTGTCAAGGTTCTTACACAGGAAATTTGGTAAGCTTAATTAAACAGCTTCTTAGATCCTTTCAATACTAAAATTTTATGGTTCTGTAACAAGTAAAATATTAAAATAGAGGGCAGCCAGTTTCAACATTCTTGCAGTTTGTCCTGCTTTTTGAGCATGAAAACCTTGATTGTGATGTTCAATAGGGTTTATGGAGTTCAGTCATTGTAAAAACAATCTTGGAATTTTTGTTAACTCCGGTAGGATTTTTGTCAAGACTAGCAGAAGCCACTCTGTAGAGAAGACCTTTAGCTGGGGTGACTAAAGGAGGACCTGTTTTTATCTGGTTTGAAGTCCTATTCTCAAAAGATGCTTTGTACATCTTCTATGTCAAAGAACTTTTCATTTACACTTCCCGCCGCCCCCCGCCCCCATCAGGATCAGCTGCTTTCTTTTTTGGAAACCATTAGTCTATCTCAGTGATTCTTAGTAGGGGCTGATTTTGACCTTCTGAAGACATTGACATTGTCCGGAGGCAGTTTTGATTGTCGTGCCTGGAGAGGGGGGCCCGTGGCATCTGGTGGGTAGAGTGCAGGAATGCTGCTAAACCACCACAATGCACATAACAGCCCCCACAATAAAGAATTATCCAGCTCAAAATGTCAGTAGTGCTGAGGCTGAGAAAACCTGGTCTATTTTTAAATCTTCTAAATCATTTGCTTTCATCACATTCTGTAAAAACCCTAGATGCCTGCTTTTATTTTCTAATATAAGAATTGTAGCATGGCTGAATGCTCTGTCTCTGTGAACTGCACACTCCACCCATTCCTTTCTTCATGTTGTAGCCATAAGAGGGACATTTTTAGCTCTCTTTGGCTAGAAAAGTCATATCTTGATGGGGGTCCAAACAAGAAACAGATCTTTCCCTGAATAAAGGCAGTGATGCCATAACTTTCAGGGTACCAGAATTGGATATCTCCTCACAGCAACAGCTCTGTGCCAAGGGTATGGATGGAGGAAAACTACAGATACTGCTGCATGGCACCATTTAACTTTAACTAAGGGCTCATATCCTTTTTAAAAGCCTGGGTATTAGAGCTTAGCCATGAAGGACCCCTGCTGATTTTCTAAGCCCAGACAAGACCAGGACAGTAATACTGATGCAAATGTGACTTTTTGCACAAGTACACACTAAGAATATAGTACTTGACTAGGTCACTCCTAATCTAATTATCAGATAGGCCCCATACAACTCATGCTACCTATACCTACACATCTGAATCCCAAATCACGCCACAGTTTTCAGGGTATTAGATGATAAGTTATCCCTTTGTAGATTCCAGGCCTTCTAACCCCTAAAGAATCCTAGGCTAGCATCCTTTCATGACCCTACAGGGGTAGCCTGAACCCAACAGAAATAAATCAGGGCTGATATTTTGGTTTTCACCCCCTTACCTTTTACAGGCTGGATGGCCTTGGGGAAATCATTCAGATTCCTAGAACCTACATTTTCTCATCACTGAAATGAAGATATCTACCTTCCCATTTTGAAAGTCCATTCTGAGAAAATACTCTTTAATTTGGATGAGGCTTTACATACAGAGTGATTTATTGCTTATTGTTTAACATTAGACATCATCATGATAGATTCATTGCAACACATCTACAGAACGAAATGTGCCAGTGAAAAAAATAATGTGTGTGAGGAGTTTTATTGACTAAGAAAATGCTTGTGCTCTAATGTCAAGAAGCAGAAACAAGATACAGCATTCACATAAACACACATAGATCTCAACTATATAAAATATGTAAAGAAAAAAGTCTGGAAGGAAACCAAGCTAGTACCAAAAGTTTATACTTAGTTTTTTGTTAGTACATATATAACATTTAACAGAATAATGCTACGGTATGCATTTTTTTCTTTCCTTTTGAAAGCAGAGCATATAACACTTAAATATGAGAATTGGGGCTGGAGATAAAAATTTTGGAGTCATGGGCATTTCAGTAGAGATTGATCAATGGATAAAATCATCTAGGATGAGCCTGTTGTGTGAGAGGAACAAAAGTTAAAGACTGAATCCTGGGAAGTCACAACATTTAGGGAGTGAATGAGAAAGATGAGCCAGGGAAAAAAATAAGCAACTTTAATCAGTATACAATAATAATTTTTATGGATTAAAATAGTGGCATTGAAAAGAAAGATGGAATGATAGAGCTGAGAAGTATTTTAAAAGAAGAATATTACAAATTGCATATAAGTGATAAGGGTATTGGAAAAGCCAAAGATCACTTGACATTATCTAGTTTGGAAGATGAAAGAAGGCTGAGACCAAAGCAGAGATGGGATCCTTTACATCGGAAGCATATATTGTGGGAGAGAAGGAAGGAAAAGCTTAGTTTTGCATGGATTATGTCTGAGATTTCCTTTTGAGAGAGAGCCTGCCGTAAGAAAGGCACTTAGCTGACAGCCTCCAGCTGCAGCACTTGGGGATCAGCCATAGCAGGCAGGCAGGTCACACTCTCCCCAGGCAGCTCAGAATCAACCAGTGACTAATCTCCAAAGGGATAGAAGAGCTGAGCCTTTCTGTCCCACATTGGCCCCTCTGATGGGTAGTCAGTGCCCTGGGGTGCTCCACTGGGCTGGCCCAGACTCAGCTGCACCTCCATCTGGTTCTCTTCCTCCCTAGTCTCCTTCCTTCCCCTTCTCGTTTCTCAGATTCTAGGACTATATTTTACTCTTCCCCGACTTTTCATCCACAAACATCACCCCCTAATAAATCTCTTGTTCTTTTAACTCCATCTCAACGTTTGCTTCCTGAAGACTGGAACTGACCCAGGTGGTGGTTGTATATCCAAATGCAAATATGTTGAAGGGAAAACAGGACGAGCTTTAAAGACAACTGGGATTGAGAGAGAACTGAATTCCAAGGGCCTTCTCAACATCACAATCAGAGGGAGGAGTGGAAGACCGAGGTTTGAACCCTAAGTGATGCTCATCATTGGAAGGGGGTAGAGGAGAAAGGAAATTCATTATGCGAGGAGGAAAGTTACTGGAGATTTAGAAGGGAAACCAGGTAAGCACAAGATTGTAGAAACCATGGAGGACAGAGAGAGCTTTTGGGGAGTAGGTGATAAACAGATCAAATTTTTCAAAGGAAAATCTGAGTGGGGTCTAAGATCTCGCATTTAGAGACTGAAATTATGGTTGACATTGAGAGACTGCTTCAGGGAAAGAATGGTGCCTTATGTACGGTAATCCACTGGAAATGCCTGATGGTCTAGTGGTTAGGATTCTGGGCTTTCACTGCCATGGCCTAGGTTCAATCCCTGGTGGAGGAACTGAGATCCCCCAGCTTTGTGGTGTGGTCAAAAAAAAAAAAAAAAAGAAGGACAGAAGGAAAGAAAAAAAGGAAAGATGGAAAGAAGGAAGGAAGAAAGAGAAAGAAAGAAAAGCTGCTGGAGGTAATGATTTAAAATGTTTGTGAATGAAAGGAGAGAAATTGGGCTAAGAGAGAAGTAAGATGACCATTTCTGGAAGAGATCTTTGAAGATGCTAAGGAGAAAAAACAACCATTGTGGGGTTAAAATCCTGGAGGTAGGGGGAAGAGAAAAGTTACTCAGGCCAGGTGGTTAGATGTCAACAGGGAGAGAGAAACCTCTTCTCTGGAACTTGGAGGGAAGAACAAGAACATGGTTGGAATGACACAGAGAAGGATGAGAATAATGGGTGAGAATGAGGAACTTCTTACTCATGTTTTACAGTAACTAACATGACCAGGAAAGCCTTTGAAATTAAGAGGATGGGTTGAGACACTATTTAATGATGAGGGGAAGGTCAGGAATAGCTAACGTGCAAGCTCAATAATTTATCCCTTAAGAAATGTGATAGGGTGAAGGAAATTACCACACTGTCTGTGGGATCTTGGTTCCCCAACTAGGGATCGAACCCACGCTCTCAACAGTAAAAGCACAGAGTCCTAATCACTGGAGCACCAGGGAATTCCCAAAGGAAATTCTTGCCTTAAATACATGAAGTTGGGTGTCTATAAAAATACTGAACTGAAGGACTGTGACTCTCATTGGCAAGAAAGGACAAATAGATACTGACATTTCTCTTAGAGTTTGAGTGTTCCCAGCTAGGAGGTAACCTGAGTGTTCAGGGAAAGGATCTTAAACTATGAGATCTACTACTATAATTATCAACATTCTTAGGAAAGGAGCTAGTGTGTAGGGACACATTTGCTGTGTTTGGATGGTATTGTATTTATTTTTCATTACAATGGATGATAAAGATGATGAGAATAACAGAGAATCACCATGTTCTATGTGAGACCTGATAAGATCAAATAAGAAGTGTTGGTCTCCTGAGCAAAAGCTGTATATAATCAGTCTGGATACACATGGTATTTAAGCTTTATAGCTTTATCCTGGTCCCTGAACTCCTTTGGCTATAAAGGAAACCTTTATTATTGACATTCCTGTTGTTGTTGTCCAGTCGCCTAGTCTTGTCCTACTCCTTGCAACCCCATGGACTGCAGCACACCAGGCTTCCCTGTCCTTCACTATCTCCTGGAGTTTGCTCAAATTCAGGTCCATTGAATCGGTGATGCTATCTAACCATCTCGTCCTCTGCTGCCCTCTTCTTCTGTTGCCTTCAATCTTCCCCACCATAAGGTCTTTTTTTCTTCACCTCAGGTGGCCAAAGTATTGGAGCTTCAGCATCAGTGCTTCCAATGAATATTCAGAGTTGATTTCCTTTAGGATTGACTGGTTTGATCTCCTTGCAGTCCAAGGGACTCTCAAGAGCCTTCTCCAGTTTGAAAGCATCCATTCTTTAGCACTTGGCCTTCATTATGGTCTAACTCTTACATCTATACATGACTACTGGACTGTCAGTTCAGTTCAGTTGCTCAGTCGTGTCTGACTCTTTGCGACCCCATGAATTGCAGCACGCCAGGCCTCCCTGTCCATCACCAACTCCTGGAGTTCACCCAAGCCCATGTCCATCGAGTCAGTGATGCCATCCAGCCATCTCATCCTCTGTCAGAGCTTTGACTATACTGACCTTTGTTGGTAAACTGATGTCTTTGCTTTCTAATGTGCTGTCAAGGTTTGTCATAGATTTCCTTCCAAGGAGCAAGCAGGGGGAAAAGTCACTATTATTAAGTATGAAAGAACCTGCATGCATGCTCGGTCACTCAGTTGTGTCCAACTCTGCAAACCCATGGACTGTATGTAGCCCACCAGGCTCCTCTGTCCATGGATTTCCCAGGCAAGAATACTAAAGTGGGTTGCCATTTCCTTCTCCAGGGGATCTTCCTGGACCAGGGATAGAACATAAATCTCCTGCGTTGGCAGGCGGATTCTTTACCACTGAGCCACCTGAGAAGCCCAAGAGTAATTTTCCTATTGAAATAATTGTTTCAATCATCTAACATCTGCAAACTTGTGATGTCTTAGGACATTTAGAGCAGAGCCCAGAACAGTAGCCTGAAATCATCTGAATATCAGCATCTGCAGCAACTCTTGTTAGTATGATAAGCCAGATGGGCTCTAAGAGCCAGTTCATGGAGAAGCCTTTACACTGTTCTTATGAAGAGAAAAGTCCTGACTGCAATATGAGGAAATGAGCCAGGCATGTCAGTTTCTCAACAGCTGCCAACTGGTGTGTCTGCAAGGATGACTTACGCTTGCTAATTACCCCCCAAAGCCCTGCAACACGACAAAGCTCTTTATTCGTCTGACTTTGAAGCCGCGCTTGGAGACACCTTGAGAAGGTCAAGTTGATAGGCCAGCTTTTGCCATGTAGTTGGCTGTGCAGGTGCTGCCTCTTGGCTTCCAAGCCTATTTCAGTCTCAGCCTGGCAGAGTTTGCAGGAATGTCATGTGAAGCGATTTATAGTACTTTCTGATTCCACCCAACTCCAAATCACTATATGAATAATATTTCTTATAGCATACAAGTCATTCTGTGAGCTGTCTCAGCCAAAATCAACGGAATGAGCAAGCTTAAGGAAATACTTTCTTTTCCCTTTTAAAGAAATTGTTTAGCTGAAGTTTTACAAACCTCATAAAAATTAAGGGTTCATTTGAATCTGGGAAAAAGACTCGCTTTATCTAGGCTCCTTTGCCAAAAGTATTTAAATGAGCACATGGTGGATGTTAAAGCATCAAAGAAATAGTATTGATTATGCATTCCCAACTTCCTCGACTCTCCAGAGCCCTTAAAACACAGTATTTTCGTCCAGGTGTTAATGGGATGCTGCAGCAAGGAAGGCAACTTCAGGTAGGATTGTAACATGGGTGCTCGTGGGCTGGGTGCTCTGGAACCCACTTAGGGCTCCTGACTGCTGTCCTATTCAAAGCTGACAATGGCACCCATTGTTACAAGCAAGCGTCCATCACGAAAGAGCTGCCATTACGGAGTGGAGCCCAGGTTTCCATATTCTCAACATGGCCAGAGGTTTCATTCCTCGAGAATGTGTTTATTCAGCCTAGTAAAAACATTAAAAGGGGAATAAATCTCTGCCGACCCCAAAATGCTTTTCACCACAGCTGTAAACCATAAAACATTTAGAAAGGTAAGCCGGACCAAAGATAATATAGTTCCCCCAAGCAGTATGGACCTGGAGGTGGCCCTTGCAAAGACAGCTGCAATGCACAGGACTCCCCTGCAAAATCATTAAGAGAAGGACAGGCTCTATAAGGTGTTAAATTATTAGTAGTAGATTTTTTTTTCTCTTTTTAGAGGGGGAGGGCAATAATAAAAACCATGTGCTCAGCAGCCTGCTTGGCTATATAAAATAGAGAGGCCTATGACTTTAAGTGTTGTAAAAGGGGTTAATTGTCGATTTCTGAATGTGGCAAGTTTATTGATCTTGTTAACAGCAACAAAGCATGTGCCATTGGTTACCATGGAGGGAAAGAAAAACAGCCTTCCATCCTGTTATTCCATGGACACCCTTCCTGATCTTGGAGCCCAAGTTAAAGGACGTCATGGTAAATGCAGCATTAAAATTGCTTATTTTGCACTTACCTGAATTTGTGCCCCATCCTTATGGTTCCAGTTCCTCCTTGCACATGTGCTCAGTCGCTAAGTCGTATCCGACTCTTTGATGCCCCATAGACTGTAGCCCACCAGGCTCCTCTATCCATGGGATTTCCCAGACAAGAAGACTGGAATGGGTTGCTATTTCTTCTCCAGGGCACCATCCCAACCCAGGGATAGAATCCACATCTCCTGTATTGACAGGCAGATTTTTTACCACTGAGTCAACTACGAAGTTCCCCAATTCCTCCTTAAATTTTTATGGCCAATTTTGAGGTGCCTGCTGTGGATCAGTGCCTTTCACAGAAAATGTATTTATTTGTGTAACAAATCCATGCAGTGGACAGGGATTAGATAGCCATTTTACAGATAAGGCAACTGAGGTTCAGAGAGGCTAAGAAAGTTCTCTGCTGCTGCTGCTAAGTCGCTTCAGTCATGTCCGACTTTGTGCGTCCCAGGGCGCCCCCGCTCCTCTTCCCGTTCTCCGGCGTCTGGGTGGGTGCCTCCTTCCCCGGGCCCGCTGGGCCACGGCCCCGCCTGGGGCCCCCCCCGTAAGTTTTTGAGCAGGTCCCAACCAAGTCTTTGTATTTCAAGTCCAGAGCTTTTCCACTAATTATGCAAACAATTCATTGATCTGTTCACTCAGTAGACATTTACTGACCACCCATTGAGAGCCAGAAGCTGGTCTACATGGTATGGATAGAAAAATGGATAAAGCTGACAGCATCTGCGCCACTGCAGATCTATATTTTAGAAACCATTATCCTAGCTTTCAAGACCCACCCACTGTTCTAAACTACTTTCACATACACAGTCATCATCTGTAATGAGCTGACAGCATGTGCGCCACTGCAGATCTATATTTTAGCCATTATCCTAGCTTTCGACCCACCCACTGTTCTAAACTCTTTCACATACACAGTCATCATCTGTAATCTGATACTTTATTTTGCTATTGAGTATTGTTTGTGTGTGTGTGTGTGTGTGTGTGTGTGTGTGTTCCCTTTGGCTCCTTCCAGCTAGACAATAAGTCCTCTGAGGGCAGCACTATTATCTAATGCTTCTCCTTTTCACACTCCATCCTGCACAACCCACTAGATAAAGAGCATCTGGCTTGTTCTCTGCTGCAGAAAAGCCTCATTGTTCTCATCTTAGTACCATTTAGGGTTTGTTTTGGGCTTAACTATTGCCACTTCGATGACTGAACACTTTGCTAAATGTTATACCTACACCATCTCATTAATGCTGTAACAGCTATATGTACCATTTTCAACTGAGGAAATTGTGGCTTATGGAGACTAAGAAAGTTGCTCAAGTTTTCATTGTCAGTAAGAAGCAGAGCTGGGATGCTGGTATTGGTCAGACTCAAAAGTCCAATTTTTTTCCACCATGTACTAGGGCCTGCCTGAGCCATGAGAGAATCTTTGCCCACCTGAAACACAGAGAAAACATCTAAACACTCTTTTGTATGATATGCATAATTTAAAATAGGATGAATTTAAAACTTGGGTCACTTTAAGGCTACCAGACATTCATTCATCCAGATACAAAAATCATGTTGTATCTTGGCTCCCTTCCCTACTCTCTATTTTGTGATCCTCTTAAAATGTCATCTACGTTCAGGTGCTCTAATGGAATGCAATGGATTGGGTGACTGAAACAACAGAAACTTATATCTCACAGTGTAAAGTTTGGAAGTCCAAGATCAGGGTGCTAGCACGATCGGGTTCTTGGTAAGGTCTCTCCTCCTGGTTATGTCTTTATGCTGTGTGCTGAGTTGCTTCAGTGGTGTCTGACTCTGCTATCCCATGGACTGTAGCCCCCAGGGCGCCTCTGTCTATGGCATTCCCCATGGACTGGAGTGGGTTGCCACGTCCTCCTCCAGGGTTATGTCTTTATGTGACCTTTTTATTGCATGCCCATAACTAGGAATATCCCTAGTCTCCTCTTCTGGTTATAAAAAGAGGGCACTAATCCCATCTGAGGGTCACACCTTCATAATACATTCTAACTTTAATCCTCTCCTAAAAGCAGCACCTCCCACTAGAGGTTAGAGTTTCAACATGAATTTTGGGTAGACAAAAACATGTAGCCCATAACAGCACCCTTTTTCAATAGAGTAATTTATGAAGAAATCTGTGTTCTTAGAGAAGTGACCTGGCCAAAGTCAGGAAGGAAATGGTAGGTTCATACTTGCTTGTGATAACTGACTCAATAAAAAGATTCATATTAGCATGACGGATTGGGGTCCGAACCACCATGGTACATTAGCAGTTGGCATCCATTTGGAGAAAAGATGGTGGGACAAAGCCAAAGCATGAGCCAACTGCTGTGAGACAGAACCCAGCTGGAGCCACCAGGGGTCTCAGACACGAGGTGGAGGCTGACCCTTTCTTTTCAGTTTTGATGGCATAGTTTCCACCTTAAGTAATGTGGGCTTAATCTTCATTTACATTCTCCGATCTACACAGAAATGTATTTATTATTGTCTCGTGATAAGCGGTAATGATGTAAAGCAGGGCTCCCTGAAACTGCTTGCAGTTTCCAGGGTCTGGACGTAAAGGCACAAAAATGTAGTAAGGAGAGCCCTGCTGCATGACAGAATTTATTAAAATAAAAACAAAACCAAAAAAACCTGAAAGAAAAGAATGCTAGTCCTTTTGGAACTTTTTATCAATCAGTCTGTCAACAAGTAACTGATAATTTCTGGATGTGAAGATTTGGATAACAAATGAGTTACATGTGTAGCTGGGTTTTGTTTGGTTCCTGCATGTGGGTAATGACTCCATTGGTGAGGATGGTCAGAGAGCAGCAACTAAGACCCTGGGTCTCCTGTGAATGCTTGTGTTTATTTAATGAAAGGCTACTGCTTTCACTGGGGCTTTCTGGAAGAGTGAGACCTTGCCAAGCTGCATTTTTGCCAGTTGTGCTTTTAAGATAACGAATTAAAATTTGTGCACCCAACTTAAAACCCGTGGTCTTTTTCATATAGACACAATTCAATTCAGTCTCCTTAAAAGGACATGACTGTAATTATTGCTTCTCAATATTACTGGGTGTGAGACACTATAAGGAATGATTCAGAAGGGAATGATCTAGTATTATTTTGTGTGTCTCAGATATGAATAGCTCATCTAACTTTGGTGAAGATAGGTCCCTTCCACCCAACTGTATGAGTCTTATGGGCATAGCCACCAGAATGCTAAACTCTCAGAGCACAGAGACTTGTCCAAGGATGAGTAGATGATATAAGTCAGACCAGTCTTCATCTTTCCACAAAATTTTTCTAGTACGGAGCTGACAATAAAGCTCTCTTGTGTTTCTAGATGTGTTATTGCAGTATAACTTGGGATTTGCTATGGCTATAAAACCAGGAAGCTGAGATGAGAGACAGATAGGAGTACCTGATTCCCTGGATCCAGTCTTGCCTGAACCACTCCACCTCCACTTTTCCCAGACATTGGCTAGTGAGCCAGTAAATATTCTTTTAGTGCTTAAACTACTTTAAACTACTTTTTTTTTTTTTCAAGTCATGATTCTGTCATTTGCAACCAAGAGACCTGAGTGATACAGGTCTGATTAGAAAGATCAGCCCCAGAGAAATGTGATCCTTATAACTTGGTAGTTGGGAAAAGCATTTAGGTAAGCCTTACTTTAAATGAAATAAGGAGGATGTAAATGCAAAAGACAGTACCCTTCAGGACATTAAGGGCTAGTTTGAAATCTTTGAGGTGAAATACAGGCTGCAGAATATAAATTTTGTCAGAGAACCAATCTCTACAATGTTTTCTGTAGAACTGAGAGCAGAGCTTAAAAATGACATATCTAGTTTGTTCTGGATACAGGTTTTTAAGAACATTTTTAAACTATGTTCTAAAATATATTTCCATTGTGACTAAATACAACTGTTGGCCTTTTTCAGGAGGATTACTCTGAAAATGAACATAAATTATTATATTGAAAATTCTGATACATTTCATCGTTGTTATACTGTTTTATTTCCCAAGTGAGTGCTTACCATTTTAGCTGGCTTGATAATAGCTAAATAATCAAGCCTGTTGCTTAAAAAGTGTGAGTATGGACAGGCTCTGTTGAGGGATATTAACCAGAGAATAAACAGACTGGAATGTACACATCAAGCTCACTTTTTTTCTTTTTTGAAAATGTTAACAATAAGTAGGGTACATTTCTGTCTATATCTAGACTTTTCATAAATGAGAAAAGAATATGTGAAAACCTGGCCACAACTTACAGTTTTTGGAGGGAAGAAAATATTTGATATTCACAGTGGAACAAGGGAAATGTAACAACTTGCTTGCACATTGAAAAGGAAGTGCCTTTTGAGTTCTCCATGTCCAGATCAATTGCATTTATCCCACATTTAGGTATGTCTCATGGGTCATTCAAAGAATACCCAGAGGGTCACATGACAGGCCTTTGGAGAGAAACAGAACCATGTTCATAAATATCTATTCAAAAGAGCAAAGGATCTCAGGAGTCACATTTGGGTGAACTTTAGCTGATTGACTGAAATGTTAATTATGTCAAATATTTCATGAACCCTAAGCTGCCATAGTATAAAAACTCTCTGATACTCTGTTTAGTCAGTACATAAGTACTTCCAATTGTTAAATGTACATAGAGCAACAAATAAAGATGAGCAAATAAGCAAGTTGGGATATGATGTCATCAGAGTGCAAGAAAATGACCCCAAGAGCTCGGTGTTCTAGAATTAAGTGTTTTCTAAGAGGAAATCAGTTCCTCCTCCTCCATATGGCCATTGTTACAGACTAAAATCTGGATTCTGTTTGCGCTTGACTACACAGAGTAAGAAAGAAAAATACGTTTTTATGGTGTGAAGCAAATGGCTGGGGTGGTTTTCCTCAGTGAAAATCAATGTGAAGTTTTACTCCGAGGCCAAGAAAATGGTGAGGGAGTGGGAGAAGGGATACTCTTTAGCTCACAAATATCATTAAAGTTTCCCTATTTCTCCTGGTGAGCATCTTTTTTTTTTTTTTTTCTGATTGCATGGCTTAATTCTATGCACAGACTCTAATCTCAACTTCTCACACTGATATGGGCCTATTATAATAATGGCCATTTTATGTATTAATTCAAGCAATCTTCAAAGCAACCCTGATAGTCTTATACATTTCTTCTCATCCCCATTGGAGATTCAGTAAAGTTAAATGCTTGTCCAAAGATCTTGTAGGTGGTTATAGACAGCTAGGACTTAAATAGCAATCTGTCTGAGTCTGAAGCCTATCAGTTTAGTTCATTTCAGTCACTCAGTCATGTCCAACTCTTTGCGACCCCATGGACTGCAGCACATCAGGCCTCCCTGTCTATCACCAGCTCCCAGAGTTTACTCACACTCATGTTCATCAAGTCGGTAATGCCATCCAACCATCTCATTCTCTCTTGTCCCCTTCTCCTCTCACCTTCAATCTTTCCTAGCATCAGGGTCTTTTCCAATGAATAAGTTATTTTTATCAGGTGGCCAAAGTATTGGAGTTTCAGCTTCAGTATCAGTCTCGCCAATGAATATTCAGGTCTGATTTCCTTTAGGATGGACTGGTTGGATCTCCTTTCAGTCCAAGGGACTCTCAAGAGCCTTCTCCAACACCACAGTTCAAAAGCATCAGTTCTTCAATGCTCAGGTTTCTTTACAGTCCAACTTTCACATCCATACATGACTACTGGAAAAACCATAGCTTTGACTAGATGGACCTTTGTTGGCAAAGTAATGTCTCTGTTTTTGAATATGCTATCTAGGTTGGTAATATCTTTTCTTCCAAGGAGCAAGCATCCTTTAATTTCATGGGTGCATTCACCATCTGCAGTGATTTTGGAGCCCAGAAAAATAAAGTCAGTCACTGTTTCCACTGTTTCCCCATTTATTTTCCATGAAGTAATGGGACCAGATGCCATGATCTTAGTTTTCTGAATGTTGAGCTTTAAGCCAACTTTTTCATTCTCCTCTTTCACTTTCATCAAGAGGCTCTTTAGTTCTTCTTCACTTTCTGCCATAAGGGTGGTGTCATCTGCATATCTGAGGTTATTGATATTCCTCCTGGCAATCTTGATTTCAGCTTGTGCTTCATCCAGTCCAGCATTTCTCATGATGTACTCTGCATATAAGTTAAATAAACAGGGTGACAATATACAGCCTTGACGTACTCCTTTTCCTATTTGGAACCAGTCTGTTGTTCCATGTCCAGTTCTAACTGTTGCTTCCTGACCTGCATACAGATTTCTCAAGAGGCAGATCAGGTGGTCTGGTATTCCCATCTCTCTCAGAATTTTCCACAGTTGATTGTGATCCACACAGTCAAAGGCTCTGGCATAGTCAACAAAGCAGAAATAGATGTTTTTCTGGAACTTTCTTGCTTTTTTTATGATCCAGTGGATATTAGCAATTTGATCTCTGGTTCCTCTGCCTTTTCTAAATCCAGCTTAAACATCTGGAAGTTCACAGTTCACAAACTGTTGAAGCCTGGCTTGGAGAATTTTGAACATTGCTTTGCTAGCATGTGAGATGAGTGCAATTGTGCAGTAGTTTCAACATTTTGGGGACATTGCCTTTCTTTTGGATTGAAATGAAAACTGACCTTTTCCAGTCCTGTGGCCACTGTTGAGTTTTCCAAATTTGCTGGCATATTGAGTGTAGCACTTTCGCAGCAGCATCTTTCAGGATTTGAAATAGCTCAACTAGAATTCCATCACCTCCACTAGCTTTGTTCAAAGTGATGCTTCCTAAGACCCACTTGACTTCACATTCCAGGATGTCTGGCTTTAGGTGAGTGATCATACCATTGTGATTATCTGGGTTGTAAAGATCTTTTTTGTATAGTTCTTCTGTGTATTCTTTTTACCTCTTCTTAATATCATCTGTTTCTGTTAGGTCTCTACCATTTCTATTCTTTATCGAGCCCATCTTTGCATGAAATGTTCCCTTGGTACCTCTAATTTTCTTGAAGAGATCTCTGGTCTTTCCTATTCTATTGTTTTCCTCTCTTTCTTTGCATTGATCACTGAGGACATTGATCACTGAAGCCCATGTCTTACCACTAAACCCATTGCAATATGCAGTTCACTCCCAAAACATGTGGTGTTGCTGCCACTTCTGACCCAAAAATGCTTAAAAAATTAATGAACTGTGGGTGCTTCTTCCACACTCCAGACAGGTGCACTTTAGCACAGTGATATAAGTTTGTGGGAGCTTCCAAGGTAGCTCAGTAGTAAAGAACCTGTCTGACAATGCAGGAGACCCAGGTTCAATCCCCTTGGAGAAGGAAATGACAGCTCACTCCAGTATTCTCGCCTCGGAAATCCCATGGACAGAGGATCCTGGTGGGCTCCAGTTCATGGGATCACTAGAGTCGGATACGACTTAGCCATTAAACAAGTTTGTAAAAGGTCTCACTAAAGTTCAAAATACAGATTGGGTCCAGCCAACCAAACAAAACTAGAGCTGTGCTATTTCACACTTTACATCAACACCCCTACATAGCTGAACACAGACCAAAATACTAGCCTTATAGACTGTGAGAAGATAAGTAAACTCCTTTTAATGTATTAAAATTCAGCATATTTTTAAGCACATTTTATAGATGAGGTTGCTGCTGGGGAGGAAAAGAAAATCACAGATTTATCCCTTTGTGTCCTAGGATCTCAAAGAGCATCCTCTCAGCCTGCTGGTCTCCAGTCTTTGATCATCCAGGGCACACGTCTCATTCTGGGCTGAGCGGGCCCTGGAAAAACTCTTTCAGCTTCTGTCCTCCCACACCTACCTACCTGGTATTCTTCCTTCTCATCTCAACCACTGACCACTGTAATATTCTCCCCTCTCCTCTTCTCCAGTCCCCTGTCTTTCTCTCCCTTCCTCTGCATCTCTTTCTTTTGTTCAACCTATTCCCATCATAAGATGTAGCACCAAGCCATGCCTTTTCTCCTCAAAACTTAGTTTCTTGAGGTCTGGGACCATTCATTCCCATATCTCAGCAGCAAATAATATCTCCTTAAAGAGTCTAATGAGTTAGATGAATGAGTCAATGGAGGAATGGGGCCTTGGATCATTTAGTTCCTTCAAGACTCATTGAAGTCATTGAATTTAGTAAGCCTGTAATCATTTTGATATCATATTTCCCCCCCTTTCAAATTACGTATCCAGAGTTTTGAGTATGACTCTAGAAAGGGTGGGGAGTTGTGCATGCTTTTAATGTTGAAATTTAATTCTCCCTTCCCTTCCTCCTCTGCTCTCTCCCTTCTTTCCTTCCAAATATCCTTTAGACAAGCAAAGAAAGAAAAAAAAAAAAACTGCATTGAGACTTTATAAACCAATGGTATCTGATCATGTGACTTCTAAGAAGTGAACTGTTAGAATGACTCCATGTTTTATAATGGCAAGAACATTGGGCTGGACATCAGGAGGCCTGGCTTTAACCCTGGTCTTCCCTTTCATTATGCCCTGAATTCTGGGCAAGTCACTTAGCCTCTCTGTGCCTGGTTTTGTCATCAGTAAATGGGTAAGGTGGGACTAGTGAGTGATTTTCAGTCTGTCCCTGGGAGCACTCAAGTATTCATGGTGCTGCCTTAGGATCTGCCCCAAGAGGGATGCTGGGAGATGGAAATGGTTCTAAGAATAGGCTGACTTATTCCTCCCCCATCTCTACTTCAATCAGAAGAAATGTTCTTGGACTTCCTTGGTGGTCCAGTGGTTAAGAATCCACCTGCCAACGCAGGGGACATGGGTTCAATCCCTGGTTGGGGAAGTTCTGCATACCACTCAATGTGGCCCCTAAAAAAGAATAAATGTTCTTGTTAAACTGTTTTTTAAATTCTATCACATTTTTGAGCTTCTGCTTGGTAATCTATTCCAAAAGAGTTTGAAAACTACTGGAGTAGATTATCTTTAAAGTGCCTTTTGGCATATCTGATTTCAATATATAAATTATCTGCTTGTGATCTTCATTCATAGAAAGAATGGAGGCTTTCTTTTCCTTGTGTGGCTGTTGCTCTAAGAATGAATTTCTTATCACTAAAATAATCTCCTTTTCATCCACTTTCTACCTGGCTCAATACAGCACAAAATATACAAGCCAGACCCGTTATCCCCTGTGAATATCTTCTGTGTAGACACATCTGTCAGTGGTGGAGCTATGAAAGACATGTATGTTTTCACAGTTGCCACCCGGGGCCAACTGTTTTGGTAGAATGACCACGTAGGACAGCTTTGTGCTCTTGAGCTGTCCTCTGTTCACCAGGAAGTCACGAGCCATCATCAAAGCAGAGCCCAGGTTGCTGATCCACTTTGAAAGAGACATCTTTATGGTCCTGCTGACATGTCCTCTACTATATTAATAATGCATTTGGAGAGGGTGTGTTTGGTTTGTTTTCTGGACAAGTTGGATGAGTCTCTCTCTGTTTCAGCCACGGCCCTTTTTAGGGTTTGTTTTTCCTACTGTCCCAGGACAGACACCTTAATGGGTTGCTGAAAATGTCCAGGCTGTTTCTGGCTCTGGAGGTAGCCAGGCTCCAACAATGGAAGGCATTTAGCAGAGCCTCATGTTTTAGAACAGGAAAGACTCCAGAGGGCATGTCATCTGGTGTTTTTCAAGATGCTTTTAAATTTTTTAAGCAGCATACTTTCCCCACCCCCAAACAAGGCTGATGCAAAACTTCAATTTGTAAAACAGATAATAGAAGGGGATGGAAGTAGGGGAATTCTACCAGACTTCACTTCCCTTGCTATTTGCCCTCCCCCACACTCAGCAACACCTACTTACGGGGAAACCTCTGACTTCCAGAAATAGTTATAACCACACTGATACAGTCTTCTCCTGAACCCCTTTTTTGTTCGTCAAGAAAATGAGACAGTGAGTTTTAATGGCTGGTCGAAGACCCCACAGCTGTAGATGCAGGGTCAGATTGCAAAGCTTCTGATTCTAGTTCAGTCTCCCCACCTCAGTTCTTACCACTGCCTCAACTTAACTATATGCCACCTCACTTTTAACATTGGAAAAAATTAGGAAAAAAAGAGTTGTGGACCAGGCAGTGTGCTTGATACTTATACATCTGTCTTTAATTCTCAGAGCAAATTTATGTGCTGGGCATTATTATTATTCACATTTTACAGATACGGGACATGGACCAAAAGAGGTTAAGTCATTTGTCCAATGAAACTCAGTCAGAAGTGGTGAACTTAGATGGAAAATTAGTCCCATCCAATTTCAAAAGCTGCTCTTTCTCCTACACCACAGGAGAAAGAATACAGACTAGGGCTTGGTGGGGGATAAAGCCCTTTCTTAAAGTGGCTGCTGCTGCTGCTGCTGCTAAGTCGCTTCAGTCGTGTCCGACTCTGTGCGACCCCACAGACGGAAGCCCACCAGGCTCCCCCGTCCCTGGGATTCTCCAGGCAAGAACACTGGAGTGGGTTGCCATTTCCCTCTCCAATGCATAAAAGTGAAAAGTGAAAGTGAAGTCGCTCAGTCGTGTCCGACTCTTAGCGACCCCATGGACTGGAGCCTACCAGGATCCTTCATCCATGGGATTTTCCAGGCAAAAGTACTGGGGTGGGGTGCCATTGCCTTCCCCGCTTAAAGTGGCAACTTGGGGTAATAAAGCTGGACTCTGATTTCATGAGATACTTTGTAGCTCTTCTTAAATAACTACTGTCCAGCTGCCCTTCTCCAAAGTTTGTATATCTTTTGTAAGCACTTGGAGACTATTTTCCCAAACCTTAGCCAACTACACCTCTCCTCTAGGAGAGGTGTCTCTCCTGCTCCTCACACCATCCAGAAATTGGGACTTCCAGAAGCCATCGTTTTCATGTTTGATTCAAGTCAGGTCTTAAATGGACCGAACTAGGAATGAGGATCAGGAGAGAGTCAGCACAGAAGATCAAGAGGCTTACTCCCCAAATATATTGAACGTTGAAAAGAGAAGCAAAGATAGACATGGAGAGACACCCTATGATGGCTTGCTCCTAGGTTCTATTCCTGCGCTTCAGTTCAGTGAGACACCCTTTCCACCATGTCATACAGTCTGTCTTTTCTTTCTTAAGCTGTGGTTGCTATTACGCAAAACAGAACAGTCCTGTATCATCAAATTCAAGGTTCTGAAGATTCTTCAGGTGGGTCAGACTCCCTTCCAACCGCAGTCATGCTTACTGTGCATACAAGCCATCCTGTGCTGACATTATTAGAGGCCTCAACAGTCAGCTATTTCATTCCTCTTTGTCTGCACAGAAACATGTCAGTGTGCAGAACCCCTTTTCACACAGATAAGGTACAATATCCAGAGAAAGTTGATCTTTCTCTGGTCCTGTTTACTTGATTAGAGGTCTCCCTCCTATCCAGAATTTGTAAAATATGTGTGTTCATAATCATTAAGCTAGGAATACAAAGCTAAATTAAGTAGAGTAAATTGCTTTCTATTTTATAAACAGATTAATTTGAGAAGCAGAATCTAAGTTATTATAGTGTTCAAATGAAAATACCCTAAATTTCCATGAACATTAGAATAAATAAATTATGGTATGATATAGTCATAGTATATTGGATAGCAACAAAAAGAAAAATACTGCATAGCAGCAAAAAGCAACAAGTTACAGCTATGGGTGTCAACACGGGTGATTTCCACAGATAGGTTTCAAGAAAGTCAAGTAAAAAGAAATATAAATTATTTAATTAAGTTGCTCTGAAGTTCAAAAAGATAAAAAACTAAGTAAGGTGATAGAAGTCAGAACAATGGCTACTTCTGTGGGGAATGACTAAGAGAGCTATACAGGAAGTTTCTGGGTTCTGTAATGTTCTATATCTTGGAGTAAGAAATGGAAACGCACTCCAGAATTCTTGCCTGGAAAATCCCATGGACAGAAAAGCCTATGGGGTCACAAAGAGTTGGGTGCAACTGAGCGACTAAGTGTATAATGTTCTATATCTATATTTAGATGGTAGTTATGTGGGTGTGTTTGCTTTGTAAAAATTCACTAAGCTCTATATTTATGATTTGTTCAGGTTTTCTGTATATATATTATACTTCATCTTTAAACGCTTATCCCACAAAAGTCTAAATTACTGGAAATTAAGCACAAAACTTACTCTGTTAGGTCTTGGTCTCACATTATATAAAATAGAAATTAGACTCAACATTCTTAAACCTGGAAGAGATCTAAGAAAGAGTATCTTAGTTCAGTCATGAATATTTTACAAAAAGAGGGACTAGGGCCAAAGAAGTGAAGTGATATGCCATAAATTTTACAGCGTATAATTGGCAGAACCAAATTTAAGGCTTACATCCTTTAGCTGTGTTAGCAAAGATATTCCAAATAAACCTCTTAAAGAATAATATGCTAAAAATCAATTCACTCTGAAGTGTACTTTTTGTATTCTCAAGAAAGGGTTTGTAAGGTAAGTAAACAGTGTGAACAATGCTGTCAGTGTTTGCATGGAAACAATGTGATAGCATTCCTAAGGATAAACTCCCTCGTCAACCCCCTCAGGACATAGCCATCAGGTTTAGTTTCTGAGAATTTTGGCAAATTTACATCTTACTCGAAACCTCATCCCTGGGCTCATATTTGAAATAAAGTCTTGATGATGTCAAGGATGATGACAATGTCAACAATAACGATGAGAATATTGTCTTACACTTGGGTGGTGTATTCATTTCCTAATGTGCTCACTTATTTTCCTAACTGTTGCTACAGCAAATGTCCACAAAATTGATGACCTAAACAACCTTGCAGCTCTGGAGGTCAGAAGTCTGAAGTCTCACTGAGCTGAAAATCAAGGTTTCTCCTAGAGGCTGTAAAGGAGAATCTATTTCCTTGCCTTTTCCAGCTTTCAGAGACTGCCTGCCTGCCTTGGCTTCTGGTCCCGTGCATCACCAAACCTTGCAATAGGCAGTAGAATCTTTCTTACATTGCACTACCCTAACACTGACTTCTCTGCCTCCTTCTTATACATTTAAAGGATGCTTATAATTACATTTGGAGAAGGCAATGGCAACCTACTCTAGTACTCTCGCCTGGAAAATCCCATGGACAGAGGAGCCTGGTAGGCTGCAGTCCGTGGGGTCACACAGAGTCGGACACGACCGAGCGATTTCACTTTGACTTTTCCTTTCATGCATTGGAGAAGGAAATGGCAACCCACTCCAGTGTTCTTGCCTGGAGAATCCCAGGGACAGGGAAGCCTGGTGGGCTGCCATTTATGGGGTCACACAGAGTCGGACACAACAGAAGTGACAGCAGTAGCAGCACCAGTATGATTACATTGGACCCACCCAGATAATCCAGGATAGTTTCTTCTTCTAAGGTCAGCTGAGCACTGAACTTAATTCCATCTGCAACCTTAATTCTCCCTTGCCCAGTAACCTAATGTATTCAAAGGTCCTGGGGATTAGAACATGAATATCTTTGGGAGCTGTTATTCTGTCTACCACAAAATGAAGTTGCTCAGTCGTGTCCAACTCTTTGTGAGCCCATGGACTGTAGCCTACCACACTCCTCTGTCCATGGGATTTTCCAGGCAAGAGTACTGGAGTGGGTTGCCATTTCCTTCTCCAGAGGATCTTCCCAACCCAGGGACTGAACCTGGGTCTCCCGCATTGTAGGTAGATGCTTTACCCATCCGAGCCACTAGGGAAGTCCAGGTAGAATTGTATTTGTGTATTTTCCAAACACTTTTATACCTTTTTTTTTTTTTTTTTTAAGCCTCAAAACAATGTCTTGACTACTCTCGGTATGATTATTCTCATTTTATCAAGAAAAATAGAGAAGTGAAGTGAATTGTGTACATTTCTGCATCTGGTTAAGCCAGAATCAGCCAGATTTCCAAACTGTCCTTATTCAGTGATAAGTGGTCCTTGTCAACAGCCAGCTCTTGGCACCTTTAAGTTCTAAAACCTCTTAAGTCACGGTGGACAGTTTGAAGCATTTAAGATGTAAAGACTACTTCAGTTCAGTTCAGTTCAGTTGCTCAGTTGTGTCCAACTCTTTGCGACCCCATGAATTGCACCAGACCAGGCCTCCCTGTCCATCACCAACTCCCAGAGTTCACTCAAACTCATGTCCATCGAGTCGGTGATGCCATCCAGCCACCTCATCCTCTGTTGTCCCCTTCTCCTCCTGCCCCCAATCCCTCCAAGGATCAGGGTCTTTTCCATTGAGTCAACTCTTTGCATGAGGTGGCCAAAGTATTGGAGTTTCAGCTTCAGCATCAGTCCTTCCAAAGAAATCCCAGGACTGATCTCCTTCAGAATGGACTGGTTGGATCTCCTTGCAGTCCAAGGGACTCTCAAGAGTCTTCTCCAACACCACAATTCAAAAGCATCAATTCTTCGGCGCTCAGCCTTCTTCACAGTCCAGCTCTCACATCCATACATGACCACTGGAAAAACCATAGCCTTGACTAGACGGACCTTTGTTGGCAAAGTAATGTCTCTGCTTTTGAATATGCTGTCTAGATTGGTCATAGGTTTCCTTCCAAGAAGTAAGTGTATTTTAATTTCGTGGCTGCAATCACCATCTGCAGTGATTTTGGAGCCCCCAAAATAAAGTCTGACACTGTTTCCACTGTTTCCCCATCTACTTCCCATGAAGTGATGGGACCAGATGCCATGATCTTAGTTTAACTACTAATTGCTATTGATGGACAAATCTTCAGAAAGAACTGACATTCTCATTCAATCTTTACACAATTGCTACTCATCTACGAGGCTTAACATCTGCCTCACTGTCTTTTGTGTTTAACCCTCAGCCCCAGTCACGTGCTTATCACAAAGCCACATTTCTCAGGACTTCCCAGGCAGTCCAGTGGTTGCGATCTTCCAGTGTGGATTCAATCTCGGGTTGAGAAGCTAAGGTCCCACATGCCTCATGGCCAAAAACCAGAACATAAACAACAGAAGCAATATTGTAACAAATTCAATAAAGACTTTAAAAAATGTTCCATATCTCCCCCCACCAAAAAAAATCTTAGAGGGAAAAAAAAAAAGCAACATTTCATGGGCTCCCACTCCAGTATTCTTGCCTGGAGAATCCCAGGGACGAGGGAGCCTGGTGGGCTGCCATCTATGGGGTCGCACAGAGTCAGACATGACTGAAGCGACTTAGCAGCAGCAGCAGAAGAAATTCAGCTCTTATAAATTTGGTCCGGGTAATCTGGGGAGGCCCCAAGGAAGTGCTGAAATTAAGTGAAAACTGCCCATTAACTGGACCCAGAGGTGTGCCTAGTGCATGTGAAGTCCATGCAGCATGGTCTGGGAGAAAGACCATTAGCACAAGCATTTGGGGTTTTACATGGGCTGTACCTCTGTCCAGAGGCAGCCCCCCTGCCAACTCACACCCCTCAGTCATGGCACCCTCACAAACTCCCTCTGAAATGGTATAAGAATGGGTCAGTTTATGCAGGTCAAGCAACTCAAAGATCTTCACTCTCTCAGGGATAAACAGAAAAGGAGTATTTCTGACCCGTCTCTCAGCCCAAGTTCTCTTACAGAGATGATGCTGTCTTACTTCTCCCATTCCTCCAAAGGACAGCATTCTCTGGGAGCTCTGTGTGACAAACTGGGACTCCAGGCTAAACAAAAACAGCCCAGCCAGAGGTGAAAGCTCTTTGCTAGGTGCAGGCCTGACTTTGCCATCACTCTCTGGGTAGCTTGTTCAGGTTTCTTCCCAGCGATCACCCCTCCAAGTCCATGAGGATGTCATCTCAGGTTCCGTGATTCTTCAGCTCCCATCCTGCCAAGTCCAGCCAGAGGGGATCTCTGTTCACAGAGATTCTTTTATCCCAGCTGTATTTGGGGCAGCATAAGTTTTGTAAGGTTGTTACAGAGCTAAAGCAGACCCTGTTTGACTTCAGGACTTCATCAGCCTGGAATAATTTTCTTTTAGTCATAAATAAATCATTTCCTCAAGAACCATGAGAAATAAACATTAGGGCTCTGGGTGAAGTAAGTTACGGAAGGGAATTAATGTTATAAATAATAATAATGGAATCTTGTAGGATTTTTTGCTGTTCCTAAAGCACTTTCACATATATTATCCACTTAATCAAGAAATGTTTATAGGCGGGGCCCAGTGCTGTGGCTACATCAGGAAGTGAGGCATAGCTTGTGCTCACAGGAGGTTTATATACTTCTGGAATTATACAGTGAGTTTGCTGAGGAATGGACTTGTGATCTTGAATATCAGAGCACACCTCCAGCACTAAGGTATGTTTCATTCACAGTGTACGTAACTGCACATAACTCCATAAGGCAGGCGGGGTCTTTTACCCTATTCCCAAGGATGAAGAAACTAAAGCTCAGAGAGGTTATGCGTCTTACCAAAGCCCCACACACTTGTATGCTGGGATCTGCCTTTAATCCCAGTGGTCCTTCTAGTGCATTGGCTTGTTGGAACACATAGTGCTTGGCCCTTAGGAAGCCAATGGGCCAAGCGCTGTAGGCATTAATGGCTACTAAGTGCTCAGTCGATGTCTGTGGCTATTATAATTGTTAGTGTAGCATGAGAAGGGTGGGGAAACTCATTTGAGCATCTGAACTCATCAGAGGCCACTGAAGGTACATTCTGCTCCAGAGCGTTTGCATTCTAACTGAAAGCTATAAGAGCAGAAATAAAATGTTTATATTTTCTCTGTGTGTGTGCTCAGTCGCTCAGTCATGTCTGACTCTGTGCAACTCTTTGGATTGTAGCCTGCCAGACTTCTCTGTCCATGGGATTTTTCAGGCCAAGAATACTGGAATAGGTTGTCATTTCCTCCTCCAGGGGATCTTCCCAACCCAGGGATCAAACCCAAGTCTCCTGTGTCTGCTGAATTGCAGGCAGATTCTTTTAGCACTGAGCCATTGGGGAAACCCTTTGTATTTTCTAGTGGATCATAAATCAAGAAATAATGATAAAAACAAATGAATTGGCTGACCCAGTGTTTTAGAGTTTACACATTGGCTAATAGTTTTTCCCCTGAATTAAGTAATGAAGATAATAAAAATTTCAAGCAACACATGCTCATTTTTGCTAAAAGAAGTTTATGGGTTTATTGTGGCAAATAAATTAGGTATTTAGTGAACTGAATATTTTAAAAATTGGAAAATGATTTCTGAAAAACTTTTTAAAATGTTACCACAATAGATACTTAATAATCATATCTTAAAATACATTGAATTCAATTGACTCCTTTGATTTTTGAAAATGATTAAAAGTGATTTTTTAAAATATCTATCAATAATATCTCCAAATACTGATACATTGGTTTAGAGGTTGTTGCTCACTAATGATTTCATATCAGCTTCACTTAATTTTAATAAATAAATACTCCAAAAACACCCATTCTGTTTTTAAGTCCAGTTGTAAAATAAAGCTGGACTCATATCAAAATCCCTGCTGGTGCATGCCCTCGAGTGATCAAAACTACACATATCTAATTCAAAACAAATCTGTTGGAAGGGTATCATGAAGCTAGTGGTCCACCCTCCTCAAGAAAACATCTAATTCTATGGAGTCCAGAGTTAGTCCAGAGTCAAAATCCAGACACCCTGGGGCCTGTAATTCAACCTAGGTAGGTGCCCTCTCTGTGCCTGGACCGTGAAATAGATGGCTTCATAAGATTGCCACATCTCAGGAGACAAGTCTTTTCAGGGGCACTCGGTGATTAGGCCAAGTTATTTGGGAAAACCAGTCACTGTATTTATTTTTACAAGCCAGATGCCTGCACATAGTACATTCTTTTACAAAAATAAAAGAGGGTTGGAAAAAAAGAAAGGTTCAGGGTCACAGATGAAACCATGAGAGTGTTTTACGGTTTT
Organism: Tragelaphus eurycerus; assembly: GCA_935064755.1. NCBI lineage: Eukaryota > Metazoa > Chordata > Mammalia > Artiodactyla > Bovidae > Tragelaphus > Tragelaphus eurycerus. The sequence goes on along the minus strand of CAKXYN010000092.1, from coordinate 3,723,907 downwards.
ATGGGTAGAAATCCTCCTTTATTTTTACATTCTATGATGATTCTGAGAAAAACAGTTCAGCTGCTCTGAGTACAAAAAGTGGGAAAGAGTTCTAAGTTATGCCCAGGGTATGACAAAGACCTGAAAACCAGAACTTCAAGGGACTCTGTGCCTGAAGAATTGGAGAGTGTGTCGGTACCATGGGGGGTGGGGGTGGGTGCAGGGAATAAGGAATCTCTTCACCATGAATCTGTCTGCTTCCCAAGGAGTCTTCAGGCGCTCTTATTTAGGCTGATTTGATCAACATTAAGTAATAACCAGATGGAATGTGTGCAACTGATTGAGAGGGTTTAACTAATGCACTTAATAACCCCTCATGTGCTGGTGGAGTCAAGGGAGGAGGAGGTAGAAGGGGTCATGGTACAAGTTCCTGACCAAAACTGGCTGAGATTTTCTCATAATCCACAGATATTTGTTGAGTACCTACTATGAGCCAGTGACTGTTCTGGGAACTACGGATAAAACAGTGAAAGAAATAGGCAGGGATTCTGCTCTGTCTCTTACGGAGCTTACGTTTTTTTTTTTTTTTCCTTTCATTTTAATCATCTTTAGTATTCTTGTTTGTGTAACAGTGAACATGGTATGTAATGAGAATCCATTTATCCATCCATCTTTTCATTCCCTCACAGGACAGGGACCTTCTGTGTCAAAATGCTATACTGATTGTTAGATGGAGCTTACATTCTTGAGGATGAAGCCAATGAGGCCAGGGAGGGATGGCTGTTTAAGAAGAAATAGAAAGTAGAGGAAATAAGTGATGTGGTCGAGAGTGGCTACCTGATTTACAATGGCTAGGAAAGGCCTTTCTGAGAAGGTGACCTTTGGGCAAATGCATGAATGAAGGAGTAAGCTGCTAGTCTATCTGCAAGAAGAGTATTCCAGACAAAGCGGACACCCAGTGTAAAGGCTTCTTGATAGAAGCATGCTTGGCCTAATCAAAAAGTAGCAAAGAATCTTAGAAGTTGATTGAATACAGCTGTCATCTTTTTATCAGCCCGTTGGAAACTTCTGTATGCTGTATAGTTATTAGTCAGACAAAAAAAGCTGGAGCCCATTAATAACTGCAGCACCTCCAATATCCAGGCAATGAGGAGAAGACACTACTCTTGAGAATCTGCGTGGGCCTGGGGCGAGGTTGGGGGGAAATACGAGACTGAGGCATAAATGGCTACTAGGCTTCAAGTAGCAGAACCCTGACCCCCACATTCCTCCTGTTTGTTTTAACAGCTCTACTTTAGCAGCACCACAAGAAGGAGTGTGGAAAGTGTGGAATCAGATCTGTTTGTGCAGTTTTTACATTTCAGACGATTAAGTGAAATGCTAAATGAAACCAAATCTATATTCCTGTCAGTGTGAGGAGGAGAAGGAAAATAAACCCCAGCTCCTGGTGTAGACAAGGAAGAGTGACATGAGCACACCCAGCTCCTTCACACCCTCTCCCTCTTCGTGCTTCCAGGAGCAGCCCCCCGAGGCCCTCAGAGCTTACATTAGATGTGTCCAGAGGGGATGTCTGGGGAACTCCGAGAGCCCCAAGACCTCAAGGACCCTTTGTTGGATCCCATAGCTGTGCATTTACACAGCTGTCGTTTATTACATATCCACCATCAGCCTGCATTGTGCTAAGTGCTCTGATGGGGGACTTACACAGGCCATGATTGTCCAGGGAAGGGCTTCCAGATATCAGACTAGAAAAGGCATCCTGAAGAGGGCAACATGTATCTCAAAGCCAGACAAGCAGGATTTGATCGACTTTGTTTCTAACAGTTAATTCACTGTTCATCTGCTAAAAGGACTTCCCTGGTGGCTCAGACAGTAAAGCGTCTGCCTACAATGTGAGAGACCTGGGTTCAATCCCTGGGTCGGGAAGATCCCCTGGAGAAGGAAATGGCCACCCACTCCAGTATTCTTGCCTGGAAAATCCCATGGATGGAGGAGGCTGGTCGGCTATAGTTCATGGGGTTGAAAAGAGTTGGACAGGACTGAGCAACTTCACTTTCACTTTCATCTGCTAAAATCATCTAAGAGATATGGTCGAGAATGGGATTTCTCAACCTTGACATTACTGACATCGGGACTGGATAATTCTTTGTTCCAGTGTGCTACCTTGGGCATTATAGGTTGTTTATCAGTATCTTTGGCCTCTATCCACTAGATGCCAGTAGGCCCTTGGCCCCCAGTTGCAATAAAACTCAAAAATATCTCCAGTCATTGCCGGCTGTCCCCTACTGTGCAAACTTGGCCCCTGTTAAGAACCACTGACACAGCTGTGGAAGTCCTAGCCCAGGCCTGATATGACTTAGAATCTCCAGGTATAAAAGAATGAAGCTCTTCTCATAAACAGCTGGTTTCATGTTCCACTGAAGCTTAAACAATGGAAAACAGGCTGAAAAGGTGGCAGGAAGATGTTAGGTTAGCTATGCAAAAGAATTCTTTGCTTTCAAAGTCAGTAAGAATTTAGAAAACCTCAATGTGATAGTTATAAAATATCTTCCACTTTTGGTATGTGTGTGAAACAAAACCTCATTTAACCTTCTTATTAAAAGGAAAGATTAGTCTGCCTTAGAGGACAGTCAGAAAATAATCTGTTTATAAAAATATTGCCATTTCAGTTCTTTGAAGTAGAGTTAGCAGTTTAAATTTGCTTGAAAATGGTTGATAGTAAATGTGGGTCTGAGCTTTGATAAATGTTTAAAATTGTTTGTACTTAGTACAAAAATTGAATGTAAATGACTTTCCCACGAATGTTTATAAATAGTATGGTTTCACAAGTGAAACTAATGTCCTCTGGATTGTTATGGACACTGTTAATTTTTTTCATGTTACTGTAAATATGGACTTCGGTCCTGCTATTATTTAAATTAACACAGTTTCCAAATTAGTTGGGCCTTACCTCACAAAAAAAAAAAAATGAGGTTTCATCTAAAAGGAGGGGAAAATTTACATTTATTGAGCACCTATTATATACCAGATGCTGAACTAGGCTGGTGGTTCTCAACCAGGGGTGATTTTGCCCTCTGGGGGACATTTGGTAATGTCTAGAGACATTTTTGGTTATCACAACTGGAGGGGTGCTGCAGGACTCTAGTGAGTGGAGGCAAGGGATGCTGCCAGCTCCTTACAATGTAAAGGACAGCCCCCCCACAAGAATTATCCAGCCCATAGCATCAATAGCACTGATGTTGAGAAACCCTGGATTCAGATCAGATCAGTCCCTCAGTCATGTCCGACTCTTTGCGACCCCATGAACTGCAGCATGCCAGACCTCCCTGTCCACCACCAACTCCCGAAGGTCACTCAGACTCATATTCATTGAGTCAGTGATGCCATCCAGCCATCTCATCCTCTGTCGTCCCCTTCTCCTCCTGCCCCCAATCCCTCCCAGCGTCAGAGTCTTCTCCAATGAGTCAACTCTTCGCATGAGGTGGCCAAAATACTGGAGTTTCAGCTTGAGCATCATTCCTTCCAAAGAAATCCCAGGGCTGATCTCCTTCAGAATGGACTGGATGGATCTCCTTGCAGTCCAAGGGACTCTCAAGAGTCTTCTCCAACACCACAGTTCAAAAGCATCAATTCTTTGGTGCTCAGCCTTCTTCACAGTCCAGCTCTCACATCCATACATGACCACAGGAAAGACCATAGCCTTGACTAGACGAACCTTTGTTGGCAAAGTGATGTCTCTGCTTTTGAATATGCTATCTAGGTTGGTCATAACTTTCCTTCCAAGGAGTAAGCGTCTTTTAATTTCATGGCTGCAGTCACCATCTGCAGTGATTTTGGAGCCCAGAAAAATAAAGTGTGACACTGTTTCCACTGTTTCCTCATCTATTTCCCATGTAGTGATGGGACCAGATGCCATGATCTTCGTTTTCTGAATGTTGAGCTTTAAGCCAACCTTTTCACTCTCCACTTTCACTTTCATCAAGACCCCCCCCCCCCCCCCCTGGATTAGTTACCCATATTATCTCATATAATCCTTCTACCATTCCTTACAACATCCTTTGAGTTATTAACTCCATATTGTAGATGAAGAACGTGAGGCTGAGAGGGATGATGCAACTTGCTCAAGAGCCTAAAACTAGTTAACACAGGAGTCAGGGTTCATCTCCTCTGGTCAGTCATCTCTGCTCTAGCCAGCTGCCTTCCTATAGGTAGGTTTTAATTTATTATGATTATGATTTCTACTGAAAACCATGTGTGGTGGGACTTTTCAAGGAGGATGATGATATATCAGAAAAGGAAATCACAGATTTTTGTGTCCAGTGCTGTGCTAGGCAACATAGTTCCATATGTCTTATTCCCTCCTAGATAATCTATTCTTGGTACAGAATTGTGGTCCTTTGTTCCACTTTGTCTTCTGTTGTTTTCTAGATGTGCCATTTTTTTCTGCTTCTCACTTTTGTGCATATGCCAAAAGTTTGGAAGGCTTTGCCCTGCATCAGTCCATCTTCCCAGGGTCCCTTCCTGCCATGGAGAAGGAGCATGCAATTGACAGATCATGCTATCTAATGAATTTCAGTTTTCTCATCTGAAATAGGAATAATAATACTTTTCTCACATGGTTGTTGAAATGATTGTGTGAGAATGATAATAATAATCAGAAGAGTCCTTTATGACATGCATGTTATGTACTAGATATTATATTAAGGGCTTTACATGCATTACCTCATTTAATTTTTAGAATAACCTTTACAAATCCAGTTGAAGCACAGAGAGGTTGTGTAGTTTGCTTGTGCACATACCATGAGTAGACAGCACAGCCAACATTTGAACTTGAGATGTCTGGTTGTAAGGCTTAGGCTCTCTCAACCACAAAGCCCTCTGTCAAGGGCTTAAACAGATGTGAGAATTGTTATGGGCATTGATAACTAGGTTAGGTGATTAGAGAGCCACTGTGTGTGCCAACAGGTCTCAGTGGAGCCATCATAGCCAATTCCTCTTCCAGTTTTATCACTGAGATGATCTTTGTAAGGTGCCTATTATATTTCGCTTTTGTATTTTCCCAACTTTAAATAAGGAAACAAGAGGTCTTTAAAAAAAAAATCTGGCTTTGTGAATAAATTTTCAAAACACATTTCAAAATGCCAGCAAATTAAATACTATTCTTGAGTTGTACCATTTTTTTTCATCAGTTTGCTTTTTATACTTCTGTTTTAAGCCCTGCACTTAGAGCTGATTACAATAACCCTTATTTATAAATGTAATTGTACTGAGCCTCACCTCTGAGGTATTTGCAAATTTGGTCCCACTATATAACAAAGTAAAATAATCATTCATCAAGTGGAGGTAGGGTAGAAAAAGAGCACATTTCTGTAGCCCCCTCTATTTCCTGAGGGAGCCAGCCATAAATATTCAACATCGGTGGTCAAAATTTGGCCCTATGCTAAATCATAATCATTTTAATGGCAAATAAATGGCGTTTAATTGTATTATACAGTTGTATAAATTGGGAGAGGGGTTGACTTGAGTGTCACATTTTTGCCGTCTGTTTTTCCTTTTTTCTTTTTTAATCACTTTTAGGGGGCTTCCTGCACGGCACAGTGGTAAAGAATTCACTTGCCAACGCAGGAGACACAAGAGACGCTGGTTTGATCCCTGCGTCGGGAAGATACCCTGGTGCAGAAAATCCTCTGTCAACCCTCTCCAGTATTCTTGCCTGGAAAATTCCATGGACAGAGGAGCCTGGCAGCCTGCAGTCCATGGGGGTGCAAGGAGTCAGACATGACTGAGCCAGCGCGCGCGCGCGCGCCACACACACACACACACACACACACACACACACACACACACAATCACTTTTTAGCTGTAAGCACTAAATCACAAAACATGAGGTGACTGCAGACTAGCAAAATTTCAAATAATCCCCTGTTTGCAGCTCTCCACTTCTAAGATGAAGGGATAAGTGATGTGGGCAGAAGCCAGCAATGGGATTTCTATGGGGCTCCTGAGCCTGGACAAGTTATATTTCACAAGCCTCCACTGTACCCACCACACACACACACACATACACACACAAACACACACATTTTAAAACAAAATAGTGAATATTCATGAAATTAGTGATATTGATCACTAATCACAGTTTTGAAGCCAAGAATCAGGGAGAAGAAGTCCCCAGGAGATGCCTTGTGTCCTAGGGTTTATGCACAGAGAAAGATGGGAGGAAGTGGTTTGGCAACTAGTGTCAACAAGCTTCTGTTATATGGGTCACTGTTACAGGATCCTGAGTATCCTTTGGGGAAATTGTTAAAAATAATGTTTCAGTTCAGTTCACTTGCTCAGTTGTGTCCAGCTCTTTGTCACCCCATGAACTACAGCATGCCAGGCCTCCCTGTCCATCACCAACTCATGGAGTCCACCCAAACCCATGTCCATTGAGTCGGTGATGCCATCCAGCCATCTCATCCTCTGTCATCCCCTTCTCCTCCTGCCTTCAATCTTTCCCAGGATCAGGGTCTTTTCCAATGAGTCTGCTATTCACATCAGGTGGCCAAAGTATTGGAGTTTCAGCTTCAACATCAGTCTTTCCAGTGAAATCCCAGGGCTGATCTCCTTCAGAATGGACTGGTTGGATCTCCTTGCAGTCCAAGGGACTCTCAAGAGTCTTCTCCAACACCACAGTTCAAAAGCATCAATCCTTCAGCACTCAGCTTTCTTCACAGTCCAACTCTCACATCCATACATGACCACTGAAAAAACCATAGCCTTGACTAGATGGACCTTTGTTGGAAAAGTAATGTCTCTGCTTTTGAATATGCTGTCTAGGTTGGTCATAGGTTTCCTTCCAAGGAGTAAGTGTCTTTTAATTTTATGGCTGCAATCACCATTTGTAGTGATTTTGGAGCCCAAAAAAATAAAGTCAGTCACTGTTTCCACTGTTTCCCCATCTATTTGCCATGAAGTGATGGGACTGGATGCCATGATCTTCATTTTCTGAATGTTGAGCTTTAAGCCAGCTTTTTCACTCTCCTCTTTCACTTTCAGCAAGAGGCTTTTTAGTTCCTTTTCACTTTCTGCCATAAGGGTGGTGTCATCTGCATATCTGAGGTTATTGATATTTCCCCCTGCAATCTTGATTCCAGCTTGTGCTTCTTCCAGCCCAGCGTTTCTCATGATGTACTCTGCATATAAGTTAAATAAGGAGGATGACAATATACAGCCTTGATGTACTCCTTTTCCTATTTGGAGCCAGTCTGTTTTTCCATGTCCAGTTCTAACTGTTGCTTCCTGACCTGCATACAGATTTCTCAAGAGGCAGGTTTAGAAGTCCTACTAATCCAAATCTAGAAGAACTAGGGGAGATTAATTTTTTTAGAGGGCCTCAGGTATCTGGGACCCACTCCAGACCTACTGATCAGACTCTCCAAGGCTGAGGCCAAGACACAGGAATGTGAATGAAGCTCCACAGTTAATTATGATATTAACTCCTGCTTTAGAGGAATCTCAGGGTCCCTCTCTTCTTTAACTCTGGGAGAATTCCTCTAGCCCTAGCCTAATCTCTCTCAATGTCTAGTGGAAGTCCACACACAGCTTGTTAAGAACGCACATTTCTGGATCCCTTTTGAATCAGACCTCTAGGGGTGTTCTTGGCAGTCTGCATCTTTAGTTTACCCTCTTAAGTACATCTTATGGACACCCAATTTGAATAACTCCACACCAAGAATTGTTCTGAGTTTTATCAGGATAGAGACAGCCAAAACTCCTACTCTTTGTAGATCAGCTCCAAGGAATAATATTGATTCAAAAACAGCTTACATTACAGTCTACACAGTATTTGCACACTTTCTATTTCTTTTGGTCCTGAAAGTCCTAAGAGGCTGCTGTACCTGGAATTATGTGTGAAGAAAATGAGGTTCAGAGAGCGTAAGTGATTTATCCAGGGTTATCACACATTCTGAGCAGTGGCCAAATTTGGACCCTACACATCTTTTTGACTCATGTCCTAAGCTCCATTTCCTACATTAATGACTTTGTACACAGTGCTTATACAACATTTTCACAGGATTTCCTTCAAGCTATTGAAAATATCTTAGAGGCATAGCATACTATCCCCACTTAAAATAATAAGGTGGTGTCACTAAGAGATTAAATTCTTTATTCAGGGTTCTATGGTTGTACTTTTGATAAATTTGATATTGGCATGACATCTGATTCTTACTGACAATGCAGAAACACAGTCATAGGTTCTATACGATTCACAGCTAGCAAAGGATGATTCTATTACATTCAATGACACTGTTACCAAAGGAAGAAGAAAAGTCTATTATTGATAGAGTGACAGATTTCATTTTTCCCTTTATGCCATGTATTGTGCTAAAGCAGGAATAAGAGGTTCAGGAAGGGTCCCAACACTGATGAAGAGACACTATTTCCTGTCCTCAAGGAGGTGACAGTCAAGTAGAAAGTAGACTTAAACGTTTTGGGAAAAAAAAAAAAATCAACCTAAAGGGTTCTACAAAACTTTCAGTTCCTGCTAGGAAATATAATAAACTAGAATATTCTATTCAGGTGACAATCAATATTTTGGAGCACCCGCTGTGTGCCAAGCACTGTAGTAGAGCCTAGGCGTATAATGTTCACTAAGACTGACCCTGTACTTGAGAGTAAACTGTTTAAGTTTTGGGGATGCATGGTGTTGAATGAAAGTAATTTCTGAAGAGGGAGACTTCTTACCACCCAGAGTCTCTGCCACTGGTCCCAGATTTACCAATAGATAAAGTAATTCCTTAGGGAACTAGCAGTACAAGGACATTAAAGAGAATCATTGGGAAAGAATATGATATTTTAAAAAATACTCCAGTGGTCATCATGGGAGAAAATAGAGCTTTGTGGAACTTGCTGGCATTCCTTTCCTCCCTCCCTTTCATTCATTCATTCATTCTACGATGGGGTGGTATGGGCAAGGGATATGTTGTCTTTGGGGGCTTTTGACATCCAAGGTCTTACTCTGGCCTTCAAGCAGATATAACTCAGACCAGAGATAACCCTACAGATGTCTCACATGGACATACTTGAAGCATGTTTCCGTCTCCTACCACTAAATAATATCTCTGAATGGCATTTAGAATATGGGCAGCAATGAGCAAATTGTTAGTGCCTTTGAGCTGGGCAGGGCCAAAGACTCAGAAGTCTTTGTAAAAGTTTAAGCACGGAAAGTAATTATTATAAGCACTTATCACTTGTATGTTTGAGACATATTATACCAACATACCTAGTTCCCTTCTGTTATGGGATCATAATCATTACAGACCTGCATTTTACAGGTTGCCCTTGGGTTGAAAAGAGAGATCAAGCTGGTTGCCATGAACTATAGAGCTTAAAGTAACTCTCAGCTGCAAAATGATCATGTTTAAAATCTTCCTGTGTGTGCAGGGACTGCTCTGGCAGTACAGTGGTTAAGACTCCACATTCCACTGCAGGGAGCACGGGTTTGATACCTGGTTGGGGAACTAAGATCCCACATGCTGTGAAGCCTGGCCAAAAAAAATTTTTAAAGAGTCTTCCTGTGTTTTTCTTTTGCCCTCAGGATAAAGTACAGACTTCTTTCCTTGATTTAGAAAGCCATTCCTAATTTGCTGTGTCCTCTGTCACTCTTGCCTCTTCTAGCCCTCATGCCCCTCCTTAATCTCTCTCTAATGGAGAAGGAAATGGCAACCCACTCCAGTACTCTTGCCTGGAGAATTCCGTGGACAGAGGAGCCTCGTGGGCTGCTGTCCATGGGGTCACACAGAGTCGAACACGACTGAAGCGATTTAGCATGCATGCATGCATTGGAGAAGGAAATGGCAACCCACTCCAGTATTCTTGCCTGGAGAATCCCAGGGCCAGAGGGCTGCCGTCTATGGGGTCGGGCAGAGTTGGACACGACTGAAACGACTTAGCAGCAGCAATCTCTCTCTACACTAATCCTGAACTGAGACTCTTAGTGCTTTCTTACTCAATGCTGTCTGCATGTCCTGTTCCTCACCCCTGGAGTATTCTCACTCCTGTTTTTCCCCTTTCAGCCCTGTTTAGAACTCACTTTCTCTGGGAAGCCACAATGAGGCCCCCAGTACAAGGTCACATGCCCCCTCGGTTCTCCCCAGGCTCCTGTTGGAGCTCATGTCTGCTCCACTGGGGACTGTCTGTCCATTCTCCATCTGGACAACATCCACAAACAGTTAAATATTTGTGGAATGAGTGAATGAGCAAGTAGAACTAGAATCAGTGGGTAGATCATTCTAATGTCCAAGATCATGAAGGCAGCTCACTCTCCTATGCCCATTCTGAAAGCCAGCCCACAGTACACATTGTGAACTCTAACCAGATTTTTGTCTACATAAATACATGGTAATCTGGGAAGAGACACTACTAGCAGCAAACACTGCTCCCTCCATCCGACACTGAGGAATGTGAAGGTCAGAGATAGCAAGTAACTTCTCCCAGGTCACACACTGTCAGGTGTAGAGCTAGGAATATAATCCAAATCTGTCTAACTTCAAATCACCTCAAGGACAGACAGCTAGTGAGTATCACAGCTGGGATTAGAACTCAGATCTTCTGATTCCCGTTCTTTTTATTGTATATGATTCCTGCCTGAAAGACAGAATAGCTAATAAGGGTTATTTTTGTTTTTAATTTCTAAGTTGGTTGTTGTTGTTCATTCGTTCAGTTGTGTCCGACTTTTGTCAGACTGCAGACCCCATGGACTGCAGCACCCCAGGCTTCCCTGCCCTTGACCATATCCCAGAGCTTGCTCAAACTCATGTCCATTGAGTTGGTGATGCCGTCCAACCAACTTGTCATCTGTCATCCCCTTCTCTTCCTGCCCTCAATCTTTCCCAGCATTAGGGTCTTTCCAAATGAGTTGACTCTTTGCATCAGGTGGCCAAAGTATTGGAGTTTCAGCCTCAGCATCAGTCACTGCAATGAATATTCAGGATTGTTTTCCTTTAGGATTGACTGATTTGATCTCTAAGTTGGTACTCAATATATTAATAGTTTAAGGATAACTTATGAAAAATCACATGGTACTCATTGGCTGCATATGCCTTCATCTCCTTTTGAGAGTCAAGCTCCCTTATTTTACCAGATGACAAATGAAAGCAAACAAATTTAGCACTCTCACAAGCTCTTCAGAAGGCTTATATATCTTGGAAACAGAATACAACAAAGCATTGGAGGGGGCCAAGAGCAGATAACAATATGTTAGGAGAAATGGGATAAAGACCTTTAACTTGAAACCCTTAATATATATATATATATATAAATATATATATAATATATATATACACACACACTTTCACACCATATTTTTGTAAGTCCAGGTAATTTCTGAGTTTCTGATCCAAATCCTTTTCTCCAGAATGCGTGCTAAGAAACTCAGAGGGGGAAAAAAGAAAAAGAAGGGACAATGATGCCATTCAGAAACTTGTTCCAAATCCTCATCTCTTTCTTCTGTCAGAAATCCTCTGTTGTTAGTCCCTGGCATTCCCTAGAGATTTCCTTCAGAGCAGCATTCTTGTGTTTTTACTAAATTCCTGTAAGAGAATGTTTTGTTTTTAAGAGCCAGACTCAAGAAAGCAAATCACTGTAAAAATACATTTGGTAGTGATTTTGGTCAGTGCTGCCATCTGACAGGATTTGAGGATGCTTCCATTTCTGCATGGATCTACAAGAGCTCTGCTGCTGCTGCTGCTGCTGCTAAGTCGCTTCAGTCGTGTCCGACTCTGTGCGACCCCACAGACAGCAGCCCACCAGGCTCCGCCATCCTTGGGATTCTCCAGGCAAGAACACCAGAGTGGGTTGCCATTTCCTTCTCCAATGCATGAAAGTAAAAGGTGAAAGTGAAGTCGCTCAGTCGTGTCCGACTCTTAGTGACCCCATGGACTGCAGCCTACCAGGCACCTCCATCCATGGGATTTTCCAAGCAGGAGTACTGGAGTGGGATGCCATTGCCTTCTCCACAAGAGCTCTACAACTCAGGAAATCTGTGTCTTGGGCCCCTGCTCCAAACTTAGCTCACGTATTACCCTAAACTTGGGTTTACATGGAGAAAATTACTTTAGTGTTAATCCAGTTGACTTGAAAGTAAATTTAGTTTCCCCAGATTCCTATTTCCACAATCTAAACTGATTGCAAAGGCAGCTTTAGTAGTCTTCACACATGTCTCAAGAACATGCAGGAACATGAGTCCCCATCATGCTGGCTACTGTCTCCTGGTGCCTTAGGAAGATGTTCTGTAAGCTGGTGATGCTCTCAATGCCATGGCAACATGTTTGTGGCCCTACAGTGACATGCTGCAGGGTGGACCTGGGAGTGGGTACGAGATGATACCTTTGGGCGAGTCATTTTACGTTTCTGTGCCTCCATCTGTAAAACATTAGTGACAAATGAGGTGCCACATAGAAAGGAAAAAGCTGATCAAATTCTTTGAACCCTCTAACAGAAAACCTATGGACTAAAAACATGATTAAAAGTAACAAAATCTTCCTGTGTTATTTTTGTTTCCTTGTTACCATGTGTTAGATCTGGGTTCCTTTTCTACAACTAACAGGCCACTCAAATGTGATGGTTTTTAACACTTTTTTTACAGTGGTTTACCCAAAGTTCATCAATAGGAAGTCCTTATGTTTCCAAATCCTGGTCAGCTTGGCAACAACAGTCCCGGAAAATGGTGTTGTTTACATGATGTGCCTTCCCAAGAATTCTACCCCAGATGCTTGGGTTCCATCACTAAGCAGTGGATGTCCTGCATGAATAGGAGCTTGGCAGTGGGGTGGAGGCCTGATCTGTGACTTCTCCATTCAGAGGCCATGAGCTTTTTTTTAAAAAAAAACTTTCTTTCCCCACCCCCAACCCCTTTTTGGCCACACCTCAGGGGATGTGGGATCTTAGTTCCCAACCAGGAATTGAACCCGTGCCCGCTGCAGTGAAAACGCGAAGTCTTAACTACTGGTCTGCCGGGGAAGTCACAAAGCCATGAACTTTTGAGAAATGTGTCTTTCTTGGTAGATTCAGTTCAGCTCAGTCACTCAGTTGTGTCCAACTCTTCGTGACCCCATGAACCGCGGCACACCAGGCCTCCCTATCCATCACCAACTGCCGGAGTCTACCCAAACCCATGTTCATTGAGTTGGTGATGCCATCCAACCATCTCATCTTCTGTTCCCTTCTCCTCCTGCCCTCAATCTTTCTCAGCATCAGGGTCTTTTCAAATGAGTCAGCTCTTCGCATGAGGTGGCCAAAGTATTGGAGTTTCAGCTTCAGCATCAGTCCTTCAAATGAACACCCAGGACTCATTTGCTTGGAGGATGGACTGGTGGGATCTCCTTGCAGTCCAAGGGACTCTCAAGAGTCTTCTCCAACACCACAGTTCAAAAGCATCAATTCTTAGGTGCTCAGCCTTCTTCACAGTCCAACTCTCACATCCATACATGACCACTGGAAAAACCATAGCCTTGACTAGACAGACCTTTGTTGGCAAAGTATTGTCTCTGCTTTTTAATATGCTGCCTAGGTTGGTCATAATGTTCCTTCTAAGGAGTAAGCGTCTTTTAATTTCATGGCTGCAATCACCATCTGCAGTGATTTTGGAGCCCCAAAAAATAAAGTCAGCCTTTGCATATATTGTTTTATTTATGAAAATAAAGTCACTGTTTCCACTGTTTCTCTATTTCCCACGAAGTAATGGGACCGGATGCCATGATCTTAGTTTTCTGAATGTTGAACTTTAAGCCAAAATTTCACTCTCCTCTTTCACTTTCATCAAGAGGCTCTTTAGTTCTTCTTCACTTTCTGCCATAAGGGTGGTGTCATCTGCTTATCTGAGGTTATTAATATTTCTCCCGGAAATCTTGATTCCAGCTTGTGCTTCATCCAGCCCAGCGTTTCTCATGATGTACTCTGCATATAAGTTAAATAAAGAGGGTGACAGTATACAGCCATGATGTACTCCTTTTCCTATTTGGAACCAGTCTGTTGTTCCATGTCCAGTTCTAACTGTTGCTTCCTGACCTGCATACAGATTTCTCAAGAGTCAGGTCAGGTGGTCTGGTATTCCCATCTCTTTCAGAATTTTCCACAGTTTGTTATGATCCACACAAAGTCTTTGGCATAGTCAATAAAGCAGAAATAGATGCTTTTCTGAAACTCTCTTGCTTTTTTGATGATCCAGCTGATGTTGGTAATTTGATCTCTGGTTCCTCTGCCTTTTCTAAATCCACCTTGAACATCTGGAATTTCACGGTTCACGTATTGCTGAAGCCTGGCTTGGAGAATTTTGAGTATTACTTTACCAGCATGTGAGACGAGTGCAATTGTGTGGTAGTTTGAGCATTCTTTGGCATTGCCTTTCTTTGGGATTGGAATGAAAACTGACCTTTTCCAGTCCTGTGGCCACTGCTGAGTTTTCCAAATTTGCTGGCATATTGAGTGCAGCACTTTCACAGCATCATCTTTCAGGATTTGAAATAGCTCAACTGGAATTCCATCACCTCCACTAGCTTTGTTCATAGTGATGCTTTCTAAGGCCCATTTGACTTCACCTTCCAGGATGTCTGGCTCTAGGTGAGTGATCACACCATCGTGATTATCTTGGTCATGAAGCTCTTTTTTGTACAGTTCTTCTGTGTATTCTTGCCACCTCTTCTTAAAATCTCGCTTCTGTTAGGTCCATACCATTTCTGTCCTTTATTGAGCCCATCTTTGCATGAAATGTTCCCTTGCTGGCCTAGTATTAATAATTTACATGGTAACCAGGCACATAATAAGCCTCTGCTAAACATTTAGTGGATGAAAGAATGCATAATTTAATGAGACAATTATCAAGTTTCATAGATTTTATCTCCCAGATTGCTCTTAAATATGCTGGCTTCTTCCCCTTTCCTAAAACCCCCTTGCTTACTCTGCTATAGCATCTTATGTTTCTCTTTATTCTGGTGAATATTGTTTACACTACATTGTGTTATAGTTATTCCCATAAACATTTTCTTTTCCACACTGTACATACTTTAAGGACAAAAATCGTATTTTATTCATTTGTATCCACCAAATAGCCTGACAATGTGCTTTTCACGAAGAAGCACTTAAGATTTACTGAAAGAATGCATCTGTTAGTAAAAGTGGATCTAGCCCTTTGCAGTTGACAGAGGGCTTTCACATATACCTTTCTGAAATTCCACAGTATGCTAAAAAGGTAGGTGGTTGAGTCACCAGCCCCATTTTACAGATAAAGAAGTTAAAGGTCAGTGTGGTAATACTCGGGCTTCCCAGGTGGTGCTAGTGGTAAAGAACCTGCCTGTGTACTGCTCTAGGATCTTACCTAGATTCTAGATCCTAGATCCTAGGTAAGGATGTTGGAAGACTCCAAGCTGGTCTTAATATTTTAAATTGGAAGACAGATCAACCCCTAATCATGACTTTCTCCTCCATGTCGTCAGGGAAAATGAGGGACAAAGGAGAAGTTTGAGGGGGAAACTTTCACTGGGGACAATAACAATGTGTCCAGCTTGGTACCTGGGATGTCACACCCAAGTTCCATATGTCTTTTAAGAATCTATTTATAAAGCTCCTAAGAGTACACTTCAGAGGAGACCCAAGTACAGGTTATCCTGGGGAGTTCCAGGATTTAGTCTCTAATAAGAAAAGCATGAAGCTAAAACTATCCAAGGATTTCTCTTTTGAAATTAGACAGATCTGGATTGGAGATCCAGCTTGAACATTTAACAAATTTCTCCTCATCCTTACCCTCCTCCATCCATCTATAAAATGAAGATAGTAACAGTCTGACTCATGGGAACACATGCAGATTCAAAGGAGGAAATTTCAAGGTGCTTAGCATAGCTCTTGGCATGGGGAACCCAATCCATCCTCTTCCTCTTCCCCTGAAATTGCATATCTGTGCGTTTAGGTACCTGGCTAGCTACAGTCCATGGGGTCGCAGAGTTGAACATGACTGAGCAACTGAGCATGCTTGCCTTTAATTCTTTCTACATGTAAGACCCTGACTTGTGAACTTGGGCCCAACATGAGTCCCACCTACTGGAAGGAGAGAGAAGAAAAGCTCAAACTAAGGACTGAAACAGAAGATGGTGCTAGGAAATGTCAGCTGCTTCTTGCTCATTTGTCACCAGGTTTTAGCAGCTTGGGGCTGTCAACTTGTAAATGACTGGCACAGAGCTGAGTCAGACCAGCAGAGATCCTCAATAGGCCACTTGTTAGTTGGTGTGCACCCATTGGATACTCCCTATGAAATGCCGAGAAGCAAAAGGAGAGAGAGTGGTTTCCAGAGGGGTGACTGAAGAGGGGAGGGGCCTAGCCATTGAGAGCAAATGTGCCCCTGGCAGGTGTGAACACAAAGCTGGTTTCCTTGGAAGGTTAGTACCGAAAGGAAGCCTGGCCCCATGGCTTTGCAGCTCCTTTAAGGAAAAGGTGAGAGAGACAAGCTTAGGTAGACATTTCTGCTGTACAACAGGGGCCGGGGCTATCAACAGTGCTGACAGATCAATTGAGAAGTGGTTTAAGGTGGCATTAACAAGACTGGCATGTTGCCTTTTCTGATTGACAAGATTCAAATGGGCATCAACTGCCTTTCAGTCCCACTGAAAAGTGGTGAATGATGAGAGGATCAGAGTGTCAGCCCTGGGAATTCCTGGCAGGGACCATGAACCATCTTTATTTTGATCCATCTCCTCTCTTCACTAGTAAGACATCATTGGATAGATGATAAACTCTCCATTCACAGGAACATTTCAGCAAAAAACAAAAAGAAATTTTAGAAAGAATTGTTTGCCTTTTATTTTGTTACGGTCCAACTTTCGTTGAGTAGGGGTAAATTAAGCAAAAATAAGATGGTTGGGATTTTTTTTTTTTTTTTAAGAAAAGTAATTTTAAGTACCGTATGGTTTCATATCTGGGACTTTGCTCCATTACTTACTAGGTGAATAGTCTCATTTGACTCATCTGTGCATGCATGCAAGCTAAGTCACTTCAGTCACGTCTGACTCTGCCACCCCATGGACCATAGCCCGCCAGGCTCCTCTGTCCATGGGATTCTCCAGGCAAGAATACTGTAGTGAGTGTCCATACCCTCTTCCAGGGCATCTTCACAACCCAGGGATTACTCATCTAAATGAGGGATAAATAGAACTGACCTCAGGGTTGTAGTGATAATTAGAAGAGATAGAACATGATCTCTTACAAAGTATATATACTTGATATGAATAAATGTTGGCTGATTTTAATAATATTGCTTTTGTTTTCTGCTTTGGCTCTCTCTCTGTTCCTACCCTGATGCACGCATCAAGGGTAAGTGGCTTTGTAAACAAAGGTTGGCATCATGCACTTAGGTATCATGTGGGCCTGGCTGTGAGCTTGGCCAAACTGCTTCATTTCTCTAAGCCTCAGTTTCCTGTCTATTAAATGACAGTAGTAATATCTGCCTCTTGTGATTGTTATATGGTGAGAATAAGATCATCTTTCTAGAGTGCTGAGCCGTCCATGTGCCTACAAGTGGTTGACGTTACGATGTTTATAACAAGGACTCTCAAGGCGCTATAAAGTACAAAATCATCAAAGAAAGCATCTCTTCATTCATTCAACATTTATTTCTTACATACTTATTCTGTGCCAGACACAAAGTTTGGCATTGGGGACACAGATTTACAATGTGTTGAAGCAAATAGGGAGTTTCTTGTGAACTCTCAGTCACTAAGGAAACGAGGCCATCCCATTCGCCCTGTACTTTCAAGTTAATCCACGCTCTTCTGCAGAATCTTCACATTCCAGCTGCGGGATGGCTGGGTTTCATATCTCCTCAGATCAAAAAGTGTTTCTATGAACAGTGATGCTGAGTATTTAACTGGCTGCATCAAACTTGAAAGGATGGTGCAGCCATTTTGTGTTTTGTGTCACAATTTTTTAAATGTTATGCCTGGTGGATCTGCACATGGTAGATATAAAAGAGGTTTCAAAGAGGGCAGCTTTACAGCATGGGCTTTTAGATTGCCAGGCTGCGTTTTTGAGAAAGCCACATGAAAGAATGCCTTTTTTTCTTTTATGAGTATTACCTCGGAGAGTATAGCTCTTTCACAAAAGCAATATGTCATTTTGAGCTCTGTCGTCAATTGATTTTACTGATACTGTGACAGTCATTTTGACTAACATATAAATCAACCTCTTACATGACAAACATTTACAGATAAACTATCTGCTCACCATGTGTATGTCCCCCAACCAAGCAACACATGAGTGTATTTAAATGTAAGATATCTTTTAAATGTAAGATATAAAGAAAAAGTAAGATCTACTCTTCCTTTTCATGCCAGTCTTCACAGTAAGAAGAATACTTGGCCACAACTCAGGATCTGGCCTCTGGCCTCTGTTCTGCCATGACTTTTAGAGGAAGCTCAAGTTGTACCACCTCTAAGAAGACTTCCCTGACCACCCAGCTTCCTGTGGCATTTTCCTGCACTAAATCTATTACACCTAGGTTCTGTACTATATGATTTAACACACTTGTCTCTCTAGTTTTTCAACATTTGATATCTTATCTGTCTAGAAAGATTACATGCTCCCTGAGAGTAGAGGCCATGTCTTTTGAACTCTCTGAGATAAAGGACAGTGCTGGAAAGTAAATATTCTCCTCACTTGACACCTGATTAACTAAGAAGATGAGTGATTCATCAGTGATGTTAAATTATATTCTGCTAAACATATTTGGCAAAGAATAGAAGGAGATGGTAGAATGGAATTTGGGCCCAGAGGAAACTGAATGAAGAGGAAAGGACGTTAGATTTGACATCAACCGACTTGGTATCAAGTCCCCATCTTTCCAATTAGTAGCCAAGGGTCAGACGGAAGCTACTCAATCTCTTCAATCTCATATTCCTCATCTTTAAAATATCCACCTCATAGAGTGACTTTCAGGATGAAATGAGAGGATGAATGGAAAATGCTTTGGAAGTAGGATCCACTTTGCAATGTTATATTTAAATTCAATTTAAAATTTGGTTTGGATTTTAAAAATGGATAATTTTCTGTCCTCAAACCATTGGGGAAGGGAAGAAATGATAAAAATCACATTTTCCAAAATAATAAAGGAAAGTCAAATCTCCATAATCTTTACCCTTTTCTCACACCAAGTCATCCACTGCACCCATTGATTAGTTTGGTACATTCATGAAGGGTTTTGTAGCTCACAAAAGCATTTCCACATGCCTTGTCATACAAAAATCCTGTGATCCAGACCATGGGTGGTGGGGAGGAAGGCAGTTTCGGTAAGGCTTCCCATTTCATTAATAAGCAAAGTGAGACTCCAAGAGGCTTTCAAAATGCCCCCACATCACTAGGGGAGGCTCAAAGGTTTGCCTTCCTCCATCCAGTCCTCTCTGCAGAATATCACCAAGGCTCTGCTGTGCACAAATCCTTTCCAAGGTTTTTCCAATCATCAGCATGTTTAGATCTGTGTCCTAGCCAGAGAGATTGGTTTCCTAGCATTTTTCTTGATAAAAATGATTAAAACATTCAAGGTAAAATTCCATCCGATTTAATATTGCATAATGAATAAACATCATGCTCCTGTGATTTCTGTTTTGGCAGAACATGGCCACCTGGTTAAGAATTAACTGGAGCTGAGACTTCCCTGATGGTCTGATGACTAAGACTCCTCACTGCCTATGCAGGGGCCCGGGTTCAATTCCTGGTATCAGGGAACTAGATACCACAGGTGCAACTATGACCCAGAGTAGCCAAATAAATAAATATTTAAAAAAATAATTAGTTGAAACTGATTCTAGTTCTTGTTTGACACTTGCTGGATCAGAGAAACATTGAGAAGCCTCTTCAAACCTCAGAGAATCTGGGCTAACAATACCCCGCTCCCAGCACTTTGCAGGGAGAGTGAGCATCAAACACTTCCTCCCCTATGTGACTCTGGGTAGAAAGCTGCTGGTATTTCAATGGCTCCCAGCTCTGTGAATAAGGTCAGATTTATGTGTGAGCAACACATGAAGGTGCAGCATTTGGACCCGTAAATGCTGTTATGCCTTGACAGTGTTAATGAAACACTTCATCGTGCGTCAGACAGCATCACCTTGACAGGCCATCTCTGGCTGAGGTAACCTGAGGGCCAGTGTGAAAAGGACATTTCACCCAGGATGCACCAAGATGCCTTGGTTTTGTTCCTTCGTGAAGAACTGTTTCAATTAATTTTTTCATGCGTGGTCCTGACCCCTTAGCCTCCAGGTAGAACACTGTACGTGTATGAAGGGAATTTTGACTTTTATCGTGTGCATTCAATGAGAAACTGGTTCTCCTTTTACTGCCTTTCCCAGCCCTCTCCCTGTTGGCAGAACTTTTCCATGAGGCAGTGAAGCAAAGGTGATTCATACCCCTGTAGTCATGCTTTTTGGTTTTTTTAATCCTTCTTCCTAATTCTGAACAGCTTCTTAAAAGGGATGGCTGGGGGCCTGGGGTCTATCGTCCATGAGTTGGCCTAAATCCATGGCACGTGTGTTAGAGGTGGAACCATGGTGTGAGGTGTGGGGAATGGTATCCTGACTCTGGAGATTAAGCGGATGCATGAAACGGCTCAGTAGTTATTCAAAGGCCGCTCGGCTGCGGAAGGGAAGAGCTAGGTTGTGAATCTAGTCCGTTTGACTCCAAAGCCCTTGCCCTCGGATATGATGGCATTCAAGTTTTTTGAATGCAGCTTTCTTTAGCAAGGGCCCTCTAGAAGCAAACACTTTGAACTTAAAGGCAAACCTTCCGTGGGGGATGTTTGTGTATTGTGGTGGTCCAGTTGGAAAAGGGAGTTTTTTGAGGGGCTTCCCAGGTGGCACTAGTGGTAAAGAATGCTCCTGCCAATGCAGGTAGACATAAGACAGGTAGACATAAGAGACAGATTTGATCCCTGGGTCGGGAAGATCCCCTGGAGGGGGACATGGCAACCCACTCCTGTATTTTTGCCTGAAGAATCCATGGACAGAGGAGCCTGGCAGGCTGCAGTCCGTAGGGTCGCACATGTGGGACACGACTGAAGTGACTTAGCGCGCACACACGTGTTTTTTGAGAGTCAACAAGCCTTTGGTCCTTCTCAAGTGCTCTCCAATGAGACAGGTGTGTATTCTACATACATGTAGGGGCCTCCTTTCCTGGGTCTTAAAAAAGTCAACTGAATAATCATGCTAATTCTTGATAAAATCCTAACACCGAAAGATCAGGACTCTCCCCTGTGACCAGGACCCTGGCAAGCTGGGAGGCAGTGACACGGTGGAGTCAGAAGGCTTGTGGGAGACTGGTGGGAGATCATGAGAAGTACCTAGTGGGAGAGTAAAGCAGCACCATTAGGCAGAAGTACCATGTGAGCCACAGACACCAACCACATGTAATTTTAAATTTTCTAGGAGCTGCATTTTAAAAAGTAAGAACAGTGAAATGAATTTTAATGTCTACATTTTAACATATTATTTTAGCAATATGTTTTATTTAGCCCAGTAGAGCTAAAATATTATCATTCAACATGTAATTAATATGAAAATATTAATGATGTATATTAATATTTTACATGTCTTTTTTGTAGTAAGTCTTTGAAACCCAGAGTGTATTTTACATGTCTCAGCTGGCCATACTCAGGTGCCAGTGGCTAACAATTGTATTGGATCATAGGAGTTGGGACGCATCTAACCCCACCACAGACATTGCAGCCTCTCCCACCTGCCAGCCCTTACTTTCTCCTACCCCTGATTTATTTTTCTGCATACAAGTTATCACTGGACAAACTGTATTTCCTTTCTTTGTCTATAGTGTATCTCTCAGTATTAGTGAGTATACCAGGCTGAATGGCTGAATTCCTCAGTCGTGTCCGACTCTTTGCAACCCTGTGGACTGTAGCCCACAAGGCTCCTCCATCCATGGGATTCTCCAGGCAAGAGTACTGGAGTGGGTTGCCATTTCCTTCTCCAGGGGATCTTCCCGACCCAGGGATCAAACCCAAGTCTCCTGCATTGCAGGCAGACACTTTAACCTCTGAGCCACTACAGTCTAGGTTGGCGTAATAAATGAGAAGAAACAAAGAAAGTAAGGAAGAAAGAAAGGTGGATAAAGATACAGTGGCTTAAACAAGACAGAAATTGATTTCTCCTCAGTCCCAAGGAGGCTGCTCAGAGCTGGAAGGGGAGCTCTGTTCCCCACGCTCACCCTGAGCCCCTATACTGCTCCTCTGCCCGCCCCAAGCTGTGGCATCCGTCTTGTCCTAGATGGCTTCCTCAACATCTTCACAGTCACATGCCGGTCAGGAGCACCTTCTTTCCTTTCTTTTGTAAAGACTCAGCCCTCTCTTCCTCCCTCTCCCTCCCTTCCTTCCCTTCTTCCTTCCTTCTGTCCTCACCCCCTGCCCCGTGTCCCTTCTTTCTTCCTTCAGAGCCTGATGCAGAGCTAGTACACTTCACCTCTGCTCGCATCCCTTCGGCCAGAGCTTAATCTCACGCCACCTCTAGCTGAGGTCTCCTGCTGGGTGAGCCAGTGGCCAGCTGGCGTGGCAGCTCTACTGCTGCAGGAGGGACGAGCCACCACCCTCCCCCCGTGGAGTGCCAGCTCCATGAGGGCAGGGGGTGGGGAGGTTTCGTTGACTGCTGTAGCTGCAGCAGTGGTCTACGAAGGGCAGGACAGCGGGAGCACCTCCCCAGTGGAGAGAAATATTTTACATGCCATTGTTTGAATCATAAGCACAGTGTGGCAATAACAGCAGACTAAATTGAGAGTTGGTTTTATGACTGTTTGAAAATTCTCCACAGACCCTTAACCCTGTATTGGCTGCACCAAGCAGGCTGCTCCCCTGCCCTGTATTGAGCCCTGATACCTAGGATAGTTGTGGGCACGTAGCAGACACTGGGTATCTGTGGAATGAACGAATAGAGCTACTGCTGCGTCCTCACCTGCCATTTCCTCCCTGCCAGGTAGTACTCCGTATGACATCACCGACAGTCGGCTCCTCTTTAAACCGTGGGCTCCTTGAGCACTAGAACCTAGTCTGCTGTCACACCCTGGCCGGCCAGGCGCTCAGCTGATGTGGTTGGATGAATAACGTTCTCTGAAGGCTGCTTTCCTGGGCATCCCGTAGCCTGCACTTAGCTGCTCTCGAGCAGGACTTTTCTATCTGATTCTCTTCTCTCTGTCAGAACAGCAGGAGATAAGCCTAGAAAGAGAGACAGGCTCCCATGTGTGAGACAATTTATGCACCTGGTTAAGGAATTTGCACTTTATCCTAAAAGCAGCAGGGGACCATCAACATGGTTTAACTGGGTGGATCTTTAATTGGAGATGAGATTTAGTGATGTGAGGAAGAAGGGAGAAGAGGGAACTAGTTGGCCTTTACTTCTCAGACCGCTGACTTCAGTTTTGAGGGCACTGGCAGTTCCTGGTCATCTTCAACCACTTCAGAGATCATCATTCATTTACCATCTCAGTGCAAATATTCCTCCTCTGCTCTCCATTCTGATAAGTACAATCTCTGACTCATTTATCTATGTGTCTGCCCATCCTCAGCAGCCCTGTGCTGGATACCTTGAGGAGATATGCTCCTTTAAGGTCTGGGTTCTGCCCACTGCTGGACCCCCAGGGGTGGGAACGGTGCCTGGCATCCGTACACTGTCAGTAAACATGTTCTCTGACTGAGCACCATGTGCCAGGACGGTGGAGATGAGGCAATGAGGAGGGAAGATGAAGAACACACTTGTCTAAGGAAGTATGCAGAGTGGGCTTGATGAATCTGAAGAATGTTGTCATGTTCCCTCAAGTCTTCTCCTCTTCAGGCTCCCCTGTTGTCTAGCCCCTTCAGCCACTGGTCTTATGACAACATTTTAGTTCTGTTCACCAATAGAGTGTCGTTGCTTCCTATGAATGATGGTGGATGTAGAGCCCTTTTGAACTCTGGTACAAGGGTTCGCCTAGTCAAGGCTATGGTCTTTCCTGTGGTCATGTATGGATGTGAGAGCTGGACTGTGAAGAAGGCTGAGCACCGAAGAATTGATGCTTTTCAACTGTGGTGATGGAGAAGACTCTTGAGAGTCCCTTGGACTGCAAGAAGATCCAACCAGTCCATTCTGTGAAGGAGATCAATCCTGGAATTTCTTTAGAAGGAATGATGCTAAAGCTGAAACTCCAGTATTTTGGCCACCTCATGCGAAGAGTTGACTCATTGGAGAAGACTCTGATGCTGGGAGGGATTGAGGGCAGGAGGAGAAGGGGACGACAGAGGATGAGATGGCTGGATGGCATCACTGACTCGATGGGTGTGAGTCTGGGTGACCTCCGGGAGCTGGTGATGGACAGGGAGGCCTGGCGTGCTGTGGTTCATGGGGTCGCAAAGAGTCGGACACGACTGAGCGACTGATCTGATCTGATTCAGAGTAAAGCCTGATGAGTCCAAGTGAACTGAGAGCAGTAGAGAGGAAAGCAAGATGGCACCTCCCTCATCTCAGAGAGCGCACTCCTAATCCTGAGTGCCCTTACCATCAATCAGCTTTTTTGGTAGCTACCTTCCCTCCCTCTCTGACCAGTGAAATAGACCATCAACCAATACACCATCCCCACATACACCATATGAACCAATACACCACCACCTTCCTCAGCATCTCTCCTCACATTTCTCCCCACAGGTTTATTAAGTCTGCCAATCTAGAAGGAAGAGCTCACCCAAATAAAGCACATTATCAGCATGGCTCTTAGGCTGTTGCTATGTCTCTGCAGATATTCTAAACACACAATTCAGTGGCTATAATTAAAGACCAGAGAGACATTCAATACTTCTCTTGAGGGGCTCTACACCTCCTTGTACTATTGTGGATTTTCTTGATTTTATTTACTGTGGTGTTCAGAGGATTTAGTTTTCCTCTGTTGGATTTAGGACATTATTATTCTTGGAATTTATAAAAGAATACTATGCCTGGCATGACATGAAACCAACTTAAAAACACAAATTTGCCACTTAACTATATGATCTTGTACAAGTAGTTCAGTCTCTCAAAACCTCAGTCTCCTCATCTAATAAGAATAATGATACCAGCAGTAGAATAGACAAACAAGATGCACAAAATGTGCAAATGGTTTACATAACTAACTCAAATGTTTCACAAACATGTAAGCATGTGAAAAGGCTGTTCAACTTCACTACAGATAAAAACGAGATATGAGCTTAAAAAGGGATAATACCTAGTAGGGGCCTTAGCAGGTACTTGTTAGCAGCAAGTGCAGAGAAATAGACCCTGTCCTACACTGATGGTAGAACTAATCGTTAAAAACTGCTGCTGATTATTCATCATCATAGCTGAGAGACAGTGCAGCTTGGAGCCTATAGAGTCCAGGAGCATATATCAGGGAGTAGGATACCTGAATTCAAGCCTACCTGCATCATTTACTATCCCTTCCTCCCTTTCCTCATCATTAAAATAAGGAATCAAATGACCTCAAGATGATAAAGGACTATTTAGAAATATATATTAAAAAAGCTAAAAGATCTGTATACCTTTGACCTAGAAAATAATTCCACTCATTGTTTTTAGCCTAGGGAAATAATCATAGATGTGTATAAAGATTCATACACAAGGATATTCACCTCAACATTTTTGTAAATAGCAAAAAGTTGGATACAACCGAAATGTTTCACTGCAACCACTACAAACCAATTTTAGAAGAATAATGATGAGGAAAGTACATATTCCATTCAAAAGAAGAAATTATGTCTCATATAACTCCACATTTTAAAAAGAATTCATTTCTGTGTCTATATGTATGCATAAAAAATATTTGTTAAGAGTGATTTTCTGTGGGTCCTGGATGTCTGGCGATTTGAATTTTCTTCTTTGTGCTTCTATTTTTCAAAATTTCCACAACAACCTTTGCTTTTTCAAATTAAGAGTACCTTACATATCTTACGGGGAAGGCAATGCCCCCCCCCGTACTTTTGCCTGGAAAATCCCATGGACGGAGGATCCTGGTAGGCTCCAGTCCTGGGGTCGCGGTCGGACACGACTGGCGCTTCCTTCTTTTCACTTTCTGCTTGGGGAGGATGGCAACCCACTCCAGTGTTCTTGCCTGGGTCCCGGGATGGGGGAGCCTGGTGGGCTTCCGTCTTGGGGTCGCCGGTCGGACCGACTGAGCGACTTGCAGTAGCAGTACATATCTTACAAGAATGTGGTAAGACTCTGAAGTTATTCTCTGTGTTGAAAGGTCATAGGAATGTAGTTCCTTGTGTGAGATGTGATATTAATCTCCTATTTTGCATTTTTTTCACATTTCCTTTTTGTCCTCTCCCCTGCCCTTTTCTCTCCCTCCCTCTCTCTGCCAAATGCTTGACTTTCCTTCCTCTCACTCTCTCCCTTCTCTCTAGGCTCTCTGTTCCTCTTCCTGTCCCCTGGGCATCGCTCCACTGCCTCTAGGAGTAAGAGTCAAACACTTGCTGACCCTGATCTGAAGCTCCTCAGTTGATCCAAACTGAGCAAGAAGTGAACAAGTTTCTTGCATTTCCTTTCAGATCCCTAGTAGCCCTGACACACATCCTGGACTAATTGAGACTGTGCGAAACGGCCGTCTCTCAGTGCAAAGTTGAGCTCTTGTCATCTAGCACTGAATTACCAACTTCTCAAATACTGCTGGGAAGGTGGGGGCGGGGCCGCTTGTTCCCTCTCCATTCCAAAGGCTGATGCCCCTGCCTTCCAAAACGACTCGAAAATAGCTTTGTCAAACAAAGCATGAACACTAGGAGTTTCCTGACATTTTCATAACTACGAGCATATGATTTGCAGTTCATATTGAATAACGATGTAAGAAATCTGCCAAGAAAGCTCCAAACACTATTTCCAGCACTGGTTCATAACCAGTTACAGCTGCCTCACCGCAGAATAGGAGCACAATAGACTACCAGGTTCCGTGGTCCGCCCGCTTACAAAGTTTGTATCAAGTTACTGGGAGTCATGCTAATGGGGGAGTCACTCTCCTGGAAAGCATTTAAGATGAATAAAGCTGAGGGTTTAATGTACTAATGAAAAAATTTGTCAATATTTAAATCAAACATGTGAACACTAAGTGTTTTTACATACATTTGCCGCAAAGGTTTCAAGGTAGTCTTTGGCCTTCCAGACACGAATAAAGGAGATAGATGCACTGTTAAACTTTCGAACAATGACCAAAAAAAAAAAAAAAAAAAAAAATCACATGGAGTAATTGCTTCACTCAAAGCCTGCCAGGAAATTAATTGCCTAAGAGATGTATTTTATGCAGTGTCCAAAAAACTGCAGAGTCTACGGGAGTGGCTTGCTTTCACTAGGAGAAAACATATGTCACCTCTCACCAAAGATGTTTATGTCTTCTCACAAACCTGTCTTTTTTCAGCCTAAAGACATTCCAACTGGAAATGACTACAAAGCCAGGAGTTGATAGGTTAGGGGTGTTTAGTAATGCTTAAAATAATACCCTCATGGAGTCAGATATGATGCTGTCCTACAAGTCCTGTGGAACAGCAACCTGGATCTCTGGCACTTGGACGCCTTTTTGTTTCTGCTTAGAGAAAACAACGTGGGAGGGAGTGGGGAGTGCTGAGGCTGCCTTTGGCCTGCCAACTCTGAAGCTCACAAATCTGGGGTGGCGGGATTCTGGGGGAGTTGGCTAAGAGCACTTAAGAAATAGGGATGAAACCTGCCTTGGTCCACCTTTGGGCTTGTGTTCCAAGGAGGGCTTGCTGAAGGCTTCTGGTGTTGCAGGTGAAGGAAGTCTGTGCAGCCACAGCTAGGAAGCATCGCATGCAATTCCATAAACATTTATTGGGCACCTTCTGCAAACCAGGTTAAATGGACTGGGCTCCGCTAGGAGTGAGGTTGGGGATCTCACTCAAAGACCATAAAGAAAAATAAGAACAGCCACTGCACTTCAAGAACATTCTGCCTGGTAGAGGAATACACAGCTCAAAACAAAGAATCATAGTGTAATGATAAATGCAGGAGGTGGGAGAGAGCAAATCTGCTCATGGACTAATCTACAGGTTTCAGGAAAGCATGTTAAAAGAGCTAAACCTGAACTAGAACTGAAAGAATGAAGGACAGTGAGCCAGGTGGAGAAAGGTAAGCACGTATTTCTTGGAAGGAAACAGCCAAGGTGTGAATGTCACTAAGAGTGTGGTATGTTCAGAAAGTGTGTTATTGTTGTTGTGCTCAGTCACGAAGTTGTGTCCAACTCTTTGAGATCCCATGAACTGTAGCCTACTAGGCTCCTCTCTTCATGGGATTTTCCAAGCAAGAGTGGGTTGCCATTTCCTCCTCCACAGGATCTTCCTGACCCAGGGATCGAACCTGAGTCTCCTGCATCTCCTACCTTGGCAGGCAGATTCTTTACCACTAAGCCACCTGGGAAGCCCCTTCAGAAATTACAAGCTGTTCTTTATTACCAGGGTGTGGGGTTTGAGGAGGGCGATGACAGGAGATGGTCTAGAGAGGTGGATGGGTTGGACATTCAGGGGTCTTATGACCTCTATTAATATGCTATTAACACATTAATGGACTGTCACCAGGGAACTTTATGCAGTGGAGAGTGACTTTAGTTGTAAGAAAGAGATGATCTGATCTAGCTATCAGGCAGCTCATTCTGCAATGGTGTGAAAGATCAATTTACAGGGTCAAGAATGGAGGTCAAGAAACACATTAGGAGGTTACTGCAGTTGTCTTGATGGGACATGATGAGAGCTTAGACTAGAATAGCCTTAAAAGGTTAGAATTGGAAAGAGCATATCAGATGGCTCAACTTCTATATTATACAAATAGAATAACTTAGGACAAACGAGGGTGAGTGACCTCTCCAAGGTTACATAGAAATAAAGCTTGCTGGCAGCCAAATCAGGACCAAGGACCCTGGTCTTCTGATTTCCAGCCCAGTGACTTTTCCACTCATCTGTGCCAAGATTAGTCCCAGCATCCTGCTTGTTAGGTAATACCCTAAAGAAACTTGAAACTTACTTGGCCAGCACTTTTCCTGTCAATTTCTAGGAAGTGAGAAGGCTTCTTGCTGGATAGAGAGACCCTGTGTCAAGCCAGACTGTCTGGGAGGAATCTTTTCTGTTCATCTTCCTCCTTTCTGATATCTCCCTCAACTTTGCCACCTTCTTCTCCTCCTCCAGAAAATCAACTGCTGTTTACAAAATTCTCTCCCTTTTGCTAAGTCCAAGAAGCATACACACAGCGGAACACCTTTTCCTGAGCCTATTTCCTCAATACATTTCTCAACTAATGGCTATCTCATTGCTAAGCACTGGGACAGTTTGGAGGACACATGGTTCAATAAAATCAAGAGTGACTGTTTCCATCTGAACTCTTTCCTTGTCTGTATACATATAACCATCTTACATAGCAGCTGCTGCTGCTAAGTCGCGTCAGTCGTGTCTGACTCTGCGTGACCCCATAGACGGCAGCCCACCAGGCTTGCCCGTCCCTGGGATTCTCCAGGCAAGAACACTGGAGTGGGTTGCCATTTCCTTCTCCAATGCATGGAAGTGAAAAGTGAAAGTGAAGTCGCTCAGTCATGTCTGACTCTGTGCGACCTCATGGACTGCAGCCCACCAGGCTCCTCTGTCCATGGGATTTTCCAGGCAAGAGTACTGGAGTGGGGTGCCATAGCAGCATATCTGTGCAAATACTGCTTGGTGTTTCTTTTTCATTAAACCATGTGTGCACATATTTTCATATATTTGTATTAGCTTTGTAGTATTTCTTATAGTGGAAACAGCAGGAAATTTAGAGTGAAGCCTAAGGCTTTGGGCAAGAAACTTACTTAATCTCTGAACCTTGGTTTCTTCAACTAGAAAATACTGCCAACTTGAGAGTTTCTGGCACATGGTTTCTGTACAGAAAGCATCCATCCTGCCTTCCTGCCTTTTTGCTGGCTGTTTCTGGTTTTGGGAAATATACTATTTTCATAAACACCTAGATATGGTTACAAATGATACTCAGAGCTTTAAGTCAAAGGTCATGCTTCTTTTTTCAATTCACTTTGATGATGAGAATATTGTTGAAGAAAGAGTACAATCTTGATAACTTGTGAAGGTAAATGGAAGAAAGGA
Source organism: Tragelaphus eurycerus (assembly GCA_935064755.1). Lineage (NCBI taxonomy): Eukaryota > Metazoa > Chordata > Mammalia > Artiodactyla > Bovidae > Tragelaphus > Tragelaphus eurycerus. Next base: position 3,693,792 of record CAKXYN010000092.1, on the reverse strand, counting down.
GAAAGAGAAGAGGGGACCATTTTAACTTGAAAACTAAATTAGCTAAGATGTTTGTGGGTGTCTAATCTCATTAACATTGAAGTAGCCAGTATTGTATACCTGAAGATGGCAGTGTGCTTGATGAAAATTGCCAGCCAAAGGGAGGACATAGATTTCCATTTTAGATGCCCTTTGGCAGCTTCAAGGAGGGTGGATTTGGAAGAGCAGAAGATTAAAGGCTGGTCTCCCAGTTAGGGGAATCATCAGCTGAAGGGTGGTGGGTGCCTGAGCCTAGAGGGAGGATCAAACCCAGGTCTCCTGCATTGCAGGTGGATTCTTTACCAGCTGAGCCACAAGGGAAGTCCAAGAATACTGGAGTGGGTAGCCTATCCCTTCTCCAGTGGATCTTTCCAACCCAGAAATTGAACCAGGGTCTCCTGCATTGCAGGCGGATTCTTTACCAACTGAGCTATCAGGGAAGCCCTCTGGAAGGAGGAGAGGGGTCCAATTTAATAAGTGCTTTGGAAGCCAATTTAGTTTTCCAGTCAAACTGTTGCTCCTCTTAAAGGATGCCTATTTCCCCTTCCTTCCATTCTTTGTGTCTTCCATTCAGCAGAACTAAGTGCATGGGGAGGTTGAGTGGCTGGTATGGCAAGTGGAGAAATTGTAAATTTCAGTTTGCAAGATGAACTCAGGCTCCTTTCTGTTGCCACCACACAGAAGTTAAAGTATTTTTTTAAAGTGGGAGAAATTTAATTCACTCATTACGCTTGTCTGTATCTATTGTGTTGACACTGTCAACAACTTGCCACTCAGTGCTGTTCTAGGCAATGGGGACATACAAGTGACCAGACCACCATTGCTGTTCCCAGGAAGTGTTTATATAAACAATTAAATGTATCAGTACAGAATATGTCTGATGATACTAGATGTAATAGGTAATAATCAGATGAGGCCGAGAGGTCAGTGGTGGGCATGAGGTCAGAGAAGTAGTAGGGGCAGCAGAAACCTATGTAAGGACATTGTAAGGACTCCTGTGTGTCCTTAGCAAGTGAAGGGAAGTCTCTGGAGGAGTTTGAGCAGAAGAGAGGCATAAACTGACTTAGGTCCTACAAGGATTCCTCCACCTGCTGATAGGGAGACAGAACAGGCTGGGGAGGGTGGCTAAGAGTGGGAGTAGGAAGACCAGCTGTGAGTATGCTGGAAAAAAATTCATGCAGAGATAATGGTGACCTGAACCAGAGGGTAGCTGTAAAGGTAGGTTTGGGGTAAGTTTTGAAGGAGGAGGTAGAAGCATGGGCTGATGGTTTGGAGATGGTTGTAAGAGAATGTAAAATCGAGGAGAATGTCATAATTTTTGCTGTGGGTTGTTGGAGGAAGGAATTGTTATTTCCTGGGGTGGAGGAAGAGTTCCCGAATGGTCTTGGAGGGAAATAAAGGTTGCAATTTTAGACATGTTGAGCTTGAATTCCTTTTAGATACTCAAGGGGAGATAGGGAGGCTGAAGTTCAGAGAGTTATTTCAGCTGGAGATAAGAGTGTGGCAGTCATCAGTATCAGATCAGATCAGATCATATCAGTCGCTCAGTCGTGTCCGACTCTTTGCGACCCCATGAACTGCAGCACGCCAGGCCTCCCTGTCCATCACCAACTCCCGGAGGTCACTCAGACTCATATCCATCGAGTCAGTGATGCCATCCAGCCATCTCATCCTCTGTCGTCCCCTTCTCCTCCTGCCCCCAATCCCTCCCAGCATCAGAGTCTTCTCCAATGAGTCAACTCTTCGCATGAGGTGGCCAAAATACTAGAGTTTCAGCTTTAGCATCATTCCTTCCAAAGAAATCCCAGGGCTGATCTCCTTCAGAATTGACTGGTTGGATCTCCTTGCAGTCCAAGGGACTCTCAAGAGTCTTCTCCAGCACCACAGTTCAAAAGCATCAATTCTTTGGCGCTCAGCCTTCTTCACAGTCCAGCTCTCACATCCATACATAACCACAGGAAAGACCATTGCCTTGAGTAGGCGAACCTTTGTTGGCAAAGTAATGTCTCTGCTTTTGAATATGCTATCTAGGTTGGTCATAACTTTCCTTCCAAGGAGCAAGCGTCTTTTAATTTCATGGCTGCAGTCACCATCTACAGTAATAGAAATGGCCATTTCAAGCTTGGGCAAGGAAAGATCAGATAGGCAGAGAGAGAGAGTATGAGGAAGAGGTCTGAGTGCCAAACTCTAGGATTCTCAGTGACTAAAATCTTGAACTAGCAGAGGAGGCTAAGAAAGCACAGCCAGAGAAGGAAAAGGAAAACCAAGAGAGAACAATGTCTAGAAGCTGAGTGAAAAAAAGTATTTTAAGGAGTGATGAGCTGTGTCAGATGCTGCTGCTGGGTCAAAAACATTAAAGACCTATTGGATTTAGTCATGGAGACCACTGACCTCGACAAGAGCTCTTTCAGTGGAATGTCAAGGCAAAGACCTGATTGGTGTGGGTCTAGGAGCCAGTGTGGGAACTGGGGAAAGCAGGGGCAGACATCCTGGAGAGGAGCAGTCCTATAGAAAGGAGCACAAAAATGTGCAGGTAGCTGAACAGAGCCACAGAGAGTTTAAGGTGGGAGATATTGTAGCACATTGGGGTATTGATGGGAATGACCCAATAGAGATAGGAGGAAATGGCAAAAGAGCTGAGAAAAGAGACAATTGCCAGAGCAATACCCTTGGATAGGTGAGAGGGATGAGGTTCGTGTGCTTGAGCTGATGGTTGTTGAACCTTAGAATGGAGCACAGAGGATCCACTCCCAGCAAGAGAAAGGAGGCGGGGTCCATGGAGCAGACCAAGGAGGTGTAGTTTAATCAAACTTCTCTTCTTAAAGGCTAACCCCTGTCTTGTCCTTTCTGATTCATAAGCCATACCCTACTTCTGTCCCAAATATGTCCAGAGTTCACACACAGGCATAATTTTACATATGAGTAATCTTTGGTCTGATGAGAAGGAACCGCAAGGTGCATAAAAAAGGGAATGAGAGAAAGAGCTTCCAGCCAGAAATCTAAGCTAAGATCAGTACTACCAGGGTGGTTATTTTTTGTCTGCTTTCTTTTCTCCAGTGCCTACAATAGTACCTGGAAAGTAGTAGGTAAATCTGTACACCTATTTCTAGAATAAATAAAGCAAAAAGAGAACTTATACGCCATAAACAACTATCATGAATGAATAGTTTGTATACATGGTCTTATTTAATATACTAGTTTAATAGATGAGGAGATGACATACTTAATGCAAAGCCACACACAACTGGAAAGCAGCTACCAGGACTGAGCCCAGTTCTGTGGGTCCCAAAGTCCAGATCTTACCCAGTGCTGCACTCTGCCCATCTAGCTACTTGGTGAACTTCTTCAAGTCACACAGCCGTTAGCTCTTGGTTCTTTCTGCTTTAGATGGGGTTGGACTAGAAGCTGGAAAGGGCTCGTTCCAACTGAATGACTCCCCTAGACAACAAACAGGCTCAAGGGACAGCTACAGGCTTGGTGCCTGCCCTGAGTTTATGGGCCCCTTCTATACATACCACCTCTGCCAGCAGACCCCTTTACTATTTTTTGCCAACTCTGACATAGTTCCAGCTCTCTCCATGGAACAGCTGGAGACTCTCTACTCTGTGTCTTGGGTTTATTGCCCTTGTGGCAGGTTGTGAACAAGTTGAACCTTCCATCTTAGGCCCTGATCCCCAGCCTTGACTCTCCAGCTCCACCACTTGCTCTCCTGTCACTAATCACATCACTTTTTGACATCCCCTGTCTTCACTATAAAATCCATCCCCTCCCCATTTTTTCTTATTATTAGAATGTTGAGGTAGCAGACTGAAATAAGATAATGTTAAAAGGACTTTAAAGGAGTATGAGAGCAGGACTGAGCCCACAGAGTAGCGAATGGTGTGTTGAACCTCATCACTCCTCCAGACACTGTGGCTGAGGACCCTCTTCTTGGGCCTGTCCTGCCTCCACCATTAGTCCCATGAAGTCTCACTGATTTCAACTCCACTTATCTTGGTGGCATACCATTTAATCCATGATCTGTTGAGTTATTCCTCTTTGAAGCTATCACCTCCTCCAGAAGTCTTCCCAACCTCAATTAGATACCCTTTCTTTTATTTTCAGCACAAGGCTTCAACAAACTTGGTGGAAAAGAGAGAAAGAGAGAAGGACGTAAAGGGGAATGAAGGTGATGTTTATCACCTTCATGTTTCTCCCCCATAAACTGTAAAGTCCTGGTGAACAGGGATATTGTTGGTATCTCAACACCAAGGATAGAAGACCTCTCTGCTCCCCACTTTCACATTCTAGTTAAAGCACCGCCACAAATCCGCCCTCTTTCCTCATTTCTCCTTAGGGAACCCACTGGATTTCACAACTCTGTCCCAGAGACCCCTTGTCCAACAGATACCACTTGTTCAGTTACCATGTTCCCATTTAGTGCATCACAAGTCAAGCTTTATGTTCATGTGAATTTCTGCCTCTTTACATTTTTTTAATGTGTACAATTTTTTTATGTTTGACCATGAGCACCTCTATATTGTGTTATTTGGTGTTGGGGGAGGCATTATAGTCACCACGGCCTTTTATGGAGGCTAGTGTTCTTTCCTAACTGCCATCAGCAGAAGGAATGGGAAACAAAGCTGAGACAAAACAAAAGCAAAAATGGGGGATTGAGTTTCACCCAACTTCTGAGTAGTAAGACGAAATCAAAACCCTCCTAAGAAATCCCTAAGTTCCCTTTACCGCTCTTTCCACAAACCTTCTCTTTTTTTTTTTTTTTTCAATCCATGGCCTTAGGCATAAAAGGAAAATGAAAAAAAATATCAAAGCAATCTTAGAAACATTGTGGTTAAAAACCTGACCGGATTGCTACGTGTGCATGTCATATTATTCTGAACTTCCGTTATTCTCAATGGGCAAATTTAAAGTGTAGTTTGAATACCTAATATTTGGAGAACTGCCAAAGAACATCCGAAAGGTTTCTAGTGAGAACGTGGAGGCTCCAAGATCCATCTGTGCCCTCCCAGCACCAGCCTAAGCTGGGCTTCGCATGTGGCTCAGTGGTAAGGAACTCACCTGCCAATGCAGGAGATATGGGTTTGATCCCTGGATGGGGAAGATCCCTTTCGAGAAGAAAATGACAGCCCACTCCAGTATTCTTGCCTGGGAAGTCCCACGCACAGAGGAGCCTGGCGGTCTACAGTCCATGGGGTCACAAAAGAGTCGGACACAACTTAGAGACTAAACAACAACATCAGAGGAAAAGTCAAATTCCCTAGAGCTTCTTAGAAGGTGCAAGGCTGCCCCACCACGAAAAGCTCAGTAATCAGGAGGGGGCAGAAGTCACTCATTCTTCTGAGTAGTGACCTTCCATATTCTTAAAAATACTGTACTTGTATAGTCTTATCGTTTCAAATGTGTGTTTAAATAGGAATAAAATCTATTACACATGTAATTTTCCCTTAAATTACACTCGTGAGATACAAACCTGGGTAGTTCTGCTCCTTCTCCAAAGTGAAATGCAACCCTTGTGTTTCTAACCATCTCTATGAAGCAAAACCAATACCTTCCCATTTCTAAGTTGGATACAAGTAACTATTATGCACTGCTCTGGAAACTATGACAGAGCATTATTCATCTGTTTGTTTTAATGGTTCATGGGCAAGGGGGTAAAAAAAACTTAAAAATTTTTATAGCAAAAAAGGTGGTGTGAGAAAGAGCAAGGGACTCTTTAGCTAAGGAAATAATGTTACCAATGATCAGTATCCAGGTGTGGGCAACAGCACATATTACTTGACACAGGCACCTTGAAATTGCTCGTGCTCACAAAGGAATTCCCAGTAAGAGAAGGGCTATTAGGGTTGGCTGAACTCTCAGCCTTGTAGGATGAAGTCTTCTCTGTGAGTCATCACCCCTCTGGGCTGATGCCTTGATTGGCTCACTTTGAAAGCTGATCTTAAAGGTCAAGTATGTTAACACGTTACCCTCTTTGATGCCCACTTTCAGATGGATCTTTAAAAACAGAATGTGGCAGATAACATTGGGATCCCATATTTAACCTCTAATCTCTCCACCACAGCCAGCCTGAGGCAAAGCATACCTTCAGTGGCCCCAATAGCTCTCCTTCCAAGACCACCTTCTCTCCTTCACTCCAGCCAGCACTTTCCACATCTCCACTTATATTTATCCTAATGCCTCTTCTCCAAGGGCCGTCTCTTCCAAGGTATTTGCAGTTAAAGCTTATATGACTTAAATTATTTTCTCTCCTCCTGGTTGGCAGTTAACCAAGGATGCCTCAAGGCTTAAAGTTGTCTCAGGAAAAGGAAGGAGGTGATTTTGGAGAGGCAGCAACTTTTTTAGACCACGTCAGATTATATTCTATTCTTGAAGTTTCTGTGTCTCTGAGCTTTTATCCATATTGGAGAATTCTGCATCCCTTACATCGATTTTTAATTTTATCTTGTATCTCCCCTTTTAATGAAAAGATAGACCTGATTTTCCCCTTTAAGATATCTGACTTTGCCTCCCTAGAGAGAACCCAGCCTCTGAAACGGGAAGCTTTGCACTCAGCCCCAAGCTTACTAGTGTCTTTCTGGGGAAGCAGCGTGGGTGTGGATCTGCCGTGGCTGTGCTCTAACCAGATGAGCTAAGATGTGGCCTGATTTACAGATGTAAAAGGGGATACCTCCCATCCACTTTTCGTCGTGATGGTCTTTGTGCTGTGCTGTGCTTAGTCACTCAGTTGTGTCCGACTTTGCAACCCTGTGGACTGTACCCCACCAGGCTCCTCTGTCCATGGGGATTCTCCAGGCAAGAATACCAGAGTGGGTTGCCATGACCTTCTCCAGGGGATCTTCCCAACCGAGGGGTCAAAACCAGATCTCCCACAGTGCAGGCCGATTCTTTGCCATCTGAGCCACGCAGCCTCAAGAACTGTAGCTTTCCAGGCTCCTCTGACCATGGAATTGTCCAGGCAAGAATACTGGAGTGGGTAACATTTCCCTTCTCCAGGGATCTTCCCAACCCCAGAATCAAACCCAGGTCCCCCGCATTTCAGGTGGATTCTTTACCATCTGAGCCACCAGGGAAGCATGGTGGTCTTTGGGAAAACAAATACAGCTCACCGGTTACATTTGCATTGGTAAAGTGAAATTACTTCCCACATGAGAGAAAATAACCCAAGCTTTGCTAATGGAGCATAATTAGGAATACTACATCTCTTTGAACTGTGTGATGGATTTCGTTCAGACCAAGATTCAGGGCTCTGGGGACAGGCATCTTGAAGGGATTTCATCTCCATGGCTCAAAATAGGACTCGTAAGAGGTGCCAAGTGGGGTAAATTCAGAAGTGTTGGATGATTTCACTCAAGGCAGTCAGTCCCCCCTGAGCCTGCCAAGCTATGGGCTTGCAGAGCACTGTCTCTGGCTTTCCAGTTGAAGAACCAAGAGAATCAGAACAAAGAAATCTGCTGGGACTGTGTAAATTGTCAGCACTTTTGGCCAGTAAGTTTGCTCAAAAACAATCCCCCAAATCTCTCCCCAATTCTGAGGCTTAAAATTCCAGCTGTTGTTCCCTCTGCTTTGTCCTTTGGGTATAAATGAGATTTTTTAATTAAAAAAATTGAGATAAAATTCACATAAAATTAACCATTTAAAAGTGAGCAATTCCACAGCAGCTTATATATATACCACCATCTCTCATTCCAGAACATTTTTATCACAACAAAATAAAACTCTACATCCAGTGAGTAGTTATTCCCTATTCCTCCCTTCCTCCTGTTCCTGATAACCATCAATCTGCTTTTTATCTTTATGGATTTACTGATTCTGGAAATTTCATATAAATGGAATCATGTACTCTGTGGCCTTTCTCATCTGGTTAATTTCATTTATCACAATGTTTTGAAGATTCTTCCACAGTGTAACATGTTTTGGTACTTTGTGCCTTTTTCATGGCTGAATAATTTTCCACAATATGTATCTACCACTTTTGTCCATCTATTCATCTATTGATGAGCATTTGAGGTTGTTTCTACTTTGAGGCTGTTGTGAATAGTGCTGCTATGCACATTTGTGTACAAGTATTTGTTTGAAATTCTTTTGAGTGAGATTTTATAGTTAGTAAAGTGCCTCTAAGTCTATTCTCTTCCCCCTAAGGAGAGACATGCATTTTAACTGGTCTTAGTACCTCATAGGGGAGAAGGCAATGGCACCCCACTCCAGTACTGTTGCCCAGAAAATCCTATGGATGGAGGAGCCTGGTGGGCTGCAGTCCATGGGGTCACTAAGAGTCAGACACGACTGAGTGACTTCACCTTCACTTTCCACTTTCATGCATTGGAGAAGGAAATGGCAACCCACTCCAGTGTTCTTGCCTGGAGAATCCCATGGACAGAGAAGCCTGGTGGGCTGCAGTCCATGGGGTCGCACAGAGTTGGACACGACTGAAGCGACTTAGTAGTAGTAGTAGTAAGAGCCTCATAGGGGAACATTTTAGAACCTCACTCATCAGTAAGAATCTATTCAACTGACTAAGGCCTGCCATGCCCCAGTGTAAAATCTGGTGCAGAAGAAAGTGGTTTCCAGTTTGAAGCGTCATTCTGGTATGGAGAGGGTCCGTATCTAATGAGCTAGGCTAGGTCATCTCTGCATCTATCAGGTCTATTACAGTTCTGCTGGTCAGTCTGTGCACAGTGGAGCAGGGGGAGGACAGCTCTCAGCAGCACCCTCTCCCTCATTCAGCACTTGTTGGCTGAGTTGGGTATTGTGCACTGTCCTGGGCCCTGGAGTTGTGAAGCCAAGCCGGACATGATCCCTGCCTTAGAGTAGTGCTAAGGGGATCACTTAGCAGACAAACATAATATGAATTCAGAAGTCTGTGGGAGTGGTGTGGTAAAGGTGCTGGGTGGGCGGGAGTGTGGGGTAGGCAGTGACTGACTTTCCTGGGAAGGAGGGGTTGGGAGCACCTGATAATAAAGGCAATCACAAGGTGAGAAAGCAGATGGACAGCGCTCCAGGCCTCAGGAAGAGAATAGACCAAGACAGCGGGGCAGCAAAATGCATTCCATGTTTTGAGACACGCAAGGTCAACAGCAGCATGGCTGGTATCATCAGGTTCACAGGCTCATCAGGCTGCAATGAGGCTGGAAAAATGGGCAGGTACTAGGGAAGGGCTTTGTGTACTGCAACGAGTAACTGGTGAGTCAGAAACTGGGATGAATTTTAGGCAGGAAATGACCTGCTCCAAGTCTGTGTTTTGAAAAGATCCCTTTGTAACTAGTAACTGATGAACCAGACTCCCTCCCCCTCCCTCCCAGCCTGCCTTCTCTGTCATCTCACCGGCCCTCAGCCAGCCCTGGACTGAAGTGCAAGGTCAGGAAGACTGCCTTCTTCTTCACACAGGGACCTCTCATCAATTGCCCTGCCCTCCTTGTATACAACTTTCTGCAGAGATGAAAGTGCTCATAGCAGCTAATAAAAATCAGTCAATACTGAGCCCTTCCTAAGTAGGTCATTTCTCCTGGAAATACTTGAATTTATAAGTAGGCCAATCACAAACAAGTGAACTGTTCATGATGAGAATTCAGCCACCCAGGGATAGGTCCAGAGGGATTCTTATAAAGTTGTTTTAAGGAATAATTGAGGTCATCTGAAGGCCTTCCTGATACCATAGCATCTCCTGTTCATCTTTATACAATAAGGTTCCCATCTCCATACCTTCTTGTAAGACTCTTTTTTTTTTTTGTTTTAATTGGAGGATAATTACTTTACAATACTGTGCTGATCCCTGCTGTAAAACAACTCATATCAGTCACAATTATACCTATATCCCCTCCTTCTGTGGGGGGAGGGAGGCTCAACAGGAAGGGGATATGTGTATAACTGTAAGTCTGTCTTTTTTCTTTTACTTTTTATTTTGAAATATTTATGTTTAAGAAAAGTTGCAAAAGTAGTGCAGAATTTCCATATTCCCTTATCCCCTAATGTTAATGTCTTGCATCAACATAGTACTATTGTCAGAATTAAGAAATTACCATTGGTGTGCTGCTACTTACCTTCCCAGGAGGCACAGTGGTAAAGAACCTGCCTGCTGATGCAGAAAATGCAAAAGTTGCAGGCTCAATCCCTGGGTCAGGAAGATCCCCTGGAGAAGGAAATGGCAACTCATTCCAGTATTCTTGCCTGGGAAATTCTATGGACAGAGGAGCCTGGCAGGCTACAGCCCAGGGGGTCTCAAAAGAATCAGACATGACGGAGCATGCACAGGCACCCTCACTACTAAGTAATGTATAGACTTCGTTCAGATTTCCACAGTTTCTCTGTACATATTAAGGGTTTCTTTTGAAATCATGTGTAAAAGACAACCGTTGTGTCTGCTCTCTTTTCTCCCTTAAACCGAGGCACCCGTCAGAAATCCTGCCCCCGCCCCACAGAAGCACTAAAGAGAGCAGTGGCTGGCCTCTCTGGTGGCTTAGTGGGTAAAGAAGCTGCCTGTAACATGGGAGACCTGAGTTTGATCCCTGAATTGGGAAGATCCCCTGGAGGAGGGTATGGCAACCCACTCCAGTATTCTTGCCTGGAGAATCCTGGTGGACAGAGGAGCCTGGTGGGCTGCAGTCCATGGGGTCACAAAGAGTTGGACACGACTGAGGGACTAAGCACACAGCGGGGCTCTCATGGTCCGGACTTGGCACAGCTCCATTTTGGCATCTATTTGGGGTATTCTGTATCCTTTCAGTCCCCATACCTCAACCACCCACCCACCCATCCTTTCTTTTCCTTTCCTGCTCCCCATTCTCAAAAAACTACATCTTGGGATTCCCTGGCCCCATACTATACACTGCACTGTCCTCTTTTTTGGAGAATGCTTGAGAGCCCTATTCCAGACCCAAGAAGCTCACCCAGCAGTGTGTGACAGTGACTCCCACAGTCACTGTCAAACTCCCTTGGGCAGCATGTTCCCCATTCTTGGTCTACTTCTTGGGTGGATACTCCTACTGCTGCTACATTGGTTGCCATCACTCTCAACCCTGTGTGACCACCCCTCATCAGCTCCTTGCTCTGGGGGAGGGGGAGACCCTGGAGGTGGGGGGCAAACTGTGTTTGCTTTTCCCTATCACCTGGCAGTGAATTTGGAAGGTTGTAGAGACTGGCAACCCAGTAACTAAATTACCTGTAGAAGAATCATGAGTGCCCATCACAAAGCACTCGGGCATCTTGACAGCACGGCGAGGTGACTGGTGCATGTTGATGCCAGGTGCTATGACAGATGGCCAGAATTCCGTCTGCCCTCCCCTAGTGTTTCTTCTCCCCAGAACGCAGCCTCAGGCATACTCACTGCAAGTGCCCTTGAGCTCTCACGGCCTTGCTTCTTCATGTTTTTAATTTGCTAACCATGGAGGACATCAGCGATGAAAGAAGTGTGAGCTGGAGAAAGGCATAAAGCTGATTAATGTTGGAGGAGCGTTTGTTCCCTTCCAGCCACGGCTGGCAGGAAAAATGGGAAGGATGAAAGGAGATTGTGACTTGACTTTTAAAAGAGAACCTTTTCACCACCTGTGCATGTGTGTGCATGCAGTCCCTCAGTTGTGTCTGACTCTTTGTGACCCTTTGATCTGTAGCCCACCAGGCTCCTCTGTCCAGCAGACACCAAAACATGTTCACAGTAGAGAGCCCCTGTAAGCAGTGGAAAAACTCCCATACGCAACTATTTGGAAGGAAGTTGCATACCAAGGTTACAAGCACAGGTTTGGGGGCAAATCTAGTTCTTCTGCTTACTGTGCCACAGTGGACAAGTTCTTTTGCTCTTTCTGACTCTACAGTTTTCTCATCTGTAAGATGGGAACATTTACATCTTCACCTTCTGTATAAGACTGTTGTCAGCATTAAATGACTTAATATTGACTTTATATGTAAATGAAATTTAACAATGCCTGGAACGGAGTAAAGGCTCATTATAAATCCTCTTATTTATTATTAGGCTGATTTACTTTAAAGTAGGATTGAAAAGGAGAACATTATTATAGCCTGGTAGTCAAGCTTGAGCTTGAATTTTGTGATTAAATCCTAGCTCCTCCACTTGCTGGTCTTGTGAGTCTGAGCCAGTTACTTAACTTCTCTGAACCTGAGTCTCTCACTCAGATAAATAAGGATAATAACGCCACAAGGGGCTACTTTGAAGAAAGCACTTATCATAGTACTCAGCACAGAGAGTGGCAGTCACTTAATACGTGTTTGTTTTTCTAGTGCTGTGGTTCTCGACCACAGTCAAATCACCTGAGAGCTTTTTAAAACGCCTGAATACCTAAGCTGCATCCCCAGAGACTGTGATTTAATAGGTCCGAGGTGGGATTTGGACACTGGAATTTTCGAAAGCTTCTTAAGGAGATGGTATAAACAGCCAGGACTGAGAACTACTCCCTAGCAGATGGCATTGCTTACTATTTTTGTTTGTTTGCTTGCTTTGTTTTTTATACCTGTCCCCAAGAGACTGGACTGGTCAGAGTATCAAGAATTCTGGGCACAATAAAAAAATGTAATACACCTACAGATAAGAAACAGGCAGCCAAAGAATTGCATTCCATTTTATTCTGAAAAACAGTATTCAAAGGGTCTTTTCAGATTCTCGAATTGGAAAAGTGGTAAGAAGTTTAGCCTAAGCCTCACACATAAAATATGGGAACTCCCAGTAGGTCAGGGATTTATATCTGGGGGTAATTCCAGGGTTTTGTCCTCCCAAGAGATATAAATTGAGGCCTTGAGAGTTTAATGTGGGGGAGGAAGAAGTGTTCTCATAATGACACCTTAAAAATCCAGGACTCTGCTAATGCTTAGGAATAGAATAGCATCATCTATAATAGCAGGGGGTGATGGTGTGGGGGTACTTTCTGGCCTCAGGACTTCAGTTTTCAAGATCCAAGGCTGGGTCATCAAGAAACTTCTTTCTCCCCATAGGTTTATGGTATTAGTTACCCAATAAAAGTGGGGTTAATTTTACAACCCAAGTAAAATTTAAGCCAAAAAGGCTTCAACATTACTCTAGGATTTATGAAAGTAAACATGTGGAGTGCTTGCAGGATTTTGCAACATTAAAATTTCAATGTCTTTATGTCAGGTGTATGATATATTCATTTGTATGTGTACTTTAAGTTTACGTTTTTAAGAGCTTTGCACTGCAAACTATTTGGGGGACTGAACTGGAGATATGCTCCCATCTCCACCTTTAACTTGACTGTTTAGGGAGTAGAAAGCAGCTGAAAATGAGTGTCTCTTAAGGATCAGCTCAATCAGATTTTTTCACATGGTTACTTATTCTGCGGGGCTTTCTAGACTCCCTCCCTGAACCCTCAGGTGTGGATGTCCAGGGCCAGAGCTATGAACACAATTGATTTTACAAAGCAGAAGCTTAGCAAATAATTATCTTTTAAAAATCTTCTTCAGTACCTGCTAGTGTTAGTCATTCAGTCATATTTGACTCTTTGCAACTCCATGGACAACTGTAGCCCGCCAGGCTCCTCTGTCCATGGAATTCTCCAGGCAAGAATACTGGAGTGGGTAGCCATTCCCTTCTCCAAGGGATCTTCCCAACCTAGGATCAAATTTGGGTCTCCTGCATTCTAGGCAGATTCTAAGTCACTAGGGAAGCCCTCTCAGTAACTGTAAGGGCTTCATAATAATTATATGTTACCTCTGTGTAGCACTTTCTTAAAGCTTTTACACAGTTTGATAGGATCCTCATGATTTTGGTTCAGCAGTAAAGAATCCACCTGCCAATGCAGGAGACACAGGTTCTATCTCTGGGTCAGAAAGATCCCCTGGAGAAGGAAATGGCAAACCACTCCAGTATTCTTGCCTGGGAAATACCATGCACAGAGGAGTCTGGCAGACTAGTCTCTGGGGATGCAAAGGGAAAAGGCTTAGCAACTAAACAACAAACAGCAACGTGACTTTGACCTATAGGGTTGGGAGGTCAATTATTATCTTCATCTTATAGATAAGAAAACCATAGCTCAGAGAATTTGAGAGGTTGCCTAAGGACAAGAAAGTGAAAGTGTTAGTCACTCAATAATGTCCCACTCTTTGCGACCCCATAGACTAGCTCACCAGGCTCCTCTGTGCATGGTATTTCTCAGGCAAGAATACTGAGTGGGTTGCCATTTCCTCCTCCAGGGGATCTTCCCGACTCAGGGATGGAACCCAGGTCTCCTGTACTGCAGGCAGATTCTTTACTGTCATAGCCACCAGGGAATCACACCTAAGGATAAACAAATGTTAAATCCAGCAGGAGAATTTGTTCTCCTGACTTTTGCTCTAAAGAATTTTAACTTAGAAGAAACCAAAGAGGAAAAAAATGATACTTCTTTCAGGCAAGATGTTGCTTCAAGCCAGGTTAACAGAGGAGGAGCATCCAGGGCAGAAGTCAGACCATAGCCTGGCAGGTACCCTTCTGCTTGGCTGTAGTTTGCCTTTCAGAACCATATTGATATCTTCTACTCTGGTGTCTTATCTTCTACTCTGGTGTCTTATGCTTATCATAGGCCCAAGTGGCAGATTTTGGCCTCTGTCCTTTCAAGCTTAGCCTGCCATCTTGGGTCCTAATCTCCAGCCTTGTATCTTCAGCCATTTGCTCCACAGTCACTAATCACACCACTTTCTGGTATCCCCTTCCTCAGAATGGGGCTTCCCTCATAGCTCAGTTGGTAAAGAATCCACCGCCTGTGATGCAGGAGACCCTGGTTCAATTCCTGGGTCAGAAGATCCGCTGGAGAAGGGATAGGCAACCCACTCCAGTATTCTTAGGCTTCCCTTGTGGCTCAACTGGCAAAGAATCTGCCTGCAATGCGGGAGACCTGGGTTTGATCCCTGTGTTGGGAAGATCCCCTGAAGAAGGGAAAGACTACCCACTCCAGTATTCTGGCCTGGAGAATTCTATGGACTAAGTCCATGGGGTTGAAAATGGTCGGACACGACTGAGCGACTTTCACTTTAACTTCAGAATAAAATCTGTGCCCTCCCTTTTATTATTATAGCTTGAGGCAACAATTTTTTTTTTTTTTTTTTTTAAGATTTTGTTTTGTTTTAGCAACTTATGAAAGCAAGCATCCATTGACATTTTCTCTGGATTTCCTGGGCCTTAGTGACTGATCTGAGATTGCCCAGTCCACGGTTTACCATGGACACTCTCTGTAGGGTAGGGGTGATGGGTCTCAAGCAGGAGCCATGTAACTGGACTGCCCTCTGCTTTCCTTCCCACGGCACCCAGCTTCTCACCCCTTGGAGCTTCCTAATTGACATATCAGTCCGAGTAGGTCTTGGGGCAAGGCGCTCACCCCTTTGTAGCAAATGAGACAGAAATAATCTGTGCTTAAAAAACAAAAAACTGTAGAACATGTGCCCAGATTTCCAACTCATTTCCTCTTCACTCTTACAACTACATCATCGTCCAGCCCACCACCAGCTGCGAAAATAAAAGTGTTTTCTCCCACATTTAAGGATGATTTTGTGCTTCAGGATGGTATTACTAGAGGTGAAGGAAACTTGACCAGTGTGACCAACAGATGTTTTAAGCGATGGACGGAACTGAGGAGGAAGCCGGATTCATTAACCCAGTCTTGAGGATACTGTGCCCGACTGCGCCCCCTAGTGACTGTCTGGGGCATCGCGTAGTCAGCGCCAACTGCGTGTGTGTCCTGCACCAGCTTATGTATGTGCTCTGTTTTCAGAGATGAGTATGAAGAAGATGGATTCTGTCAGCCGTACAGAGGGATTGCCTGTGCAAGATTTATTGGCAACCGCACTGTCTACATGGAGTCTTTGCACATGCAAGGGGAAATAGAAAATCAGATCACAGGTTGGTAGCAGTGAAATTATATTTATACTTTGCATAACAGTTTTTCTCCCCAGAAGTTTTATTGAGCCCTTCTCTTGACAAAGGATTAGTCAAGGCATAGAGGTTAGGAATGGGGCCATAAAGAAGCCAGAGATATAATCTCTGCTCTGAAATTTACATTAGAATAATTTATTAAAGGTTGCCCTTAGAGGAAAAGGAGGCTTTGAGAAGTCTCACTTTCATTCAAACACTCAATAAATATTATTGAGTGCTTTTGGCATACCAGGACCTGGGCTGGGCATGGACGATGTGATGGTGTGGGGAATAAGCCAAGTATGTCTCTGCCCTCACAGAGCTTACTGTTTGGAAATAACATTGTGTCGACTGAAAGCGGATGAATTTAGAATTAGACTTCTGGATACTAATCCCAATTTGCCATTAGTGTGACTTTGGAGAAAATCTTACTCTCCATGGAAATCTCTTTCTTCATCTATGAAGTGAGTGAGGAGGCGAGATGATCGTGGGTCTAATTCTGCTCCAGCTTTCTCTATTTACCCTTCACTTTTCTGAATTGAAAGGATCCTTTTAACGGGAATCTAATACTGAAGCACTACCTAGCACATACAAGGTAGGTAGTGCTGGCCGCTGTGCACGATTCTGTATTCCTTGTTCGGATGTTACAGCGGCCTGTGTCTCTGCCGTTAGTGTAGTTATTATGCCTCGGTGCCCTGTGCATTAAACACATTAACGTGGCTGTTCTGAAATTCTCATAAGGTTTCCAACGTTAGCACTGACAGTATAAGACACCCCATTGCATCTGATATATTTCAGTATATGTCCCAAATGTTGACCTGGAATTCAGATGCCCTGTAGTTGAGCTGGCAACCCTATGATTTAAGAGAGGCAAGAACGGACCCAAGACACATAGCCAAAGGCCCAGAAACGATGTCACAAGAGGAATTTGAGGGAACCAAGAGGCGGCCAGGGGAATTGTTTAACCTGAAGAAGCAACTATAGGAAGATGTATTTGCCAGGTGCTAAATCTCTCAGGCTTTCAAGAGGAAAGTCCATAAAATTCCAGAGAAGCAAGACTGGTAGGGAGAAGCTATAAAAGATACCTTTCAACTTAATAAAAAAAAATCACTTGAACATACTTTTTACTAAGTATTCACAAAAATAAATGGAAGTTCTGATGTAAGTATATAAATATTTGGTCACTCATTTTATAATAATCCTCTCTTGGACATTTTCTATGGATATCAGCTTACTGGAAAGTGTTACAGTTTTTTCTTTTCTTAAAAAAATCTATTTAACTTTGATTAACCCAGCATTTTCCAAACTTGTTTAGCTATGGAACCCCAGTTTCTCAGACACTTTTAACATTCTACATAATTAATGTTCTGAGGAACATGCTTTGGGAAACTGTATACCAACAACTTCATAGGCTGCCTTGTGAATATAAGCTCCTTGTCAGTAGACGTGTGCAAAGGCTGGTATGGGGATAAGAGCAACCACTAATATTCTACAATATACATTGGACAACTGAGCTGTGCTTTTTGAGAACTTTCAAATGAGTTGCCTCATGTTCAGAAGATGGGATCAAAAGTCTTCAAATTATAAGGAAATTAAACCAGTTACCCAAGGTCATCCAAGAACTGAGAGGCAAGACGCAGAACTAAATAAATCCTGTGACTGGGCTCAGCCACTGTATAAAGCAAGTTCTGCCCTGCAGCTGTCAAATGTTTTAGAAGCCTCACAAAACTAATAAAAAGTACCGGATGAAACACAAAGTTCTGTTGCTTTGTAGTAAAAATGAAAAATATATTGTACTTTAACCTAATTAATTATTTTTATTAGGAAACAGTACATATGTAACTTAATCCTGTTTTTTTAAACTTTGTAGTCAAAATTATTTTTTTCAAGCCAGTGAAAGTAAGCTGCTTAGACATCTGAAATGAATCTCCTTCTCTTGGCCATGTCTGTTTGAGTACAGCAGATTCCTTCCAATGTGTGTTTACATCTGATATCTGTTGACTGGATAACCAGGGGAGATAAACCCTGCCTCTGGGAGTTAATAATTGTGTTTGTTTTCCAGCTGCCTTCACCATGATCGGCACCTCCAGTCACTTATCTGATAAGTGTTCTCAGTTCGCCATTCCTTCCCTGTGCCACTACGCCTTCCCATACTGTGATGAAACCTCGTCAGTCCCAAAGCCCCGGGACTTGTGTCGCGATGAATGCGAAATTCTGGAAAATGTCCTGTGTCAAACAGAGTACATTTTTGCGAGATCAAATCCCATGATACTGATGAGGCTGAAACTGCCAAACTGTGAAGATCTCCCCCAGCCCGAGAGTCCCGAAGCTGCAAACTGTATCCGGATTGGAATTCCCATGGCGGATCCCATCAATAAAAGTAGGTGGTACCCCCTGACCTGCTGTGCTGCCTCAGGGGCCAGCAGCCCCAGGAAAACTGGACCTTGATCCTCAGTCATAATTTGTGTTGGTAGTCAGATTACTTCCCAGTGGTCCAGATACCATGTGGGAGCTGAATTTCCAGTGGGTAAGATGCAATGCCATTCTTCAAAAAATTACATGAAGATGATAATTTAAAAAATATGGCTGCTGGTTCCTTAATGACTTAAAAATAGAATTACTGTGTGTCCCAGTAATGCCACTCCTGGATATATACCCAAAAGAATTAAAAACGGATGTTCAAAAAAAAAACTTGTACAGAAAGGTTCATAACAGCTCTATTCACCATAGCTAAAAGTTGTAAAACATCCCAAATGTCCATCAGTGGGTAAATAGATGAATGCATTGAGGCATATCCACATAACAAAATATCACATGCTGTATGCCAAGTCACTTCAGTCGCGTCTGACTCTGTGAGACCCCATGGACTGTATACCGCCAGGCTCCTCTGTCCATGGGATTCTCCAGGCAAGAATACTGGAGTGGTTTGCCATGCCCTCCTCCAAGGGATCTTCCCCAGTGAGATATTGTTTATCCACAAAAATAGTAAAATCCTGTTACATGCTATAATATGGCTGAACCTTAAAAAGACTGTTATAGAAGTCAGACACCATTGTATGAGTTCATTTATATACAATATCCAGAGTGGAGAATTCTATGCAGATAGAAAGCAGACTGCCAGGTGTAGGGACTACGGGAGAGTGTGGAGTGACTGCTTAATGAACATAGGGTTTCTTTGGGGATGATGTATGTGTTCTAGGATGAGATAGTAGTTAAGGTTTCACAACATTTTGAATGTTCTAAATACATTAATGGTAAATTGCATTATATTGTATTATACCACTATCTATCTACCTCCATGGGAGTTTGCCTCCATCCTCTCACTGCCAACAAACAAAAGACTGTTTTCTGTGCATTTCCCCTCCATCTATATTACACTTTACCGGTAATGTTTTCATTTCCTTTTGGCAGTTAACTCTTTTATTAGTTAAATAAGTTAGTGCACCTAAAATGCTTAGAACTATGCTTAACATATAATAGCAATACCATCATTATTACTATTATTACGCTCATCTTATCATTACCCCTCCAGATTTCAGTTTATTTCAGCTTAATCGATTTTTGCCATGGTTTCAAGCATCAGCTCCCGGAAGGAAGATTTAATAGGACCTGCTTCTTGAAGATGTCCAGTGTATCAGCACAGCGATGGCCAAACCACTGTCAGAAACCCCTAGTGCACTGCTGCTAAGGAACATCTTCTGAGGACTACATTCTTTTATCCCATGACCTATCCATCTATTCTCATGTCTAAGGTCACCAAGCAGAAATGGAAAGAACAGTCCCTGCACCATTCACTAGGCGATTGCTCCTGTGCCCCCGGATCCTGCCCCGGTTCTGATTTTTTTCTGTGTTCCATATAAAAAATAATTGTTGAGACTGGTTTCCTTCCTCAGGCATACTCTCTAAATCCTCCCAGCAGTGTCACTGCCAAGGTCTGCTCTGTGTCCCAGCCCAGCATGCGGGAGACTGCCACGTGGCCCCAACTGGCCGGGAAGCCTCGGTCGTGAGGGTGACTGCACATCTTCCCTCCAGAAACTGCTGTCCAGGCGCTCCAGCACTGTCTCTGTGTCTCACAGTTTGGGCTCTTCTTTCATGTATTTCAGATCACAAGTGCTATAATAGCACGGGCGTGGACTACCGGGGCACCGTCAGTGTGACCAAATCAGGACGCCAGTGCCAGCCCTGGAATTCCCAGTATCCCCACACGCACACCTTCACCGCCCTCCGCTTCCCAGAGCTGAATGGAGGACACTCGTACTGCCGCAACCCAGGGAATCAGAAGGAAGCACCCTGGTGCTTCACCTTGGATGAAAACTATAAGTTTGACCTGTGCGACATCCCAGCATGTGGTAAATATTCTCACTGCCTTCCATGGCTTCAGTCACTTTGAAACAGTGGTCCCCAACATTTTTGGCACCAGGGACCAGTTTTGTGGAACACAGTTTTTCCACAGTCCAGGCGATGGGGCAATGGTTTGGGGATGATTCAAGGGCATTACATTTATTGTGCACTTTATTTCTATTCTTATTACATCAGCTTCTCCTCAGAGCGTCAGGCATTAGATCCCAGAGATTGGCGACCCCTGCTTTAAAAGATCTCAGCTCTATGCCCCTTCCCTTAGGAGAATCATAGAAGGGGGCAAAGGAAGTTGATAATGTTTGTTTGATCTCTAACTCTGTTTCTAGGATAGATAAATTTTGCTGTCTGAGCAGAAAAATACCTTTTTGGGTACCAAAGCACACTCTCAAGGAGGACATTGTTTTTATTCCTGCTGCCGTTGTATTAGTGGGTATAACAGGCACCATCTCTCTGGAAGTACAGGAGAAGCAGCTTATCACAGTCATTCATGAAGTGAGATGTTACCCACGATGGTCCATGTCCAGGTGTACCTTTTTTAGCACAACAGGTGTATTGGAAGCAGAAAGAGAACCATTTTTTCTGTGTCCTTGAGAAAACCCACAAGAGAAAATGAATCAGGGATCCAGGGCAACCTGTGGATAAACTGTGTCCTTTGCCTCATCCTTTTATACTGCAGAAATATAGGAAGAAAATGAAACTTCTGAATCAGTTTGTTCCTTTTTCTAGAAAACGTTTGGAGGGTAAGAGAGAGAGAATGAAAATGTTGGTGATACTGGGAGTTTCAGATGATTTTTTAATGATTTGTCTTCCTGATTATAGTTCTCATAAATAACATCATTTGAGTTTCCCAGGCATAGGGAGAGCATCAGGATGTCATAGGAAAGCCACTCCAGTAAAATGGAAATAATAATGATTTACATTCAGGGTTTCTTAAGAGAATAAGTAAGTTGTTAACTGAAAAACTCTATGATATCTGGAAGATAGTAAATGTTTAATAAATATTTTCTTGTGTAATTTTTATGTAGTCAGTATATATATAAAGAGGAACTAATTGTAATTAGTATATAATATACACATATAGAGGGCTTCCCCAGTAGCTCAGCGGTAATGAATCTGTCTGCAATGCAGGAGACCTGGGTTTGATCCCTGAGTAGAGAAGATCCCCTGGAGGAGGGCATGGCAACCCACTCCAGTATGTTTGCCTGGAGAGTCCCATGGACAGAGGAGCCTGGTGGGCTACAGTCCACAGAGTCACAAAGAGTCAGACATGCCTGAGGCCACAGAGCACACAGGCATACACGTATCGGAGGCTTCCCAGACGGCTCTAGTAGTAAAGAACCCACTTGCCAATACAGGAGGCACAAGAGATACAGGTTCGATCCCTGGGTTGGGAAGATCCCCTGGAGGAGGGCATGGCAACCTACTCCAGTACTCCTGCCTGGAGAATTCCATGGTCAGAGGAGCCTGGCAGGCTACAGCCCATGGGGTCTCAAAGAGTCAGACGTGACTGAAGAGACTGAGCATCCACGTACTCACTACACATATAGAGAAATGCTTTCTCAGCAAATATTGTTTGAGCCTGTTGTGGAGTAGGGAGGCTGAAAAAGGAAAAAATGTGATTCATATTACAATCGCAATGCGGTGTGTATGATATAGTAGAAGTTAGCACAAATGCTGTGAAACAAAGAACAGGAAGCTGAAATATATTACAGAGATCATTAGGGAAAAGTAGCAAAAATATTGAAAGAATTCTCAGTGATGAAAACTGGGAAAACCATTATACTACAGTTTCATTCTTACATGTTATCTGTTATGCCATATCCTCTTCCCTTGCAAAATGGTTTTAGGGATGGTTCAACATGCTCAGTTTGAAAAAGAGGTAACCAGCCACTAGGCTTTAAAATGCCTTCATATGCAGCATAAAGAACAAATTATGACATTAACTCTTCCAGAGCCACCATTGGAAACTTCAAAGAAAATTATTCTGTATTTTTTAAGTGATGAGCACTTAAAATTTATGTTTTCCCCACATGCTATATTCAACATGAAAAGGAGAGTTATAATCACTTACTTAATTGCCCCATCCCTTCTCCTACATCAGGTAGGTGTGAAAATCTGCGAGAGAGCCAGGGATAATAGCAACAATTACTTGAACACGTCCCATGTGCCAGGCATCATTCTTGGGGTTTCCAAGGCTTTATTTATACTCACCTTCTCCCCGAGACAGAGAATGGTATTATTAACCCTTCCCTGGTGGCTCAGATGGTAAAGAATCCGCCTGCAATGGGGGAAACCTGGGTTCAATCCCTGGGTTGGGAAGATCCCCTGGAGGAGGGCATGGCGACCCACTCCTGTATTCTTGCCTGGAGAATCCCCATGGACAAAGGAGCCTGGCGGTCTGTAGTCCATAGGGTCGCAAAGAGTCAGACACGACTGAGTGACTGAGCACAGCACATACTGCTCATGATGAAACTGAGGCTCAGACAACAACAGAGTTACCCCACTAATCTGTCTGACTCACCTTCCTGCTACTCTATTGTGCTGTCTTAGGAGACTGATCTGTGTCCTTCAGGAAACCAAATGAATTATTTTAAGGAAAAAAAATGCATTGTTCACTTGACTTCAGGTGAACACCATGGTCCTGTGGGTGACTTTTGACCCAGAATTTCCAACTGCAATCCTCATCTGAAGTAGGGAAATACACAGACATAGGGAACAGATATGTGGCAGCCAAGGGGGAGAGGGAGATAGGAGGTAAGGATTGGGGGTTTGGGATTAGTGGATGCAAACTAGTATATATTGGCTGGGTAAATAGCAAAGTCCTACTGTATAGCACAGGTTACTATGTTCAGTATCCAATGAAAAGAAGATACACATGTATTAACTGAGTCCCTTTCTCTCAGCAGAAATTAAAACAACACTATAAACCAACTATACTGGAATACAATTTTTAAAAATAAAAAAGAAGTAGGGAGATAATTTACTCATGAGCTGGAAGGTTTGTTGATAATTGGGTTCAAGCTTTATTACAATTAGTTTTAAATCAAGACTTGATACTTAGAAAGTATTGATTTTCATTTCAGCAGCATTCTTTAGGCAATCAGACCAAAAACACTCTCTGAGGGATGAAAGAAAGCCTTGAGCAATCTTTCAGACCTTAGACAGAGAGAGAAAGACCACCTATATTATCTACCATGTGCCTGCATGGTGCTTCATACTTTACATCTTCATCTCCATTTAAAATTCATCACCACACTGTGGGACAGATGTTATTAACATATCCTACCAAGGTATATGTCTAAATGAGATAATTCATAGCATTGGACCTTGAACCCTCGTCTATTTGCATATAGCTCCAACCAAACTCAAAGTTCGAGCTCTTTTCCCAGACACTCTGCTATTTCCCATTGAAAGATCTTTCAGAAATAAATAAAAGGATGACAGTAGGCTCTCTGGATTTCAGTACACTGATTCCCATAACATGATATAACATCAAAACACGTTCCCTTGCTAATGAAGAAATCCATCACAGTGCTTCTCAGTATATTATTGTAGTACTAATCAGTTCAGTGATGTTGGAAACCGTAAGATATTTCTTTCTGAATATCAATCTGCAGAATTCTGAGGACTGGTTAATTCTAGTCACGTGAGAGAGTAATTTAGATGAAAGGTAAATCTACAGATGACAAGCCAGTTTTCACCACTTATAATAATAATTTTTTTAAAAGAACATTTTCATTTCATTTTGAAAGAAAACAGTTCCTTTTGGATTCTTCAGGCCAAGCCACAAATACATCCATTAAAGGAACAGGGAATCCTTGACAGGTGATCAATAAACAGCTGCTGAGAGGCTAGCGGCTCCCTAGGGTATGAATTACAGAAGAGAGTAGGTCGGCATCAGCTGTTGTTCCAAGATGAGGCTTCTTGTAATTGCCCCTCAATAGCCCACCTCTAACAAAGTAATCATACAGAATCCTACTTTTATAACATTTCTTTAGAGCATTTGTTTTTTTCTCATTTCATCCTTAGAAAAATCATGAAAGATAAAGTAGGAATTTCCTGCCCTATTTTAACATATGAGACAGCCAAGGTCTAGGGAAGTGGTAGGACTTACCCAAGAACACAAATGAGTTAATAGAAACCAGGTCTCCTGTCTCTGGGGCCACTCACTCTTTGTTCTATAGCAGTGGTTCTCAAACAGGGGAAGTTTTGCCTTCCAGGGAACATTTAGCAATATCTGGAGATATTTTGGCCATCACAACTGAGTGGGGCTGGGGAAAGCTTTGTTATTGCCGTTCAGTCACTAAATCATGTCTGACTCTTTGTGACCCCATGGACTGTATGTCGCCCACCAGGCTTCTCTGTCCATGGGATTTTCCAGGCGAGAATATTGGAGTGGGTCGCCATTTCCTTCTCCAGGGGATCTCCCTGACTCAGGGATTGAACCTGTGTATCCTGCTTTGGCAGGCAGAATCTTTCTTTGACATTGAGTCACTAGGGAAGCCTGGGGGAATGTTGACTCTTGAGAGTCCCTTGGATTGCAAGGAGATCCAACCAGTCCATTCTGAAGGAGATCAGCCCTGGGATTTCTTTGGAAGGAATGATGCTAAAGCTGAAACTCCAGTACTCTGGCCACCTCATGCGAAGAGTTGATTCATTGGAGAAGACTCTGATGGTGGGAGGGATTGGGGGCAGGAGGAGAAGGGGGACGACAGAGGATGAGATGGCTGGATGGCGTCACTGACTCGATGGATGTGAGTCTGAGTGACCTCCGGGAGTTGGTGATGGACAGGGAGGCCTGGTGTGCTGCAGTTCATGGGGTCGCAAAGAGTCGGACACGACTGATCGACTGATCTGATCTGATCTGATCGGGCAGAGGCAGAGGCCAGGGATTCTGCTGAACACCCCAGAATGCACAGAACAGCTCACACAAACAATTATCCAGCCCAAAACGCCAGTAGTACCAGGTTTGGGAAACTCTGAGACTGAATTAGAATTACACAATTTAGACTATAGAATATAGTATATTGTATATACTGTATAAATTATATAATTTAAACTATAGAATAACAATATTAAACAGCAGTTACCATTTATTGATTGCTTACAAAGAGTCACTATGTGAAGGTTTTTTTTTTAATGCATTATCTCATGTATAGTAGCTCTATAACTGTATGAGTTGCATTTTATTTTACCCAGGAAGAGAAAAATGAGACTTAGAGAAGTTAAATAACTTGTCCAAGGCCACACGATTAATAAGAAGTGGACCCAGGATTCAAAGCTATAGCCTGTCTTGTAAATTCTATGATTTATGTATGTGTGTGTCTGTGTATATAAATAGGTAGGTGGGTAGATGGATGGATAGATAGATAGATTGATAGATTGGTGATAGAGATATGGAGAATAACTTTGTATCTTATAATGAGGTGTAAGCTTGTGGGGCATATTTGCAATGAGTCCTTTTCCTCCTTCCTCTCCAAGGGGATGGAATCTCATGGGACTGTTCCTGCATTCTTTAGTTAAGTCAAAGTTAAAGAGGTTTCAAAATCTCCATGGGGTTTCTCATTTTCCTACTGATATCTTTTGTTTTCATTTCAACTAAGTAAGGCTGAAAGAAGTATAGACCTAATTAAATGCAGAATGTGAGCATTTGTTATAGTTTCTAGAATAAAGGCATTTGAGAACAGTGTGCCCCAGATCGTTTTATCTGTGAACTTTTACTCTAAGACAGAACATAAAATTAAACACAACCAAATATGTCTGCTGTGAATTCTGGGAATTGGCTTAGCTAGGGCTGTGTGCATGAGCCCAGGCAGTGCCTGGAGAAGGGGAAAGAACAAAAGAAGTTTGAGCCAGACTTGAGCTCTCATCTTCCCTGTCTTTTCTTTCCTATCCCAGATATCCAGCAATTAGAACACTTATTATTTATTCATTCACTTATTGAAACCAATGTATATATGTTGAACTTCTACTATGCTTTAGATTTTATGAACAACCCGTGCCCTCCTGTAGCTTACAATCTAGTAGAAGAATCAGAGGGTGAAAATACAAATCACTTTAAACACTATAGTTCCCCATGTTCCTGTGTGGTGTAATGTGCGTTTCTGTGTGTGCTAATATTTGCTATTGGTTGAACGCTGTGTGAAGTTCTTTACAATAGCATCTGGCCTATGACTTAGCTGATGCTCGATAGAATGTGTCGAGTTAACCCTCATAATAACCACAGGCTAAAGGTATCACCTCCATTTTACTGATGGAGAACCTGAGACAATATTGTTTTTACTAAAGATAAGATTGGGTCCACAGGATTCAAGGTCCAGCCTGTGTCCACCATGCTATAGCTACTTAAAGAACAAATTCTGTCTTATTCAGAAGAATAAATATTCCTTTATTGTTTTCCTTTTCCCTTTGATTCTTTTGAGCTCTCTAGGTCATCTTTTTTCTTAATCTTTGTTTGTTTATTCATTTATTTTTGTCCATGCTGGATCTTTGTTAATGTGTGGGCTTTTCTCTAACTGCGACGCGCTGGGGGCTACTCTCTGGCTATGGTACACGGGTTTCTCATTGTGCTGGCTTCTCTCATTGCTGAGCACAGGCTCTAGATATACGGGCTTCAGTAGTTGTGGCCCACGGACTTAGTCGCTCTATGGCATGTGAAATCTTCCCAGACTAGGGATCTAACCCATATCCCCTGCATTGGCAGGTGGATTCTTATCCACCAAGTCACCAGGGAAGTCACTCTTCACGTCTTTGATTTTCTTACTTGAAGCTGTGCAGATGCAGGACTGGAGCCCCCAGCCATAGACATCTACTCTGAGACCAGGGTGTTCAGGGTGTTCTTAGCTTCAGCCTGATAGGGACTAGTTCCCCTGGCAGCTCCACTGAGGCCTCACATCGTTTGCCCTTTTCCCGTTAAGTCCTAAGTCTCCTCCCTTCCTGGCAGCCCTGGGTTCCCATCCTCAGAGTTGGCCATCTTCCCTGAGATCCTGCCTGCAAACCTTCATTTGCTACGTTTTCACCTCTAGTCCCTGTGGCCACCTTCCAAGCCAAATACTGTGGACTGGGTGGAAACGAAGTCGAAAAAGAAACATTTGCCTATGTTCTTTCCAACTGGCACCTAGGCACACCTCCCAACTCACAGTTTCACTGTAGCCCTTATCATTGCTGTTTTATGCAGCTCTGAGAGGGAAACTGTGAAAAATGTCTATTTCTCTGGTAGCTCCTTTTGCATTGATCTGGCAATTTCCCTTGGTCCATATTTTCTGTCTTCCCAACTAATTAAGATCCCCTATTTCTTTTTTTGAATTGTAGTAAGGAGGCAGAAACTTGATTACATTCATGTTTTCATATTCAAACCTTATGCTATGCTAAGTCATTTCAGTCGTGTCCGACTCTGTGTGACCCCATAGACGGTAGCCTACCAGGCTCCCCCGTCCCTGGGACTCTCCAAACCTTAGCCCTTTATTTGCAGAAGGAAATGGCAACCCACTCCAGTATTCTTGCCTGGATAATCTCAGGGACGGGGAAGCCTGGTGGGCAGCCGTCTATGGTGTCACTCAGAGTCGGACACGACTGAAGCGACTTAACAACAGTAACAGCAACAGCCCTTTGTTTCCTAGATGAGTCTTGATTCTTCTACTATCCAGGCCAGTGTGTTTGAATCAGTGCTAAATAAAGGTTTATTCATCCACCAAAGAACCAGAGCTTCCAAACAGTGGTATTGTTTTTACTCTTAAACCAGCTTCACCAAAGAGTACCCATTGATAAGAAAAGTAGTGAGCCATTTGGCTCCATATGGAGTTTTCATACCTGGCCTGTTGCTTTTGTATTTCCTTTTAAGTCCTTGGCTTGCACCGGTTTGCCAAAGGGCACATTGCCCAATTCTGTGCCTGAATAGCCCTGACTTGTCCCATCACCTTACAAACACCCACCCTGGGTTCTGCTTTGTCACAAACCATTTTCTCCAACGTGGTGGTTTACAGTTTGGGGCAAGGCAGATGTTTTCCAGATTGCGAACACTGCAGTTTTTAACTCACTCTGTCAGCAGCCTTCTCCCATATTTCATAGAAGACCTGTTGTAAGGCAATTTGTCTTTCAGCCATTTCTTCAAACCAAAATTGAACATTACTGTGGATTGGATGTTGGGGAGGGGGAGCAGAGAAAGGAATAGAGCACTGCTTTGTGTAGTTTGAAGTTTTCCGGAAGAGTTATTTTTGTGCTCCAGAGATTTTCAAGATGTACTTTGGTCTCCAGTCTTTGTATATTTTCAGCAAAGTGAAGAACAATCGTTACCAAAAACTTATGACTGAGTCATGTTTCACAAACATGTGTCAACATAAAATAATTTTCTCTAAAAGGATTTTTTTTAATTTTATTGTCCCCAGTATATATTGAGTCACTTACCTAGTATGTCAGCTACTCTAGCAATAAGATTTTGGAGGCCCTTAACTCTTTGGGCCCACCCCCATGCTGATAGGAAGTGCTCCTTGTCATTTTGAACCTTGAGTGATAGAAATCTGCTGTAACACCATGGTGATTGTTGTTACTGGCTTTGCATCAGTCAAGATTCTGGCAGGAAACAAAAAGCACAAGCAAATAGACTAAGGAGAATTTTATAAAGATATGGTTTTATAGACTAAGGAGAATTTTATAAAGATATGGTTTTTAAAGGTGTTGGCAGGATTAGGGTAAACCAATAAGGGCTAACAGGAGTGAAGCAACACCATTCTAGGCCTGGAGAGTCGATTACCCCTCCCCATAGAGTACAGCTGAGGCAGAAGAGAGGGCTGTCCAGCGTGTGCTGTGGCCTTTGGTAGAGGCAGACAGGCAAGCCTCTGCAACCCAGCAGGAAGGGAACCAGAGAAATAAACACACGAACCGAACCGTACTCTCTCTTCTTGCCCTGGGGTTCTTTTTATCATACTAGTGCCTCCCATGAACCGTACTCTCTCTTCTTGCCCTGGGGTTTTTTTTATCATACTAGTGCCTCCCAAGAGCTGGACCTAACTGGAAGCCAGAGTCCCATTAATCCTGTGCATAGAGATCAGTCTCAGCATAGAGCTGCATAGAAAATGACTAAGACTAGATCCGGTGAGCTGGGGACACTTAGGGGAAGTATTCATCACTGGCTTTAAATCAGTTGCTTCGTAAGAGAGTCCAAAGTTCAGTGGGAGTCTAAGTAAGGTACATCAACTCTGTTTATAAAATCAGAGCATCTTAAAGGAATATAGAAATCAAACAACCTCTGCTTGAACATGCCAGAGACCTGCAGAGACAAGGTTATCTCTCTAACCAGAGTTATGCGCCAGTTCCCCCTGTTCAAATCTGCCTTTGTATGCCAGAAGCTAAAACTTGTATGTGAAATCTCCTGACTTTTGTTTTTTTTTCCTTAAATGTGAGCCACTACTTTAAATTGGGGGGAAATAAAAAGCTAGTAAGGAACAAGTGTGTGTACTAGAACTGGTTTTTAACATCTGGTATCATCTTTTATTGAAATTTTGAGACTTTTATTGCATCCTTCATTCAGTTTTTTTCTCCTTTGATCCAAAGAGCATATAGCTCCTCCCACCTTTCCTTACCAATCCTCCTCTCTGAGTGCTTCTTGCTCCTCCAGAATCCTTCTTAAAAAACATGACTCTTAGGGTTGAAACAATTTTTGACATCTTTAAACCAGAACAGACTAGAAGAGGACCATGATTCTTGATGACTCAGTACTGCCAATGAAGGCTGTCTCATTGCTATAAGTGCCAGCTATGAAAACTTTTTTCAGAAATTTCATCATGCTGTTGCTGGATCCAACTGAGCCTTCAAGTCTTCACTAAAACTTATGAGTCTTCTTTTGTTTGTTTGTTTTTAGTTTGGTTATATCAAAAATTATTTAGTAGATCTGTTGAATCATGGACTTCTCTAAGCAGGGCTTTAACCTAACTCCAAGTTATCATATTATAAAATTTCCACTGTGGGTTTGAGGGTCATTTTTCTAACCTGTTGTGTATCATCCTTTAAAAATTTATTTCTGTAGTCAGCTAATTATCTTTCTTAGATTCAGGCCATTTCAAGTTTGATAAACATGTCATCATCAAGTAGTTGATGGCAGTATTGAACAGGCAGGTCCTGTCAAGGATAGCCTTCTATAATTTGATGTTGTTTGCTGATTAACACTATTAGAGTATAGCCATGTGATGAAGTACAAATCCGTCTATTGATATTATTGTCTAGTCCTCCATCTTTTGTCCATAAGAATATCATGAATCACTTGATCAAATGTTCTGCTAAAGTTTAGACATGTTTGTCCTATCACTCCAAAATAATCCTAGCAAAGGTGAAAGACATTCAATGTTATAGAACCTATTGGATTTTGGAATCTTTTTTTCTTAATCATTTTTTTCTTAAATGTGAGCCACTACTTTAAATTGGGGGAAAATAAAAAGCTAGTAAGGAACAAGTATGTGTACCAGAACTAGTTTTTAACATCTGGTGTCATCTCTTATTGAAATTTTAAGACTTTTATTGCATCCTTCATTCGGATTTTTTCCCCTTTGATCCAAAGAGCATATAGCTCCTTAAAGATTAGCTCAACTAAAAAGTTAGCAAAGGACTTAGACATTCCTCCAAAGATGATATATAAATAGACAAGAAGCATTATAAGAATATGCTCAATCAGTCAGTTCAGTCGCTCAGTCGTGTCTGACTTCTTGCAACCCCATGAATCGCAGCACGTCATGCCTCCCTATCCATCACCAACTCCGAGTTTACTCAAACTCATGTCCATCGAGTCAGTGATGCCATCCAGCCATCTCATCCTCTGTTGTCCCCTCCTCCTACCAACAATCCCTCCCAGCATCAGAGTCTTTTCCAATGAGTCAACTCTTTGCAGGAGGTGGCTAAAGTACTGGAGTTTCACCTTTAGCATCAGTCCTTCCAATGAACACCCAGGACTGATCTCCTTCAGAATGGACTGGTTGGATCTCCTTGCAGTCCAAGGGACTCTCAAGAGTCTTCTCCAACACCACAGTTCAAAAGCAGCAATTCTTCGGCCCTCAGCTTTCTTCACAGTCCAACCCTC
This sequence comes from Tragelaphus eurycerus, assembly GCA_935064755.1. Lineage (NCBI taxonomy): Eukaryota > Metazoa > Chordata > Mammalia > Artiodactyla > Bovidae > Tragelaphus > Tragelaphus eurycerus. The sequence goes on along the minus strand of CAKXYN010000092.1, from coordinate 3,662,506 downwards.
ACATCCATATATGACCACTGGAAAAACCATAGCCTTGACTAGACGAACGTTTGTTGGCAAAGTAATGTCTCTGCTTTTCAATATGCTATCTAGTTTGGTCATAACTTTCCTGACAAGGAGTAAGCGTCTTTTAATTTCATGGCTGCAGTGATTTTGGAGCCCCCCAAAATAAAGTCTGACACTGTTTCCACTGTTTCCCCATCTATTTCCCACGAAGTGATGGGACCAGATGCCATGATCTTCGCTTTCTGAATGTTGAGCTTTAAGCCAACTTTTTCACTCTCCACTTTCACTTTCATCAAGAGGCTCTTTAGTTCCTCTTCACTTTCTGCCATAAGGGTGGTGTCATCTGCATATCTGAGGTTATTGATATTTCTCCTAGCAATCTTGATTCCAGCTTGTGCTTCTTCCAGCCCAGCATTTCTCCTGATGTACTCTGCATATAAATTAAATAAGGAGGGTGACAATATACAGCCTTGACGTACTCCTTTTCCTATTTGGAACCAGTCTGTTGTTCCATGTCCAGTTCTAACTGTTGCTTCCTGACCTGCATATAGGTTTCTCAAGAGCCAGGTCAGGTGGTCTGGTATTCCCATCTCTTTCAGAATTTTCCAGTTTATTGTGATCCACACAGTCAAAGGCTTTGGCATAGTCAATAAAGCAGAAATAGATGTTTTTTCTGGAACTCTCTTGCTTTTTCCATGACCCAGTGGATGTTGGCAATTTGATCTCTTGTTCCTCTGCCTTTTCTAAAACCAGCTTGGACAAATGGAAGTTCATGGTTCACATATTGCTGAAGCCTGGCTTAGAGAATTTTGAGCATTACTTTACTAGCGTGTGAGATGAGTGCAATTGTGTGGTAGTTTGAGCATTCTTTGGCATTGCCTTTCTTTGGGATTGGAATGAAAACTGACCTTTTCCAGTCCTGTGGCCACTGCTGAGTTTGCCAGATTTGCTGGCATATTGAGTGCAGCACTTTCACAGCATCATCTTTCAGGATTTGAAATAGCTCAACTGGAATTCCATCACTTCCACTAGCTTTGTTTGTAGTGATGCTTTCTAAGGCCCACTTGACTTCACATTCCAGGATGTCTGGCTCTAGGTCAGTGATCACACCATCATGATTATCTTGGTTGTGAAGATCTTTTTTGTAGAGTTCTTCTGTGTATTCTTGCCAGCTCTTCTTAATACCTTCTGCTTCTGTTAAGTCCATACCATTTCTATCCTTTATCGAGCCCATCTTTGCATGAAATGTTCCCTTGGTATCTCTAATTTTCTTGAAGAGATCTCCAGTCTTTCCCATTCTACTTAATAGTTAAAATAATTAAAGAAATGCAAATCAAAACTACAATGATATTTCGCCTCATATCCATTAAGATGGCCACTATCAAAAAATAGAATATAGCAAATATTAGCAAAGATGTGGAGAAATTAGGACCATTTTATACTGTAGGTAGAAAGGCAAAATATTGTAGTAGCAACTATAGAAAACAAATGGATATTCATCAAAAAGTTAAAAATAGAATAACCATATGATCCAGCAATCCTACTTTGAGTATACATCCAAAAGAACTGAAAACAAGATCTCAAAAAGATATTTACACACCCATGTTCATCGCAGCATTATTCACAATACCTAAAAGTAGAAAGCAAGTCAATGCCAACCAGTAGATGAATGGGTAAAAAAAAAAAAAATTTAATGTGGTACTTACATACAATGGAGCATGGTTCAGCCTTGAGAAAGAAGAAAGTCTTGTCACATGCAACAACATGGATAAACCTTGAGGACATTATTCCGAGTAAAACAAGCCAACTGAAAGACAAATACCATATGAGTCCACTTACATGAGATATCTAAAGTAGTCTATTTCCTAGAAACACAAGGTAGAATAATGGCTGCCAAGGTCTGGGGGGAGGGAGGGGGAAATGGAGAGTTGTTGTTCAAAGAGTACAGAGTTTCTGTTTTGCAAAATGAAGAAATTCTGGAGATCTGTATAATAGTATGAATATACTTCACACTATTGAAATGTACCCTTCCAAATGGTTAGGATGGTAAATTTTCTTACATGTTTTTTTTACCATGATTTTTAAGAAAAATTTTTTAATTTAAAAGATTAGCCCAACTCTTTCCTTTTGTAGAAAATGTAGGCCCCAAGATTTAAAGAAACTTTTAGTGAACTTGTGTGGATTCCAGTTACTAAGGTTTTTCTCAAGTACTCACAAATGAGTTACTGCCCCTAACTTAATGTGGTTAAAACATTTTCCAAGGATAAAAATGTTAATCACTGTATATGGGCTATACAGAGTCTTTTAAAGAATTCATTTGAGAATACATAAGGCAATAGATCATCTCCTTAGTATTTCTATCATTAAGTCAGGAGAGCGAGTGGCTGAGCCCAATGTGCCAACTGAAGGCCTATTTGCCACCTTTCCTCCTTCAGTTTCCAGATACATGCTTAAATATCACCAGTGCAGGCCCCCATCTGCCACAGGCCCACTTATTTTGTAGTTTTCAAATAATAAATGGTGGCACCTTTGTTTGTTTTCTATGGTTTTTTAAATTTTTTCAGACAAGATCATAATTCAACTTGTTTAATTTCCTTTGAATTCTAAGGTTCTGTAAGACTTCTTCCCACCTTTGCCAGATTTAAGATCTGAGTACTTTCTTTTTTTAACTCAAAGTAATATCCCAGATGATGTTTCACTTCATAAAAGTACCTCTTGAATGAGAAATCATGTTTACCTTGCTGTAAGCCCCAAGAGAAGAAAGAAGTATTTTCTCCATTATATTTAATTACTAATCAAAGTATTGAATATCATTGTAAAAATAAAATAGGAATGTGTATCACAGTTCAGATGTGAACTGTGATACCAAATTGTTGATTTTTAAAAGAAAATTAATCATGTGGTCCAGGCTAAATTGTTGGTTTCAAAAATCCCAAGTATTTAACTTGATGTAACTAATATGTGCATTTAACTTTTAAACAGTTATTCCAAAGTTTTAAAAATCTTCCCCATTCTAATTTTCAGCCAGTTTTCTTTGCAGTGCCTCAGAGGTGTCTATTACCCTTTATAATGAATAGTAAGAATAATGTCCATTGTTCTTATGTGATTCTTTTTAATAGTATAACTCCCACTAGATATTAGTCCTTACTTAGAAGGAATCTTGGAATCTTAACAAGAATGATGAAAAACAATTCCATATAGTATTTTAATTTTTATTAGTCATATAATTTAAAAAGCACAAAGGCATCGAAGACAGACAGACTTACATTCCAACCCTGACTCCACCACTTCCTTTGTTGTTGTTCAGTCGCTCAGCAGTGTCTTGTGACCCCATGGACTGTAGCACGCCAGGCCTCCCTGTCCTTCATCATCTCCCAGAGCTTGTTCAAACTCATGTCCATTGAGTTGGTGATGCCATCCAACCATCTTGTCCTCTGTCTACCCCTTCTCCTCTTGCCTTCAAGCTTTTCCAGTATCAGGGTCTTTTCTGATGAGTCAGCTCTTCGCATCAGGTGGCCAAAGTATTGGAGCTTCAGCTACAGCATCAGTCCTTCCAATGAATATTTACAGTTGATTTCCTTTAGGATTGACTGGTTTGATCTTGCAGTCCAAGGGACTCTCAAGAGTCTTCTCCAACACCACAGTTCAAGCTTTGGCAAATTTATCCTTTCTCAGCCTCAGTTTCCCTGTATGTGAAATCAAGGTAACCTGGACTTCCCTATTGGTCCAGTGATTAGGACTTTGCCTTCCAACGTGAGGGATTCAGGTTCGACCCCTGATCGGGGAGCTAAGATCCCACATGCCTCTCTGCCAAGAAGCCAAAACATTAAACAGAAGCAATAGTATAACAAGTTAAAGAAAGACTTAAAAAAAAAAAAAATAGAAAACAAGATAATCCAAAGTGCGGGGTTAAAATGAGGAATAAAAATGCTAGGACATTAGAAAGAAGTTGGGCAAATGTTAGTTTTTTAATTTTCCATGAGTAAGGTTAGTTGTTCTGTGGAATGTTTTTATATGAAGTTTTTTGAGCCAGACGGTGACTCCCCTTCTGGCCAAGTGCAGAGAGCCGTGTGAGAAAGGAAGCGTGTAGTCAGTAAGACTTACAGTGGGCCTGAATTTGTTTTCTGTCACTTCCAACATGACCACGTAGTGTTCTGCTTGATTATTTCACTTGGCAAGAAGACACTGTCCTCGTTTGCATATCCTCCAGTGTAATCAGAGGGAGCCAAGTTTGACAATTTTTAAAGGATTTAGCTTCTTGAAGTTTGTTCTCCGGCAGACCTACACGGGGATTTGTCCCAGACCTCCCGTTTACCGTCAAAGGCGTCCCATGAATAATCTGATACGGAGTGTGTACAGAATAGATTCCTTTGTTTGCCAGACAGGTGAGGGCCCTAGTTTCTCTTGTTGCTAAAAATGTGGCCAGAAAAATGACTAGCTTTACATTCGTGCTAAATTAACCTCATTCTTTTTGTAATCTTACCCTCAAAATGATTTCACTGAAAATCCAAGAATAACAAGAGGCACTTCCCCCTCTAGGGGCCTGAGAAACTTGAAAGTATTTTATAATGTTAATAATAATCATAGATGCAATGGTTTATCTCTGGACTTTCTATCCTGTTCCATTGCTTTACAGCAGAAATTAACAAAAAATTATAAGGCAAATTATACTCCAAAAAAATTAGTAATAATCATAAAAGTGTTAGTCGCTCAAGTCATGTCCAACTCTTTGCGACTCTATGGACTATAGCTCACCAGGCTCCTCTGTCCATGGGATTTTCCAGGCAAGAATACTGGAGTGGGTTGCCATTTCCTTTTCCAAACAATAATAATAACAGCATTGAATAACTACTCAGCAGTTTTCAGTTTTCCCAGACTCTTTGCTGACTATCCTCTCTCATATGAACTAAACAAGGTTGGCAGAGCAGGTATTATTATCCCCCTTGAATAACTGAGGTTAGAGAGAGGTTTCTGGCTTACTGTTATTTAGAATTTCCAGCCCAAAGCTTTTATTTCCTGAATCTTCCTACTCTAAAGGTGGAGGGTAAACATTGTGTGATTGAGCTGTAACGCGTACTAGAATAGATACTTTCTATGTTTCTTCACTTGTGGTTTATAACAGTTTTCTGAAATATACCTATTTTACAGATGAGTTTGCTCAGAGAAGCCACGTGCCTACTCAAGGTTACACAGATAATGAAAAAGTTCGTCTTCAGAGATTTCTCACTTTAAAACATAATCTCCTTTGTTGTGTAAAGTGGATGGATAGATAGATAAAGAGATATAGCCATCCCTTTCCCTGAGTCTGTCCACCCACCCGCAGTCATGCAGACATAGGTGTTACTCAGATCAGATCAGAGATCAGATCAGTCACTCAGTCGTGTCCGACTCTTTGCGACCCCGTGAATCGTAGCACACCAGGCCTCTCTGTCCATCACCAACTCCCAGAGTTCACTCAGACTCACGTCCATAGAGTCAGTGATGCCATCCAGCCATCTCATCCTCTGTCGTCCCCTTCTCCTCCAGCCCCCAATCCCTCCAGCATCAGAGTCTTCTCCAATGAATCAACGCTTCTCATGAGGTGGCCAGAGTACTGGAGTTTCAGCTTTAGCATCATTCCTTCCAAAGAAATCCCAGGGCTGATCTCCTTCAGAATGGACTGGTTGGATCTTCTTGCAGTCCAAGGGACTCTCAAGAGTCTTCTCCAACACCACAGTTCAAAAGCATTAATTCTTTGGCGCTAAGCCTTCTTCACAGTCCAGCTCTCACATCCATACATGACCACAGGAAAAACCATACTACAACATCCAAAACCCAGTTTCCAACGACTAGTATGATTAAAACAAACTTCAGAGATGCCTGGGTTTATGCTCACCTGCCACTGTGTATAAGTGGAGAGTTCAAAAGCATCATACCTGGCAAAGCTTCAGTGTTATTCCCCACCTTTCAGGTCTCCTTCCTTCCTACTTCCATGAAACAAGAGAAAACCTACCCCAGGAAAATAGGTGCAAAACAACAGCCACTCTCAAATGACTAGCAGTCTAGTGTATACTGGAGCAGGAGGTGTGAAGCAAGACCAATTAGAGAGGAAACCGAGCTGTTGAACTACTGGCTACATATCCTTGGGCAAGTAAATTAACCACCCTGCCCCTCAGCTTCCTCATCTGTAAAAGCAAGGATGAGGATGGTGCCTATCCCATGGGGTTGGTGGTGAGGATAAAATCAATGAGTTATGAAAAGTGCTTGGAACAATACTTGGCCCATATTAATAATAACAGCTAATGTGATTTTCTGCTGATAGAAAACACTCAATAAATATTAAAACTATAACTTTTGTTATATTCAGTAAGCAGATTTCACCCTTCCGCCAGCTCCTCTGAGGGTTAACCCACAGATGACAGGTTTTAGTGCCCCTTCCTAACTTATCATGTTGTCTGTTTCTATGGAAAGTGTGACTAATTACTGCCATATCTCACTGAACTGCAGGTTCTCAAAGAAAGTGTGTACAAGTAAAAGCTATGTATAGTATATTCTCACTTACATGTATTGAGGAAGCTTACTGTTTAAAGGGACTTTTAGGGTCTCTCCACCCCTCTATCCATACTTCCCTTATAGCATTTCCAATAGCATATTGTAATTATCTTGTCTCTGTTTTCCTTACCAGATCATGAAATCCTTAAGAGCAAAGCACATGTTGTATTTCATTTTATATTCCCAGTACCTAGTGGAGTGCTTGCCAGTAGTAACTTTTGTTTATTGACTGAGCAAATGGGAGAATGAGGGAATGAATGCATGGTTGATTCTTTTAAGTAAATAATCAACTCTCAATTTTATGTCAATCTGACTTTTCACACTTTGGATTTTCTTAAAGCTAGATAGCTGATGATGTTGGTGATCAGGGCGCATCATTATGCAGCCCCTCTAATTACTGTCCCATAATGCTTGCATTTGTCCTACCAGTCAGGTCATTCATTAATTTTAATATAAACTCAGGGCATTGAGTTTAACGGTCAGACTCAAACCAAAAAAAGAAAAATATGTGTTCTTGTGTCCTTCTATACATATTATTTTATATATATTCTTTTATATTACATTATTTTGCAAGCAATGCTAACAGTGGATGTATCAGATTTCAAAAATATACTTCAAAGGGTTACCACTCATAATTATTGAGTTCATATGAAACTCTTTAAGAAGAATTCTTGGCTTTCAAAACAGTGTCAAGTTATGCAGTGATGCTGTGAGAGAGGGAATTGTAGACATCATCCAAAACAGACAGATACTTCACTTCTGTGGATGAGAAAAAGCGAGCCCCAGAGAGGTGAATGATTTGTTCAGGGTCACACAGCTCAGCAGAGATGGAGCTAGCCCTGACTCCTGGTCCTCATAGTCTCAGGCCAGGGGCTTTGTGGTCCCTGGGGCCAGTATTCTTTGGTGATGTTGATTCTGGAAGATGCAGGACTGGCCCTGTATGTCCATGCCAGCCAAGACAAGGGCACGATTCCTGGAATGCTACATTGTGGTTGATATGGGCTGACGGCCAATGGAAGAAGACTCCTGCGGTCCACATTAACACTCCTGGATGTATACAGTCCGTCCATGTGGCGTTTAACTTTTAAGGTGTTGGAGAAATGCAGGTCTGCTGCTAAACAGAGGTGACCCACACACATGCGAAGTCTTCGTAATGTCCCTCTGCAATTTTTAAACATTTGAACTCTAAACTTTTCAACTTTAACAAATTACATTAAAGGTTTGATAGAAACAAATTGTAATAAGCAAGGGTTCTTTTTTCTCACGGAAGGTTTGTGTGTATTGAAGAATAGGAGATCATTTTAAAGCTCTACTATGTAATATTACCTATGTTATTTGAACTAGTATAACTTTTGCTCTTTTCCATTTCTACACCCAGATTCAAAGGATTCCAAGGAGAAGAATAAAATGGAAATCCTGTACATACTGGTGCCCAGTGTTGCCATCCCCCTGGCCATTGCTTTGCTCTTCTTCTTCATTTGTGTCTGTCGCAATAACCAGAAGTCGTCGTCACCACCTGTTCAGAGGCAACCAAAACACGTCAGAGGTCAAAATGTAGAGATGTCAATGTTGAACGCGTATAAACCCAAGGTAAAACTAGCAGTCCTCAGCTGCACTTATTCTATAGACTTCAAGTTAAAGCAAAACTTACCACCCTCCCGAGCTTAGAAATCAAATGATATTTGAATCAGAAGTTGTATTAGTACTAGTGTGCATTGTCAGCATAAGCATGCATCTCTAACTGTTCCAGACAGCTCGAGCATACTTTCATCAGTGTGACCACTTTGGGGCTGGATGATCACCTCACTGCCTTGCATAGAGTTTGCAATGGAAGGAACCCTTATGAGATCATCTCTACCAGCCCCTCAGGACTCAAGAGTGTGAGCTATTTATTCTAAATTTTAAAAAAAGGAAATCGCATATTCTTCCAATTAAGCTCAAAAGAGCTGAACAGACAGAGAGAGAAATCGAGCACTGTTTACTAACTTTATTGTCAAAAAATCCTTCTACTTGCACAACAATATGCATGTATTAACACTACTGTACTGTACACTCAAATGGTCAATTTTGTTATGTGTTTTTTAACCACAGTTTAAAAATCTATTTTGTGCCTAACCTAAATCCCTTTCTCTTTGGTTTAAATATATTTTAAGAGAAGTTTTGTCCTTCCTACAGTCTTTGAATGCTGTTTTATGATAGCCCTTAGCTTTCTCCTCTCTCATGCTAAATCAATCCACTTCCTCCACATCTTTCAACATTTGGGTTGCTCAAGGTCCTGGCAAGGAAACCAGGGTCACTGGCCCTTCCCTTAAATGGAACACACATCACATCTTGGGGCTGAAATACAACAGAGGCTTTCTCTCCGGAAAACTAGCACCTCAATCTCAGGCCTCTCGGGAAAGAGATTTCATTTAAATAATTTAGGATTCTTGCATCCACAGAAGCCTGCTTTTTCTTCAAGTTCCCACTCCATAGGAACATTCATTCAGCAAATATTTATCTTCTCTGTGGGTTAGAGACTATATTATTCTTTTGACCCTCATAAAGAGAAGATGTATCACTTTTTTATACAGTTTTAGAGGAAAAAAAAAATGCCTTCACACTCAAATCAATCCTTTCACCCAATAAGTAGCATAATTGGGCCTGACACATAGCTCTCATTTGATCTTACTTTGCTTTGCTGTTGGATATTTGTTTTTAATTTTAAAAGACTTAGAATATTTTTCTATTGTAGAGTCATACTTGTTGGTAGGGTTATGGGGTTTCTTAAATGCTAAAAAATTCATCATTAAGCATTCTGTCCCAAATAAAACCACTGTTCTCTTAAGTGTGAATTTTTACCAGAAAAAAACCCACAGACCCTGGAGACCACAGAGGTCACTCAGTGGGTTGGGGAATGGGTCGGTGGTGGGAGGAGGTTTAACTCTTGATATCCTAGCTGCTTTTGGCCAATTTACATATATTGTAATGTGTTACATCATAGCACCCTTAATCCTTACAATTAGTAGAAGAAAATAGAAGGGTTAATATTAGTGCACATTCATGTAGGCATACCTAATTGACCTTTTACATATCCCATGACTTCAAACTTGTAATGCAATAGTCTTTGTTGTATGAGAATCTTTCCCTGTCATTTCTGTTATGAAATGCTGAGAATCCTTACAAACACCAGAACTCTGGGTGACAGTGAGGCCCAGATCAGTTTGGTTCCAGTAGTCACTGAGCAGCAGCCACCGTCCTGGGGAGGTGGGCTCCTTGTTGCTATGGCAGGAGTCATAGAAAGAGTCATTTCCATTTGGAGAAATAATGAGTTTTGTAGGTCAGCCTCAGTCTGCAGCTTAATTCCATTGTTATCGGAGGTTTCTTTTGCAACACAATGTGTCCAACCTGCATGATGTTTGGGATTTATATCATCTTTCAGATAAAGATCTCAGAGAGCTTGTGGTGTCACAGAGAAAGCAAATATACATTCAGTGATACAAATTTTCAGAAACTATTCTAGGAACTTTTACATTCATTATCTCATTTAATCCTCACACCCATCACATAAGGCGGGTATTATAATCACTATTGTACAACCAGGGTAACTGAGACTGCAAATGAGTTAAGTAACTTATGGAAGGTCAAAGAGCTAGTAACTGGAAGAGATAAAATGTGACTAGAGGATTTTGCAGCTCTAGGTAAAGCCCTTGAACTTGCCTGAAACCATGATTTCTTCTTTTTTACTGAAGAAATCGTGCTGTGAAGGGGGAGTAGGCGGCCAGATGAACAACTAAATCCTACTCCATTTGTCAGTTTGGGCTGAACGCTAACCACAGGGATCACCTGGCTCGTGAATGACCTCCTGAGGAGGCCTGGGTAACAGTTGCAAGCCTGAGTTATGCAGCCCCAGTCCTGCCAGGGACATGTGAAATTTGGCCAAAGGAATAACAGTCCTCCGTCCTCCATGGTCACGGAGACAAATGTAACATACACTGGGATACAGTTTTTCCTGAGACTTGGTAAAGCAAAACATTGTTTTCATCATTTCTGGACCATTTCCTCAGCATGCCTTGCAAAATCTCCCAGTGTCAAGATTTTTCCAACACAAGGCGTAGAGTTTCGCCTTAAACAGCTCACCAGCAATTCTGAATCAGACTGGAAGGAGGAATGGCTCGAGCATATGTGCCCGGGTTGAGGAGGGAGAGGGAACAACAAAAACAAATGCTAAGGTTTTTTTTTCTTTCTTTCTCTCCTAAGAGATTTGGCTCCAATCAAATTTGACTTATTCAGCTGTTTGTTTTGGTTCTTACTGAGTGCCTTTCCTGGAAAAAGCACAAAGGACTTTGTCGACCTTAAAGAAAATTCCTAAATGTAAACAGTTGATCTCTAAAACTGGTTTGAAAGGTCACCGACACATAAATATTACATGTACCTATAAAATCTAAAAAGAAGGGGCACACACAAGAAAGGGGGTGGGGGGAAAGTCCTGAAAACAAACACCCTACCAGAATAAAATCAAAAGGATATTTGAAGGCTGGGATGAGAAAGGAATGAAGGATGGAAGCTGGTCGGCCCTGGCCTCATACTTATTTATCCACATGAATGTGCCCTTTAGGTTTTAAACTATCTCTTTCCACCCTCTCCACTTGCTGAGCTGATTTTACCCACCCCTGCCCCCACTCCCCCACACTGAGTGTTTGTATTAAGAAGAGGCTTCTCTGGGAGATTAGAAATCCATACCCACAGAGGAGACAATAGGCAGCCCAGACAGACTGGCTGATAGGACCTGGCTTGGGTCCCCAGAGAGGTGGACGGGAAAGTTGGAAGTTAAAAATTTGATGAGGCATGAGTCTCCTTCAGATATGTGGGGAAAGGAAGCCAGTGGACCAGAGAGGCATCTTAACTCTGAGCCTTGAATAGTCAGGAAACACAGATGCTCCCCCAGCCTCACCACTAACTGCCCTGTGACCCTGAGAAGCCAGTTTGCCTCTCTGTGTCTCAATTTTCTCAGCTGTTCAGAGAAAGAGGTCAACTGTGTTCATGCAAAGGACCGTTTGTTTATTTTCCTTTTATTTTGTTCAGCTAAAGATTTCAATCCTTTCTGTTGGATCAGTTCATCTCCTATCTTTTCCATCTTTAAAATCCTCTGACAATACTCTGGTGATGCAGAAACTAAGTAGGGTTATTCTATCTTGCATTACACATTTTACAATCTGAGCAGGATTTTTTTTTTTTTTTTAAGTGCAGAAAATGAAACTTCTCCAAGAATTCTGGAAACCCTAACTTCCCGTCTCTCTGCTTCTTTCCCTTTGCCTCCCCCCAGCTCCTGCCACCCTGCCCCAACTCTCATGTCTGAAACACAGAGTAGTCTCCTGGGGGAGGAACTCTGTGGAGCTCACCTCCTGGGGAGTTAGAAAAGGGGCAGAGCCTCCCCTTCAAGCTCAGGGTTAACCCAGTTCTGACTTTCCCTATGTGACCCACTTACGTGGGATTTAGATCCACAAAGAGGTTAAGGGGTGGAGGAGTTTGAAAATGAGGAGCAGGAAGACTGAGGGGAGGGCTACAGGGTCAAACTCCTGCAGCTCTTGGCTGATTATAAGGAAGATTTGGGGGAAAGCAAAATTTGCCTATAGCTTTTTTAAACTGGTGGCTGTATTTTATTTTATTTAGTTTTTAAACTTTTATTTTATATTGTGATATAGCCAATTAATAATATTGGGACAGTTTCAGGTGAACAGCAAAGGGACTCAGCCATGCATATACATGTATCCATTCTCCCCCAAACTCCCCTCTCATCCGTGCTGCCACATAACATTGAGCAGAGTTCCCTGGGCTGTGCAGTAGGTCCTTGTTGGTTATCCATTTTAAATATAGCAGTGTACACATCCCAAACTCCCTAACTACCCCTCTCCCCCCACCTACCCACTGCTGCTGCTGCTAAGTCGCTTCAGCCGTGTCCGACTCTGTGCGACCCCACAGATGGCAGCCCACCAGGCTCCCCCCGTCCCTGGGATTCTCCAGGCAAGAACACTGGAGTGGGTTGCCATTTCCTTCTCCAATGCATGAAAGTGAAAAGTGAAAGCGAAGTCGCTCAGTCATATCCGACTCTTCGCAGCCCCATGGACTACAGCTCACCAGGCTCCTCTGTCCATGGGATCTTCCAGGCAAGAGTACTGGAGTGGGGTGCCATTGCCTTCTCTGACCAACCCACTAGCAACCGTAATTCATTCTCTAAGTCTGTGAGTCTCTGTTTTATAAATTCGTTTGCATCATTTCTTTTTAGATTCCACATAGACGGGATGTCATACAATATTTCTTCTTCTCTATCAGACTTACTTCATTTAGTATGACAGTCTCTAGGTCCATTCATGTTGATGCAATGGCATTGTTTCATTCTTTTTAATGCCTGGATAATATTCCATTGTGTGTGTGTGTGTGTGTGTGTGTGTGTGTGTGTGTCACACACACCTCATCCTCTTTATGCATCCCTCTGCCAGTGGACATGTCTGTTGTTTCTGTATCTTGGCTGTTGTAAACAGTGCTGCAGTGAACATTGCAGAGCATGTATTTTATTTCTCACCTAACCCTCATCTCTGTTTCTTCACTTCCAGACTACTTCTCTCTCCTTTTCTTTTCCAGCCAAAGTATTCAGGCTTTACTGAATGTACTGACACTTGATTATATTCCCTGGACCAGTCCCTTTTGATAGCAACATGCTTTCATCTAAAAAGCCCTGCTGTGGTTGGGGGAACCCTTGGGAACCCCTGTCCTTATCCAATGTCACTACACTTATTGCTAAAACATCCTCAATAACTTTTCCACTCACTCTTTAAAGCCATTGTCTCCAAGGCTTCTGAGCTCATCATGCTGTTCACATGGCCTCTGGGGAATCACTAGTGATGTAATTTAATCCAATGACCTTTCCTAAGTCTTCTTCCTCCTTAATTTCTCTGGAGCATTCTTCTTAGCCACCATCTTGAAATACTTTTTCTCTTGGCTCTCCTCCTATCTCCTCCTGTTTCCTTCACCAGTTCTTTTGACTCCCTAAAGGAGCGCCTCTGATGTTTGTCAGTTCTCTTTCCTCTTTCTTTCTCTCACGCTAATTTCATCCTCTGGCATTGCTTTAGCTCCCAGTTGACATCATAATTCAGCAATCTGGAAGGACCTAATCTCAAGTTATCAAGTTCTTTCTCCCAGCACCCAGGAGTCTCTCTGGGCCTAACTTACCTTACTCTCTGGGCCTAACTTACCTTTCCAGCCACATTTGTTCTTGGTTTATTTCTGGGAAGTAGTATGATATACTTCAAAGATCAAGGATTTAGAGACAAAGAGATATGATTATAAATCTTGGCTTCATTATTTACTGGCCATGAGATCATTGTTTTCTCGTTTTTAAAACAAGGATACAAATAGTGCTTAGAAGAGATTTTTAAATTTATTTTTATTGAGGTATGATTGACACACGTGATATTAGTTTCAGGTATATAACATAATGATTTGATATTTTTAAGTAGTGCAAAATGATCACCACGACAGGCCTAGCTAACATCTGTCATAACAGCTTTTTTCTTGTGATGAGAACTTCTAAAATTTACTCCCTTAGCAGCTTTCAAATGTGCAGTACAGAATTATGAAGTATATTCACCGTGCCCTACATCCCTATGACATTTTATAACTGGAAGTTTGTACCATTTGACTCTCTTTACCTGTTTTGTCCCTCCTACCCAAAAAGCTCCCCTCCCCTCCCCGCACCCCCACCACCACCACTAGTAGCCACCAATCTTCTCTAAAAGATATTTCTGACACTTCAAGATAGTGTGTCTGGCACCTCACAGGTACTCAATAGCCAGAATTTACTATTATTGTTTGCTACAGCGATAATATGAACAGTCACAAACCTTTTAGTCAACTACCAAATGCTGTGTACAGGATTCTGTGGGCGGGGGAGGAAGATATAGGATTCAGCAGCCCACAGCATTAACTGGGGACAAGGGGATCAGAGCAAAGATTATAGTGATAACTCTTTAGGTAGTTCTGGTATTCCTGTGCCCATCCAGTGAGCATAAATCCTCTGCCCCACATCCTGTTCACACCCTGGATAAAACCCCTCAGGATGGAGAGGACAGTCTCTACCCTGTGGTGGTGTGAGGACTGGGGGCCATCCAGTTCAGAGCTCAGCTTTAAACTATGTCTGAAGAAGCTTTACTTCTAGGAAGAATGAGTATTGTAAGTGGATATTATGAAAAAGCTGAAGTACTTTACATGCATTATCTCAACATAATCTTTACAATAATCTTCTGAAGGTGGTACTAATTTTGAGCCTGATTTTGGGAGGTGAGAAAACTGAGGCTTGAGATTAAGATTTTACTCAAAGTCACTCAGCTGGTGAGTGGCAGAGCCAAAACTCGAACCCAGGTGTGAGCAGGTCTGGAGCCTAGTGGTCCCTAATTTTCTGGCTGCTGAAATACACAAGCCCAAGTTACAAACCCACAGTGGCTCACTTGTGGGCTCACTTGTGAGTGGCTCAGACATTCAAATTACTGACGTTCTGTTCTACCCCTTTACAGGCAGAATTGACCCTCTCCCACTAACACTATAAAATAACCCCACCACAGAATCAACCCTGGCCACCACCAAACATTCAAACTATCAGAAAGTTACATTATAGAGAAAAGAACTGTTTCTAAGGTTAAATCACTTCCAGAGAAGCGTAGCTGAACTCTGAGCAAATGTGGCCAGCTATTGGTTGGAATGCCCTCCAGGATTTGATTGCTTAAGCCGGAAGGCACTTAGTTTGACTGTAGTCTTTGAAAATGTCCATAACCTCTCCAAATCAAATGGTTGTGGCCTTTAAGCTTTAGAATGTAATCATTTCCATTTATGAGTGGAGTCAGTTGTTTCACAATTCTACCACTGTTTACCTAAGAACCAGTAAAATGCACAGGAAAGGAAAACCAGCTTTAGAGTCAAATGAATTCCTCTCAGATACTAAAAACTCTCAATCTTGTATGCTATCCAGGGCTCTTATGCCCAAGTCAGGTAAAGGCTGCTGTTGAGTGGTTTTATTCACTTATCCCAGTCAACTAATGTGAGCAACAAAGGATCAGGCAGAGTAAAGTCTAGGTCATCAGAGACCAGAGAGTAATTAATTACACCTTGACATTCCACTTTTACACCAGTCGGACTCGTGCTTCTAAAATTGTGGAGCCCTCTGAGGATCAAATGAAAACTACTCTCTTTTTCCCAGAAAAGTGCTCCATCTTTGAAGCCAGACATAGGTGGAGCTGAATCTTGGCATTACTACTTAATAGTTGTGCTTCCACAGGCAAGCTACCTAACCTTGAAGGCCTTAATTTCTTGATCAATAAAGTGGAGAAATCATAGTATGTATATCTCATGGGTTTGTGATGAGGGTTAAATGAGTTGATGCATTAAACAATGAGAGAGCCCATGAGGGAGTATAGAAGGTCATGAGGAAGACAGACCCTGGAGTCTGAATTTACAACCTAAATACTAGTTGTGGGGTCACTTAACTGCCGTTCGTCAGGTTCTGCATCTGTGAAACGGGGATAATAGTCGTAGTGACCAATTTCATAGGGTTATTGTGATATGAAAGGAATTCATATGTATAAAGTACTTATAGCCTGACACATAAACACTCCACCCACAGCCCCAACTTGCAGCCATTATTATGATCTCAGCATCTGGCACATGGCAAGTATTCAGTACATGGTAGCTCACATTTCAAACATGTAGAATAGGAACTGTGTTCCCTCTCCTCATGATTCTTAAATGGTTTCTCATATGCTATTCCCTGTGTATACTCTTTGGTATATAGTATACATAGTATCAGTTGACTGAGGTAACCAGCTATGAAAATACATCCTATACAATTGGTTGCACATGAAAATAGAATAAACTGATGACATGGCCCAAGCTATAAAGTGATGTCTATTTCAAAACCTGAATCTCTTAAGACAGGAGCCATGCAGAATATAACCCAGTAAAACACTAGTTGATGGCTCTTACATTTTTCTCTGCTGGCATTTCCAAAGCATCTTCCTAAAGCAGAGTGTTACAGTCTCTGTCTCTATTAGTCAGAATTGCTCAAATTGCTTCTGCAGAGAGACTGTAGTCATTCATTATGCCAGGAGCAGGGACCAGACACTCATGAACTATCTGATCCAGGAAGGCATAATCTTTTCTTTCCTTTCTTTTTGAAAGTCATATTCCATTTATTCCAGTGGTTCTCTCATTTAGTCCAGTCCCAGAACATCCTCGTCACCTGGGAACCTGTCAGAACTGCAGAATCTGACTTACAGAATTAGAAAGTCAGAAATTAGAATCTAGGAGTGAGGCCTAGCAATCTGTGTTATAACAAGCCCTCTGGGGGATTCCAGTGCTTGCTCTGGTGTAGACTCTGCTGGTCAGTACTTGAGATTCAGAGAGTAAGTCTGCAAGGAATATAGTTCTCAGAGAAGCCTCCAAAGAGAAGCAAACCTGTTCGTATCCTCCTATTATCCCAAATACCACCCCCTTCCCCCTGCAGTTTCAATAGGGCCACGATCTGCTTCATCATTCTTCTAATAGAGCTGAGGACAAATGCTGCTTGTGGGACCTACCCTTCTCCTGCAGATATTTGCATCCAGCTAGAATTGGCATGTGTGTGTAGTGAAAGATATTTGTGAAAGGGCAGCAGTTGTAGGGCATGAGGGATGGGAAAGGAACCAGTGTAAGGGATTCAAGGACTATAGGAGGAGGTTTGTCCATTGCAAGAACGTCAGTCCTTTCCCAGCACCTGCTGCTGGAGCCACCCTCCTGTCCCTGAGCACCACCCTGGCTTCTGGTTCACACCACCTTCCTGGGGCTCTGCTTTCTATCTGTGTGTCTACATCACTCTGGACTCAAAGTACAGCCATCAATCATGCCCCGTTCAGGTTAGAGGTGAAAGGTCACAGAGCGGAATCTGTGCTGCACGACAACGTTGATGGCCATCACAAAATCCTCACCTCATTTCCTGTGGTAATCATTTAGGAAAAGTGAGCAGGAAATAGCAGGTTAGTCGCAAGCTGTGTCACCCAGAGGTGTATTATCACCTAAGGTGTAACTTCCCAAAGGTGGAGAGAGATAAAGTTGCTGAGTCTGTCGCTCTTATCCATCTTCCATCTACGTAATTGCAATTTTTTAAAAAACTCTATCCATGGTTCGTTGCTTCCATACTTCAAGTTAATGGATGTAAAAGGAGCACATGTCCTCACTTAGTGTGCATCACTCAGGTGAGAGAAGCCTGGCCTCTGTAGCAGCTGTTTAGACAGGACTACAATACTCACACGGACTCACACCTAACAACTCACCATCTAAAAATGTTGTCTCTTCATTTTCTTTCTGGTCAGAGCTCACTGAAGCCCAAATACAGTTGCTCTTCAGAAATTTCAAGGGGAAGAAATACAATCAGATTTTAGAATAATGTATCAACTTCTACATCAACTCTGATTTTTCTCCCCCGCCAAAATTATATAATTTTTTAAACCACACTGAGGCAGATGTGTGTTTACTTTGAGAAGTAAAAATGTTAACATTTAAACTGAAAGCCTGTTTCAGTTTTAAGGTACTTAATTGCCTTACAGCATATAATAAACGGAGCCCATCTTGTCATTCAACTAATGGAGGGAGTGATAAAGAGATAGGAGCCCAGGACCCTATTCATTCCAGCTTTCCTTTGTACTTGGTTTACTTTGGCATCGTGCCTCATGTGTATTTTACACTTCTTTACATTTTGTACATCCCTGTATGACAAATACTTGTCAAACAAAAACTAAACAGATTTATAACCCTTTAACTTGAAATGAGCCAAAATTGAACTGCCAAAACTTTATGACTTCATTTTCTTTCATAGTTTTCCACTACATTGGTTCAAACAGACAAACCCCACTTGAGGTCAAGCAGAGGTCATTTCACTTTCATTACTAAAATATAATTTACAATATGCCAGACCTAAACAAGTTTAGCCTAAAGGGTTTGTATAATGTAAACCATCTGTTCCTCAACAATACAGCTAATTTCCTGCCGTCACCATACAGTCTACTGACTGCTTCTTTAAGGATTTTTATGATTTTTTAACTAGTTCAGGATTTATGTAAAATTTGAAAATGAGTCTATAGTTAAAACTCATTTGTACCAAATAACTTGAGCATTTAAAAAATGCAAATCACTGTGTAAATTGTTCCCCTGAAACCAAGCTCTGAGCAGTTTTTTGGTTGTATTTTTTTTCCTGGGTATTTCTATGCCGGCTGCTGCACAGGTGTTCCAAGAAAAGGTTTTGTGAAATTGGTTGTTTTAGTTACTTTCCATGCTTCTTTCCAAAGCAAATCCCCAAATTTGGTTATGACTATCTCTTGTGAACTATTCCCTCCTTCTATCGGCTGGAGAAGGGTAAAGGACTATATGCCTTCTGGCCCACTGGGTGTCGGTAAGCTATGACAAGGCACACACTTGGAGTCAAAATGAACTTTTTTCATGTGTCTGAACAGAGAGAACGAAGAACAATTATCATTCCACAGAGTGACCACACACCGAAAGCTGACCTCACAGCCCTACAAGGTGTCAGGCCCCAGGCTGAGCTGGCAGAGACGTGCTGTGTCCTATTGGGATTGTTGGCCGGCGGGCCTCTCTGGTTTCAAACAGAAGGCCTTACACACACAAGGACAGCAGTTTTGGCTCTCTTAAAAATTCTTGATAATTTTCTAAGCCTCTTTCTCTGTCTATAAAATGGCAAGAGTAAAAGTTCTTCCATAGATGAATACCAGAGAACTAATTTGCTGACCTCAGTGTGGGGGAATGCAGCCGGCCTCCTTAGCCAGGAAGCCCCAGGGGCCATGTGTCAGGCCAGCGCCAAAGTCCTGTCCACCTCCTCTTCTTGTCCCGTCCACATAAGTTTGGCCTGCTTGCTTCCTTTCCCATCTGCCACCATCTACTCTTCCCCATGGGTTTTTTTGCTCCCTCCGCCTCCATCTGCATCTTCCAGAATCCTCAGAAGAAAAAGCCACAGGACACTCAAATTCTTACCCACCCACAGGTTCCAAGACAGACTCTCTGTCATTTTTAAAGAATTTTTTAAAAAACCAAAAACTACTGGAGAACAGAGAAAGATTAACAAGAAACTTAAACATTCTTTTTATTTTTTTTTTTTTTAACATAGATGACTATCTAGAGCTATTTGAGGCTGGGCTGTGCTGTGCTTAGTCGTTCAGTCATGTCTGACTCTTTGCAACCTAATGGACTGTGGCCCACCAGGCTCCTCTATCCATGGAGTTTCTCCAGGCAAGAATAGTGGAGTGGCTTGCCATGCCCTCCTCCAGGGGATCTTCCCAACCCAGGGACTGAACCCATGTTTCCCACATTACAGGCGGATTGTTTACCATCTGAGCCACCAGGAAAGCCCAACAATAATAGAGTGGATAGCCTATCCCTTCTCCAGGGGATCTTCCCGACCCAGGAATCGAACCAGGGTCTCCTGCATTGCTGGCAGATTCTTTACCAACTGAGCTACCAGGGAAGCCCTATTTAAGGCTGTAAATGGATCTAAATCATTTGCATTGACTCAACTTTTGGATTACTTCCCTAATATGGATAATAAAATTGATTTAAAGACCACTTATTAGGTGGAAATTACTTTCATACATTGTTGGATCTAATCCCTACTGTAATTATGGAGGCTAGATATTATATTATCTTATAGATATGGAAATAGAGTTTTAGAGAAGTTAAGTCACCCAAGTTCAGTCACCTATAATATAGGACTTATCCCACAGGATTGTTGTAGAAATGTTAGTTGCTCAGTTGTGTCCAAATCTTTGCAACCCCATGGACCATAGACCACCAGGCTCCTCTGTCCATGGGATATTCCAGGCAAGAATATTGGAGTGGGTAGCCATTCCCTTCTCCAGGGGATCTTCCCAACCCAGGGATGGAACCCTGCACATCTCCTGCATGACAGGTGGATTCTTTTCCATCTAAGCCACCAGGGTATTTGTCAAGTGCTTAGAACAGTGTCTGGTACATAGTAAATGCTATATAAATATTAACTATTATTAATGAAAAGCAGCAGATCCAAAGTGCAAATTCTGATTCGTGTTGATATGAGTCCAAAGGTCACATGGTTTGAATTATCCCACACTGCCTATGGGTTAGCTTCAGTGGGGGAGTCCTAAATCCTCATTGAGTGTGTGCATTCTAGGGCGCTTCAGTCATGTCTGACTCTTTGTGATCATCAGACTCCTCTGTCCATGGGATTCTCCAGTCAAGAATACTGGAGTGGGTTGCTCTGCCCTCCTTCAGGGGATCTTCCCAACCCAAGGATCAAACCTGCATCTATGTCTCCTGCATTGGCAGGCAGGTTTTTACTACTAGCACCACCTGGGAAGCTTAAATCAGTTTATATTCCTTGGGTTTAGTTCCTCATCCCAGTTTCCCTCAGAAGTACTTTATTACCCCACCGTTACCTTTCTCTAATACCAAAAGCATGGGGATCCTGTTTAGATCAAAAGTAATCGTTCAAGAGACTTTCAAGGGACTTTCACATAAATTCAGTTCAGTTCAGTTCAGTCACTCAGTCGTGTCTGACTCCTCGCGACCCCATGAATCCCAGCACACCAGGCCTCCCTGTCCATCACCAACTCCCGGAGTTGACTCAGACTCATGTCCATCGAGTCAGCGATGCCATCCAGCCATCTCATCCTCTGTCTTCCCCTTCTCCTCTTGCCCCCAATCCCTCCCAGCATCAGAGTCTTTTCCAATGAATCAACTCTTCGCATGAGGTGGCCAAAGTACTGGAATTTCAGCTTCAGCATCATTCCCTCCAAAGAAATCCCAGGGCTGATCTTCTTCAGAATGGACTGGTTGGATCTCCTTGCAGTCCAAGGGACTCTCAAGAGTCTTCTCCAACACCACAGTTCAAAAGCATCAATTCTTTGGCGCTCAGCCTTCTTCACAGTCCAACTCTCACATCCATACATGACCACAGGAAAAACCATAGCCTTGACTAGACAGACCTTTGTTGGCAAAGTAATGTCTTTGCTTTTCAATATGCTATCTAGGTTGGTTATAACTTTCCTTCCAAGGAGTAAGCGTCTTTTAATTTCATGGCTGCAGTCACCATCTGCAGTGATTTTGGAGCCCAGAAAAATAAAGTCTGACACTGTTTCCACTGTTTCCCCATCTATTTCCCATGAAGTGATGGTACCAGATGCCATGATCTTCGTTTTCTGAATGTTGAGATTTAAGTCAACATTTTCACTCTCCTCTTTCACTTTCATCAAGAGGCTTTTTAGTTCCTCTTCATTTTCTGCCTAATTGGATTCATTTAAATCATTAAGAAAAGTTCTGAGGGAAACCCTCAGTTCTGTTTTGTATCTTGCTGCAAGTTTCTTTACATTCATCATTAGGTTAATTTGCCCTGGAAAATATCAGCCTAGAATGGAGCTAATCGTCATGAATTCTAGATTAGCAGAGTTTGAATTGGAGAAATTTTTTACTTAATTTTCCAAACTGTTAAACTGTATGCACAGAGCTCTGAATTCTGTATGTATTTGCAAAATTGTCAACTTCAATTGGGATACTCTCAGCAGTACTTTTTCTAAAAAAGAAGGATTAAAGTCCATTTAAAGGGATTATTCTTAAAAACCAGTTTATGTACAAATGCATTGCTTTTAAACTTTTTCCCTAACAAATTAGGTTAAACTTCAGGATAGATTGGAGGTGAGTTTCAAAAATAGTAAAAACACATGACATAATAGACATTTACTGTCAAGATCAAATGTCACAACTTAATACTTATTTTCATTGTGTGTTAGTTGCTTTCTCCTGTTTTAAGGTCAATCAGTAAAATAATTCATTTGCAAAGCTGTAAAGATAATCAGTTGGTTTGAAGGCAATGGCTCCCTTCAAAAAATTGAAATCTGATTGAAAGGACAAAATATAAAATGGACAAATGTTGTTTTTCTTTCATAAAAAGAATAGCAACAGAAAGATAATAATTGCTAAAAGTTAAACAGCCCTTACCATGTGCCAGACATCATGCAAATTCTCAAAAGCCCTACAAGATAAGTACAATGACTGTCATCCCATTTTATAGATGAGAGAACTGAGGCACAGAGTGGTTCAATACTGTACCCAGGGTCACACAGCTGATGAATAGAGAGGGCAGAATTTCAACCTGAACTATCAGTCTCCAGGGCTAATGCAAGTAACCAGTTACCTCACTGTGTCCTGCACGTAGCGACATTCGGACTAAAGCTAGAGGGATTGTTGAAGAGGCAAAGACCAGAGTGGGCAGGGAGAGTTTCAGAGCAAGGATTTGAAAAGTAGAGAGGAGCCGCATCCAAACCTCCCCATCTTTACTATGGGCACCTCAGAACAGTCTTTTATTTTGGTTTCTCTGGCTTTTAGCTTAATATACACCTTAAAAATAGGACAGCATTGGAAGAACAACAGTGTAAGGCAAGAACATGCATGGTGTTTGCATGTGGATGATAAGGAAACCTATTCAGCTAAATGATGCCATCATGTAGAGGGGTAGCAAGGGTAAGAGCAAATCACAGATACTCTTGAGTGCCAGGCTAAGGATGAAGGCTGTATCCTCTGCAGCACTGCTTCTCACACTCCAATGTTCACCGAAATCACCTGGGGTCTTGTTAAATGCACATTCGATTCTGTAGGTCTAAGGTGGGCCCAAGAGTCTGCATTTATCATGAGCTTCAAGTGGTGCTGATATTGCTCTTCCCAAGATCACCCTTTGAGTAGGAAGATTCTAGGCAATAGCAATAAAGCACAGTAGGAGCAGGGGGTGTGGATGGAGGGATAGGTGAATGATGGACAGAAATTTGCCTGTGGCTAAGTTGCAGCCAACAATTTTAAAGACTTCTAGATGTACAACATTGTATTTAATTTGATATATAGAACTTTCTCGACATAACCCATCCCTCCTTTCAGATGCCAGGATATCTTGCCTTAGGAAATGCTTTAAACAACACGTTTTTCTTTTCCATACAGAGCAAGGCTAAAGAGCTGCCTCTTTCTGCTGTACGTTTTATGGAAGAATTGGGTGAATGTGCTTTTGGAAAAATCTATAAGGGCCATCTCTATCTCCCAGGCATGGACCATGCTCAGTTAGTTGCTATAAAGACCTTGAAAGACTATAACAACCCCCAGCAATGGACAGAATTTCAACAGGAAGCCTCCCTGATGGCCGAACTACACCACCCCAATATTGTCTGCCTTCTAGGGGCTGTCACTCAGGAACAACCTGTGTGTATGCTTTTTGAGTATATGAATCAAGGAGATCTCCATGAGTTCCTCATCATGCGGTCCCCACATTCGGACGTTGGCTGCAGCAGTGATGAAGATGGGACTGTAAAATCCAGCCTGGATCATGGAGATTTTCTACACATTGCAATTCAGATTGCAGCTGGCATGGAATACCTGTCTAGTCACTTCTTTGTTCATAAGGATCTTGCAGCTCGCAATATTTTAATTGGAGAGCAACTTCACGTGAAGATTTCAGACCTTGGGCTTTCCAGAGAAATATATTCTGCTGATTACTACA
The DNA here is from genome assembly GCA_935064755.1 of Tragelaphus eurycerus. Taxonomy (NCBI): domain Eukaryota; kingdom Metazoa; phylum Chordata; class Mammalia; order Artiodactyla; family Bovidae; genus Tragelaphus; species Tragelaphus eurycerus. Next base: position 3,638,385 of record CAKXYN010000092.1, on the reverse strand, counting down.
GGGTGCAGAGTAAGTCTTTGCTACCCATTCGCTGGATGCCCCCTGAAGCCATTATGTATGGCAAATTCTCTTCTGATTCAGATATCTGGTCTTTTGGAGTTGTCTTATGGGAGATTTTCAGTTTTGGACTCCAGCCATATTATGGATTTAGTAATCAGGAAGTGATCGAAATGGTGAGAAAACGACAGCTGTTGCCATGCTCTGAAGACTGCCCACCCAGGATGTACAGCCTCATGACAGAGTGTTGGAATGAGATTCCTTCCCGGAGACCAAGATTTAAAGATATTCATGTCCGACTTCGGTCCTGGGAGGGACTCTCAAGTCATACCAGCTCTACTACTCCTTCTGGCGGAAATGCCACCACTCAGACAACCTCCCTTAGTGCCAGCCCAGTGAGTAATCTCAGTAACCCCAGATATCCCAATTATATGTTCCCGAGCCAGGGTATTACACCACAGGGCCAGATTGCTGGTTTCATCAGCCCACCAATACCTCAGAACCAGCGATTCATCCCCATCAATGGATACCCAATACCTCCTGGATATGCTGCGTTTCCAGCTGCCCACTATCAGCCAACAGGCCCTCCCAGAGTGATTCAGCACTGCCCACCTCCCAAGAGTCGGTCCCCCAGCAGTGCCAGTGGGTCAACTAGTACTGGTCACGTGACCAGCTTGCCTTCATCAGGATCCAATCAGGAAGCAAATATTCCCTTACTACCACACATGTCGATTCCAAATCATCCCAGTGGGATGGGTATCACCGTTTTTGGCAACAAATCTCAAAAACCCTACAAAATAGACTCAAAGCAACCGTCTTTGCTAGGAGACTCCAACATTCATGGACACACCGAATCTATGATTTCTGCAGAACTGTAAAATGCACGACTTTTGTAAATGTGGTATACAGGAGAAACTAGAAAGTCGTAGAAAAGATTTATATTCAAATATTTTTATTAAAGTAAGGTTCTCATTTAGCAGACACTGCAACAAGTATCTTCTGTGAAGTTTAACTGTGTCTTACCAACCAGGGCAGACACCAGCCAGAAAAGAAACGTTGTGGGATCAACACTCCATCAGGGTGTATGCCCTGGCATTGGGATTGGGACATCTGGTTTCAAGTACTGAACACTGTAAACCAGTGAAGAGGAAAAGGACCTTATGATTAAGTATCAAACCAAAAAGGAAAGTCAAATGGTGCTTTATGTATTCACCTTTGGCCACCATGACTGTTCTCTCTCCAAAATGTATATACCGTAGCATTTGTCTACCTGCTGTCTTTTCTTCAGGACAGATGTTCAGGAATTACATTGATTCAATTTAGATTCTGTGCATGTTTGTGTGGAAGTGATGTTCAGAATCAATGAGGAAACTTTAGGCCAAATTTAAAATCCCAAGTGGAAACGAGCCATAAGACAAGTGTAAGTTTCTAAGTATAAGTTTCTAAGATAAGTGTTAAGTTTCTGAAGCCTTCTATACAGTGGGGCTTCTTGGAGAAGGTGCAGAGTACGCTTCTCTGTGAATCTCCTCTGTTGATCATGAAGGCCTTTTCCACAGTGTGTTTACACAAGCCCTTGAAATAACCAGGGCATCAGATCATAAGAAGGCTAGATGTGGATGCTGAAGTTGATTGTGGGCTGATAGTTCTCTGTGTTGCATTAGAAATGAGGCACCAAAGGCAGCATAGTCAGAAAAGTGGCCTCTTGGCCTAGATCAGCATCTGTAGGAAGGGAACAGGGTTCCCATGGGGACAGCCTCACAGAAGCTTCCCTTGACCAATAACATTGAAGAATAGAGGTGTGGCTACAGACCAGATCATCTGTGCTTGCCTCCTCCTGCATATGAGTTGTCCAAGGTATGGGAGTGGAGGAACTCTTTGTTATCAATATCTAGTTAATTTAAAGTTTCTCACACTTTATTTTCTTATCTGGAAATGTTCACAGATTTTATTCCAGCACCAACAGTTATATGACAATTTATCCATAGAGTTAGTTGGAATCCAAAGACTATAAATTCTATTTGCAAAATATTACATATCTTTGAAAACCAAGTACTGAGTTCTCAGCAAACATGTACCATGAACTGAATTTTTTAATCTGGTAAATAGAAGCAAAATGATCATTTTTGCCTTAGAGTAAGGTATCAAATGTGCATCTCATGCCTTACCTGCTAGACATCTTTTGCCAAACTTAGAGTTCTTATGGGTTTCAAGTTCTGTATAAAAAGGAATATTATGATTGATGTTTCTCTTGTTAAACAACAACAACAAAAAACCTCCTTTATTCTAAGAACAATGTCTCTAAGTCTCATTTTTTTTTTTAATTTTACAGCTGAAGAGACTTACAGGATATAAAATAATTCCTGGCAATAATATTTGATAAAGAGAATGTAGGATAATTAGAAGCACATTGACATTTCAATTTTGTAAAACAACAAATTCAGTTAAGATGAGAAATCAAAGAAATATGTTTACAAAAATGTGTGGCAATTTTCCCAAACAATGAATCTTCAGACAACAAACATGAACCTATAGGTATTGTGAACATAAAAAATTGGCTATATTCAGATTTATTTGGAAATAAATTAATACAATTTTATGGCATAAATAAACTGATTCAGCAGTTACATTTTTTAACTTTAGTTAAAGGCGAATATTTGTATCCTTTTGTTGCTATGCAACTGTTTAATGATGAAGATTCAACCACAATTTTGTATATCATATGACAATCAATTGTTTTCCAAGAATATTTATTATTTTAAGGAAACACAATTTCAGTGAATCTGAGTTTTTCTAGGAGTCCCTTAAAGGGAAATTAGCATTCCATGAGCCAGTAAAATATCTACTCTGGAAAAACATTACTATGGGTAAAAAATAAATTCAAGTTAGTTTTTTATAAAGAACTATAACATTTATTTTAAACATTTTATAATTACTGAAGTCATTAAGGTAAACAAACTAAATTTCAAAACCACTTGTAATAATGTATTTTATAAAGCACTGTGATACTGCATAACACAGTCCCTTTTGTATTAAAATAGTATTTTTTCATAGACTGAAAAATATCTTTTGCTTTGTGGACAACATTTTGTAAGATGACTTTATTTTCAGATCTTTTCCCTTTTTTGCACAAAACTATGTTTATGGTTTGTATCACAGAAATGAAATATAGCTCTGCATTTTTATATCTGGTCTGTTTCCTTGTTTCCTTTGTTTTTAACTTGATATAGATTTTTTTTTTTCGAATATATAATGGCATTATTCAGATATCTTGCCCTATCTTTCCTTATTTTCACTGCATGCATTTAATCACTGTATTACTTAATATTTGATTTGTTATTATGGGCATTTCAAATAGACAAGCATGAAATTGTAATGACAAGAAGCCTATTTTATATTGAGGATATATGCATTTGTATTTCACACACCAGAGATATTAAACACTGATTATTTTATGCTGCTGTTTATTAAAAATGTTTACCATAAACTATTTCCTGAATATTGCTATCATAGAGGTATTTGGGAATTTTAATATTATGTCTCCTAATGTTTGACATTTCATAGAAAGAGGAATCATAATTTCTATTTACTGCTATTTCATTGAAATGCTTTTTTTTTTCAAGTAAGCTGTTATAATAGACTTGAACATTCTTTTGCTAGTGACCACAAGTGGAAGGAAGAATTCCAGTGATTTTTATGACCATATATCACCCACCTATAGATGGCAAGATTTAAATTTTTAAAATCAAAATAATATATCGAGTAATTACTTGACAATTAAATGGATTGTCAAAATTGGGTTTTAAAGTTGAATCTTTTTCTGCCTTGATGTTTCCATATGAACTGAGACATCAAAACTCATCTTAGAACTCTGAAAAAGCTGTGTACATCTTATCATGTTCAACTTAGATTCCAACCATATTGATAAAATAAAAGAAATGTGGCCATTTCATTGTCACAGCTTATCTTTATGACCTTATTTGCCCAAAAGAAAGAACTCCCCATCTGGCGATTAATACACACTGTCAAAGAAAATGAGTATCATTATGAAAGTTCAAAGAACTTGTCCATTTCTGCTATCTAATACAGAAGGGGATACAATAAAACCTTCAGGGCCTTATCCATATGTTTTAGGTACAGCTCTTGTCACCACCTCAGCGATCAAACTCAATAAAGCAATCACTTCACATGGCAGTGAGATCTGTGTCAGGTTGGGTTTTCCCTCTCAGTTGAATTCCTCAGTCTGCCCTTCACTCCCATTTCCTTCTTATGTCTCCAGGCTCTTCCCCTCCCACCATTTCCAATTCCTTCAACTCTGGGATGGGGGGCCTTACCCTTAAATCCCTAATTACCAACATCTGCGGGCTCACAGCACTACCTCAGTAATACCTCCTACAAACCTCTCAGTACTAAAGATGAGCTCTGTTATCTACACACCTTCAAAGATGGTTACCTAACACAGAGGTTCTCAAAGTGTCCTCAAACCAGCAGATTTGGAACTTGTTAGAAATGCACATTGACAGGCCCTACTTCAAAGTAATGAATCAGAAATTCTGGGGCATGCTCCACAAAGTTGTGCTTTAACAAGCCCTTCTATTGTCTAAAGATTGAGAATTAGAGAACCAGCCTAGAAGTCTAGGGATGGAAGGTGGGAGGATGCTCCTTACATCCTTAGTAATGTGCATATAAACATTTAATAGCATTTCAAATGCTTTAGTCCCCCTTAAAGGTAGTCAAGTTTTGCTTCAGCAAAAATTCAAAAGAGAAAACCAAATGTTGTATATTAATGCCTACATGTGGGAATCTAGAAAAATCATATAGATGAACTTATTATTTGCAAAGCAAAGGGGGAAAAGAGGGATGGGAAAAAATGGGAGATTGGGATTGATATTGATATATAGATAACTAGTGAGAACCTACTGTATAGCACAGGGAACTCTACTCAATGTTCTGTGCTGACCTAAATGGGAAGGAAATCCCAAAAAGAGCAGATATATGTATACATGTGACTGATTCGCTTTGATATTCAGCAGAAACCAACACAACATTGTAAAGCAACTCTAATTTTAAAAATAATCAAAGTAAAAGGCACAACATAAAATTCAAAGCTAAAAATGTTTGGATTAAGCATTTAACAATTGATTATATTTTTGTGTAGTTGTTCACTTGAATGGAGAAGTAACAGTACCTAGATTTTTCCAAAAATATATTCCTTGTCTAGTTCACTCATGCCCACCATGTTGGATTGTGACTGAAAGCTTTTTCTTTCATATGAACAGGCTCCAAAGAGTTGGTCTCTTGGTGTACCTTTTTTTGGCTCCTTGTACTGATGATTAACACAACTAAAGTAACTGTCCTCTGTTTTGCAACTTGAGGTCAAGGTTAGGCTGGTCTTTCTTGCAAGGATGGAAGGCCCAGCTCCAAGAAAGCATCAAGCAGAAGCAACTACAGAGGCTCTCCACCACCCCTGAGCTTCCTATGACAACCTGACCCAGGTTGGCTGGATGCAGTCATCTGAGCCTGGTTATGCTGTGTTCCTTTGCCAGCTACAGTCTATCCCTATCACCACAGGCCACTGGCTGCCTGTGGACTCTTATGTGCCACTGTGCTCCCCACTGCCTTTAGAGCCCGAGAACTGTGGGGGAGGACCGAGAAGGGGAGCCAAGGGAGGTGCAAGAGGTGACCCTCAGACTCTTCTTAATTTATACAGCATCTTTTTCAACCAATAGTTCAAACACCAAAGAGGAAATGCTATACAAGAGGAGTAGAAGGAGCAAGGGAACACACAGATAAGAGGAAAATTTTGCAGTCAAAAGATGACTGCACCTGGAATTTGTTACCATAAATGTCAAGAGTATTAGGACCCTGTTAATACAGAGGAAGAAAAGCCTTACAAACCATCAAAGCACCCAAGATCAGTGTAATTCTCTGGGAAATTAGGCTGGGAAGGCTTAAAAACATAGAGACATACAAGGAGAAGGTCATTTGACACATTTATGACTAGTTGAATCTTAGGCACCATGAATTGCTCATTCACACAAGGACTATGACATTCACTAACCAGGCCTGACATCATGCTGATCCCTACCCAAGTGACCAGGTTATTTGCTATTCTTATCCAAGAATGATTTAATTAGGAGAAAGGCCCCTCATTAAGATTGGATAGGGCATTGTGTACTTACAGGCCTTCCCAGGTGGCATTAGTGGTAAAGAATCCACCTGCCAATTCAGGAGACATAAGAGATGTGGGTTCGATCCCAGGCTCAGGAAGATCCCCTGGAGGAGGAAATGGCAACTCACTCCAGTATTCATGCCTGGAAAATCCCATGGACAAAGGAGCCTGGCAAGCTACAGTCCATAGGGTCACAAAGAGTTGGACAAGACTCAAGTGACTTAGCATGCATGCATATTATGTACTTATACTTTTTAGAAGGTCGATATTTTAAGAGGTCAACAGGCTGAAATAAAGATAATTGAGGGGATATTAAATTTGAAGCAAAGTGGTTCTAAACAATCTGCATGGACCTGTGTTATTAAATGTAAATTCAAATACACACGTGAAACAACAGAACTGACAGCACAAAGCCATAGATTAACGCTCAAGCTCTCCCTGGCCCTAGAGACACTTGTCTCAGAAATAAGTGGAGATCAGGCTCCATTCGATGACAAGCCCTCCTAAGCCACTGTAGTCCTTGGGTATTAGGATGATAACTCCAGTTATCACTGGGGTCCATTTTAACACAATTACCTGAAAGGTTTCTTTTGGGTCACTGTCCCTTAAAATCACTTGAAAGGAGCTGAAACTGGAACTCCCTGTAGGGAAAGAGCAAATTAGCCAAGGTGGCGATGGTCAGGCTCTCTTGCCCCATGTTTTGCAAATATATCGTTATATAACAGCTGAGATGACTTAAACGTGCCTCTTGTTCTGTAAACTGTATATAAGCCCCACCTGAGAAACTTCTTTTGCCGCTCCACCGCCATTAGAGAATAAATGTATCTGCAATTCTGAGGGCTCCTTGAGTTTTTTCCCAGCTTCCCCACTCACACCTTGCCCACCCTGGGTTCAGCAAGCCAGTGTGAGATGCGAGACAATTGGTGTAATCTGCAGGATACCCAGCAGGTAGGGGAGCCTGAGGCTTCAATGGAAGGAGGAGGCCAGTGGGCCACTACACAGCATGTGTTAGCCGGTGGCCACGGTTGTCCCGGCATGGGTTCCAGTGGAAGACTGGGAGGTGGTGGATGGGTCACCGGATAGTATTAAAGAGGCATTCCAGGTGCTGAGTTCCCATTTGCCAAACAAAGCGGCGTGTACTGCTGCCGGCACTGTGGGGTGGATTTCTTTGATTACCTCGAAGGCTAATATGGATCGTGCTCTCCATCATGCTGCACAAGTGCACGAGTTTCAGAGACAAAGGAAGAGCTAGAGCAGCGTCTGCACACGCTGAAGCAAGAGATGCCTGGCCTTGAGGAACCCAGCGCCTTGAACTATGAGGTAAGGAGGGTCAGTGACAATGAACATCATGAGACCATGGGTCCTCGTTTGTTAGCAGGCCCAATGTACAGCAGAAAGTGAAACATGAGCAGTCCATGGCCCTAGGGGACATCCTCAAGGGGCCCCCAAAGTGACTAAGTTCATGACATATCGACCATATACTCAGACGGAGTTGGTTGAGTTGGGTAAGCAATTTTAGCAAAAGCAAGGGGAACCCTTGGCAGCATGGCTTTTGAGACTCTGGGACACAGGGGTGGAGGGTATCATTTGTTTGGGGACAACATAGCATGGTTGGCATCTTTAACCCCTCACCCCTTGTTAAGACAAAGGTTGCAGAACACTAGGCAACTCATTCAGGGGGTCCTTAATCAAACACACACCTGGATGGAATGGCTTAATGCCGCCATCTGCACCCTGTGGGTGAACGTGGGAGAGCTCCCGGATGCTGTGAGTAAATGGTATACCTATGCTGAGTTGACCCAAGTTGTGAGAAAATGGGGTTATGAAACAGTCAATGTTTAATCCAAATATCTGAGACTCAGATGACAAGCATTTTACTGGTGGCATGCAAGACGCGATTTTGAACAATGCCTCATCTACCACTTTTGGATCCTTGACTGCTATTGCACCCGAATGGGGCACCCCATCTATAACCTCAATGGTGGCTAGCTTGGGAGAAACAGAGGGGCACTAGCAGGCCAAAGGTGTTAGGAGTGTGAAGACCCTGAAGGGAGGCCAAGCTGGGAAAGACCCCATCTGGGTGGCATGAATGCAAATGTGGCCCAATTTGCTGGCAGCAGGAATTGCCAGAAATAAAATTGATAAATAGCCTAATGCTCTGCTCCTAGAGCTATGGAGGCAGTTGAGACTGGAGCAGCAGTTAGTCAAGTGTGAGAAGTGTCCACAGCAAGAGATACGGGCAGTTGAGTTAGATTTTATGGCACCCAAGGATGTTCCTTCAGATGCCCATTTCCAGCTTTGAATAGAGCTCAGGCCAAGGTGCCTGCCCAAAGAGCCCAAGCAGAGACTGGAGGTCCCATGTAGAACTTGCAGTTCACTGATCACTGGCTAATGTACAGAGTAATGGCCCTGGTTGACACCAGTGTCGAATGCAGCCTTGTTTATGGCAAACTGGAGCAGTTTCCCAGTGCTAGGGCACACACTGTTGGCTATGGCGGCCAAATGATTAAGATTTAGTCTGTGTCCTGTGATGTAGATTTAGAACAGTGTGCTGTAAAGGTTGTGTCCTGTGATGTATGATGTAGATTTAGGCTGTGTCCTGTGATGTAGGATTAGAACAGTGCACTGTGTGCTGTGGTCATAGCACAGGGAAAAGAGAAGGGGCAGAACTGAAACACAGTCACTCAGAAGACTTGCGCTCAGACATGCTGTATATTATGTGCCCATCTCACATCCTCTTGGTCAACACCAACTCTGAGCCCAAACCTGATCAGAGGACATGGATGATGAATCCTGACCTACTGAGAGTCACAACTAACCACATCATCACAGTCAGGGGCAGGGATGGAGAATCCCCTTCCAGGGAAGGGGGCGAATCCTAGTTAGGAACACCAATACCAGCCCAGCTCGTGGAAGCCCTGAGGGCACAGAGTCAGTATAGCAAACCCAGGGCACTAGTCTCCTGTGTTTGCAGCTAATCACTAATTGGTGCTCTTCCCAGCTGAGCTCAGATTTAGCTTTAGGTTGGACATACTGCCCTAAATAACCTACTCATCAGCCAAAGATAGCACCAGGAATGAAACATTAGCCAGCTGCACAATAGAGTAATAGCTGCCAAACCCTGTCATTATGACAACTGTCTGGGGAGATTCTAAAAATCCTAAATTCTCAAGACCACCCCCGAATGTGCCATAAAAGTGACCTTACAATCTATAAATTCATTCCTCAGACATAAAATTCAACCCTGTATGTCCACCCACCCCTGCTTCATGGACCCTGGATGAAGAGAAGGGAGCAGGCACATGTACATTTCAACTACTCCCACATATGAGCCAAAAGACCTTGAATAAGTCAGGCTCTCTCTGCTTCCTTATCCACAAAATGGTGTAACTGTAGGACAGAGGTGAAGATTAAAGGTTCTGATGTCAGACTGCCTGGGCTTAAACCTCCCCTTCACCCTTTGGTAATCATATGAGTTTACACAAGTTACTGAACTGCCCTTTCTTCATCTGAGAAAGTATCCACTTCACAGAATTGAAGGTGAGGAACATGAGTTGCAGAGAAGAGCACCTGACACAAGAGTTCTCAAAAACATAGTCTATGGCTTCCCTGGTGACTCAGATGGTAAAGAATCCATCTGCAATGCAGCAGACCCTGGTTTGATTCCTAGGTCGGGAAGATCCTCTGGAGAAGAGATAGCCTACCCACTCCAGTATTCTTGGGCTTCCCTGGTGGCTCCGATGGTAAAGAATCAGCTGTGGGAGACCTGGGTTTGACCCCTGGTTTGGAAAAATCCGCTGGAGGCGGGCATGGCAACCCAATCCAGTATTTTTGCCTGGAGAATCCCCATGGACAGAATAATCTGGCAGGCTATAGTCCACAGGGTCACAAAGGGTCGGACACAACTGAGCGGCTAAGCACACACAGCATACAATTTTATATTTTTTCTCTAATATCTGTCTTTCAGAGTTGACATAAGCATTTAATGAGAACATATACACATACATGAGAAGTATCTGGCACATAGGAGGTGCTCAGAAAGTGACAACGTTGCTGTCACTATTCAATGTGTGTTAAACAATTTTCATAAAGGAATACATTATTTTCTAATGTGGCAAAATATTTAGAGCACAAATATCCTACTTAATTATTCATGCATATGCCATAATGTAGAACACTCTGTTCTGTGCCAATGAAGTGGGGGTAGGTTTAACCTGTCAATAAGTTTCATCATCTCCCTTCAAACCACCCCTAATAAACACACACTAAGTAAAAACAGCTTCAGGACACATCCCTAAGCCATCCCTAAACCATATGTCACCCCTTACACCCCCTCCAGGCAGACTGCCACCTCAAAGGTTCTCCTATGTTGAAATCTGGAACTCCCCTGGGGGCAGCTGAGAGACTCTGTGAAGGTATATGAAATGCTTCATCCCTCTTTGTAGATATATACGTGAAAGAAACCTAGAATAATTGTATCCTTTAACCAGTACCCTCCCCTTACACACACACTCACACTCACACATAATAGTCATAGTCATACTTAGATATTATAAACTGCATTATCTCTCAGTGATTGGTGTTCCCATGTTGGGAACAAAGGAGACATAATTCTCTTAAAACACTTCAGTGCAAGTAAAGTACCCAGGCAGACACTGCATTCCTTCATCATCATTGTTGTTTAGTCCCTAAGTTGTGTCTGGCTTTTTGCAACCCCATGGATTGTACCCATCAGGCTCCTCTGTCCGTGGGATTTCCCAGGCAAGAAGACTGGAATGGGTTGCCATTTCCTTCCCCAGAGAATCTTCCGAACCCAGGGATCAAACTGGCATCTCCTGTGTCTCCTGCACTGGCAGGCAGATTCTTTACTGGTAAACCACCAGGGACGCCCCATCGTAGGCAACCCTAAAATTCTCTCCTGATGTGATTCTGGGGATTATGCTGTTAATGCAAGTTCCTGCACTGGACTACACACAAAGAGACCAAACAAACTGAAACATAGGTGTTTGGAGCAGAGAAAGGTTTTGCAAGTTCATGCAAAGAGACAAACTGGCTCATGCCCTGAAAAGCCTTGAGCTCCCCAAAGGGTTTCAACAAAACATTTTTAAAGTGGGGGGGGGGGGGTGGTGAGGTGTTGTAGGATAGTGATCAGTTTGTGCACAGTTCTCTGGCTGATGGTGAGCCAACAGGGTAGGGTCATGGGGGTTAACTTTATCAGTCCTTAGGCTCCAGTATGAGCTTATAGGCATCGAGTAGTTTTTCCTTTGGGGTGGGGGTGGGGTGTTCACATCTGCAAAACAACTCAGGAAATTTGCATCAAATACTATCATCTAGGTACTTCTGAGAGGAGTTAAAACAGGATATTAGAGAAAGAAATGGCAACCCACTCCAGTATTCTTGCCTGGAGAATCCAATGGACAGAGGAGGTTGGCAGGCTACAGTCCACAGGTTCACAAAGAGTCAGACATGACTTAACGACTAAACTACCACCAAAACAGAGGATATAGAGGGAGGCCTGTCCAGGAAAGGCTCTTTAAGGTCCTGGTTTGAAACTTTGAATCAAAGTTTCAGAACTTTGATTACAAGGTTTGGGCATGGAGAAGGTGATGGAACCCCACTCCAGTACTCTTGCTTGGAAAATCCCATGGATGGAGAAGCCTGGTAGGCTGCAGTCCATGGGGTCGCTAAGAGTCGGACACGACTGAGCAACTTCACTTTCACTTTTCACTTTCGTGCATTGGAGAAGGAAATGACAACCCACTCCAGTGTTCTTGCCTGGAGAATCCCAGGGACGGGGGAGCCTGGTGAGCTGCCGTCTATGGGGTGGCACAGAGTCGGACATGACTGACGCGACTTAGCAGCTTAGCAAGCAACTGCATGAAAAACAAACTGACACCAACCTTTAAACACCAACCTCCAAAAAAGAACAGGAGTCTATATAACTCCCCTGGTGGCTCAGACAGTAAAGTGTCTGCCTGCAATGTGGGAGACCCAGGTTTGATTCCTGGGTCAGGAAGATCCCCTGGAGAAGGAAATGGCAATCCACTCACTCTAGCACTCTTGCCTGGAAAATCCCATGGGTGGAGGAGCCTGATAGGTCCCAGTCCATGGAGTTGCAAAGAGTCAGACATGACTCAGTGACTTCACTTTCTTTTCTTTTCATACAACTCCCATGCTGCAAAAGTTCTTGATGCCCAAGCTAGGATGATCAATGGTGCCAGCTTACCAGTGATTATTACAGTTTTAGCTCTTTGAAAGTCCTTTTTCCCAGGAATTCCCCCAGACCCAGGCAAAGCTGGACTTCCAGTCACCCTAGCCAAAGCAAAGAAGATGACATAAGGGTTACCATATATTGATTCTGAGTCCCCTCCTGTTGGATAGACAAAGATATAGAGATCAATAGATCCCTGCATCTCAGGTCCTTGACAAGGAAAGACCTAATTATTTTACAGTTAACAGAATTCTGAAATTTGGGACTGCCTGCAACTTCAACTTTACGAAGGAAAAAACAAGTATTTCTTTGAGCCTAGGCTTTTATAAGCTAAAATAAAAATGTTTAAATGAGAAATTTCAGGAATTCAAGTCACTGAGCTATGCTGCCTACCTCTTTCTTCCTGTTTGATCTTTGAAGATTAGCATTCAGTATTTTTCATGACATTTATATTGAGGAAGGAATATAAGATTATTAAAAGCAGAGAAACTCAATATTGGGAACGCACATCAAAAGGTCTTCAAGACAAAGAAGGGATCATATGATTTGAAACCAGGGTTACTAGAAGCATGTGTGCTGCACTTCATTTTCTAGTTAACAGCGTAACGTACGTCAAAATATGATTTAAAACACTTCTCACAGCTGAGCTGACATTTGGCGATCCTCAGCCTTTTTTGCTCTTGAGGATGGGGGTTCAAATCCAAATGAGGTTAACACTTTGTACTGGTACATATTCCTGGTGGATGAGGAAAACAGTCTTTTAGTTTAAGTAAAATGAAAACATCTGTTCCACTCCTTAGGGAAAGAATTGTTTTTTAAAAGGGAGGAAGGGAATTCTTCGTTGTTAAAGCTGGAGATGGCCTCAGTAACTCTGCAAATGTTTAATAAAATAGACTCTCAGTTGCCTTGCTCACCTAGGATTATGAAAACTTGTGCATGAGGCATGGTTCACTTCATTTTTCAGGGTGCCATGAGTATGTTATCGCCTAACATTGTCTAAAGCCATATGTTAATGTCTATCAGTTGTTTTATTTTTTCACACTAAATCAGATAAACTTAGTTCAATAAGTGACTGATCTTTTGCCATATAACTCATTTTGCTCAATAGTGATACATTTTGGGTAATAAGCTGTATAAGTGAGCTGTTGCTCCAAAACAAAGTCTACAGACTTAATGTGTGTTCAGTTGCTCAGTCGTGTCCAACTCTTTGCAGCTCCATAGACTGTAGCCTGCCAGGCTCCTCTGTCCATGGAATTTTCCAGGCAAGAATATTTGAGTGGGTTACCTTTTCCAATTCCAGAGGATCTTCTTGACCCAGGGATTAAATCCATGTCTTATGCATCTCATGCACTGGCAGGTGAGTTATTTACCACTAGTGCCTCCTGGGAAGCCCACAGACTTAATAGCTTAAAACAGTCCTCATTTATTAGCCCATAGCCCTTTTAGTCAAATCTGGGTACAGCATGACTAAATTGTCTGCTCAGGGTCTAATGAGTATTGATTGTGTTCGGATTTGAAGTTCAGGTCCTCTTCCAAGCTTGTGTGTTTTTCCCACAATTGAGTTGCTTATGGTTGTAGGACTGAGGCCCTGATTCTCTTACTAGCTGTCAACCAGCAGCCACTCTCAGGTCCTAGAAGCTGCCCACATTTCTCACCATATGGCACCTTCCATTTTCAAAAGAGTCAGCTGAGGATCTCTCTCACATGGAGTCCCTCTCATGCTTTTAATGACTTTGGGAAGAGCCCAGTCCCATTTAAGGGCTCACCAAATTAGGTCAGGCTCTCCGAGGATAATCTGCCTTTCTTAAAGTCAACTAAGCATCAAAAGTCGACTTAATCACAGAAGAAAAACCCATCATATTCACAGGCCTGAGGATTATGCAGGAGGTAGAGATATGGAGGTTATCTTAGAATTCTGCCTACCATAAGAAATGCAGTGCAACATTTCTCTTTTCAATCCTTTGTAATATAGTGTATGGTTTCTTATATTTTTTACATCACAGGAGGCTATTATTAATGAATTCCATGGTTCCTGTTCTATCAAAAGTCTATACGCACAGATTTATACATGTAGATACACACACACATTGTCCACAATTTCAGCCACCCTACCCACACCCCAAGAAGTTGATCCACATAAAAACTCTGTAGATGGAGGCAGAATAAGCTAGAGTGATGAAGGGAATTCCTTGAAGTATTTTAAACAGAGGATAACATAATTACATGTTAGCTTAAATAAATTACTGATAAGTTTTATAAAAGGCAGGTCTGGAGACAAAGAATGCAGTATAAAGATGTTCCGTCTTTGGCAACTGATGGCAAGGCTGTGAGCTCAGGAACTGGTGATATGTTTGAGAAGAAGCTAGAAAAGCAGCTGGTTTTAGTAAGTGATTGAATTAGAGTCATGAAGAGGAAGCAGAGTCAGGGCAAACTTCAAATTTCCAGCTAGAGAAACTGGGTAAAACAAATGGAACAGAAGGCTGGTTGAGAGAATGGAAGGTAACGAATTTATTTTTGGACATTTTGAGTTTGAAATGTCTTTGGGACAGCTTGGTAAGAACTAGGCAGCTGGGACACTAGTCTGATGTCCCAAGGAGAGGGGAAGGTTAGCAATAAATTTGAGGTATGAGAATATATGGGAGCTTCCCGGAGGTTCAATGGTAAAGAATCCTTCTGCAATGCAGGAGACATGGGTTTGATCACTGGGTCGTAAGATCCCATGGAGGAAGGCATGCAACTCACTCCAGTATTCTTGCCTGGAGAATCCCTATGGACAGAGGAGTCTGGAAGGCTACAGTCCATAGGGTCTCAAAGTGTCTGACACAACTAACCAACTTAGCATATGAGAATATACTAAATTTGATTCTCACAAGACTAAAGTACCATATAAATATCAATTTCTAAAAATTCAGAACAGAGAATGCTTTAATTTTATCTTCTACTTTATCATAATTTCTCCTAGTGGGCAAAATATGGTCCACTGGAGAACAGAATGGCAAACCACTTCAGTATTCTTGCCTTGAGAACTTTCATGAACAGTATGAAAAGGTGAAAAGATAGGACACTGAAAGATGAACTCCCCAGGTCAGTAGGTGCCTAATATGCTACTGAATATCAGTGAGGAAATCACTCCAGAAAGAATGAAGAGACACAGCCAAAGCAAAAACAACACCCAGTTGTGGATGTGACTGATGACAGAAGTAAAGTTCAATGTTGTAAAGAGCAATATTGCATAGGAACCTAGAATGTTAGGTCCATGAATCAAGGCAGATTGGAAGTGGTCAAATAGGAGATGGTAAGAGTGAACATCAACATTTTAGGAATCAGGAACTAAAATAGACTGGAATGGGTGAATTTAACTCAGAGGATCTTTATATCTACCACTGTGAGCAAGAATCTCTTAGAAGAAATGGAGTAGCCATCATAGTCAACAAGAGTCTGAAATGCAGTACTTGGATGCAATCTCAAAAATGACAATGATTTCTGTTGGTTTCCAAGGCAAACCATTCAATATCGCAGTAATCCAAGTCTATGCCCTGACCAGTAACGCTGAAGAAGCTGAAGTTAAACAGTTCTATGAAGACCTACAAGACCTTCTAGAACTAACACCCCCAAAAATTGTCCTTTTCATGACAGGGGACTGGAATGCAAAGTAGGAAGTCAAGAAATACCTGAAGTAACAGGCAAATTTGGCCTTGGAGTACAGAATGAAGCAGGGCAAAAGCGAATACAGTTTTGCTAAGAGAATGCACTGGTCATAGCAATTACCCTCGTTCAACAAGTCTTCACCAGAGAAGACTCTACACATGAACATCACTGGATGGTCAATACTGAAATCAGATTGACTACATTCTTTCCAGCCAAAGATGGAGAAGCTCTATACAGTCAGCAAAAATAAGACCAGGAGCTGACGGGGCTCAGATCATGAACTCCTTATTGCCAAATTCAGACTTAAATTGAAGAAAGTAGGGAAAACTGCCGGGGTCCAGCCCTGGTGGATCCAGGGAATTCGAAGCGGGGACGGCATCGGCGAGGATCAAGAAACAATTGCTTAATTAAACGTTAATTAAGGATATAAAGAGTGGTTAAATAAAGATAGCTCAGTGAGAAAATTCAGTGGAGAAAAGAGGCTGAATAACTTGGTTTACGTGGAAAGTTAATAAAATTACAAGGCTAGGAATTTATGTCACCTACGTAGGCCGCAGGCATCCTCCCGTTCTCCCAAAGGAGAGGAGACACTAAGGCCTCCCCAGTCAGATCTTAGAAGCCCAGGCGTAATTAGTAGGCTCCACGCTCCAATTCAGCCAGAAGGTGAGAGAAAGAACGACATGGGGAGACCAAGCTTTGGTGAACAAGGCCCACACTTTATTTTCCAAAGTAGTTTTTATACCTTAAGTTGTGCATAGGGGATAATGGGGGAAGGGGTAGAGTCAGCAGTAAGCCAGGCTTTCTTCCTGCAAACTTATCATATGCAAAAGTTTAGGTGATTTACATCATCTTCTGGCCCAGAGGCCTGTTAACATTTTAAGACCTTTAGGTGATTTACATCATCTTCTGGCCCAGAGGCCTGTTAACATTTTAAGACCCTTTCTTCAGAAAACTTATTTTTCTCTAAAGGTGATTAGTCAGGTGCCACCCTCCAAAAGCATTAGATAAAGTTGCATTCCTATGCCAAGGTGTGGTGGGCTATAACAAGAAAAGAATTAACTCAAGGGTCCAAGGTTACAAACATTAAAGCTACTACTTACATTCCTATACACCAATTATATTAATCAATACACTGCCAGGGACACAGTAGGTAAGGGATATGGAAACTTAGCAGTAAACATTGGCCCAACAAGTGAAAAACCCTTCACCAATACAATTTCTAATCACTCTTTTAACTGCTCAAAGGAATCTGTATTTAGACAGTTTAGAACATCTCATGCCTCTCACAGTTGGGAGGCTCTGAACAATCACATGTGGCTGGAAGAACCTATTCAGGCAGGCTAGAGGACTTTCAAAGGAGTTTGTAGGTTGAAACACTCTTGTCACACCCAGGAACTTTATTAACTGGAGCAGTAAGTTAACTCTTTTTTCAGAGAGAGGTGGTGGGGGACAGCCCCCCATAAAGTCAGAGGTGTAGGTGAGAGCACAAAGCAGTAAAGTAGGCAGACTCTGGTTTTGGGGGTAGATGCTCGAGAATTTCCAGGGGACTACTGAGGCTTCATCTTGCTTTGTGTATGCCGAGCCTCCTTCCTCATGACCTTTGCCATGGGCAGAGTTCCTCACGCTGGCTCCCGGCAGAAAACCACTATACCATTCATGTATGACCTAAATCAAATCCCTTACGATTCTACAGTGAAAGTGAGAAATAGATTCAAGGGATTAGATCTGATAGAGTGCCTGAAGAACTATGGATGGAGGTTCATGACATTGTACAGGAGGCATTGATCAAGACCATCCCCAAGAAAAAGAAATGCAAAAAGGAAAAATGGTTGTTTGAGGAGGCCTTATAAATAGCTATGAAAAGATGAGAAGTGAAAGGCAAAGGAGAAAAGGAAAGATATACCCATTTGAATGCAGAGTTCCAAAGAATAGCAAGGAGAGATAAGAAAGCCTTCCTCAGTGATCAGTGCAAAGAAATAGAGGAAAACAATAGAACGGGAAAGACTAGAGATCTCTTCAAGAAAATTAGAGATACCAAGGGAACATTTCATGCAAAGATGGCACAATAAAGGACAGAAATGGTATGGACCCAAGAGAAGCAGAAGATATTAAGAAGAGCTGGCAAGAATACACAGAAGAACTATACAAAAAGGATCTTCATGAACCAAATAATCACGATGGTGTGATCACTCACCTAGAGCCAGACATCCTGGAATGAGAAGTCAAGTGGGTCTTACGAAGCATCACTATGAACAAAACTAGTGGAGGTGATGGAATTCCAGTTGAGCTATTTTAAATTCTAAAAGACGATGCTGTGAAAGTGCTGCACTCAGTATGTCAGCTAATTTGGAAAATTCAGCAGTGGCCACAGGACTGGAAAAGGTCAGTTTTCATTCCAATTCCAAAGAAAGGCAATGCCAAAGAATGCTCAAGCTACTGGACAATTGCACCCATCTCACATGCTAGCAAAGTAATTCTCAAAATTCTCCAAGCCAGGCTTCAACAGTTTGTGAACCATGAACTTCCAGATGTTCAAGCTGGATGTTGAACATTGAATCTGGATATTCAATCCAGATGTTCAAGCTGGATTTAGAAAAGGCAAAGGAACCAGAGATCAAATTGCCAACATCCATTGGATCATCAAAAAAGCAAGAGAGTTCCAGAAAAACATCTATTTCTGCTTTATTGACTACACCAAAGGTTTTGACTGTGTGGATTACAACAAACTGGAAAATTCTTCAAGAGATGAGAATACCAGACCACCTAACCTGCCTCCTGTATGCAGATCAAGAAGCAGCAGTTAGAACTGGACATGGAACAACGTCTGGTTCCAAAAAGGGAAAGGAGTACCACAAGGTTGTATATTGCCACCTTGTTTATATAACTTATATGCAGAGTACATCATGAGAAATGCTGGACTGGATGAAGCACAAGCTGGAATCAAGATTGCAGAGAGAAATATCAATAGCCTCAGATATGCAGATGACACCACATTTATGGTAAAAAGTGAAGAAGAACTAAAGAGCCTCTTGATGAAAGTGAAAGAGGAGAGTGAAAAAGTTGGCTTAAAGCTCAACATTCAGAAAACAAAGATCATGGCATCCAGTCCCATCACTTCATGGCAAATAGATGGGGAAACAGTGGAAACAGTGACAGACTTTATTTTGGGGGGCTCCAAAATCACTGCAGATGGTGACTGCACCCATGAAATTAAAGGACGCTTGCTCTTTGGAAGAAAAGTTATGGCTAACCTAGACAGCATATTAAAAAGCAGAGACATTGCTTTGCCAACAAAGGTCCATCTAGTCAAAGCTATGGTTTTTAGTAGTCATGTATGGATGTGATCTGACTCGATGCACGTGAGTCTGGGTGAACTCTGAGAGTTGGTGATGGACAGGAAGGCCTGGCGTGCTGCGATTCATGGGGTCACAAACAGTCGGACACAACTGAGCGACTCAACTGAACTGAACTGATGGATGTGAGAGTTGGACTGTAAAGAAAGCTGAGAGCTGAAGGATTGATGATTTTGAACTGTGGTGTTGGAGAAGACTCTTGAGAGTCCCTTGGACAGCAAGGAGATCCAACCAGTCCATCCTAAAGGAAATCAGTCCTGAATATTCATTGGAAGGACTGATGCTGAAGCTGAAACTCCAATATTTTGGCCATTGGATGCGAAGAACTGACTTATTTGAAAAGACCCTGATGCTGGGAAAGATTGAAGGTGAGAGGAGAAGGGGACAAGAGAGGATGAGATGGTTGGATGGCATCACTTACTCGATGGACATGAGTCTGAGTAAACTCCAGGAGTTGGTGATGGACAGGGAGGCCTGGCGTGCTGCAGTCCATGGGGACTGCAAAGAGACAAGACTGAGCCACTGAACTGAACTGAATTTCTCCTAGAACAAAATTTTACATGAAGAGTGCATTTACTATCACAGATTTCTCCTGTTAAAGCAGAATGAAAGACCACAGTATCATCAAAGAAACCTGGTTAAAATTCCCTAATTGGTTCCCATTCCTTTTTCATGGAAGCAGCTGTTTATTTGCTCCCACCATATGTTGCCAGTGTTCCATAAATGCAAGGGAAAAATCTATCAGGCTTTGAAGGAGAGCCCCACCAAAATTCCATCTCAGGTCCTAGTTGATGTTTTCATAAGAAAAATTCCTTAATATTCAGTTTTATAAAACAAAATTAAATCATTTTATTGTATCAAATGTTAGTAAAGTGAAGATATTGTTGGAAATTTCTCAACTACGCTACCTGGACATGAAAATGACCATGGGAGTCTGCTAAGTGGTCTCCCTTACAATCCATTCTCCACAAAGAAGTTGCAGTAATTTTGTAAATGTAGAGAATAACACTCTGATCCCTAAAGCCATTCAATGATTCCCACTGCTACTCAAATAAAATACAAACTTCCCTACACGTAGCTGCTGCTGCTGCGTCGCTTTAGTCGTGTCCAACTCTGTGCGACCCCATAGACAGAAGCTCACCAGGCTCCCCCGTCCCTGGGATTCTCCAGGCAAGAACACTGGAGTGGGTTGCCATTTCCTTCTCCAATGCATGAAAGTGAAAAGTGAAAGTGAAGTCGCTCAGTCGTGTCCGACTCTTAGCGACCCCATGGACTGGAGCCTACCAGGATCCTCCATCCATGGGATTTTCCAGGCAAAAGTACTGGGGTGGGGTGCCATTGCCTTCCCCGCCCTACACGTAGAGCTCCAACCTAATCACATCTCCACCATATTCTCTCAGGCCCTGCCAGTTCCCATCTGAAGCCAAGTTTTTTCCTGACTGAGAACTATTGTCTTTTCCTCTTCCTAGAACTCTTCCCCCTCAACATTTCAAATAACTGGCTCCTTCTTGTCTAACCTATCATGTATCATCTCACTGCCCACTCCTGACAGAGGACTTCCCTGACCATTTCTAACCCTTAGTTACTTTTTATTACATTACTGTTTTATTGTCTATAGTATGTGTGATCTGAATGATTGTTGCTTTGTACACTTGTTTTTTTGCTTTGTACACTTGTTTTTGTTTTGTATATTTATCGAATACTGGAGCCAAAAAGGTAGTCACTTATCTGAATTGTACAGCACATGAGAAGTGCGAAATAAATATCTGTGAAATGAATGAACTAATTAAACTGATGTCCTGTTTTCCATAAAATTAGTAAACAGTAAGAAAAAGTACTCTGAGAAAAGATGCCAGCTTCTGCAGTTGACATGGGCAAATTAGCACCTTTAAGACGCTCACAGTTGGCTGAAGAAAGCAATGGGCAATTGTGATACAGCCTGATAAATGCTATGCCTGCCTGCTAAAGTCTCTTCAGTCTTGTCCGACTCTGTTATCCTATGGACTCTAGCCTGCCAGGCTCCTCTGTCCATGGGATTTTCCAGGCAAGAATACTCCAGTGGATTTCCGTGCCCTCCTCCAGGGGATCTTCCCAACACAACGATCAAACCCATGTCTCCTGCGGCCCCTGCTTGCAAATGGATTTTTCTTTTTTAACCGTTGAGCCACTGAGGAAGCCCAATAAACGCTAACAAGGAGGTAAATATAGGGTCCTCAAGGATCACAAGAAAGGAGCCTAATCTTGTCTTGGGTGATTTCATAAGGACTCGTAGGCAAAGGTAAATCTGAATGATGAGTGAAGGAAAAATGGAGGGGGAGAAGGATGAAATGAACGTGGTAAATATCTAGACCGAAGGAACAGAAAGTGGCAAAAGTCAGCAAGAGATGAGATTTTTAAGTAGTTCCTGTTGCAGAGCATTCTTCCAGAGTAACTGAAGGATTCGATGGTATAATAATGTACGCGAACATATCATGACGGCTGAAGTGCCATATGAAAGTGAAAGTCGCAGAGTCGTGTCCAACTTCTTTGTGACCCCATGGACTATATAGTCTATTGACTTCTCCAGGCCACAATACTGGAGTAGGTAGTCTCTCCCTTCTCCACGGTATCTTCCCAACCCAAGGATCGAACCCAGCTCTCCCTAATTGCAGGCGGATTTTTTACCAGCTGAGCCACAAGGGAAGTGCCATATAAGTTATTATAAACAAGCGCAGACCAGTACTATCGGTCATATATTACCTGATAGTTTCTCATATTCAAAGAAAAAGAAAAGATGATTTCGGAGGACTCTGACTTAGACTTAAACGCTAGACTCTCTGACTTTTCTCCCTACGCCAACAAAATGGATAGACGTAGCAACCGCACCGGGCGCGGAGATGGAGTGGGCAAGGAGGCCTTAACAACGCTTCTCATTGGTCTTTCAAACTGAACCTTTTGGACGATTGGCTGTGGAGGTTTCCAGAGGCCACCCCACATCGCTGATTGGATGAGGAGCGGCCAAGTGCCCACCTCCTCTACAGTTCCGTTAAGTCTTGTTGCTTGGCAACCGATTTGCATCTTCTTGCCCAACCGGCACCCAGTTAGTTACACCTGTGAAGCGGAGACGGTGACTGATTAAGAACACCCTAAACATAACGCCTCTTACGCCCACTGCATGCACAAGCAGCAAGAGTGGTCTCAGTGTTTCATCCGCGTTTACCTTCAGGCTGGGCTGTGGGCTGGCGCCCCAAGGACACACCGCAGTGGAGAAAGTGCTCAAGTCTTCCTTCTGAAGTCCTCCTTTAGAAGAGTCAGAGGAGAAAAGAAAGTCGCTGCTACGTGCCCAACATAGGTCCACCTCTCTTGGGAGTATACAGCATTCTGAAGCTCGAGAAAGCAAGTATTTATGTCAGTTAACTAGGTATAGGAGAGTGACCCATACCCTCAGACACTTGCCTCAGAGCGAACCCTAGTAGTGAGGGGACAGGATCAGAGGCTTTTTTGCCTTATCATGTACAGCAGAGCTTACATCTTGCTAAAAAGAGAATTCCAAGAGTTGAAGAACAACAATTATGAGGTGAGTATTGGAGACGTGGAAGGTGTGTTTCTTTGGGGTACGAGTTTTTAAAAGCAGTTTAATCTGTGTTTATTCCACAAGGCATAATTTAGTTAAATCTAATTTGCACTACAGACTTGTTTAATGAAACTATGTCAGTATAATAATCTGTTTCATAATAATTATTAGTATTTCATAATAATAGTTAGCAGTATTGAGCACACTATGCTGAGTATTTATGGACTTTAATCTCTGAATGTAACAGTCTATCAGGTAGTAAATAGTAGGTGCAGGGTTGCATTCACTAATTATCAATTGTGCATGCATGTTCAGTGGCTAAGTTGTGTCCGACTCTTTGCAACCCCATGCACTGCAGCCCACCAGGCTTCTCTGTCCATGAGATTTTTCCAGGCAAGAATACTGGAGTGGGTTGCCATTTCCTTCACCAAGGGGTCTTTCCCACCCAGGGATGAAACCCGAGGTCTCCTGCGTTGGCAGGTGGATTCTTTACCTCTGTACCACCTGGGAAGCCCCTCAATTATCAATACAATATTGTAAAATAAGTAGGTAGTGTTTTGTTTTAACCTAACAGAAACCTAAGCCTCAGAAAGCTTTCAGTAAATATTTGGGCTTGGGATTCCAACACAGGATTTTTTGACTCCAAAATCCCTTGCTCTTAAGTCTTGAGTTCTGTTTCTTCCTGTCTGGTGTACTTTCTGCCAATTGCTGTGACATATAATACATAAATGTCTTTCCCTTATAATTTTATTTTTAAAATTTTATTATTTTTGGTTTGTGCTGGGTCTTCGTTATTTTGCACAGTAATACATTCTTGTCCCTCCATTGGAATAATGCCTCAAGTGTAGGAAATTTTTATTTTTATATATGAGCATAATTTTAGAGTTGTGTTTTTCTTAATGAAAATTTCTTCATGCCTAATATAGCATCGATAGGGTTTTTTTAAAAGCTATGAAGAAATACATGCTTTCCCACTATTCCTTTCTTTTTGAATTTGAATCTTAAATTGCCTATAGAATTACATAAGTCACATATTCCATTCTTGACCTTCCTGTCCCATTTGTGATTTTCACACTAATGATTTATTTAAAATTTGCATGTATTTTCTGGAATCTATTTTAACTTCTGTGTAATAAGACAATATATAACACCTTCTCAAATCAAAAATTGTTATCAATAAAAGAAAATTTAGAGCTTTTGGACCTCATTGTAACCTAATATCTGATTTCCCAAGCTGCAATAAAGATTTAATCTTTTTTCTGCTTTAATTTTTCTTGATGTTTAGGGTATTACTGCCTTTCCTATAAGTGAAGATATGATGCAATGGGATGTTGACATTGAAGGTCTACAGAATACAATTTGGCATGGTTTGTGCTTTGAAATCCAATTTTTTTTAAAAGCCTTTATATTATTAGCCTAATTTCTTTAAGGTTGCACTGTATAAATTTTCTAGAATTCCTAAAGTTTTCACATGTTAGTTTTTTCATTGTATGGCTTAATTTTTTGCCATTTGTCAACATGAATGGAAATTTCAGGTTTTAACTTTTATGCCCAGTCTTAATGTTATCATGTTTTAAAGAAGCAGACATAGGAAAAACATATCAATTGAGAATATCATCTAATAGTCTTCCATGAATTCAGAGAATAACTAACAAAATGCTTACTGACAGAAAAATCCCACAACTATGTCTTTTTTTTTTCTCTATGATTTTCCCACAGATGTCCATAAGTCAAGTTCTCAAGAAGACTAGGCAACCATAAACTTTAATGACCATGCCCTCTTAGAGTTGCAGATTAACAAGATACATTTGCTTAGTGAGATAGGGGAGAAAAGCATGTAAGTGGATAATTACAATAAAATATAACATGTCCTGTTATGAATCTTGAATGGAATACTGAGGAGGCAGTGATTAGTTAATTTTACCTTGGAGAGTCAGGAACAGCTTCCCAAGGAAGTGACACTTGAGTTGGGTCCTGAAGAATGTCTGAGGATTCACGAGGTTTAGAATCAGAAGGAAGGGCAGGTAGACTAAATAGCTTAGCGAGACTTGAAGAGAGAGGATTCTGGAGCAGAGAGTAAATATGAGAAACCCAGAGAAGAGGCTGGTATTAGAGGGACAGAGTTAGTGGATGAAAAGGATTGGTGAGAATGTGGCTGAAAACACTGGGTTAGATTGTGAGGAGTCCATTATACCATCTAGAGGTGTCTGGGCATCCTCTAATCCAATTTACTTATTAATATAGTAAAGCTCTAGGGACATTGGGGAAGATAAACTGTAGGCATAAACATCAATCAATATTAGGTTACAATTAATCATTAATGTGACACTTTAGTAAAAATGTTTATTTCTGTATCATAGGAGCAGTCTTCCAACTGAGAATAAATTTTACATCAGAGTATAATTTTGTCCCTCCAGTTGTGAAATTCAGAACAATTCCTTTTCATCCAAATGGTAAGGAACCAATAAAATTATTATCATAAATTCTGTCCATATTAATGTTATTCTTCATTAGTGTTCAATAATGTTTATTTTTAACATTATAAAGTAAGCGTACTTATTGGGGAAAATATTAAAAAGCAGGAAAAAATTATCATCTGAATCCTAACTCAGAGAGATACTATTCTCAACATTTAATGAGATTTATTTCCTTTCTTCCATGTATGTATTTTATCTCCATAGTTGAGTTATTACACAAAGATGTATATATTTTTATTTAAAATGACATAATACATTTATTTCTGCAGTGTTGAACATTTTTCAAAATATAATTTTGAACATGAATGATATTTGTATGTCTTCTTTGGAAAGATGTCTTTTCAGGTCTTCTGCCCACTTTTGGTTGATCTGGGGATTTAATATTAATTGTGTAAACTGTGTATTTTAGATATTAACCCCTTGTCAGTAACATCATTTGCAAATATTTTCTCCAATTCTAAGGGTTGTCTTTTCATTTTGTCAATGGTTTCCTTTGCTATCCAAAGCTTTTAAGTTTAATTAGGTCCCATTTGTTTATTTTTGCTTGCCTTGGGAGACTTGAGCCAAGAAAATATTGCTATAATTTATGTCAAAGAGTATTCCATGTATGTTTTCTTCTAGGAGTTTTGTGGTTTCTGGTCTTACATTTAGGTCTCTAAACCGTTTTGAATTTAATTTGTATATGGTTGAGGGAATGCTCTAATCTCATTGTTTTGGCTTATTGATATGGCTATCCAGTTTTCCCATCACCACTTGTTGAAGAAACTGTCTTTTATCCATGGTATATTCTTGCCACCTTTATTATAGTTGAATTGACCACAAGCGCATGGACTTATTTCTGGGCTCTCTGTTCTGTTCCATTGATATATGTGTCTGTTTTTATGGCAATACCATGTTGTTTTGATAACTGCGGTTTTGTAGCGTAGTCTAAACTCTCAAAGAGTTATCCCTCTAGCTTCATTCTTTTTTCTCAAGATTTCTCTGTGGCTCCATATGAATTTTAGGATTGTTTGTTCTAGTTCTGTGAAAAATATTCAGGATATTTTGATAAGGGTTTCATCAAATCTGCTGATTGCTTTGAATAGTATGGCCATTTTAACAATATTAATTCTTCCAATCCAAGAATATGGGATATTGTTCCATTTCTTTGAATCATCTTCAGTTTCCTTCATCAGTGTTTTATAGTTTTCAGGGCATTGGTCTTTCACCTCCTTGGCTAAATTTACTTCTAGGGGTTTTTATGCTATTTTAAATGGGAATTTTTTTCACTTTCTCTTTATGATATTTCATCATTGTTGTTCAATCGCCAAGTTGTGTCTGACTCTTTGCAACCCCTTGGACTTTGGCACACCAGGCTTCCCTGTCTTTCACTATCTCCTAGAGTTTGCTCGAACTCATATTCACTGAGTTGATGATGCCATCCAATCATCTCAAACTCTGCCACCCACTTCTCCTGCCCTCAGTCTTTCCCAGCATCAAGATCTTTTTCAGTGAGTTGGCTCTTTGCATCAGGTTACCAAAGTGTTGGAGCTTCAGCTTCAGCATTAGTTCTTCCATTGACTATTCAGGATTGATTTCATTTCCGATTGACTGTTCATCATTAGGGTAGAGAAATACAATAGATTTTTGTATATTAATTTTTTTTCCTTCAGCCTTGCTGAATTCATTTATTCTAACAGCTTTGGGATGGAAACTTTAGGGTTCTATATAAAGAATATGTTTAATATTCTTATTCCTATTAATAAAGATTTGTTTCCAGTAACAGTATTGGATATACAGAAAAGGGAAATGTCCATAAATAGCTACAATGTCCATAAATATAGGAATTTTTAAGTAAATAGTATTATAACTATATACATTGCTTTTAAACATAACAAGAAAGATATATGAAGACTTTACTTTTTGGTCATTGTTAGGTCCCTAAAGTCTTCACTCCCTGGCATAGAGTTGGTGTTCAAATATTTTTTGAATAAACTTGTCCAAAAATATGTTGACAATTTACTATTAAATGAAAAATACTTTGAAGGATAAAATGTAATTTAATTTAAAAAACACAATAACTACACACACAAAAGTGTGTGTGTGTGTATTTTTTCCCAAATGCTATTAATAATTTAGTTAATTGACTGTATTAGGACATAGGCTAACCTTTTCAAATGACTTTCCATTGTACATATAACAGAACAAAGCTGGCAGGAAGGCTTTACCATCCTCAACTTGTGGGTTCCATTTCTGGACCTAAGACATTTATTCAGTCACTATTTCCAGCCAGTGGGAAGGGGAGAGAAAAAGAGGGCAGAACAGCTTCGTTAAGAAAATATGATCCAAAAGATGCACACTTTACTTCTGCTGATGTCCCACCGTTAACACTTGGTCACACGGCCACATCTTGTTAGAGGAAAGGCTGAGAAAATGTGGGCAACTATGTATTCATCTAAAACCACACAGGGGGATGGGGAGGAGGCAGGCATCATGTTTGAGAGAAGAAATGGAGGAAAGGAAGAGCAAACACTGGAGGACCGTGCGTAACGATCTTGAAACTTTTCATATCATTTCTTGATCATCTTTTTTACCATTGAGTCATAATTTCAGTTTTCACTTACCACAGTTTTAATACCAACTAGAATTTTTTTCTAAATCCTTTTTTATCACGTTGTTCACTCGCATCTTTTGTCCATTGCACTGTTACCTATTATTGTAGTTTCAAAATACAATGTCCCAAACCAAAGACCCCTCTTTTCACCTTTTCAACATTTTCTTCCCAAATCTTTCCTAAAGATTGCAAGATCTTTCCATTGGGTTTGGCCACCTCATGCGAAGAGTTGACTCATTGGAGAAGACTCTGATGCTGGGAGGGATTGAGGGCAGGAGGAGAAGGGGACGACAGAGGATGAGATGGCTGGATGGCATCACTGACTCGATGGGTATGAGTCTGGGTGACCTCCAGGAGCTGGTGATGGACAGGGAGGCCTGGCGTGCTGCGGTTCATGGGGTCGCAAAGAGTCGGACACGACTGAGCGACTGATCTGATCTGATCTGATCTGATCATTTTTTGAGGACCTACTCTATGCCAGGTACTTTATTAAGGACTTGTTTTTTAAACTCTTTTCAGTGAAAGTAGGTACTTCAATCATATTCCCCATTTCACATACTAGGCAAATGAGACCTGGAGAGGTAGTTCATTGCTCAGTGTCCATTGCTGATAAGTGGAGGAGCGAACCGTCAAATTCGTGTGTATCTGACACCAAAGTCCATGCTCTAACAGCTGGTCTATACTAACTCACATTCATTGCAAAGTTTGTCACCTGTTTTCTAACTTAGCCTATGATATGTTGATCTTTGCAAGTTTTAAATGATAATCTTATATATAAATATTAATGTGTTATTTTAATACAGTAGACCCACATTCTGGCAAGCCCTATATAGATTTTTTGGATAGCCCTCATAAATGGAATAGAAGCTATACATTGAGCAGCATCTTACTTACCCTCCAGGTAAGAACAGATTAATAATAAAATGCTGTCTTTGTTGTTTTTGTTTAGTTGCCCAGCTGTATCAGACTCTTTTGTGCCCCCAGGGACCCATGGACTGTTGGCCGCCAGGCTCCTCTGTCCATGAGATATCCCAGGCAAGAATACTGAAGTGGGTTGCCATTTCCTTCTCCAGGGGATATTCCCGACCCAGGGATCAAACCTGTGTCTCCTGCATTGGCAGGTGGATTATTTACCGCTGAGCCACCAGGGAAGCCCAATGATGTCTTTAATACATTTAATTACCCAATTATTCAAGGTATAAGGACTAAAATATACAATATATATTTAAATATTTAAAGGATTTGGGTAAGCTTATATGACTCAATAATAATTCTACATCAAAACTGTAAAATGGAACTTGTATAAAAACTATTCTTTTTAAAGTGAAATTGATAGCTTATGCCCTTTCCAACCAAACAATATGTATTTTATAAAAGAAGAAAAGAATTGTTGGGATGGTTTCAATTCTGGAAATACACTCTTAGGCTTGCCTTTGGCTCCTAACGTCACTTTGTAATGTTGAACAGCCCTTTTAGATCTTTCTTCATTCATGAACCTTGCCTTCCTCAGAGAGGTGAACAAGTGACTACAATGTAAAACAGTCAGCTTTACCCTTTATTTATGACAGCACTAGAGACCTGCTTTGATGAGCTTTCATATCAAACCCAGTGAACAATTAAACCAG
This sequence comes from Tragelaphus eurycerus, assembly GCA_935064755.1. Taxonomy (NCBI): domain Eukaryota; kingdom Metazoa; phylum Chordata; class Mammalia; order Artiodactyla; family Bovidae; genus Tragelaphus; species Tragelaphus eurycerus. The sequence continues at coordinate 3,608,759 of CAKXYN010000092.1, read as the reverse complement.
GAATTTCCTCCTCTGCTCAGTAGAACCCTGTTTATAGAATGTATCCTTTCCATCCGAAATCTATGGTATTTAGAAGCATGCTTCTGTGTTGTGTGTATGTTATGTTATTCCTGACCCTCAAAGAGCCTCTTTTCTCATCCTGAGATGTTGAATGATTTGAGCGTCACTTGCCTTGACCACTTACATCTGGCCCAGTGAGATTCTATCCACCAGATTTTATCCATGATAAAATTCTATCTACTCATCATTAATAATATTTGGCGATAAAGTATTAAATTTTGCTTATCTAAAATACCTGGAGAATAAAGTGTTCTGGCTTAATTGAATTTTCTCAGTAACATAGAATTATAGTAAAAATTCCACCTCTCCTATGTCTTGTTTTCAAAAATAAAACTATCGTTAACTTTCTATCTAGTCATCTTAGTATGCTGAGTAAAATTTAATATTTTTAAAAATTCAGTGTTGAATTTAATCATTCATTCATTCTACAACTGTGTGTTGAGCGTATGTACTGGTGCCAGGTCATGCTCTGGAAGAGAGATTGGAGCAAAAACTTTGAGGAAGTAAGCGAGCGTGATGTGTAGAGATTTGTGGTTGATCTTTCAGATTCTTTCAAACTGAGTCATCCTATCTCTTCCACCTAAGTAGAAACAGCCTTAAAAACAGTAAAAGTGAATGTTCTCATGAGGGCAAACCAGAATGAAATGGTGAACATTTTGAGTTGCAGAATAATTTAATCAAGGTAAATTGGGGACTGTGCTTGGCTTCACTTCTTGGTTCTGCCACTTAATACCTTTGCACTTTTGGAATAAGTTTCTCCACTTATCAGTCCCTCCATTTCTTCAACAGTGAAATGGGGCTGTTAATAGCGAACTCATAGAACTTGTGAGGACTAAATGTATAAATACATGTAAAGTACTTAGAACCATGAGTGGTATAAGAAAAGAATTCAATAAAATCTGGTTAATATTTTATTGTTCTCAATTTTAACCAGTAATAAAAAGTGACAACAAAGTGTTCCCAAATATATCATGAAAAGCCAGTAGATTACACAGTCGCTTCTATTTTTCAAATAGTTTTACAAAACAGATATGCCCACATTAGAAAACATTTTTAAGATAGTAGAAAGGAAAAGAAAATCACTGGTAATCATAAAGAAATTCCTTCCCTGTTGTTATTAACATTTTCTTCTGATCTTTTCTCTTGTGTTTTGGTTTTAAATCTTCAGTTCCACATTCCCTACAAGGTCAAGGCCAAATTCTGTTGCTTGACAAATGATCTACTTCTCACACCTTGCCCTTAACCCTCTGAAACACACCATGGCATCCTGCTCTTATTTATATCTTTATTTATTTATTTTTTTACTCACAGTGCTTGGTTCAATTCAGGCTAAAAAGCATTTATAGAGTTCTAAACTCTAAAGTTACAAACCAAGTCAGTCTTGGACCTTAAGAAGTGCTCAGTCCAGTTCTGCATCTGACTAGCATCCCATTTTATTCCCTCTTTCTCAGTCCTTTTGGCAAGCAGCTGCTCACATTTTAAGAGTCAGGTCAAAAGATGCCTCCTCTGAAATGCCTTTCCTGATTTCCTTTCCTAGGTGAAATTAATGGCTTTGGTTTGAAGAGGGGGCTTTCTTTGTGAAGTGAATGTGTGTGAGAGAACTATAATGCTATAATGCAAATACTGTTTCCTTATCTGTCTTCCCCTATTAGACTGTAAGCCCCTGAAGGCCAGGAAACAAGTCTAATTCCTGTGGTAGATACTAAGTAATATGACTGAAGCAACAAATCTGTTTTTACATAGTTTCAGTGAAGGAAATGGCAACCCACTCCAGTGTTCTTGCGTGGAGAATCCCAGGGACAAAGGAGCCTACTGGGCTGCCGTCTATGGGGTTGCACAGTCGGACACGACTGAAGCGACTTAGCAGCAGCAATGATAGTATGTGTGTTCAAATTATATAACTTATTACTTTATCACTTAACATTTCACTCAAGTAATTTCCAGGTTGCTACAATTAATATTTTAAAGGCTTATTTAATAGTTCTTTGGAGTTCAGTGCTGCCCACTAGAACTTTAAGCACTTATGGAAATTTTCAATATCTGTGCTGTTCAATATATAACCCCTAGTCTCTAGTTCTACTGAGCACTTGGAATATGGCTCCTATAACTGAGGGACTGAGTTTTTCATTTTATTTAAGTACTAATAATTTAAATTTAGATTACTTTCTGATTACAACCTTTTGAATAACAGGTGATACACATTTATAATTATCACATCGTTTTCCATGGGGTTGATACTTGAAATGGTGTTTAAAATATTTTCAAGTCTAAATATGCTAATCATATGCTCCTAAATTTCTATGATCTTGATTTCTTTGAAAACTTGTCCTTTCATATATAAGCAAAAGTAAATATCAACACTCATCCACAGAAGGAATTCCAAATTCATGGGCTTTAACTAATTGGATAGTATAAAATATACTCACTGATACAGTGAACAGTATGACAAGACAAAAAGATATGACACTGAAAGATAAACTGCCCAGGTCAGTAGGTGCCCAATATGCTACTGGAGATCAGTGGAGAAATAACTCCAGAAAGAATGAAGGGATGAAGCCAAAGCAAAAACAATACCCAGTTGTGGATAGGACTGGTGATAGAAGCAAGATTCGATGCTGTAAAGAGTAATATTGCATAGGAACCTGGAATGTTAGGTCCATGAATCAAGGCAAATTAGAAGTGGTCACCAGGAGATGGCAAGAGTGAACATTGACATTCTAGGAATCACCAAACTAAAGTGGACTGGAATGGGTAAATTTAACTCAGATGACCATTAATTATATCTACTACTGTGGGCAGGAGTCCCTTAGAAGAAATGGAGTAGCCATCATAGTCAATAAAAGAGTCTGAAATGCAGTACTAGGATATAATCTCAAAAATGACAGAATGATCTCTGTTCGTTTCCAAGGCAAACCATTCAGTATCACACTAATCCAAGTTATGCCCCGACCAGTAATGCTGAAGAAGCTGAAGTTAAACGGTTCTATGAAGACCTACAAGATCTTCTAGAACTAACACCCAAAAAGGATGTCCATATCATGATAGGGGACTGGAATGCAAAAGTAGGAAATCAAGAGACACCTGGAGTAACAGGCAAGTTTGACCTTGGAGTACAGAATGAAACAGGGCAAAGGTTAATAGAGTTCTGCCAAAAGAACCCACTGGTCATAGCAAATACCCTCATCCAACAACACAAGAGAAGACTCTACACTTGGACATCACCAGATGGTCAACACCAAAATCAGATTGATAATATCCTTTGCAGCCAAAGATGGAGAAGCTCTATACAGTCAGCAGAAACAATACCAGGAGCTGATTGTGGCTCAGATCATGAACTCCGTATTGCCAAATTCAGACTTAAATTGAAGAAAGTGGGGGAAACCACTAGATCATTCAGGTATGACCTAAATCAAATCCCTTATGCAGTGGAAGTGAGAAATAGATCTGATAGAGTGCCTGAAGAACTATGGACGGAGGTTCATGACATTGTACAGGAGACAGGGAGCAAGACCATCCCCAAGAAAAAGAAATGGAAAAAGGCAAAATGGCAGTCTGAGGAGGCCTTACAAATTGCTGTGAAAAGAAGAGAGGTGAAAGGCAAAGAAGAGGAAAGCTATGCCCATTTGAATTCAGAGTTCCAAAGAATAGCAAGGAGAGATAAGAAAGCCTTCCTCAGCGATCAGCGCAAAGAAATACAGGAAAACAATAGAATGGGAAAGACTAGAGATCTCTTCAAGAAAATGAGAGATACCAAGGGAACATTTCATGCAAAGATGGGCTCAATAAAGGAAAGAAATGGTATGGACCTAACAGAAGCAGAAGATATTAAGAAGAGGTGGCAAGAATACACAAAAGAACTGTTCAAAAAAGATCTTCATGACCCAGATAATCATGAAGGTGTGATCATTCACACTTACCTAGAGCCGGACATCCTGGAATGTGAAGTCAGGTGGGCCTTAGGAAGCGTCACTACAAACAAAGCTAGTGGAGGTGATGGAATTCCAGTTGAGCTATTTCAAATCCTAAAAGATAATCCTGTGAAAGTGTTGCACTTAATATGCCAACAAATTTGGAAAACTCAGCAGTCACCAGAGAACTGGAAAAGGTCAGTTTTCATTCCAGTCCCAAAGAAAGGCAATGCCAAAGAATGTTAAAACTACCACATAATTGCACTCATCTCACACACTAGTAAAATAATGCTCAAAATTGTCCAAGCCAGGCTTCAGCAATACATGAACCATGAGCTTCCAGATGTTCAAGCTGGTTTTAGAAAAGGCAAAGGAACAAGAGATCAAATTGCCAACATCTGTTGGATCATCAGAAAACCAAGAGAGTTCCCAAACAACATCTGTTTCTGCCTTATTGACTATGCCAAAGCCTTTGACTGTGTGGATCACAATAAACTGGAAAATTCTGAAAGAGATGGAAATACCAGACCACCTGACCTGCCTCTTGAGAAATCTGTATGCAGGTCAGGAAGCAATAGTTAGAACTGGACATGTAACAACAGACTGGTTCCAAATAGGAAAGGAGTCTGTCAAGGATGTATATTGTCCCTGCTTATTTAACTTACATGCAGAGTAAATCGTGAGAAATGCTGGGCTGGAAGAAGCACAAGCTGGAATCAAGATTGCTGGGAGAAATACCAATAACCTCAGATATGCAGATGACACCACCCTTATGGCAGAAAGTGAAGAGGAACTAAAGAGCCTCTTGATGAGAGTGAAAGAGGAGAGTGAAAAAGTTGGCTTAAAGCTCAACATTCAGAAAACTAAGATCATGGCATCTGGTCCCATCACTTCATGGCAAATAGAGGGAAACAGTGGCTTACTTTATTTTCTGGGCTCCAAAATCAGCGCAGATGGTGATTGCAGCCATGAAATTAAAAGATGCTTGCTCCTTGGAAGGAAAGTTATGACCAACCTACACAGCATATTCAAAAGCAGAGGCATTACTTTGCCGACAAAGGTTCCTCTAGTCAAAGCTATGGTTTTTCCAGTAGTCATGTATGAATGTGAGAGTTGGACTATAAAGAAAGCTGAGGGCCAAAGAATTGATGCTTTTGAAGTGTGGTGTTGGAGAAGACTCTTGAGAGTCCCTTGGACTGCAAGGAAATCCAACCAGTCCATCCTCAAGGAGATCGGTCTTGGGTGTTCATTGGAGGAACTGATGTTGAATCTGACACTCCAGTCCTTTGGCCACCTGATGCGGAGAGCTGACTCATTGCAAAAGACCCTGATGCTGGGAAGGATTGAGGGCAGGAGGAGAAGAGGATGTCAGAGGATGAGATGGTTTGATGGCATAACCAACACAATGGACATGGGTTTGCGTGGCCTCTGGGAGCTGTTGATGGATAGGGAGGCCTGGCGTGCTGCAGTTCATGGGGTTGCAAAGAGTTTGACACCACCAAGTGACTGAACTGAACTGGTATAGTTGTTTATTGATGCTTCAAATTTATTTATCCTCTGGATAGCTTTTTATCTTATTTCATGCTATCACAAGGCTACTTTAGAAGCTGGACTTTTACTATTTCTTCAGGGTATCTGTTTTGTATATGTTAATTATTCCTTTCATTCCAATTCTTTAAAAAAATCATTTAATGTAGCTTGTGTGTATATTATATGTAAATTCTTAAGCATAGTGCTGAATGCAAAGACCATTGAATAAACTCTACTAGGTGTGTCTCTCTGAGTAAGACTCTCTCTCCAACCGAAGAGCAAAAGCTTACTCTTGAAGAAAAGTTTCATCTGCTTCCCACCCACTTTGAAAGATATAGTGCAATCTGCATCAAATCCTCATCTAAGCAGTTGCAATATTCTTGAAATTATAGCCCAGTGTGTTTTCCAAATATGAAAAAAAAAAAAGAAAATTCTTGTTGCTTTTGAAATATCAGCTGTCAGATTACTGGTCTTATTAGTGAAAGATTGCTATCATTTCCATGACTCTTAAGCCACAATAATCTACTCTGAGCTGTATCTACACTTAGACATTCTGGTTTTAATTATTTTGGCTATATTTTATTATCTAGATTCTGGTTGTAATTATTTTGGCTGTATTTTATTATCTAGTTTGTTGTAATCTAACATTCAGCATACTGAATTATTGAATAAATATTTCAAATGTGTGTTAATATTAACTTTGAGATTCCAGATAAATAAGATCATAGCCTAACAGAACCACCATGTTTTGGTTCCTTCTGGTCACCTGTGTTATCCAGATGTGCAGATACTATTATAGGCAGAATTTTGAAGATGTCCCCAAGACTCCCACTGTCTGGTTACTCAGTCAAACGCTAATCTAGGTGTGAAGGAATTTTGCAGAAGGAATTACCATTACTAATCAGCTCACCTTAAATAGAAAGGTTTCCTGAATTATGCAGGGGGATGACCAAAATAATCACATGAGCCCTTACCCATACAAGAGGAAGACAAGAATCTCTCAGAGAAATGGAGTAAAGACAGAGGAAAGGAAATGGTAGGAGAGGTCCAAGCAAAAGAGGGTTTTTTTTTTTTCCCACACTTTTGCCTCTGAGACATAGGGGTCCAATTGTAAGTACAAGCAAGAGATGTCTCAGGGTTGAGGGCAGCCCCCGGGTGACCATCAGCAAAGAAACAGGAAACAGTTCTACAAACAGTGAGTTCAGGAACTGAATTTATCTAGCAGACAACCATAGGAGTAGAAAAGGTCAATTTTCATTCCAATCCCAAAGAAAGGCAATGCCGAAGAATGCTCAAACTATTGCACAATTGCTAGCATCTCAAATGCTAGCAAAGTTATGCTCGAAATTCTCCAAGCCAGGCTTCAGCAGTACATGAACCAAGAACTACCAGATGTTCAAGCTGGAATTAGAAAAGGCAGAGGAACCAGAGATCAAATTGCCAACATCCACTGGATTATCGAAAAAACACGAGTTCCAGAAAAACCTTTACTTTTGCTTTATTGACTATGCCAAAGCCTTTGACTGTGTGGATTACAACAAACTGGAAAATTCTTAAAGAGATGGGAATACCAGATCACCTTACCTGCTTCCTGAGAAATCTGTATTCAGGTCAGGAAGCAACAGTTAGAACCGGACATGGAACAACAGACTGGTTCCAAATAGGGAAAGGAGTATGACAAGGTTGTATATTGTCACCCTGCTTATTTAAATATATAGAGTATATCATGTGAAATGCTGAATGAATGAAGCAAATGAATGAATGATGGATGAATGAAGCACAAGCTGTAATCAAGATTGCAGGGAGAAAGATAAATAAGCTCATACACACAGATGACACCACCCTTATGGCAGAAAACAAAGAGAAACTAAAGAGCCTCTTGACGAAAGTGAAAGGGGAAAATGAAAAAGCTGGTTTAAAACTCAACCCAGTCAGAATGGCTGCAATCCAAAAGTCTACAAGCAATAAATGCTGGAGAGGGTGTGGAGAAAAGGGAACCCTCTTACACTGTTGGTGGGAATGCAAACTAGTACAGCCACTATGGAGAACAGTGTGGAGATTCCTTAAAAAACTGGGAATAGAACTGCCTTATGATCCAGCAATCCCACTGCTGGGCATACACACAGAGGAAACCAGAATTGAAAGAGACATGTGTACCCCAATGTTCATCGCAGCACTGTTTATAATAGCCAGGACATGGAAGCAACCTAGATGTCCATCAGCAGATGAATGGATAAGAAAGCTGTGGTACATATACACAATGGAGTATTACTCAGCCATTAAAAAGAATACATTTGAATCAGTTCTAATGAGGTGGATGAAACTGGAGCCTATTATACAGAGTGAAGTAAGCCAGAAAGAAAAACACCAATATAGTATACTAACGCATATATATGGAATTTAGAAAGATGGTAACAATAACTCTGTATACGAGACAGCAAAAGAGACACTGATGTATAGAACAGTCTTTTGGACTCTGGGAGAGGGAGAGGGTGGGATGATTTGAGAGAATGGCATTGAAATATGTATAATATCATATATGAAATGAGTTGCCAGTCCAGGTTCAATGCACAATACTGGATGCTTGGGTCTGGTGCACTGGGACGACCCAGAGGGATGGTATGGGGAGGGAGGAGGGAGGGAGGGTTCAGGATGGGGAACACATGTATACCTGTGGCAGATTCATTTTGATATATGGTAAAACCAATACAATATTGTAAAGTTAAATAAAATAAAATTAAAGAAAAAAAGCAAAAAAAAAACCCTCAACATTCAGAAAACTAAGATTATGGCATCTGGTCCCATCATTTCATGGCAAACAGATGGGGAAACAATGGAAACAGTGACAGACTTTATTTGTGGGGACTCCAAAATCACTGAAGATGGTGACTGCAACTATGAAATTAAAAGATGCTTGCTCCTTGGAAGAAAAGCTATGACTAACCTAGATAGCATATTAAAAAGCAGAGACATTACTTTGCCAACAAAGATCCATCTAGTCAAATCTATGGTTTTTCCAGTAGCCATGTATGTATGTGAGAGTTGGACTATAAAGAAAGCTGAGCACTGAAGAATTGATGCTTTTGAACTGTGGTATTGGAGAAGACTCTTGAGAGTCCCCTGGACTGCAAGGAAATCCAACCAGTCCATCCTAAAGGAGATCAGTCCTGAATATTCACTGGAAAGACATGCTGAAGCTGAATCTCCAATACTTTGGCCACGTGATGTGAAGAACTGGCTTATTTGAAAAGACCCTGATGC